>CM061062.1:38459404-39059404 GCA_030762895.1 Sophora flavescens | reverse complement strand
TTTTTTTTTTTGACAAAAAAGGTTGCCATGTTAACAAATAACAACATTGCAACATTGTCGCCGTTAATTAATCAGACATTGTTCATTTCAAAAAAAAAATAATAATAAACAATTAATCAGGCATTGTTATAGTGCGTAATCTTGTACACATATATGAGTTTTTTTTTTATAAGTCAAAGTGTATTAATAGGGAATATAAGAGGTACTCTAACTTGTACAAAGAAACATTATGCCAAAGAAGGAAGATAAAATTTAATTAACATACTGACTATACTAGAAAACTGTTATTATTTTGGACAAGACTTGGGTATAATTATTCAGTAATTATGTGTTGTTTTACAATGGCAATAGAACATGTGTAACATATATATCATCAATAAAATATAACATGTAACGCTTTAGACATGTCTTATTACCATTGGAAAACAACACTATAATGTACCTATGAAATTTTACTTATGTTTTTTCCTATAATTATTTTAGACAAATACTTGGGGCATTGATTAAAAATTTGTGATTTTTTATAAAATCTTTCTATATAATAATTCTTTAATCTACACCTTTAGAATACTAGTTAGCATGACTCATTATCTTGATTTATAATTAGCACTCTTAATGAGTTGTTTGATGTGGATTCTAAAACCTAAGTGTGTGTTTGGTTCCACTTCTGGAGATCCCAGAAGTGCTTCTGCACCTGTCAAACGTGATTCTAGCAGAAAAAGAGGTATTTGGTTACACATTCGTGGAATCAATTTTGCATCCAGAATTGATTCTACCAGAAGCAGCTTGGAATAGCTTCTGTTTTTGGAATGAAAAATTACTCTAGTTTTACATCAAACTTGCTTTTAGAATAAAAACATCCAAACATAAATCACTTTACTTCAAACTCAATTATATTGAAATCAATTCTACAAAATCAATTCAATCCAAAATCAAGTTTGTCAAATACTCATCCAAATACACACTAAGCTTCTTAGGGATTGCTTCTTGTTCTTGGTATTACAAAATCATTTTTACACACCCAAATGATGCATCTTGTTTTCTGAGTTGTTTTATACGCCTTTTGTCTTTCATGTTTTTACACTCATGTTAAATTCTGTCAACTTGTTTAGAACTGCTTCTTGAGATTTTCAAATCTCTTTAGTGTCTGTTTTACCTTGGATTGTGATGTTTCATATGCATAATTTCAAGTTCTCATTTTGTACCAATATAGCCAATCTATCCCTCATCTATTGTGCTTGATGTCTTGGGATTCCATTTGTGGTGCTTTAATAATTAACACAATTCTGAGAAAGTTTTCTAGAACTGATACTTCAACTTTCTTTTTTTTATACTTTAAGCTACGTATATTTATGCAAAATATTTCTAAAAAATCCTAAATATGTTATTTACGTAAAACATTATTATTTTTATATGAGTATAACTAGATAATATTGTATAATATTATACAAATTAAATAAGATATTATATATTTTAAATATTCAAAGAAAGAAATTTATATTTACTGCTACTTTAACTCAAAATAGAAGGTACCACAATATTTTTTATTTTATGAATTTCGACTTTGGACATTAATCTCGTAAAAATGAAAAATTACGTTGGATTCGGCTAACTTACATGCAAATGAATGAAATGATCACTTCTATGATGTAGCCTGTATCTCTTTGACTACGAAGGAGACTATTTTGACCAAGAATAAAAATGTACGAGAGTACGTTTGAGTGTATAATAATGAACCCTAGCTAGGTGCAGGATATCGTGAATGTATTGTTTCGATGAAAAGTAAAGGAGAGAAGAGATAAGTAGAAAAGAGTGAGGTAGGAGAGAAGAGAAAATTAATAAAAAATAGACTAAACCCTCAATTTGGTTTCTGAGAAAAACATTCGGGGTCTGAAATAGTCCCTATCCAAAAAAAACTATCCATTTAGTTCTTAAGAATGTGTTTACCGGGACAGATTAGTCCTTCTGTCAGTTGACCACTTTGACCGCAGGTTAATTGCTGACGTGTCAGTATCCATTTCTCAGAAACCAAAACGCATGCCGTTTGGGAACTGAATTTCCTTCTTCTTCCTTCAGCTTCTTCTTCTTCTTCAAGAAGCTTCAACATCATCAGCGAACATATCTCCTCACCCACACCTCCATGAGCGGTGAACTCGCGGAGCTTCAGGCATGGCTGGCCTCTGTAGAACCAGAATAGCTTTACCCTCACAATTCTCTGCTGCTTTTAGTTTCCACCGAAAATTCGCTATCTGCTTCTCTGCATCAGAATGTGTCATTTGATTAGTAGACGGGCCTTACGTTTTTCGTCCAAACATTGATGCTTCACACCACTCATCATCAACCCAGTGAGCACAGCTTGTGCTTTCACAAGGAGAACCTTCAGCTGAGTATTTCATTGGCGTGAAAACCATCAGAATCGATGAGATGGTAGTGCCTATTAACACGAGTTTGGTCGAACAGTTTAAATGTTCTCCTTGTATGTGCAGATCTGGAATATTACTGATAAAGACCAAGACATTGAGATCTGGAAGAGCAATTTAGTTTCAATTTGGATGTTTTTTTTTTTTCCAGATCTGGAATACAAAAGATCATTGTGTGTATTTTGATTTGCTGGATAATTGTTCATTTTGCTGTATACTTGATGTTGGATGCTTAATGTTGATTTTTCCTTTTCCTTTTCACTTTGCATTTTTGTTTAAATATTCTCTAAAGTTCGTCTGATAAATATGGGTTTGCCATTAGAAATTCTTATACCATTTCCTGAATGGTCATGGTGGTGTAAAATCAAAGTGATTGGAAGAAGAAGCTGGAGGAAGAAGAAGGAAAGAAACGACATGCGTTTTGGTTTATGAGAAATGGATACTGACACGTCAGCAATTAACATAAGGTCAAAGGTGGTCAACTGACAAAAGGACTAATATGTCCCGATAAACACATTCTTAAGGACTAAATGGATAGTTTTTTTTGGATAGGGACTATTTCAGACCCGAGTGTTTTTCTCAGGGACCAAATTGGGGGTTTAGTCTAAAAAATAAATAGATTTTTAAGTTGTTTGAATGGAGAGAAGTGAAAAAAAAGAAAAATTAATTTTATTATAATGACTTATTTATTCTTAAAAATAAGTGTAATGTAAAAATAAAAGATAAAACTGTCACTTCCATTTTTTTCCCCTCGGAATCTCCATTCTCTCACCAAGGAATGAGAGATTTTAACTTAATCATGGATCCCACAGAAAAGTTCCATCTTTCCATGTTTCTTTGCATATCCAAACGATAGAACTCTCAATCTTCTGCGCCAGTTCCCTCTGCTCAAGTTCTCTCTGGCTAAAATCATTGGAAAGAAACAAAGCAGAAAATCTCCTTTAACATTATTAGCAAAACCAAAGTTTGACGAACCTCGTCATATTTTGACGGTTTTTTCATATACTCTCTTGCAAGCATGAAGATATCATAACCCCTTTCTTCATATCACCGGGACAAAGAAACAAAAATAAAAATCCAACTACCTTTTAAAAAAGGGTTGTGCTATGGTGCACCACCCATATTTTACACCACTCACTATATCACTTATGTGGCAAATTTTGGGTCAATTAAATTGTCACATAGGTTGGTCAAAATTTCAAACTTTCTAGTTGTATTATACTGTAGTCAAACTATATGAATACAGTATATTGTAGTATAATATATGTGCTTTTTTTATTTGCGAATTTAACTCATATTAAAATAATATTTTTTGATTAAAAAAACTGATTATATTATAAAATATTATTGACAACGAACATTATTTTAATTCATATTAAAATATTATTTTTCAATATAATCAGTTTTTTTAATAAAAAAATATTATTTTAATATGGGTTAAATTTACGAATTAATACAAAGAATACATATACTATACTACAATATATTGTATTCATATATTTGACTACAGTAGAAATACAACTAGAAAGTTTGAAATTTTGACCAAACTCATGTGGCAATTTGATTGGTCCAAAATTTGCCACATATGGGTGGTGTAGTGGGTGATGCAAAATATGGGTGGTGCACCTTAGCCCAACCCTTAAAAGGAAATCCTTGGTGTCCTTTTGGAAGCTTAATATTTGGAATATTAAATTTTGATTTTAATTTTAATTTTGTTAAATTAACAAAAAGATTTTTAACAACGCACCTTTACCGGCGTTTCCATGTAAATGCTATTAAAAATTAAGCGACGACTTTTAATAGTGTTTCCATCTTTCTTCTCCTTCATAATTTCTCACCCATTTTCATATGTTTCTTCTCTCTTCTCCGGTGAACATGCTCTCATTGTTCACGACCGTCATCTATTTTGCATCTTTCCTCTACCACCATCACGTCGTCTCCAAACCCAGTCGTCATCTGTCTGTCCGTGGTACCCACCGCGCCTCTCCCTCACGGTGAGCCTTTGTTGTTCGGTTTTTATTTAATCCCTCTATTATGGAATAAAGGTTTAGTTGTGCTAGAATGAAGGTTTGTCATGGGTCCTAAGGTAGCGCTTTAGAAGCGTTGTCTTAGGTCAGAAGCTTTAATAATGGGGGAATAGATACGCTTAAAAGCACTATTAAAGGCCATAAAAAACGCTCACTACAAGAAAAAAGCTCTTTAGCGACCGAATAAATCGGTCGCTAATTCCATGAATTCGGTCGCTAATAGAATTAGCGACTGAATTAGCGACCTATAAAAGTTTATCGCTATTATAGTGGTTGCTAATTTTTTAGCGACCGAAAATAGGGTCGGTCGCTAGTTAGTGACCGAAAAAAGACGGTACAGCATCTCCCTCTCCTTCTCCAGAGAAGCCAATTTCTCCACAAGCTGACTAATGAGCCTGACGTTGAGGTTGGAGACGAACCATGGCATGACTGAGAATATGGTGTGGCAGAGGCCACATACTCATCTCCCAGGGCTCCCAAACAATATACATGGCCCTTCTTGTTCCTGCCACCAACCACCTCCAGGAAAATGACATTGTCAGAGGCAACAGAAGGCTCCTGCCCCTAACTAATGGCCTCGTCTCGACGGCGGTGGAACTCATCCTGCATTATAAGGCAAAACAAGTCAGCATCTATGGGGGGTGGGGGGAAGAACTAAATATAATTAAATAATGTAATGAGAGATTTTAACTTACAACAATCTCGCCTGCGTTCCCGACCCATTCCCCAGTCTTAGTCTTCTTGGTAACCTTCAGTACCTCATATACAGTGGGGGCCCTCTGCATCTCATTCGTCGGCATATATATTCAATAATAACAGTTAAGATATTTAATAACAACAAATGCAAAATAAGTTTACTTAAGATATTTAATTACCAGTCTCTCATGATGCTTCGTGATGGGCACAAACCCACCCGTGTATAGAGGAGCACCAATATCCGCGGCTCGGTTTTGCTTCCCGATCGAACTCCTCCTCGGGAACTCCTCATCAGTGGCCCAATACTGATGCAAGCCCTCTAGAACCTCGAGTGTAAAAAAGTCCCCCGGAGATGAACCGTCGCGGATCTTTCACATAAAATTCTTCACAACAAGGGATCTGCGATGCTCAAATGCGGCCCAGATCAACACCTTATCCTCTTGTCGCCACCTGCAAGTGGCCTGAATGGCATACAAGACATCAGACCACAATGTAATAATAAAAACAATAAAAATTAAATTAAGCACCAATTAAAAAGTAATACTTACACCAAATTGGTGCTCGAACCAGTGATCCCAGACCGTCGAGGGGATCTTCGTCCATGTGGGTCAAGACCTGGTGTAATGCCCCTTAACAACCTCTGAGATGGTCTTATGGGACCCATATACTGGATAGAAACTGTTTGCAAACAATATATTAATTAAAGTATAAATATTCAAATATCAATTAATAAAAAGCAACAAATCAAAATGAATAAATAACTTACTCCTTGTTTGCATATAGGCTAATCCATATGCGCGTGTTCGTGCCTGTAGTCACCCCCGAATCCGAGGTCTGCCCTCCACAGTCTGCTTTACCGAGGATGTTGTAGTGGGCGGGGTGGGAGGCACAACAGTGGCTGATGGAGCTGCG
The DNA here is from genome assembly GCA_030762895.1 of Sophora flavescens. Lineage (NCBI taxonomy): Eukaryota > Viridiplantae > Streptophyta > Magnoliopsida > Fabales > Fabaceae > Sophora > Sophora flavescens. Next base: position 39,053,349 of record CM061062.1, on the reverse strand, counting down.
GTGGATGAGCCCACACCATGTCTGGACTGTGTGGCTCCTGAACCGCTAAAGGGGCCAGCGGGGTGACCAGATGAGGTGGGGGTGGGGGTGGGTGCTGATCTCTCACCTCTACGTCCACGGCCAAGAGACCCACGCCCACGGGGAATACGACCCTCACGTCCAGCATCGTCAGCCATATGTCTAGAATTAAAACACAAGTAATACATGAAGTATACAAATATGTATCATAATCAATAAGTGAAACATAACAATTATATATATCATAACAATAACAAAATGAGAAAAACAAAATATAAAAAAATACAGATTACCTAGCTGGAATCTCTATCACTGAATTCACCCTCACTATCCTCGTTGTCGGTTGAGACATATGTTTCCTCGCTCTCTGCGGCCAAGTCATATAGAGTCTCCAACTCTATGTCAATTACCTCGTCGTCAGGCCCGGCATGAGAAGAATGCCCTGGTACTCGTCCGGGTCAATGTGCAACATTATTTGGATCCCGTCAACTTCATAAACATCTTGGTATGGAGCTTATGTCTCAGGTTGACTTATCACATAATCAGTGATCACACTACATGCCTTTACCCGAATAACACCCAACCAGTCTTGATGCCCCTCAGGATATGGGGTATAATATACTTGCTCCGCTTGTTGTACAAATATAAATGGGTCATACACCTGATATATTTGTGACTTCCTAACTTCTACAATCTTATACCCGTTGTCAACTTTTGTTCCCCTACTGGGAGTGTTATCGAACCATTCATACTTGAATACGACTAAGTTTTTACTGGGGCAACCTGAATATGATAATTCATAAATATCGGTTAATATGCTAAAAAAACCATCCTCTAATTGATTGTTGGTCCCTCGAACACAAACATCGGAATTTGAAGTTTTCATGCCCTGACCTTATCGACTTGTGCGAAACTTATATCCATTTATTATGTAAGCCTCAAATGTTTGAATCCTTCTGTTTGGTCCCCATGCTAAAGCGTACCACACAACATCTTGAATTTGGTTTTCCTTAGCTAGAACCTAGGATTAATGATTATGAAGAGTATTAGTTGTGAAAACAATCGGTAGAACTTAAAAGACATATAAGGTAGGTGACTTAATCTAAATCTAATTGTTTATATAAATCTATTACCTTAGCCGCACAACTCTACTTGCATTCAAAATTTAGGGATAAAGTGGTGGACGGTGACGCTAGCAGCGGTGGAAGAAGAGAAGGAAAATACCGGCTAGGGCGGAGTGAAGGGCGAAAATCAGTAGGTGAGGTGGAGGAGGGACACCATGACTGACGACGTCATGAACTTTCGACCCGAGCTACTGTTGCAGAACATTAACTATTTGTTTAGATTTTATCTTCAAACGTGTGCTTATCGTATGTTGTTTAATTAATTGAACATGTTTCAATGGATTATGGTATGATTACAACTTGTGCATTGATGAGCTTAAAAGCTCATAGGACTCTTTCATTCCAGTGTTCATGTTTGCAAGAGAGTAATGAAGAATGGTTTCCATTTCCCATTCTCTTGAAAACCAAAACCAAATTGATTTTGAGCAAAGATACTATGCCTTACACCGTGTCTAGGTGCCTGTATGATTTTAATTGCTCTTTCATTTTTGCTCTGGTTCGCCCAACGCCATGATTGCTTTCACGACTCCCTCTCCTTTGATTGCATGGTCACTGTGTTTGTTCTTTATGGGTTTCAGCCTCAAGGTATTTTATCCCTCCGCTCTCAGTTTCATAAAACTCTGGGTGAACCTAGAATGCCTCTCAACTCGTGTTGTTGCGCTTCTCTTTATAGAATTCGATCCTCGCCCTTTTGTTGTGCTTTTCTTTATAGAATTATGGGTGAACCTAGAAGGCCTATCAACTCACGTTGTTGCGCTTCTCTTTATAGAATTTGATCCTCGCCCTTTTACTGCGCTCAATACACACAGAATGAATAACGAATAGGGGTGATTGTAGAATCATCACAGAGCGGAAGAAAATACCGAACCTTAATGCACAGAAAGGCACTTTACAGAAAGAAATCGCGGGGAAGAAGACCAAATATGGCATAAGCCCCACTAATCAGATTTTTGTAAAACAATTAAGAGATTAATTTGTTTATACTTCCAGTGTAAAATCACTTTACACAGACATCCAATCAAATTTGAGCAACTCGGCTTCTCTTGCCACATCGAATTAAAGTGATTTTATTAAATTAAAAAGGCTAAATTGCACTTTTCGTCCCCCTATTTTTTCAATTTGGAGAAAATGGTACCCAATTTTTTTTTTTTGCGAATTAAGTCCTCCTAAAATTCAAATGTGGCGGAAATGGTCCCTCCATCAGGATTCCATCCAAACAGTAACAGAGGTTAGTGACATGGAAAATAAGTGACCATGCGGCACTACCATGTAACCAATGCATATTTTAAAAATAATTTATTAAAGTAAAATTAAAACATTATTTTTTTTAAAGTCAGAAATCAAAAAAAGAAGAAAGAAAGGTAATTACTTTGGATAAAGAAACACAAAACTCTGATAGCGTGTGGTGTGTGGGCTTCCTCTATTCATCGTCTTCGAGCTTCTTCCTTGCAAAGATACAATCTCGTGTCTTCGTCTCCGTGCTTCTTGAGACTCCCCGACGTCCCATTAAAGAAAACACATATTATTTAGGACCTAATCGTGTTATTATCGTTAAGCGGATATATAAAAACGATGGAAAATTAAAACTTAAAAGATAAAAAACACATGTATCAACATACATACAGAAACAGAACTATAATATATACATACATGCCGATACAGGTACTGTCAAGTGATTCCTATCAATAGGATCCCAAAATCTACATACTAGAGAAATAACAAAATACATACAGAGACAAAAGAAAAGATACCTCACCGCCTCTCGGCACCCCATCCCCTCTCAAAATACATCAAAAGCCTCACACATTCACCTACGTGAATAGCCCCGGCCTAGGCTATCACAGACTACTACCCCTGATGGAACCCAGAGGTCTCGACAGACCCGCCTCTCCTCCACTGCCACTGGAAGATCTCCCATCAATGGTAGATCTCTGAAACAGTCGTAGGTAATCCCTAGCATCTCTGGATGATAGTCGTCGGGAGGATAATCGGGAGGACTCTAACCCGGTGGCCCTAATCTCGGGTGGTGTTGGGGCCTCAGGAACGGGTAACGGGTCATAAACTGGATCTGTAGGGTCCTCATCCTTTGGACTCGGGCAAGTCCAGGCTCTGGTGCAGGTACAGGTATGGGTCCTGGTACCAGGGTGTCAAAAGGTACCATGAAGGGTAGTGGGGCCATCTCGAACATAGGCGGCATCAGTGGTGAGGGTAAAGCCAATCGGGAAGGGAAGCATCACGCCTGCTCGAAAGGTGACGACAATACCCAGGGGAGCTCCCTACCCGAAGTCAGAAGTCGCCGACACTGGACCCGTATATACAGCACAATGGGTGACCGGGTCCGCGAGCCACCCATTAAGTGAAATAGACAACTATAAACACAAGAGGGGGGGTTGAATTGTGTTTATCAGAATTTAAGACAAAGCTGAAAACTTTTCGCACACAGAAACTAAGTTCGGACGAGTGGGAAAGGACAGTACAGACAGGCGACCTATCTGATGAGATTTCAATAGAATAAACACAAGCATACAATTTGAAAACAGATTTAATATTCACACTTTAACCCCTTAGTTAGAAAGCAGATATAGTAATCAAAGCAACTAAAGAGTTTAAGGGAAGAAAGATTAACACAGCTATTTATCCTGGTTCACTCTTCAACACAAAGAGCTACATCCAGTCCTTGGCAGCACCACGTTTTATCCACTATAACTGATCATGTTACAGACTCCAAGCATTGTCTACACACCTAGCTTCTTCAGGCTCAAAGACAAGTATTCTTTGCACACCAAGCCTCTTCAGGCTCAAATACAAGTATTCTTTGCACACCTAGCCTCTTTAGGCTCAAAGACAAGTTTGGTTAAGACGTTTGTTTGTAATAAATACAATCATACAGGCAGATCTTTCACTAACACTTAAAGAGTGGTTTAAATGTAAGCTTAGGAAAGACTGTGTAATAACTTCAAATGATTGAAGAATACAGAATGAAAGAATGAATAAATAAATGCACAGAGTAGTGGCTTTAATACTGTGTATTGTCAATCTTCATCTTTAATGATTTCTGTATTTATAGACTTCAAGCATTTAAGATCCGTTAGAGACATTCCCTTAGTTGTTGGCTTCAAGCATAACTTCATTAAATGCAATAGAGTCATTCTGGGCAGCCATTAATGCAATAGGAACGTTGGTTGTACTCTAACTTGAGGGATCATGGCTTTATGCATCGTGAATCAGTCATATCAGAGTTGTGCAGAGAGTTTTTTGTAATTTGTTGTTTGCTGAGTACATTTCCCTTTTTGTGTAATAACCAGAAGTACTAGGGAATTAAGCATGTTGGAAGCATTCTTTAACTGGATTTTGGTTCTGATTTTGGAGGTTGCATGAGAGAGTGACTTATGACTTTGCTTCATAAGCATGAAACTAAGTAAGAGAGAGCTTCGAGTCTTCTGTATGATGGGATAGCTTGTAAAAGCTTGTTTGGTCTTTGGTTCTTCAACGAGTAACCTCAGACAAGTGTAGGAACTTGTGGGAAGACAGGTTGAAAGCTTCACTTGAAGAAAGTCAATAATCCTAGTCACCAGACAGGTTAACTTTTGCTTATCCAGACAAGTAGTCATTTACGTGAGCAGACAGATGATTCTTACTGTTTTGATCTCCACACTAGGTAGATAGGTTAGCAACCAATATGAAGGTTAATTAAATCATTAACCAATGTTTAGTTCTTATCAAAACTTAGGGAAATGCACATCAGAAATTTTAGAGACTTAACATTAAGGTCTATGCACTCGAACTCAAATTTCCCCGTGAGGTGAAACCCGGCCGGCTGGGTCATCCATGGATGATCCTAAGTTGCCATCTGCTCTAGCTGGGTCTGCAGTACCAGATTTGGGTACAACAAAACACACAACAAAATAAAAAGGATAAGAAACAATATAACGTCAAACGTGGAAACGGTTTAGCAACATTTAATTCTATAAAAGCACACTAAACATCCGTGTATATATATATATATATATATATAACACAACCATCCTCAATCCACATCTAAGACTTTTCCTCTACCCTCCGTCGTGATGCAATGCAAATATTGTATGAATCATCTCATCAGGTATCGGCCATATCCGGATATCCACATCAATCGACACGTCCCAGAGTCCCCGGCGCACACCCTCGTCCACGGATGGAGGATTCCCATGCAAAGCAATGGCACTATAGCTGCACAATCTGGTGCACACCTTTAAACCCCGGCCAGGGTGCTCATGCAATGTATGAACTATAGCTGTAACTAAAATGAAATAATGTCCGGGACGGTCCGCCGTTAGCCTAACCCTGGGAATTCTCCCTCCGAGGAATAGGCCCCTACGATCATGTTTCAGGTCCACCAGACCATGTTTCAGGTCAACCATAACACATACCTGAAATAGACAACTATAAACACGAGAAGGGGGGTTGAATTGTGTTTATCAGAATTTAAGTAAAGTTGAAATCTTTTCGCAAACAGAAGCTAAATTTGGACGAATGGAAGAATACAGGATGGACGGGTGACTTTTGCAAACACACCACTTGATAGACGTAAGAAAACTAAAGCAATTAAAGAGTTTAAGGAAAGAGAGATTAACACAGTTATTTATCCTGGTTCACTCTTCAAAGCAAAGAGCTACGTCCAGTCCTTGGCAGCACCAAGATTTATCCACTATAGCTGATTAGGTTACAGACTCAAGTATTATTTGCACACCTAGCCTCTTCAGGCTCAAAGACAAGTATTCTTTGCACACCTAGCCTCTTCAGGTTCAAAGACAAATATTCTTTGCACACCTAGCCTCTTCAGGCTCACTCAGGTTTGTTTGAGAGATTTGGTTTGTAATTAATACAACTTAGACAGGCAGAACTTTCACTAACACTCAGAGAGTGGTTTAAATGTAAAGCTTAGGAAAGTCTGCGTAATAACTTCAAATGATTGAAGAACACTGAATGAAAGAATGAAGAAATTAATGCGGAGAGTAATGAATTTTTAATGCAATATGTATTCTCTTCTTCTTCATTTTCAATGACTTCTGTATTTATGGTCTTCAAGCATTTAGGATCCGTTAGAGACATCCCCTCAGATGTTGGCTTCAAGCAGAACTTCATTAAATGTAATAGAGTCGTTCTGGGCAGCCATTAATGCAATATAGTCGTTCTGGGTAGTCATTAATGCAATAGAGTCGTTGGTTGTTCTCTAACATGAATGATCATGGCTTTATGCATCGTGATACAGCCATATCAGGGTTATGCAGAGAGCTTTCTGTACTTTGCTGAGTACACTTCCCTTTTCGTGTAAGGACCAGAGGTACTAGGGAATAAAGCATGTTGGAAGCATTCTTTAACTGGTCTTTGGTTCTTATTATCCAAGGTTTCTTGAGAGAGTAACTTCTGACTTTTATTGATAAGCGTGAAACTGAGTAGGAGAGAAGGCTTCAAGTCTCTTTCTGGTTCTTGAAATACGATTCTGATACTTTAATGGACGAGCTATTCTGATACTTTAATGGATGAGCCATTCTGATACTTTAATGGACGAGCTATTCTGATACTTTAATGGATGGGCTCCAATTGCTTGTGTTGGACGTGCGTTTCAATTACTATGCGTTTCAATTACTATAGCGTTGGACGTTTGTTTCAATCACTTGTGTGTTGGATGTGAGCTTCTATCACTTATTTAATATGCACACTTGATAGACAGGTTAGCAATCAATATGAAGGTTAATTAAATCATTAACCAATGTTTAGTTCTCATCAAAACTTAGGGAAATGCACATCAGACATTTTAGAGACTTAACAATCCCCCCCTTTTTGATGATGACAAACATTGAGATGATTTAATGAACCTCAAAATATCAACAAAGGAAATAGCATATATAGACAGGTTGAAAATTTCTTAAGTGAACAGGTCATATCATATTCATTCTCCCATTCTATTTCTCCTATTCTCCCATTCTCCCTATTCATTTCTCCCTTTCTCCCCCTTTTGTCAACATCAAAAAGGGTTATCAAGTTTTATTTATGAGATATGTTAAAGGCAAGATAACATGTTAAGAAAATCATAGTAATGCAGCAAGCATAGTAGACATACTCCACTTAAACTATTGTATCATTACTCCCCCTGAACTAATGCTTAGTTAAAAGAACATGTATATAGGAGTAATGACAGATTTAGCATAGACTCGTTAACATCCATACATGTCATTCAACAATGCAATGCATGTTTAGATTATCTCTAATAAATAAAAACCTTTCTTCTGCGAGGGGTTTAGTGAAAATATCATCCCATTGATTTTCAGTTTTAACAAACTTAATATCAAAGATGCCTTTCTAAACATAATCCCTAATGAAATGATGTTTGATTTCAATATACTTAGCCTTAGAATGCTGAATTGGATTTTTAGTTAAGCATACAGCACTGGAATTATCATACCATACAGATATGTTATGATCATAAATAGAGTAATCCTCAAGTTGATATTTTACCCATAAGAGTTGAGAGCAGCAACTAGCAGCAGAGATGTATTCGCCTCAGCAAAGAGACAGGGCAATGGTTGTCTGCCTCTTGCTTGACCATGAGACTAAACTTGCTCCAATGAAGTGACATCCTCCACTGGTGGTTTTTCTTTCTATTCTGTCTCCAGTAAAATCAGCATCACAATATCACACTAATCTGTATTCTTTTGATTTTAAATACAGCAAACCAAGATTAGTAGTTCCAAGCAAATATCTAAATATTCTTTTAACAGCCTTAAGATGAGATTCTCTATGATCAGATTGGAATCTAGCACACATACAGACACTAAATTGAATGTCAGGTCTTCTTGAAGTTAAGTACAGTAGAGATCCAATCATACCTCTGTAGACAGTTTGATCTACCTTTTTACCTTCATCATCTTTGCTTAGTTTTGCATTGGGTTGCATAGGGGTTTTCATGAGCTTTGAATTTTCCATTTTGTATTTCTTGAGTATCTCCTTGGTATATTTTTGTTGATGAATGTAAATTCCATCACTTGTTTGCTTGATTTGTAATCCAAGGAAGAACTTCAATTCTCCCATCATGCTCATCTCAAATTCAGCTTGCATTAGACTTGAAAATTCCTTGCACAGCTTTTCATTAGTTGCTCCAAAAATAATATCATAAACATATATTTGAACTATAATAAAGTTCTCTTTAGAGCATTTTTTGAACAGAGTAGTGTCTACTTGTCCTCTAGTAAAACCATTATGCATGAGAAAAGAACTGAGTCTATCATACCATGCCCTAGGTGCTTGTTTCAAACCATATAATGCTTTTTTAAGTTTGAAAACGTGATCTGGTTTATCAATATCCTCAAAACCAGGGGGTTTCTTAACATACACTTCTTCTTCAATTATACTATTTAAAAAAGCACTTTTTACATCCATTTGAAACAGGGTAATTTGGTGTTGTGCAGCATATGACATTAAAATGGGTATGGCTTCTATTCTAGCTACATGTGCAAAGGTTTCAGTATAATCAATGCCTTCTTGTTGGTTATAGCCTTGAGCTACTAACCTTGCCTTATTTCTGACAACTTTACAATCTTCATCCAATTTGTTTCTGAAGACCCATCTTGTTCCAATAACTGACTTGTTTTTAGGCTTAGAGACAAGAGTCCATACATCATTTCTGTTGAACTAGTTAAGTTCTTCTTGCATAGCAAGAATCCAGCTTTCATCCTCAAGAGCTTCTTCAATGCGTTTAGGTTCCAAATTTGAAATAAATGCCACATTGCTTGATTCTCTTAAGGTGGATCTGGTTCTTACTCCTTCAGAAGGATTTCCAATAATAAGATCCTTAGGATGATGAGTGTTGAACTCCCAATCCCTTTTGAGATCATCATGAAGATCTTGACTTGTCCGCTGACTCGTCTGTTCCACTTGTCTTTCAGCCTCAGGCACAGGTTCTGTTTTGGTTAGATCGGGTTGTTAACTTTCTGGCTTGTTTATATCAAGACCTGCAAGATCATCTTCTAGATTTGATAGTTTTTTATCAGTCTTTAATCCATCATTGAATTTAACATGAACAGATTCTTAAATAATACAAGTTCTTGAATTGTATACTCTAAAAGCCTTAGACTTTTCAGAATATCCTACGAAAATACCTTTATCTACCTTAGAATCAAACTTTCCAAGGTTATCTCTGGTATTCAGAATAAAGCATTCACATCCAAAAGCATGAAAATAAGATGTGTTGGGGCTTTTTCCTTTCCACAATTCATAAGGAGTCCTTTTTAGAAAGGGCCTAATAAGTATTCTGTTTTGTACATAACAAGCAGTGTTTACGACACGCCAGAAGTACTTAGGGAGATTATTTTCATTGAGCATAGATCTAGCCATCTCTTGCAGAGATCTGTTCTTTCTCTCAACCACTCCATTTTCTTTGTGGAGTTCTAGGTGCAGAGAAATTGTGAGAGATTCCATTCTCCTCACGGAACCTGTCTAAGCTGCTCATTTTCAAATTCTCCCCCATGATCACTTCTAAGGGTAGAAATACGAAACCTTGCTCATTTTGTACTCTTTTGCGGGAATCTGAGAAAGCCTTAAAAGACTCATCCTTGTGTGTTAGGAAGAGTACCCATGTGTATCTAGAATAGTCATCAACTTTGACAAATCCATATTTTCTTCCAGCCAGGCTGGCAATACTAACTGGTCCAAACAGATCCATGGGTAACAACTGAAGAGGTCTAGAGGTTGATACTTGATTTTTAGATTTGAAACCTGATTTTATCTGTTTACCTCTCTGACATGCATCACACAAGACATCTTTCTTAAAGCTAATATCAGGCAACCCTCTCACGAGATTATTCCTTTTTAATTCAGAAATTAGTTTCATACTAGCATGTCATAGCTTCTTATGCCATAACCATCTCTCATCCTCTTTAGACATCAGACAGGTTACACTTTGATCTGAGAGATCAGACAGTTCAATCTTATAAAGATTTTGTTGTCTTTTAGCTGAAAATAGGGTTTTGCCACAACAGTCTTTAACTATGCATACATCCTTGGTAAAGGAAACATCAAAGCCACTATCACATAATTGACTTATGCTAAGCAAATTGTGTCTTAATCCTTTAACCATAAGAACATTAGATATAGAGGGAAGAGGGGGTTTACCACCAATAGTACCAATTCCTATAACTTTCCCTATCTGATTCCCTCTGAAAGCAACGTGTCCTCCTTTCTTAAGTTAGAGGTCTAGGAGCATAGACCTTTATCCTGTCATATGACGCGAGCAGCCACTGTCCAGGTACCAGCAGTGGTGTTTTCTTTGTCCTGTTAAGGACATCTGCAACAAAAATTATTTGATCTTTAGGTACCCATATTTTTCTGGGTCCTTTTCTATTAGTTATAGGAGTCTGTGGAGACTTCCTTCTCTTCTTATGGATACACTTAGACATAACATGCCCAGTTTTTCCACAGAAGTTACAAATAGGTGTAGCTTTGGTTATAGTTGACTTAACAGATACTGTAGAAGCTTTAGTTGATACTTTATGATGTGTCCGATGGACATATCCAATACCTTCTTTGTTAAGAGAGTGCTTCTGAATACCAAGTAGCTTAGTCAGATTGTCTCTACCATTAACAAATTTGGCAAGATCAGAAGTGAGCTCTTCCACTTTCTGTTGAAGTTTTTCAACTTCTTCAGATGGTGATGTTTCACTTGAGATCTTAGCGTCATTAGACTTTTCAGTATTCAGCTCACTGTTTTCTTTATCCAGCTTCTCGCACTCTTGAGATTTCTGTTTATGCTCACTGGTGAGCTTTACATACTCTCTCTTGAGGGATTTGAAGGCTTTAGATAAGTAGTTGGATTCCTCCATCAACTCCTCATAGGCATCAAGTAATTCATCATAGTCAGGATGTACCTCATCGTCAGAGTCTGAGTCGGTGTTAGCCATCAAAAGAAGATTGGCTTCTTCCTCTGTTTCTTCATCAGAAGATGTTGACTCCAGATCCACCCAAGTAGCCATCATTCCTTTCTTCTTCTTCTTGAAGAATTTCTTAAAAGGGGCCTTCTTGAGTTGAGGACATTCAGCCTTGAAGTGATCGGGCTTCTTGCACTCAAAGCAAACAATTGGACTTTTGTCTGTTGAGGTGGATTCTTTGAAGTTCTTGTCCTTGTTGAACCTTCTGAATGGCCTATCCCTCTTGAACTTCTTTTTCTATAGGAGAAGATTTATCTTCCTGGTCAGGAGAGACAATTCTTCATCACTCTCAGAATCCTCGAGTTCTGATAGGTCAGCATCACTGGATGATTCATCTGCGTTCAGAGTCTTGGAAACTTTTGCTGACTTTTGATCAGCTTTCAGAGCAATTGACTTGCCCTTCTTTGGTGCAACTTCATCTCCAAGTTCTTGCTCATGAACAGTGAGTGTTCCAAGAAATTCATCCATAGTCAAGGTAGTGAGATCCTTGGCTTGAGAGATAGCAGTGACTAAAGGTCTCCACTGTTTAGGTAGACTTCTCAGAATCTTTCCAACCTTCTCAGCATTGGTATCGACTTTGCCAAGAGATTTTAAACTGTTGATTATAGTTTGAAATCTTCCTATCATTTGAGCAACAGATTCTCCTTCCTCCATGACGAACAGTTCATACTTTCTGACAAGTATGGCAATCTTTGACTCTTTGACTTTGGCTGTTCCTTCATGTGTGACAGCTAAAGTGTCCCATATTTCTTTGGCAGAGTCACAAGCACATACCTTCACAAACTCCTCTGGACTGAGAGCACAAATGATGTTATATCTAGCTTTGTGGTTCAGCTCCCATTTTGTCTTTTCCACAGCAGTCCACTGAGCTTTTGGTTTGTCAATGTTATCATCATTCTTAGGAATGAATGGACCATCTGTAATGATATCCCAAAGATCAGAGTTTGTAGATAGAATGAACCATTGAAATCTATCTTTCCAATAGTTGTAGTTTTCTCCATTGAAGTAAGGAGGTTTGGTTAGGGAAGCTCCTTCAGTCTGATGACTTCCACTTGAACTAGCTCCAGCAGTCATGTCTATTCTTCAGGACCTTTTACCTCTACACTGTTAGATGCTCAACCCAGAGGCTGAGCTATGATACCAACTGAAATAGACAACTATAAACACGAGAAGGGGGGTTGAATTGTGTTTATCAGAATCTAAGCAAAGTTGAAATCTTTTCGCAAACAGAAGCTAAATTTGGACGAGTGGAAGAATACAGGATGGACGGATGACTTTTGAAAACACACCACTTGATAGACGTAAGAAAACTAAAGCAATTAAAGAGTTTAAGGAAAGAGAGATTGACATAGTTATTTATCCTGGTTCACTCTTCAAAGCAAAGAGCTACGTCCAGTCCTTGGCAGCACCAAGATTTATCCACTATAACTGATCAGGTTACAGACTCAAGTATTATTTGCACACCTGGCCTCTTCAGGCTCAAAGACAAGTATTCTTTGCACACCTGGCCTCTTCAAGCTCAAAGACAAGTATTCTTTGCACACCTAGCCTCTTCGGGCTCACTCAGGTTTGTTTAAGAGATTTGGTTTGTAATGAATACAACTTAGACAGACAGAACTTTCACTAACACTCAGAGTGGTTTAAATGTAAAGCTTAGGAAAGTCTGCGTAATAACTTCAAATGATTGAAGAATACAGAATGAAAGAATGAAGAAATTAATGCGCAGAGTAATGGCTTTTTAATGCAATATGTATTCTCTTCTTCTTCATCTTCAATGACTTCTGTATTTATGGTCTTCAAGCATTTAGGATCCGTTAGAGACATCCCCTCAGATGTTGGCTTCAAGCAGAACTTCATTAAATGCAATAGAGTCGTTCTGGGCAGCCATTAATGCAATAGAGTCATTCTGGGTAGTCATTAATGCAATAGAGTCGTTGGCTGTGCTCTAACATGAAGGATCATGGCTTTATGCATCGTGATACAGCCATATCAGAGTTATGCAGAGAGCTTTTTGTACTTTGCTGAGTACACTTCCCTTTTCGTGTAAGGACCAGAGGTACTAGGGAATAAAGCATGTTGGAAGCATTCTTTAACTGGTCTTTGGTTCTGATTATCCAAGGTTGCTTGAGAGAGTAACTTCTGACTTTTCTTGATAAGCGTGAAACTGAGTAGGAGAGAAGGCTTCAAGTCTCTTTCTGGTTCTTGAAATACGATTCTGATAATCCTTATAGAATTCGCGTTTATAAGATAAGTGCTTCCATCTTGAAAATATCCGCGTCTATCTAGCCATTTGAGTTTTCATTCGGGCTAGTAGACGAGCTCCATATTAAGGACTCAGCAAGTCCAAGGGCTAGTGTGGACGAGGTCCTCTTGCACTTTAGTGGACGAGAGCCTCTGTTACTCTAGTGGACGAAAGCCTTTGTTACTCTACTGGACGAGAGCCTCTGTTACTCTAGTGGACGAGAGCCTCTTGCCACGTCATTGGACCATTCTAAATGTACGAGCTTCAAATGCCACGTCATTGGACGGACCATTCTGATACCTCAATGGACGAGCTCCATCTGCCATGTCATTGGACGAGCCATTCTGATTCCTTAATGGACGAGCTCCATCTACCACATCATTGGACTAGCAATTCTGATACCTTAATGGACGGGCTCCAAATGCCACGTCATTGGACGAGCCATTCTGATACTTTAATGGATGAGCTATTCTGATACTTTAATGGACGGGCTCCAAATGCCACGTCATTGGACGAGCCATTCTGATACTTTAATGGACGAGCTATTCTGATACTTTAATGGACGGGCTCCAATTGCTTGTGTTGGACGTGCGTTTCAATTACTACAGTGTTGGACGTTTGTTTCAATCACTTGTGTGTTGGACGTGAGCTTCTATCACTTATTTAATCTGCACACTCGATAGACAGGTTAGCAACCAATATGAAGGTTAATTAAATCATTAACCAATGTTTAGTTCTCATCAAAACTTAGGGAAATGCACATCAGACATTTTAGAGACTTAACAAGACCATGTTTCAGGTCACCCCTTAGTGCCCTAACCGCTTATCATAATCTCATAGATAACCTCAATAAAAATCTCATCTCATCAATCTCATCATCATATCTCAGTAATCATCTCGGTTAGGCACTACTAATACATATAATATGAATTCCCCAATACATCATCTTGTCTCAACATAACTTATCATTTACTAAATTTCTAATCACAATCATTACACTCATCACATCATACGATCATATCATCAAAATCATCATCATTACCATCATGTCATAATAATATCATCATTTCCAAAATAATAATCATTATCAAAATCTAATAAAATAATAACATAACATATTCATAAAATAATCACAACACTCATAACATCATCATCCATCAATTACCGATAACAATTCAATCAGTCAAACAATTCCAGCAGACAATCATAACATAATAAAATAATATGTATTTTAAATATAATGGCGATAAACGTACAATCTCAATATCATCATTGGTACCACTAGGTAGTCTCCAATGTGATATGGACATTGTCCGTTACTCGTTCTCATGTAGGGTTTCGGTCGCCCTACGCCATTATCAAATTAAATGTAATCGCGTCGTTTCCAACGTTAAATGATTTCTTTCCCCCACCTGAAAGTCATACGACCACCGGAACGCTACGAAACCACTCCTCCTCAACTTGTCTCGAATCTACCTCACACTGAAAAAGGCCCCGGAGTCTCCGAAATTCCACCTACGAATCACATTGTGAAAGGCACATTGTAAGGAACTTAGAATCTGTAGCAAACAAGACAAAATCCGTCACTGTTTTGGTTCTATATCTCACAATCCAAACATCTTTTTAAATATTTGAACGGTGAGAATAAATAAATACCTGTCCTTGATCGCCTCCAAAACTTTTAGCTCGATCCAACGGTGAACGAGCCTAGGATGAACCTTCCAAGGTGACTGGTCAAGAGCTACTCGGGTTGAGTTGCTCTCCTTATTTTGAGTTAAATAACTCACACCCTGGGGATTACTCATAGGTTCAACCGTTGGATATGAAATACTATCAACCCATAACCTCTATATGAAATTTCGACACGATCTAACGGTGGAAGAAGGTGTGGTGAGGGATTTACAGAAGCTGTTCCAGCTCAACTATGGTGGTTTAGGGCTCTTTAGTAGCCTTCCTCTCTCATTCTCTGTCTCTCTCTCTAGTTTTCTCTCCCTCTCTCTCTAAAACCTCCCTTCTCTTCTCTTTGGACTCAGTTCTGCTTTCTCTGCCTCGCATCTTCTCTTTTGGACTTTAGTGACTTATGTCACTTGAGTCCATTTATTTTTACAAGTATACGCTGTCACGCTCAAGCGTGAAAAGGGTCACGCTTAAGCGTGCCCACGCTTGAGCGTGAGGATTTCCACGCTTGAGCGTGGGAAGCAGGTGCGACCACTGCGCCATACAGCCAATCCTGGAGTGCCATGTTAGTCCCTTTGACACGTGGCAGGTCAACGCATGTCCCTGTTTGGTTGACTTGGGTGCTTGAGCGTGGATACACCCATGCTTGAGCGTTGACTTTTGACCAGAAGTTAACTCTTTGCGTTCAGGATCCGTTCGACGTCTGATTGAGCTCAAATTTGAGATATAGGCTCATTTAGACCTAATAAACAACCTCCAACCATAAAAAATGCCTAATCTCATCTCTAACTCCAAAATTCTTATTTCACACTCAGACGTCTCAAAGACGCTAACCGGGAAACCCTAATTTTGTTCCTACGTTCAAACTCACTCGATAAGGTTGCTTACTTGTCATTCAAAGGTCTCTATGCCTCCAACCACATCTCAAATATGTAATCCAAGTCCTAACCTAAACCTTATACATAAACCACACATAAAATCATGGATGTTACACTTCTTCCTCCATTATCATCGTCTTCGAGCTTCAACCACCATGGATGGCAAACCGAGGCAGACGGAAACGTAGAAATCCATGCCGGCGATGTAGAGATGCTGAAACCATGCCGGCGGAGATGCAGAAACCCAGGTTGGCGCTCTCGCCTAATGCGCCTTTCTCCGCGGCTTCTATATCTCCTCCTCTGTCACCCCAGTCTACTCCATCTCCCACCACCGCCAACAAAGGTGTCAAAAAGAAGTCCCGTTCTCTCTCCCGAAGTTCACCCCCACCGTTGAATCTGTCAAACTCTACAGGTTTCGACGTGCCACAAGTGTTGTGGGTTCTTTGACCTTGCTAGATCTAGTTCCGTCCATATTCAAGCTAAGGGAGGATGATGTTAATAGCTTCTTGCCATAGCCGAAGCCATCAACAAATTGTGGTGGTGGTTGATGATGGCAATGATGAAGATGGTGTGACCGGTAGTGACCCGACACATGGTGCATGTCGCGACTGAAAAAAAGAACTTGTTTTTCCTTTTAGAGGGAAAACATGGAGTCGCCACCAACTTTATTTAATTTCGGGAAAGTTGGAAAACCCTTTAAGAAGAAGCTTCGGGTTCGGGAGTTGATTATGTCTAGGGAAGGCATGGAGACTTAACCCCACGGCACCCTAGAACATCCATAAAAATGGTTACCCAAGATTAGTTGTGTAAAATATTAGTAACTCTGAAATATTTGTTTTACCTGTTATGAATCTCTTTATTAAAACTAAAATGAGGCTGAACATGGCACGTAAGTCCACAGGGCAACCTCTAAGTCTGAAAGGTTGAACATGACATTTGTCATAGGGCAACCCAAAAAGTTGTTTTAATCAAGTGATCATCCTCTATTTTTCATGTAAAATAAATAATTTTTATCTCTTGAAAATGGGACAGAAACGTAGAAATGAAACCTTTTACCAACTCATTCAGAGAACAAAAGCACCGAGAAATAAGAATGGCAAGATAAATTTATTAATAATATCAACGAAAAGAGCAAAGATTACCAAATGGGAGCAGAATAAGAATGATTTTGTTTACTCCTAGTGGTAAGGTTTCAAGATTTACATTCAATATTGTTGACCCCTTAAACTCTTCCTTCTTAACTACTCTAATAACAGGGAAGAGAAAAAGGAAACTCGGATCTTTAATCTCTCTTCCTCCCAAAGAAAACGTTAGATAAAAATCTCTCTCTCTTTTTCTCTTTTCTTTGTATCTTTCCTCTCTATCTCCTCTCTAATTTTTCGTTTCCTCTTAATAAAAAATGTCCTCCTCCCCCTTTTTTTATTCTCTTTTTCCTTTCCTTTTATAGACGGAGGAGAGGGCTTCTTGCTTCTTGCTTCTTCTGCATTGGCTTCAAGTTTGGTTTGTACGAAACCCGAGGCTTGGGCCATTCTGAGCAGCGGAAAGGAGGTGATTTGATGTGAGGGTTGCACGCTTGAAAAGATAAGGAGATGGGGTGTCTTGTCTGACGGGCATGATGTCTTTTTAGGGTTAGGAGTAGGGCTGTTAGGTTAAGACGAGGGAGAAGATGAGGAAAAAAAATGAAAAGACCAATGGTTAGAGGAGGTGAAAAAAGGGGGGTTCTGAGCAGCAATAGCGTGTGTCCAGATGGGGCGGCGTGAGTAACGGAAATGAGGTGATTTATCCTGAAGGTTGCGTGTTTGAAAAGGGGAAGGAGGTGATTTATCGTGAAGGTTGCGTGTTTGAAAAAAAGGAAGGATATGGGGGTTTTGCCTGATGTGTATGATGGCTTTTTAGGGTTAGGAGTAGGGTTGCTAGGTTAAGACGAGGGAGGAGATGAGGAAGAAGGACCAAAGGGTAGAGGAGGAAAAGAGGTCTTGTCTGATATGTAAAGTAGGTAGTGGGCATAACTCAATTTCCTTTCCTTTTTGTTGATTGTCTTTTTCTTTGTGTTTTATTCGTCCTTTCTTCCTTATCTTCTCCTTCTTATTTCTTTATTCTTTAGCCTTCAGCCTGAAAATAAAATTGCAGTGGACGGAATCTCTTCGTCCCAACAGGAACTTAGATATGGAAAAGTAGATATACACTGGACGGACCTCCTCGTCCAACAGAAATTAAAATAATTGAACTGGACGAAACCACCTCGTCCAACGGAAATAAAAGGGACAGGACTGGATGGGACCACCCAGTCCACCAGCAAGTGTAATGACTGGACGGGACCACCCCGTCCACTGGCAAGTGCAGTGGACTGGATGGGGCCAACAGCAAGTGCAAAGCAATGGACGGGACCACCCCGTCCATCAGCAAGTGCAAAGCAATGGATGGGATTACCCCATCCATCAGCAAGTGCAAAGCAATGGACGGGACCACCCCGTCCATCAGCAAGTGCAAGGAATGGATGGGACCACCCCGTCCAACAGTAAGTCCCAAGTGATGGACGGGACCAACAGCAAATTAGCTATGAGTCTCCTACTTCCTTCATTTTTTCTTTTTATTATTATTAGTCTCCTTAAAGTGTAATGTTATAATAAAAGACGGACAAAAATGGGTGTTCACAGTGCATATGAGCAAGATTGGGTACCCGAATTATGGTTCTTTAACTGATGGTTCTGGATGAAGAAGGATGAAGAGTTGGAGGTAGGGAATGACTTATTTTCCATTTTAAAATATTTTATAAAATATTAATATAATATTTAATTATTTTAATAAACTTTGTGTCCCACCTGGAATGATATAGGGATTTCACGTTGGAAAGTTGGAAAACCGTGTGCTCCTCCGTTAAATTTTGGATGATAAGTTAACGAAGGGACAAATTTTGCTTCATTTGAAAAATAGAATGACTAAAATTGCTAGAAAAAAAGTAGAGGGACCAATATCACCAAACTAAAAAATATGGGGGACTAAAAGTACAATTTAGCCAATAAAAAAAGTAAAAACCTACGTTCTTATGTGGGTCGGGGCCTCTTTGGTTCTTCCTCCTCCCGTCGCCGCCCACCCAATGTTCTCCATAATTCCGCAACTTCTTTTGGAAAAGCAGAATCTCAGCATCGTAAGTCTTTGTCTCTGGGCATGTTATTCTGAAGTAGCAGAATCGCAAACTCACAGTTCTTCCTCTCAACCCAAACGCAACGTCGCACGTTTTTCCTCTCTGCTAGGGGTGTCCATGGGTCGGTTTGGGTTGGTTTAGTGGGTTTTAGGACCCAACCTAGTCAAACTTGAGTGGGTTGTGGTTAGGTTGGGTTTGCAAAAAAAATGATACCCAACCCGACCCGACCACTCATGGGTTGAGTTGGGTGGGTCGTTGGGTTTGGCAAGAAACACACATATTTTCACCTTTGTTTCGTGATGGTTCGGGTCCGCGGGTTTGTCAAGACAAAAAACGTGAAAAAGTGTCAAAAATCACAAATAAACTTGTTTAAAACTTTAAATTACATCAACAAGTTATGATAATATGATCTAAAAGTCTAATAGTCCAAACCATCAATTATCCACAACTAAAAAGAAGATCATGATAAAAGTAATTGAAACTGAAAGTCTAAACTTTAAACCATCAACTAAAAGTGTAAAAGTCTAAAATCATCAACAACCATCAATTAAAAGTCTAAAGTATTATAATGAGAAAATAAAAGTCATCAACACAAAACTAAGTCAAAAATCATCCATTAAGCAGCAAGCCAGCAAGGCAAAAACACAACCATCAACTAGACAGCAACAAGCCAGCAACACAACACCTAACAAGTAATAACTCCATATACTCTATGGGTTGGTTGGGTGGGTTTGCAATTCTGAAACCCACTATCCAACCCATACTCTATGGGTCCTTTTTGTTTTTACCCTACCCAACCCAATCATCCAAACCAACCCGCAAAATCAGGGTTGGGTTGGGTCGGGTTGGTTGGATTCGTGGGTCTACCCAGACCCATGGACACCCCTCTCTGCCCAAACACGACGACGTCGAACTTTCTTTATCTCTGTCTACATAAACAACAGTGAGTTCCCCCATTTCATATAGTTTCTAGAAGGAATAACTTTTGTTAACTAAATCGTTTGAATAAATAAATTAATTTCATGCATTTATGCTTTTTATTTCATCGTGCCTTAGCAACACACAAACTATTTGGTGAATGTTCTGACTCATATATATGCCAATTCAAGACCTTATATGATAATATGTCCACTTTCCATCCAAAAAAATTGTAATAGCACCTTAGAGGTTAGGAACATGAGCAACAGCCTTACACAATATAGAAAAGAACATAAATAAATTATGAGAGATAGCTATTTTATTCGAATAATGCTATGCTTCATGAGATTTTAGTATGCTTAGTCTACTTCAGTTTCTTTTACTACCATGTGATGATTTTGAATTCAAATGCTATAGTTTCTGATTAGTTTTTTTGTTTGCTTGTTGAATTTGGTATTGTTCCGTCCAAATATCTCAAGTGAGAGATACTCATCCGGAGAAACTCTGTGGGAGTGTTTTTGGAATAGCTTGACAGAATTGAAATTTTACTCCTACGTATCCAAGTGGGAATCGAAGCAAACGTAGTTCTGAGTGAGGGGTTGGCCCCCTATTTATAGAGATTTTTAGGTATAACAGTTTGAGGTGGACTGTTATTGAGATCCTATCTGATAAGATCGTATTGTTATCATAACTAGATAAAGATAAGGATAAGGCTCCGAGTTATACGGAGGGATATTTGGACCAGCGAGATATTTGACTCAGTCAGTTGTGACTGGATTGCACGGGACCGAGGTGTCTTCATCCGTGGTCTATTATGGGATAGGTCCGAGTATTTATTCTCGGCTGATAAGTGCATTAACGAGTCCTCGACTTTGGAGGAGTTCGGGTCAAGGCCCATTTATAAGAGTAAGCTCGATCAGTCCAGTGTATTAACAAGTCTTCGACCTTATATTTTCAGTCAGTACACAAGCCCCTGGAGCTCCGAGCTTAAATAAGCGAAAGAGCTGACAAGTATCAAACCGAGCTTATACTTCGGCCGCATAGACTTTCTAACTTCCGCGTTTCAAACCGTCATTTCAACTGAATTTTCCTCCTGTCAGAGAAGGCAATCATTCCCCTTCATTCTTCTGCTGCACGTTATAGGTGAGTAACCCTAGAGTTCAGCGCTCATTTAATGAGGGAGAAAATTAAAAGTCGTACCCCTTTTCCTCTTTTATTTAAAGGAACGTGGACCGTTGATCGTATCTCATAATCAACTGTAGCAGCTATAAATATCTCCTCTAATTCCACCTTATTCTCCCTTACCCACTACCTTCCTTCGCTCTTCATCTCCGTCCTTCAAGTTTCTGCAATCGTTTTTCTGCCTTTCGCTCTCCAGGTACGACCAGCCTTCTTCCTTCTTTCGTATTTCTAAGTTTATTTCTGGGTTCCGGTCATGAGTTCATCCGAGTCCACTGAGTCGAACACTTCACCTCTGGTGGAACGCGAGGTTTCCCCCATTGGGGGTTCTCCTTCCACTTCTTCTGTTCCTTCACAGGAACTAAACGTCGGTCAGGTAAGGTCCTCCTCCTCCGGGTCTTCTTCTTCTGGGTCTGGTTCTTCTAGGTCTGGTTCTTCTAGGTCTGGTTCTCCCTCCCCCCAAATTTCCAAACCCACCGCACGCAAACGACGCCAAAGGGTTCCAAAAGACCCTATTTCCGATATTACCCTCCCTAGGTACACCTGGGTTAAGGGCGAAGTTGGGGTTTATTTTTCTAGCTATCAATCTTCAGATTCAATTGCTCGTCTTCGGTCCCAGATTACTATCTCGGCATCTGGAGACGAGTCCGAGTTTATTTGTTCTCCTTGCTCGGGTACCGAGTATGTTTTCCTCAGGGCTCATCCTTCTGAGCCTCCTTTTACATATATGTATAAAACACTTTTTTCTCAGTTGCGTGTGTCTCTTCCTTTTACTGTGTTTGAGTGTGACGTTCTGAGAACCGTGAATGTCGCACCTACTCAGCTTCATCCCAACAATTGGGCTTCTTTAAAAGCCTTTCAAATTCTGTGTAAATACATCGGGATGGAGCCCACTACTCCCAAATTTCTGTACTTTTACCGAACAAGATTTGGTGAGAAAACTGGGTGGATTTCCCTCAATGGACTGAACCGAAGAGGGTTGATTAGTTTATACACATCATCGTATAAAAACTTCAAAGTCGGCTTCTTCCGAGTTCGCCCCTCGGGCTCTCACCTTTCCTTCTTTTTTGATGAAGACGGATGTGCCAGGTTTCCTTTGTACTGGCAATCATCCCCTACCAAATTTGTTGGTTTTGAATACGAATCCCTTCCTGCCGAGGATAAACGGGATATAGATATCTTAGAAAAACTTCCTCGGCCTCTCCATTGTGGACGTCTTCTGAAACTCCCCTATTCATCCACTCCGAGAGCCGATTTTAAAAGTAAGTGTTCGGCTTTTTAGTTTTTAAATCTTTTTTGTATGTGTTCCTGTACTAACAGCTTTCCTTTTCGACAGTTATCATGGGGAAATTCGACTTCTCAAAGCTTTTGAAATCAGCCTCGAAGGAGGGTCCCTCAGCGACCGAGAAGCAGAAAAAGAAAAGGATTTCTTCGGCAGCTGCTAAGGCCACTGCTAAGGGGGCTTCATCGTCTGCCCCTCCAAAAAGAAAAAGGGTGGAGATGGCAATTGATGCCGAAGATTCTTCCCCTCCTCGCCCGAGTCCAAAACGTCTTACCACACACGAGACGGGTGCTGGCGAGCAAGAGGAGCAACTTCCTCCTTCTCCCGACGTGAAGTGGTATAACACTTCTTTGAAAGCAGGAACCTCGTCTCTCTGGGGCGAAGACTTCAACCCCTTCCCTTCTTTTGACTCGAATTTCCTGAAGCCTGCCGATCTCCGCTTAATTAAGCAGCATGGGGCTCTGTCTAGTATGGAGGCCCTCTCAGTCTACTGTCTCCGAGCCGCTGCTCTAGCCCGTTTCTGTAGCCGAGAATTGGTAGAGACTGAGAGAAAGTCCCAACATCTGGAGGCTGAGTTTGCTTCGATCGAGCAGCTGAAGGGGAATCTCGCCCAGATCTCCTCGGAGCGCGATGAGCTGGCCCAAGCCAATAATCTTCTGAATACTACCATCGCCGAGCTTAATGGTCAAAACTCCGAGTTTAACTCCCAAGCAAAATTAGCTGAGGAGGAGAAAGCTCGTGCTGAAGAATCTAAAGCTCGTGCTGAGGAGGAGCTCAAGGAGGCTCAAGTTGTAATTGAACAACTTAAAGCCGACTTGAATGCCGAGACTAAGGCCAAGCTGGAGATTCAGGAAGATTTGAAAGAGGCCACCGATTGCATCCTTGAGGAGCATCGGGCAGGTGAACGCGCTGTCGCCACGCGCCAAAAAGAACGAGCGATTATTAAACTAATGTAGTATAGAGCGACAACTCGAGTATCGTCTCTCAAGGACTCTTTAGTGTTGTTATTATTAACAGAAAATCAAAAGTTAGTTTTGGGGGTTTTGGATGGAGTGCAATTAAAATAAAGAAAACAAAGCAATAAAAAAAACAAAGCAGTTAAAAGATTAACAAATAAACTAAAGACGATTAACCTACTGTTTTCGGTTTCCCACTATCATTGGTTCATATAAATCCAAGCCCTAAGCAGATTCTAATCCCCTCCCGGTTGTAGCAATAATTCACAAGCGGAACCACTACTACAGATATATGTCCCTATTCCCGAATTAAGCAAACGGGGTTAAGCACTTTGTGAACTAAGCGAACACGAAACGTACACACGCGAATTAAGCAAACGCGATTATATATAGGAACATGATATCACCGAGATAAACCAACACAACACAATATACTCCTGAATTAAGCAAACAGAAATATAAAGCATGGCATTGAAAAGAGAAAAGGAAATGAAAACAGGAAATACAAGAACCTCAAGTATGGATAGAAACCAATTACAGTAGATTAATCTAGGAGACTAGTTCTCCATAACAAACATAAGCAGAAAAGGAAACAAAACAAACTACAACTACTGACTAGCTAAGACTAGCCAAAACTAACTAGCCCCCCCTTGCCCACACTATGACTAACTCCTCTCTCAATATCTGAATGCTCCTTTTATTAACTTCAACCTCTGCCTCTTAGCTTTCCAAAGCCACTTAATTTGCTTAATTATGAGTTAAGATGAGGGAGTTATGTCCACATTCAACTCATAGGGCAGCTGAAACGCCTCTGACTTCACATGGATTAAAGCCCTTCAAAACGGCTCTGTTTGGAATAATGGTCTTCATGAGAGTTAAAGCTCTTTGTTTTATCTTTCATTTGCCACTGGTTTCAGTTCCAACCGACATCTACAGCCCAAGTTATGGCCCAATCTTCATGACCAATTCAGGTTCCAGTGACAGCAATTATGTTCTGACTTCAAGGGCTCGCGAGGCGAATGAATGCTCGCGAGGCGAACGCTTCAACTTCAAAACTGCCACAGCCGTGATCCTCAACACGGGCAACCCATGATCGTCTCTGACTTTTCAGGGCTGGGTGACTCGCGGGGCGAGATAACCTTCGCGGGGCGAACCAGAATTATTTCCTTTTTATTTACCTGAAAAACAGAAAATAGAATAAGTATTTTATTTAACTTTAAATCAACTAAATTAACCTAAAAACACTTTACAGACTCAAAATCTTACTTAAGGACAATCAAGTCTAATTTAGGTGAAAATGATATAAAATAAGCACAAAGCCAAGGTCTTGACTAGTTATAAAACCAGTCAAACAGAGGCTCATCAAAATACCCCAAACTTAAACTTTGCTTGTCCCCAAGCAAACTAAAACTCAAAAAATTAAAAAGACTCAAGACCTGGCAAAACATGGCAAGCTTAAGGACTCAATTAACTTTCACACAAATTTCAAGCAATTTAACAAAACAATTTTTCTTTCAATGTTCCCCCCTTTCAAGCAAAGTAATCCCCACATGCATTTATTCTAAACAATTGAGAAATTCATCATTCAAACAATCATCAATCTAAGCAGGGGATCTAAGTTACACACAAAAGGGAGATCACCAAATCCAAACAACTGCCTTCCTTACAAGGGGAATTTGTGTTCACTCAATCGCTCAGTTTTTGTCAGGTTATCAACAATTCACTCAATTTCACTTTTCAGAAGCACTTCCCATAAATTTGATTTTCATCTCCTAATGGTTCCCACAGAAAACATGCAAGCAACATCAGAAGGTCTTTTATGGGTTGTAATGGGGCCTGGCTAAGGGTAGGATATACAAAGGAACTAGGCTGAAGACCCTAGGAACTAATAGAGCATGAACATTATTTACACTTTGAAATTCACTCAAGTTCCTTTCTTAATTTTTTTCTTTATGCTTCTGGGTGACTACAACCTTTTTATTTCTTTTTGGCATTTTTGCACTTTTATTTTTTTTCTGTTTTTCTTTTCTTTTCTTTTCTTTTTTTTCTTTTTTTTTCACAATTTTTTTTTTTTACATAAATTTTTTTCTCAATCCCAAACAACATGTTACACCTTGCAGCCACCCCAAACTTAGTTTCTTGCACCCATTGTAAGATTACATGCTCTCCTAATCCTAAGATCGGGTTAACATGGTTTTCCAGATTTTTGGGCTTATAACATTAGGTTATCAAGAATTAACAGGCTAATAGGCTCAATGGGGCTAACTAGGGAACATGCATTAGGAATTGGTTATTTTTAGGCTAAGTAGTTATTTACAAAAAAAACTGCCTAAATCATCTGAAGCAAACACATAATCATGCAACCCATAAAGAGATTCAAGCAAATTCAGGAAAGTGCAATCAAAAGTGATTTTCACACAGTCAAAAACATGTTGGAGGCTCAAAACCTCACCTGGACATTTTTGCAAATTGTTTGAAAGAGATTCTATCCCTAGTGTGTGCTTCCTATCACCCCAAACTTATCATAAATCATGCAATCATAATAAAATCTCAAAGTTCGGTTTTCAATCACATGGGGATCAAATTTTCAAAAATTTCATATCTTAGGGGGAAAACAGTCAACACTATCATGCAATCAATCTATGCAAATTCAACCAAATCCATCAAACTTGCCAATACTAGACTTAACACAACTCCTGAGCTTCTCAAATTATTCAGGAGCTTTATTGGAAACAAAACAGAAATAAAGCAAAGAAGAAAAAAAAAATTAAAAGAGCAAGGTAAAGAAAAACTCATTGAGGGGCGGTTCCACCGGGATCCCATTGCTTGTAACATAAGTCCCACATGGTAGCCAAAGGGTGGTAGTTCATTCCATGCTTCCCTAACTTGCAGCCGTTATACGGAAGTGGGTGCTTGACAATCATAGTAACCTCGCCCAGTGCGGCGGACTTTTCACTTCCTCTAGGGTCACAGATGACCTCTTTCTCAATAAAATCCTCCCAATAAAAGTGGGGTTCAACCTCTTGGACCGGCCATGGTGCAAATTCCAGAGGCTTGAACTCCATCACCGGTTGTTCCACAGTGGGAGGTAGCTGCTCAATGGATAGTGTATTTGGAACTTCGACTGAACAATCGGTATAACTCTCACTATCATCCTGCAAAATAGAGTCAAGAAACTGGCCACAAACAGCACACGGGTTAGTGTCAGTACAGTTAGTACATGTAGTAAAAGAAACTGAGTTAGTAAAGGTCTGATTGTCTGGACTTTCTGCACACGGTTCATCCACCCCATCATTCTCAACACATGCATTTGATTCCACAGGTTCTTCATTATCCTCAAGCTTTTTGCCTAAATTGTCAGGATGGAATGTATAAGCTCGAGGCCAATAAGTAGCATTTGTCATAATGGGGCATGCCTCATGCAGGTGCTCAGGAGAGCCGCACATGCCACAAAACTGTGTCTGCTGAAACAATTGCTTCAAATAAGTGAGCTTATCAGTAAGATCCATAACCAGAAAAAATTCAGCATTTTTTTTTTTTAAGCTAATAACAACAAACCAGAGTCCCCGGCAACGGCGCCAATTTTTGAACGCGCTGTCGCCACGCGCCAAAAAGAACGAGCGATTATTAAACTAATGTAATATAGAGCAACAACTCGAGTATCGTCTCTCAAGGACTCTTTAGTGTTGTTATTATTAACAGAAAATCAAAAGTTAGTTTTGGGGGTTTTGGATGGAGTGCAATTAAAATAAAGAAAACAAAGCAATAAAAAAAACAAAGCAGTTAAAAGATTAACAAATAAACTAAAGACGATTAACCTACTGTTTTCGGTTTCCCACTATCATTGGTTCATATAAATCCAAGCCCTAAGCAGATTCTAATCCCCTCCCGGTTGTAGCAATAATTCACAAGCGGAACCACTACTACAGATATATGTCCCTATTCCCGAATTAAGCAAACGGGGTTAAGCACTTCGTGAACTAAGCGAACACGAAACGTACACACGCGAATTAAGCAAACGCGATTATATATAGGAACATGATATCACCGAGATAAACCAACACAACACAATATACTCCTGAATTAAGCAAACAGAAATATAAAGCATGGCATTGAAAAGAGAAAAGGAAATGAAAACAGGAAATACAAGAACCTCAAGTATGGATAGAAACCAATTACAGTAGATTAATCTAGGAGACTAGTTCTCCATAACAAACATAAGCAGAAAAGGAAACAAAACAAACTACAACTACTGACTAGCTAAGACTAGCCAAAACTGACTAGCCCCCCCTTGCCCACACTATGACTAACTCCTCTCTCAATATCTGAATGCTCCTTTTATTAACTTCAACCTCTGCCTCTTAGCTTTCCAAAGCCACTTAATTTGCTTAATTATGAGTTAAGATGAGGGAGTTATGTCCACATTCAACTCATAGGGCAGCTGAAACGCCTCTGACTTCACATGGATTAAAGCCCTTCAAAACGGCTCTGTTTGGAATAATGGTCTTCATGAGAGTTAAAGATCTTTGTTTTATCTTTCATTTGCCACCAGTTTCAGTTCCAACCGACATCTACAGCCCAAGTTATGGCCCAATCTTCATGACCAGTTCAGGTTCCAGTGACAACAATTATGTTCTGACTTCAAGGGCTCGCGAGGCGAATGAATGCTCGCGAGGCGAACGCTTCAACTTCAAAACTGCCACAGCCGTGATCCTCAACACGGGCAAGCCGTGATCGTCTCTGACTTTTCAAGGCTGGGTGACTCGCGGGGCGAGATAACCTTCGCGGGGCGAACCAGTTTTATTCATTTTTATTACCTGAAAATAAGAAATAACAGTAAGTATTTTATTTAACTTTAAATCAACTAAATTAACCTAAAAACACTTTACAGACTCAAAATCTTACTTAAGGACAATCAAGTCTAATTTAGGTGAAAATGATATAAAATAAGCACAAAGCCAAGGTCTTGACTAGTTATAAAACCAGTCAAACAGAGGCTCATCAGCAGGTTTCGCAAAGGCCATCGCTCAGGTGCAAATCCTCGCTCCGGGGATTGATATCTCGGGTGCCGATGTAAACAAAGAGGTGCAAGATGGGGAACTTGTTCCCATTATTCCCGAAGAGGAGCAAGAGGTGGAAGGGGGGATTCTCCCGAGGATCACATCGACGCCGAAGATAGCCATAGGGACGAGTAACTGTATTTTTGTTTTCATACCCTTGTAATGGGTTTTTCCCTTGTAATCCTTGTTAATCTAATGAAAAACTCTTCCAGCATTTTGATGACTTCCTCTTACTTTTATAGCATTTGTTTGACCGAGATATTCTTTGAATACTTTGAGTGAGACCGGAGTATTTCTATATTCCGACGTTGTTTGTATTGCGTGCTCGGCTGTTTGAACGAGACTTCGACTAAGGCCGAGATATTTTGTCATTCGTATCTGAAACGAATAGTCGTTGTCAAATGTGAATGCATGATTCACGTTTTATATATGTGTTCACACGTTATGTGCCTTGGAAATCCCAGTGGGTTCATGCAATTACTGCTTTTTGCTGAGTTTCGAGATTTATTTTTTCAATAAACCTTTTCCCAGCGCATATTTCCCCTTTCCAACGCCTCTCCCGCCTTATAAATAGGGATGTTTGTTTACTTCACTTCTTCATTCTTCATCTTTTCGACCAGCAAAGTTCGTCCCCTTTTGACCCGAGTAATTCTTTTCATAATATTGCTAGGGGTTTACGTTCCTCTCTCCCAGTTAACATCCTTTTTCGAGCTCTAAAGCTGCCAAAAAGGGTGTAATTGGGAGATGGGATCTAGAATCTCTTTCGTGATGTAATCTCTTTCTAAAAAGGATGTTAACTGGGAGAATAGCAGTTTTCGGGAGTGGAGAATGGGGTAACACCCATCTTCTCCCGAAGCTGGTCGAGTGCCTCACCATCCAGCTTTCTCAAGGGGGAAGTGATTACTTCGTCCATCGGGGCATCCGAGTGGGGGCACTACTAGCAATACCTGGGTTCCTACTCCTAGGCCCAGAATGTTCTGGCCACTTGGTCTTGCTCCAGTTCTGAGGATTTTGAGGTCGGCTCGACCTTATTTTCAATTTCAGCACTGTACTCGATTTCCTTAATAAAATCATGGCTCATATTTGGCCTTTAGATTCGAACTTTGTTCTTTTTTAATTGATGCTTGTATTCGATTTCTCTTAACAATTTCCAGGCTCGAACTCGGCCTTAATAATTCAATAGCTTGAACTCGGCTTTTTGGCTCATACTTGGCTTTAACAATTTAATGGCTCGTTCTCGGCTTTTAGGCTCAAACTTGGCCTTAAACAATTTAAATGGCTCGAACTCGGCCTTTTGGCTCAAACTTGGCCTTAACAATTTAATGGCTCGTACTCGGCCTCTAGGCTCAAACTTGGCCTTAACAATTTAATGGCTCGTACTCGGCCTTTAGGCTCGAACTCGGCCTTAACTATTTAAATGGCTCGAACTCGGCCTTTAGGCTCAAACTTGGCCTTAACAATTTAATGGCTCGTACTCGGCCTTTAGGCTCGAACTCGGCCTTAACTATTTAAATGGCTCGAACTCGGTCTTTAGGCTCGAACTTGGCCTTAACAATTTAATGGCTCGTACTCGGCCTTTAGGCTCAAACTTGGCCTTAACTATTTAAATGGCTCGAACTCGGCCTTTAGGCTCAAACTTGGCCTTAACAATTTAATGGCTCGTACTCAGTCTTTAGGCTCGAACTCGGCCTTAACTATTTAAATGGCTCAAACTCGGCCTTTAGGCTCAAACTTGGCCTTAACAATTTAATGGCTCGTACTCGGCCTTTATAATTTAAATATTCGTAAAATAATAGTAAATACATCGGCAAAATAAGAAAATGGACCAATGTTCATAATAAATTCTTTATTGGATAAAAAAGTCTGCGGTGTGCCTCGTTAAAACCTTCTCGGTCAAAACCCTTTTTTGGGAAAAAATACCGAGGTAGGAAAAAGAGTACATCACCAAACTATATACATCAACTGTAATAAAATTTCAAATGGGAAGCATTCCAAGTTCCCGGGACAAGTTTCCCTGACAATTCTTCTAATCTGTATGCTCCGTTTCCCAAGCTTTCCACTACTCGGAATGGTCCTCCCCAATTCGCTGCTAGCTTGCCTTCCGTATGATCTCTTCTTGCTTCTCCTTGCATTCCTAGCACCAAGTCCCCGTGCACGAAACTTCTCGGTTTTAGCTTTGAATTATACCTCCGAGCAGCTTTTCGTTTGCAGGCTTCCTCTCTAATTTTAGCCTCCTCTCTGATCTCCTCCACCAAGTCAAGTTCGACCCTTAAGTTGCTTTCATTCTCATTCTGCTCATGTTGCATTCGCCGAAAAGACGGCTCACCAACTTCAACTGGGATCATGGCATCTGTTCCGTATGTCAGCCTGAAGGGTGTTTCTTGAGTAGTGGATTGTGGTGTGCAGTGGTAGGCCCAAAGAATACTCGACAATTCTTCTGCCCAAGCTCCTTTAGCCTTTCCCACTCTTTTCTTCAGCTCTCCGAGAATGACTTTGTTGGCTGCCTCGGCCTGTCCATTGGTCTGGGGATGTTCCACCGATGTGACATGATGTTTAATACCGAGATTGACATAGAATTCTCGCAATGATTTATCTGTAAACTGCCTTCCATTATCGGTGACAATTGCGAAGGGAATTTCGTGCCTGCAGATGATATTTTTCCAAACAAACTTTTGTACCTTCTGGGCAGTAATTTTTGCCAAAGGTTCTGCTTCAATCCATTTTGTAAAGTAGTCTACCGCTACCAAAAGAAATTTGACTTGACCTTTGGCTATGGGGAATGGTCCGAGTATGTCCATCCCCCACATAGCAAAGGGCCAAGACGAGTTCAATGTGTGAAGTTCTTCAGGCGGGGTATGACTTACATTGGCAAATCTTTGACATTCATCACGTTGTTTCGTCTACTTGAGGCAATCTGCTCGGATGGTAGGCCAACAGTATCCTGCTCGGACTATCTTGGAGGCCATCGATCTGCCCCCGCAATGAAAACCACAGATTCCTTTGTAAACCTCTTCCATTACATATTCTGACTGGGCTTTGGTCAGACACTTTAACATTGGTACCGAGAATCCCCTTTTATACAACTCTCTGGAAATAATAGCAAAATGACTTGCTCTGAGCCTGATTTTTCTGGCCTCGGCGTGGTCTGGGGGCAGAGTATCTGAGGATAAATATTCCCATATGGGTGTCATCCATTCTCGGTCGGCTGGTTCATTAGCCATCACCTCTCCAAGCGTAATACTCGGTTCATAAATAGTTTCCTGAATAACTGTCCTATGATGGCATGGCCTCTTCGTGCTGGCCAATTTTGACAGTAGATCGGCCCGAGTATTTTCTTCTCTGGGAATGTGTTCAATAGTAAATTTCTCAAAATTAGAAATCAACTCATTTACTTTACATAAATACCAGGTAAGTTGAGGCTCTTTTGTTTGGTATTCTCCAGAGATTTGTCCTGTGACCAGTTGTGAATCACTTCGGCATCTAACAGCTTTTGCTCCCATTTCCCTAGCCAGCATTAATCCTTCTATCAAGGCTTCGTATCCAGCCTGGTTGTTTGAGGTCTTGAACTCAAACTTTAATGATTGCTCTAGGATTAGCTCTCCCGGACCCTCCAGTATTACCCCAGCTCCACTGCTTTTAACATTCGAGGATCCATCCACATATAAATTCCACCATAAATCTTCAATAATCGGTAGCGGATTGAGCTCGGCTACGAAGTCAGAGATACATTGAGCTTTCAGGGGACCTCTCAACTCATACTTGAGGCCAAACTCGGATAATTCCACCGACCAAGCAATCATGCGGCCTGCCAACTCAGGCTTTTTGAGAATTTGCTTAATAGGGTGATCAGTTTTGACAATCACCTGGTGACTCTGGAAATATGGACGCAATCGCCGAGCTGCAGTTACAAGGGCTAAGACTAGCTTTTCTATGACTTGATACCGGGTTTCAGCATCATGAAGAACTTTGCTGATAAAATACACCGGTATTTGCATTTTCTCTACTTCTTGAACAATGACCGCACTGATGGCGTACTCGGTGGCCAACAGGTATAAATACAACTCTTTCCCTGGGATAGGTCGAGTTAATATTGGCGGTGAAGGCAGAAAGGTCTTAAAGTCGACAAAGGCCTTCTCACATTCCTCCGTCCACGCGAAGGTTTGAGGTCTTTTCAACAATTTAAAGAAAGGTCGAGCTTTCTCTGCAGATCTGGGGAGAAACCGAGATAATGATGCTAGTCGCCCTGCAAGCCGTTGCACTTCTTTAACATTTTGTGGACTTCGCATCTCAATCACAGCTCGACATTTGTCCGGATTGGCTTCGATTCCCCGGTGTGTCAACATAAAACTGAGGAATTTTCCGCCCTGGACACCAAAAACACACTTTTCTGGGTTCAGTTTCATATTGTACTTCCTCAATTGCTGAAAAATTTCTTCCAAATCCCTCGGATGATTGTTGTGGTCATCGGATTTTACAACCATATCATCAACGTAAACCTCCATGTTCTTCCCGATCTGTTTTTCAAGCACTTTGTCCACGAGCCTTTGATAGGTTGCCCCAGCATTTTTTAATCCGAACGGCATTACCCGGTAACAATAGTTTGAGCCTTCGGTTATAAAGGTTGTTTTTTCCTCGTCTAGGGGATACATTCGTATCTGATTGTACCCCGAGTATGCATCCAAGAAGCTCAAAATTTTGTACCCGGAAGCACCATCCACCAACCTGTCAATACTCGGTAAAGGATAAGAATCCTTTGGACAAGCTTTGTTTAAGTCTGTATAATCGGTGCACATGCGCCACTTGCTGTTTGCTTTTTTGACCAGAACCACGTTGGTCAGCCAAGTAGTGTATTCTATTTCTCGAATAAAGTTGGCGTTAACCAACTTTGCTGTTTCTTCTTCTATCACTTTTCTTCTTTCCTCACCCAGTCTCCTTTTCCGCTAAGCTACTGATTTTGCTTCGGGACAGATTGCCAATTTGTGACATAAGAAATTGGGGCCAATCCCCGGCATATCTGATGTTACCCAAGCGAACAGATCGGCGTTGCTCCGGAGTACTTCCCTTATTTTTTCTTTTAAAATTGGCTCAAGTTGACCTCCTAGTTTAGTGCACTGATCGGGCTGTGATCCAAGCTGGAACTTTTCCAATTCCTCGATGGGTTGTGGCCGTTGTTCTTGCATGTCTATCCTCGGGTCTAGCTCAACAGAACTAACTGAGTTTACAGACTCGTCCTTCCCTCTTTCTAGTGTATCTGCAAGTGTAGGCTTGAGTTTGCTTACACGCAAACTATCGGCATAGCACTGTCTGGCCATTTTCTGATCAGTCCGGATAGCAACTATGTCTCCCGAGTTGGAAGGGAACTTCATGGTAAGATGGGGAGTAGAGACCACGGCTCCCAACTCGTTCAAGGATGGTCTTCCGATCAGGATATTGTACGATGTCACTGCATTAACCAACACGTACCTGACCAGAATAGTTTTGGACGTTTTGATGTCTCCAAAAGTAGTTAGGAGGTCTATATATCCTCGGGTATCCACCTGCTCTCCTGCAAAACCGACGAGTTTACTGTCGTATGGCTGAATAGATTTTTCCGGGATCCCGAGCTTCTGAAATGTTGAATAATATAGGATATCAGCTGAGCTTCCCTGGTCGACGAGAGTTCTCTTGACAGAGAAGTTGTCCAATTGCACAGTGATTACCATTGGGTCGTCCTGATTAGGATCCACACCCAAGAAGTCTTCATCGGAGCAAATAATCGGCGGGGAAATTCTCGGAGGTTTGCCAACTACCGAGTTTACAGCCCGAATAGCCCGCAGGTGTTTTCTCCGAGCTGAACTCGTTGTGCCTCCTCCCGCAAATCCACCTGAAATAGTGTTTATTACACCTCAGACAGTATTATCCTCCTCCCTCCTTTCACTCTGCTCCTCCCTATTTTCTCTTCTTTCATTATTTTGTCGACCGCCACCCCTTCCAGGGCTTTGACCGCCTCCTCTTCTTCTACCTCTGCCACGCCCTTCGCCATTGTTGTGACTTCTCTGAACGAAATTATTCAGATGACCAGCTTGCACTAGCTCTTCAATCTTGTCATGCAAGACCCAGCACTCCTCGGTGGTATGCCCGTAGTTACGATGGTACCGATAATGCTTCTGTCGATCAGCATTCTGGGGCGTGTGACCACGGTTGGGGAGTTGCAAAAGCTCTGCGTTGTAGGTTTCCTCAAACACCCGAGCTCGATTGGTGTTGAGGGGGGTATAGTGCTCATGCTTTGGCCCCCTATATGAATGCTCGGATGTCTTTTTGAATTTCTGCTTGTCACCTTCAGCTCTCCTCTTCTCTTTCCCCTCTCGTCTATCAGAATCATCGGTTCTTTCTCTATTCTTAGACTCTTCTATTTCCTCCATATTAATGAATCCGGCAGTTTTTCTCCTCAACTCATCCATACTGGATGGAGGCTTCCGAGCTAGGTGTCTAGCGAAAGGGTCGGGCCGTAATCCGGTCAAGATAGTATGTAGTGCGACATCGGCACTGAGATTCCGGATCAGGACGGTCTTCTTGCTGAACCTGGCCATAAAATCACGTAGAGACTCGTTTTCTTCTTACTTAAAATTACCAAAGAGGCCGAGGTTTTTTGATGAGCTCGGCTCGTGGCAAACTGAGCATTGAATCTAATCATAAACGTGTCAAAGGAGTCAATTGATGCTGGCGGTAGTTGGGTATACCAGCTTAACGCAGCATCTTTCAGAGTAGTAGGGAAGACTTTACACATGACAGCATCATCATTGGTAAAGAGATATATTTGAGTAGTGAAAGCATCTAAATGACGTTCCGGGTCCGTGGTGCCATCATACCAGTCAATGTTTATTGGTTTGTAATTGGCTGGTAGAGAAACCTCCATGATGGCGTCAGTGAAGGGATGTCTCGGCCTCCGTGTGCCGGCCCTTTCATTAGGCCTATTTACCTGAAGTGAAAGTTAAGGGGCCTGCCTAGGAAATTCCTCCTCGCCTCTTCGGTCAGCATGATGAGAAACACGGGGTTGTGGGATTCCTTCTTCTCTGCGCGTGTTTCTGGATCCTTCATTCTCAGCTGTCTGGCGCTCTCTCTCATGAGGAGAAGAGGAAGATCTTTCTCTGATTTGTTCTCATTCACGACGGCTGGTCTGCCGACGAATCTCTTCATTCTCCCTTCTCAACATTGCCACTTGTGCGAGAAGTTCTTGAATAATGGGATTGTCGGTCGTCATCGCTGGGTTTATGGATCGTTCTCCATTATCCCCATTGTTGGCATTCTCCAGCCCCTCTCTCCTGCAGTTCCCGCTCCTTGTCCTCACCATTGTTTGTGGTATGGGAAAATTTTGCTTCGATTCCCACAGACGGCGCCAATGTTCCGTCCAAATATCCCAAGTGAGAGATACTCGTCCGGAGAAACTCTGTGGGAGTGTTTTTGGAATAGATTGACAGAATTGAAATTCTGCTCCTACGTATCCAAGTGGGAATCAAAGCAAACGTAGTTCTGAGTGAGGGGGTTGGTCCCCTATTTATAGAGATTTTTAGGTATAACAATTTGAGGTGGACTGTTATTGAGATCCTATCTGATAAGATCGTATTGTTATCATAACTAGATAAAGATAAGGATAAGGCTCCGAGTTATATGTTGTGACTCCGGCAAGTGTACCGGGTCGTCGCAAGTAATAATATAAAACACGGTAAGTAATTACCGAGGTCGAACTCAGGGATTGGGCTACCAATTCGTCTAATCCGCGGGAAATCCGATACTTTCGGTCAAGTTACAGAAGGTGGTTGAGAGAGAGAGATTAATATAAGAAATTCAATTAACGAATCTAATAAACTAATTAACTAAAAATCAGAAAACTAAAATATCCAAGGTCACAAATCCACCTACCCAATATGTACACCCAAGTGATGATGAATTCCTCCCTAAGTTCAATTACAATGTCAACCGGGACCCCTAAATTCTCCTAAATCCACTCCCGTGCTCATTAGGACGTATTCGACGATTGGATTAATTACTTGTTCGGTCTCATAACCCTAATCTCGAATTCTATTAAACCTTGTTCCCTATATGGTTGCACTAATCAAATAAATCCACAGTCGTGCTCATTATTCGATTAATGATTCCAATTCAAGTTCTAAAACGCGTCTCGCCGTTTGGCCTCAAACACGTTAACTAGTGAATCACGCAACACATATGATTAACACAATCAATTCAGAATTGGAAAACATTTATGATCCCGATTCAAGTTCTGAAACGCGAATCGTCGTTAGACCTCAAACACGTTTAACTGATTAATCATGCAAAACATATGATCAAACATTCAAATCAGAATCGGAAAACAAGAATTGAATTAAAGGAGAAAGACATACATCATATCGGATTTACATTGCCTTGGGTGGCTTCATCGTTCCCTCGGACGAGGGGATTGGTTCCTCATGCTCATAGACAAGCGATCGGACATAACCTCCATGAGAAAGGGAGACGCAGCTCCAAAGAGAAAAGAAACTACCCTAAACGCTACTCTAAACAGTGGAAAACTACTAGGATTCGCGGCCCTCCAAAAGCCCTACAGCCTCCCAGATGTGATCCCCTTTTTCTGATCTGCAACAGCCTTTAAATAGGATTCCTGATCTGCGCTCGTTCGCGAGGCGAGAAGCCCTTCGCGAGGCGAGAATTAAAATTGGCGCGCTTTCAATTTAAACTCTCGCGAGGCGAAAGTGCGTTCGCCGGGCGAATCTTCAATTCTGGGCTGTGGCCTTCATAACGGCTGGGCCGTGATGGTCTCTGACTTCCAAGTCTTCATTCTCTCGCGAGGCGAGATTACTCTCGCGGGGCGAGTCTTCAAACCTTAAACTGCCACGGGCGTGGTATTCATCACGGCCAAGCTGTGATGCTCTCTGTCTTGCAGGTCTTCATGAGTCGCGGGGCGAGACACATCTCGCGTGGCGAGACTGAAGTGATGACTTTTGCTGCTTTGTTGACTTTCAGGCTCGCGGGGCGAGAATATACTCGCGAGGCGAGTGTCTCCAGACTTTGCAATTTCCACTGCTTTTCGACTTTCCTTGACTCCCGGAGCTTCACTTATTTAACCTGAAACAACAAAAGCACCCACAAGCGTAATTCTATTCAAAATAACCTAAAAACTACACAAAAGACGCAAAACGAGTCAAAGTCCAACTTAGGAACAAAACAAGACAAATTTGGGCGAAAACGAGAGTGAACTCGAATAAATAGGCACATGAACCCTAGTTCATCTAGTCATAAAACTAGATAAGCCAGGGGCTTATCAATATACGGAGGGATATTTGGACCAGCGAGATATTTGACTCAGTCAGTTGTGACTGGATTGCACGGGACCGAGGTGTCTTCATCCGTGGTCTATTATGGGATAGGTCTGAGTATTTATTCTCGATTGATAAGTGCATTAACGACTCCTCGGCTTTGGAGGAGTTCGGGTCAAGGTCCATTTATAAGAGTAAGCTTGGTCAGTCCAGTGTATTAACAAGTCCTCGACCTTATATTTTCGGTCAGTACAGGTATAATTAACCGCACTCAAGCTATTTCACATATGATATAATTTGGTATAATTTGTTTCGATATGTAAGATCTATATTCATATAGTAGTTGATTGTTATAACAATAGTTTGAAAAACTCCTTGAAGTCATATAGTCTGAATGCATCATGCCCCTTAACTTTTGTTGCTCGTGTTCCTTACCTACGAGGCATCTCACTATTTAACTTTGCTTCTATGTTAAATAGTTTGTGTTTACTTTCTATGTGACTCTTTATCTGCTCAAGATAAATGATCATCTATATGGTTAAACCATTTCAGGCAGGAAGAGTCCTTGCTAAGCTTCAAATTGGAGAAAGTGGAAAATGTGGGAATGATAAATGAAAGTATTAATAATAATTGCAAAGAGATTGGAGTCAGAATCTACAAATAAGGTGATAGAAGATGAAGTGCAAAAGCAATAAGAAGGGTTGTGATTGTCATGTTTGAGGGAGAGCATAGGCAGTAATGAAAGTTCATCAAGCAAAGGAGATAAAGAGTATAATGTTGTAGTACAATGAGAAATCCATCAGAAAGATTTTTAATTAGTAGTGGAGATTGGACGAATTATATTATTTGTATGTAACTTTTGTATTGTTTATATGAAATTTATCTCCAATTTTTGTTGTTCGAAGTACTATAGCTTCTATTGTTTTATAATGGCTGCTACTTGTTGCTCAAAATAATTGTCATGTTAAAAGTTGTTAATCAATTCCTATATAATTCACATTGACTTTGCATTTTATTTTAAAATGATGTAAAAGTCATATAAATTTTACTATGAACTAAAAGTTTAGTTAAAGACAAGAATTAAAAACGTGAATGGAAGAAATATAAAAGGAACTTGCAAATGCCACTAAGATGTTCAACAGGTATTGAAGTATATATGGATCCCCTTTGAGTGGTATTGAGTAATCAATTGAAAATCAAATTGGCTCCATCTTTTTCTGTATAATTGAAAGCAAGAAGGGGTTTAAGCAGTATATGGAGATTGTAGGGAGAATTGGACGGCACTCCAATATCATGCCTTTTAGAGCTTATTAATATTCCAAAGATGAGAAACTTCTAAATTATAACTACATGGTACGTTTTACATTGATCCATTGTACCTTTTTGCTTCATAGTCCATGCACCAACCCCTTGTATTAAGTCAAGGGAATGGGCAAAATGAGCATGAGTTATAATTAAATTTGAAAAAATCAGCTTAAGTGTAAACCCATCACCAGTGAAGATTTGTTAAATGGATTAGTCAAGAGAATGGACAAAATCTGCATTCTTTTGTTCATCATTCTTCACCCGCATTGCTTCTGTAACTTACTGTCACATGTATTTAGTATGAGTAAACACTCAATTTAGTCCTTGAAATTGTGGAGTGGTATTAATCTGGTCCCTGAAATTATCTAAATTCCAAATTAGTCCCTGAAATTATAAAACGGTAATCAACTTACTACATCCGTTGAAAATCATATGGACTAAGTTGATTTTAAGTTAACAATATCAGGGACTTAATTGATATTAAGTGAGTAAAATGAGGGACCAAATTAATACTAACTTATCATTCAGGGACGCTTCTGGAAATTCGATAATTTCAAGGATCAAGTTGATATTACTTCACAATTTCAGAGACCAATTTAGTCAATTGTAATAAAGTTATATCTTTAACTTATTCCTCTGTATCCTTCCAGAACAACAATTAGGGAACATGGGTGCAGGAAGAACTCCATTAAAATTGGATTCAAGAATATTATTTTTTTTAGAATGCAATCCATCTATAGAAAATCTATTACAATTGTGAAAAAGAAAGCACCTATGTTATAATAATGAAAGTTAAGGACCTCTTTGTTATATTTCCTATTTCCTATTTTTATTTTTGGATTTCACAAAATAATTACAACAAAGATATTTGTAAAAATATTATTTTGTTTTCATTCTGTTTTTATAGATTTGTACAAGAAATATTGAAAATAAATAAAAATTTGTTTTCAATTTTTTCTATACAAATGATTAAAAAAAGAAAACGGAATGAAAACAAAATAATTATTTTATAATTATTTTTAAAATTAGAAAATAAATACAGGAAACAAAAATCAAATCAAAGAGACGCTAAGATTGCTGTAGAACCCATTCAGATATGAAAAAGAAAATCGAAAACAAAAACATGTGGAAAAAGATGAAGAACGTTCGGTGCCGTCGCACTTGGGCGGAGAGGAAAAACGTGTGGTGTCGCGTTTGGGTTGAGAGGAAGAACTGTGAGTTTACGATTCTGCTATTTCATAATAACGTGCCCACAGATAAAGATCTAAGATGCCGAGATTCTGCTTTTCCAAAAGAAGTTGCACAATTTTGGAGAACATTGGGTGGGCGGGACGGGGGAGGAAGAACCAGAGAGAGCTGGACCCTCATAAGAATGCAGGATTTTACTTTTTTAATTTAATAAAATTACTTTAGTTCGATGTGGCAGGAGAAGCTGAGTTGCACAGATTTGATTGGATCTCTATGTAAAGTGGTTTTACTCTGACAGTATGTACTAAGGAGAATTCTCTGGTAATAAATAAAACATTAAAATAATGAATTTGTTCAAAGAAATGATAATAAAATTCGAAGTAGTAGAAAAAATAATGGAAGAAACAAATAAAAATATTATTCAATTAATAGCAAATATCAATAAAATTACAAATTACATTTATAATAGAATACAAAAAAGATAAAGTGAAATACATAATATAAGAGATACATTAAATAATATAAGTAAAGGCAAAGAAATAAACGAAAATAAAGATATTGAAAAAATCAGACAAATTCTCGAACAATTAGAACATCTTTTAGAAGATGAAGAAAAGAAAAAATATATAAGAATAAAAGATTTAGAAGAATTACTAAAATCAAGAGAATTAGATAAAATAATAGTAAAACAGAAAACATACTTAGAACCATCAAAATTATCTAAACCAGTAACCTCATGGAGAGGATAAAGGATGAATATATGGAAACATTAAAGAAATAAAATGATTTAGGCAAAATTCAACAATTATTAGAACAATTAAAAATAATTGAGGAAGAACATGACTAGATACAAAAAATAGATCCAATAGATCAAGTAATAAAAGAAAATGATGAAAACGAAAAAATAATTTTAAACTATAGTTCAACTTCAGAATCTGAAGAAAATTATATATAAAAAAAAAGAATATAGTGGAACAAAGCCTAAAAGAAAATGAAAAGAATATAAATATA
This sequence comes from Sophora flavescens, assembly GCA_030762895.1. NCBI lineage: Eukaryota > Viridiplantae > Streptophyta > Magnoliopsida > Fabales > Fabaceae > Sophora > Sophora flavescens. The sequence goes on along the minus strand of CM061062.1, from coordinate 39,012,111 downwards.
TTCCCGATGGAGCATGAGATAAATACGAAGAAGAAACGATGTATAAAAAAGAATATGCAAGAAAAAATACCAAATGGACAAAAATTCAAGAAGAATTTAAACCACATTATGAATTAACAAGATTATGAAATATATTAAATATTGACTATGAAAGAAATAAAGAAGAAATATTAGTACAATTGACTAATGAAATAATACTATTAATGACAACTAATGAAAGATTTAATAAACTAAATTTGATGGATGCAAAAAACTTTCTAATATTTAAAACAACATGAAATATACAAAGATTTCTACTTAGTATTAAAGATGAAGCTTGGTAAAGACGTGCAAGATTAGTAAATAATAACCAAGATTTTACTAAAATGGTTATGGCGATGATCCATCAAGAATTTATAGGATATAATATGTTTGATCAACAAGAAAAGACAAATGAATTCTTACATGAAAAATCTAAAACTTATTTGAATAAAATGAAAATATTTGATATGTGTCAAATAGAAAGCTTTATTTGTGAATACCAAAAACATGACTATAAATTAAAAGAAGAAACAAAAGAAATTATAAATATATCTTTATAGATAAATTACAATATCCCCTTAATACTATAATAAAGAAATTATGGGGATCTAGGCAAGATGGAACATCTAACAGTCTAGGAGGAATTATTCAACCGTATACCAAGAATTAATAGAATAATGTTTAGCAAGAGAAACAATAAGACAATTAAACAGAGGGAGGATTGCAATTTGTTGTGTTATCCCAGAAATGGAAAAACCTGGAAGTTATGACTGTGAAAAACCGGCAAGAAAAAGAAAACATTATAAGAAACCAAAATTAAAAAGAATATATCCAAGAAAGAAAACATATTATAAAAATAATAAGAAAAAATTCTTTAGGAAAAAGAAATTAACACCAAGAAAATATTGTCAAAAAGAAAAAAAGAAATGTGTTTGTTGGATATGTAATGTTGAAGGTCATTATGTAAATGAATGTCCTCAACGAAAAGAAAAATATTTTAAATAAAAATCAAAACTAATAAAGCAAGTACACCAAATACATGAACTTGAACCACTAGAAGAAGAATTAACTGATATTGAAGAAGGTATATATGAATATCTTGAGGATGAATTATCTTTAAAAGAAACAGAATCCGAATAATACTTATATAAAAATAATAATAGAAAAAAGTAAAAGAGAAACTGAAGCATATATAGATACTGGAGCAAGTATTTGTCTATCAACAAAAGCATTATTTGATAAATAGAAAAAATTAGAAAAACCAGTCAAAATACAAATAGCAGAAGGATCTATACATCCACTATTCTGGGTGGTAATAAGAATTACATTAATTATACAAGAAAAGTTATTCATAGTACCTACAATATATCAACAAGATACAAGCGTAGACATGATTATTGGGAATAACTTTCTAAGACCATATGTACCATTTTCTCAGTATCTAGAATATATATATTTAAAGACACCATATATTTATCAAAAACAACATATAGAAATAATAAATATCCCAATTATTCACTTTTCTGAATGTATTTATTCTAAAAAATCAGAGCTTAGCGAGCTAAATCATGGTGAGTTAGTCAAAGAAAAATATTTAAAAATTCGTCATGTATTAATAAATCTAGAGCCAAATAGACGAATTCCAACTCATATAGAAGAACTTTTAGACAAAGTATGTAGTGCAAATCCACTGGATCCAAATATTAATAATAAAAATAATGAATTAACGATATTAAAAATTAAAAGATCCAACAAAAGAAATAAAATGTAAACCAATGATTTACACAAAGCAAGATAGGGATGAATTTGTAAAAGATATTGAAGAAATGTGTAAAAAAGGATTAATTAGGTTATCAAAAAGCAAGCATTCCCTTATGACTTTTTATGTGGAAAATCATAATGAAATAAAAAGCGGAAAACGAAGGATGATAATTAATTATAAACAAATAAATGATGCAATGGAAGGCGATGCTTATTTTCTTCCAAGAAAATTTAATTATTGAACAAATTAGAAATATGAATTGGTTTAGTACCTTTTATTGTAAATCATGATTTTATCAAATTAGATTATCTGAAGAATCTAAAGCATTAACAACATTTAGTTGTCCTCAAGGTCAATATGAATGGAATGTACTTCCAATGAGAATGGAGTAGTCACCAGGAATCTTTCAACGAAGAATGGATTCAATACTCAAAGAATTTAAGGATTTCCGTCTTACATATATTGATGATATTTTGGTCTTTACCAATAAAGATTTAGATGATCATTTTAACAAAGTAGAATTAGTATTAAATAAATGTTTAGAGCATGGTGCAGTCTTAAGCAAGAAAAAAGCGATATTAGCTCAAAACAAAATTAATTATTTAGGATTAGAAATTGAGAAAGGAAATATTTTAATGCAAAGGCATGTGTTAGAAAAATTACGGAATTTTCCTATCAAGTTAAAAGATAAAAAGGAATTACAAAGATTTCTTGGATTACTGACATATATTTCCAGTGAAGGTTTTATCAAGGATCTTGCAGCTAAAAGAAAAACACTTCAACAAAAATTAAAGAAAGATGCCCTTTGGTCTTGGACCAAGGAAGACGAAGCAATTATCAAAAAAATGAAATTAATATGCCAGGATCTTCCTGAGCTATATCATCCATCAGATGATGATCTAATTATTATAGAAACTGATGCATCTAATGACTGTTGGGGAGGAGTCATGAAAGCAAAGCCCCCAAGGCAAAAGAAAGAATTACCATGTCGATACGCATTTGGAACTTTTTTAGATAGAAAAATTAATTATCCAACACATGAAAAAGAAACTCTAGCACTAATCCGAATGTTGGAAAAAACATCGGATCTATGTTCTAGATAAAGAATTTATTGTTCGAACTGATTCAACTTATGTTGCGGGTTTTAAAAATATTAATCACAAAGGAACTTATAAGCAAGGAAGATTAATCTGATGGAAAATGAAGTTATCCAAATACAATTATTCAATTTCTCATATTAAATGAGAAAAGAACGTTCTATCAGATATTTTATCCAGAGAATGGAGCGAGACACAACACAATTATTGAAGCAGCAGTACCAGCTCAAAAAAGCACTTGAAGAACAGAAGCTGAAGGAATTGAAATTAATCAAATCAGATTTAAAAGTACTGGAACTCCAAATGCAAGCAGAAAAGATTTTAGAAGAAAGAATTCCAAATGCAATCAAAGAAACAGCTCGAAAAGAAACAAACAATTGGTATGTTGTCTTTAATGGCCCAATGCCATGAATCTATGATGATTGGTACAAAGCATCCCCGAATTGTCAAGGGATATTAGGAGTCCATCATCAATCATTTCCAACCAAAGAAGAAACATAAAAAGCTTTGAAGATTTCTCAAGAAAATGAAAAAGCAAGAAAAGGAAAAAAAGTCCAAGAAGTAAGTAAAGAGATTTATCTCGGACCCAGAACTTACTCGGAAACAGCACAAATAATAAAAACAGAAACAAAAAACCCAATGAAGGTTCGAGGGAGAATTCCATTCTCCTTTGATAATTTCTCAATAATTACCAGAAAAGACCACGAATTACTAGTTCAATTTTCCGAAGAAAAATTTTATGAACATCTTAGAAGATTAACTAACTGGAACGAAAAAGAAAAAAATCAACTGTTTTTACATGGTTGATAGAAATGTCTATGGAATTAAGACAATAATTACTCCAGGAGCAACCCCAGCTCTAGTATTCAATATGTTCCAATTTGGACTAATTGAATATCTTTATCCAAGTAAGAATCTCGAAGAGATTAATCTGTTCCCACATTACTTCAAAGAAGCAGTTCAACTGTACAAAAAGAAGGCAGCTGGTGAAAGAACTATTTATTTAAAGTTCTACTCAGCATAGCCAGACTTTCAAACAAAACAGGCAGCCAAGCATTTCGCCTTCATAGGCATAAGCAATAATAATTTTCCACTAATGGATGAAGCAAGGAGAATCACGTATGATGAAGATGACATGACAACAATAATAGCTAACCAGTTGGCAAGCATCTACGGACATTGCAATGCAATAGGACAAAATTCTTTTGTCAAAATCAATTATAAAGGTCCAAATACTTTGCTTGTAAGCAAAACACTCGGTAAGGTAACGAAAGAGAAAGACTTAAGCATCCTGACAAACTTTGAATCCCCATTATATGCATTAGACGGACCGCAAATGAATTACAGGCCAGCTGTCCTAAGCAAGCTATGCGCATTAATTAAAGAAAGCAGGAATCATGAATGCAAAAGATGTACGAAAAGACAAATTATGACAGAAAGCACCAGGAAGAAGACATAGACCCGGATGAAGCAACAATTGACGAATGATGTAAGCACTGACGTCATCAAGCAGAATTATTAAACAATGACGTAAGCATTGACGACATCAGTCGAATTATTGAACCAGATGTGAAGCAATCAATTATTTTCAGGGTTATTTTTGTAAAATAGTCTTGTGTGTTTAGGCTATAAATAAGTCCTCTTATGCTGAGGCAAACCAGAATTTAGAACCTAAGTTTCAATTCTCACTTGTGTGTGATCTCTTTTTGAGAGTAGTCTGCTAAACCTTCGTGGTATAGCTCGGATGGTTGAGTGTCCATCTAATCCCCTCATGTAAAATAACCAATTACTAAATAAAGTCTCGTTTTCTCCAAACTACTCTGACAATTACTCTAAACCAAGCAAAAATCAAAAGAAGCAACCAACAGAAGCAGAAGTGGGCAGAAGCAAAAATTTCAAAAAATCAAAGATTAGGTATGATTACTAAATCACTATTCTTAAGGCTAGATTTATTTTATGCCAAATAATGTCTCAGATAGATAAAAAAAATTGACACATGGACTACATATGTGAACAAATGTTTGATACATAAAACACTTCCCCTATAGTTACTCTCGCATACTCTAGGTGCATAAGGAGAAAGTCACATGTCTTATTTATGTTATTAAGTGGACGATTGAGTTCAGTTCAACAAAAGTGATCTTTGAATTGGATTCAACGAATGTCGTGAATAACATAAAAATAATCAAGATGACTAAGTTAATTATAGGATTATATTTTTTTCAAATTGTAGGAATTTTTTATTATCTCATATTACCAACTCTTTGACATAGTTTAATAAAATGACTATATATATTTCTGTTTCCCATCATGTATTGTTACATATTGTATTATTGTGTTCTTCATTAATCACCCACCAACAAAACGGAAGCCTCAATCATTTTCCCGAGAAATAAAACCCTAATCTTTTCTCGGGCCCTTAAAATTTTCCTGCCACCCAAACACACAAACCCTAATCTTAATCACACTCCACTCCATGGATCCTCCTCGCCGTGCTCCACGCGCAGTGATCGACCCCGTCCCCAAGTTCCGCCAAGTCGGGTTCTTCACTCCAGGAGCCCCACCCGACCGTTCCCAATCGGGTCCACCCGACCCGACCCACGCACCCTCCTCTTCCCCCTCCGCCAACTCCCTCTCTCCGGTCATGATCCCGCCGTCGCGCCACCTCTCCGACAACCTCGTCATCCACACTCGTCCTCTCGCCGCCGCCCCCACCACCACTTCCCCTCTACGTGCGGATTCTATTTCCGCCGCCAGCAGCTACAACGCATCCGATTTCTTCCCCGCTCCCATGTCGCCGTCTCCGTCATCGGCTTCTTACTCCAGCAGGGTGGCCGCCGCCGGCGAAGGGAGCTTCTTCTTCGACGGCGTCGGTAGAGGGAACAATGTCGCCGGAAAGGTTGCGTCGTCGTATCCGCGAGGAGGATTCGACTTGACCACGGCGATGAAAAAGAGTGGTGTTCCGGTGAATGATTCGTTTGGGATTCACGGTGAGATTCTTCATCTTCTTGCTTTTGTTGTTTGTTGATTTCGATTTAGTGTAACTATGTTGGGCTTGGTTTGAATAAGTTTTGAATGAGAAGTTGTGGAAATATTTTTTTTGAATCGAACTTCATCTAAATGCATGTTTGGATTCGATTAGCTTTTGGAGATTTTTTGCCCCCGTAAACGTAAAGTTCTCTTATTTTGATTATAAATTATGTTATGTACAAAATAAGCTAATTTAATATGTGGCTTTAGATCAAAGCTTTCAAAACTGCGTTTCAATGAACTTGGTTTTGTTTAAAAAGTGAGTTTGCATGAAAGTGATTTATATTCGGATAATTTTTTTCTTCCTCAAAAGTGGTATTGGTAGAATGAAATTGTTTGGACACATTCAACTTTGTAAGGTTATTGTGGTCTGAGTAATAGTTGAATACTTATAAATGAGTTTTGAAGAACAGATAATTGAAATTTTTTACGTCTTTTTTAACTGACTGACAAATGGATTTTACCTAAAATATTTTCAAAAACCAGAAGCTCAGTCTCAAACACACCCCACAGTGTAGTGTGAAAGCTAATAATGTGGTGGAGAAGCTATGTTCTTAATAGAGGAGGCTATTAGTAAGGGTAAACCATGGGCTATAGAGTATGTCTACATGATAGACTTAAAAAAAGAAGGATCTTTGAATCCTTTGAATGTGCCAAAACTAATATTTACTAGAAATGGAGCTATGTATCTCTCGCAGCATGATGTTTTAGTTTCTTTTGGGCCTTTGGCTGTCTTTCTCCCCTTAGTGTTGATGGACTTTAACATCCTTTGGTAAGTTTTGAACTTATGATGGATAATTGTTGAATCTCCATATATCTGTAATCTCATGTAAGGAGAAAATTTGTTGTTTCCATTTAGGATTATTTTTAATTTTTTATTTTCTTGGCTTTTTTCTTTTTTCTTTTTAAAAGAAATGGCAAACAAAGGAGGAGGGTCAGCAGGGGAAGTGAAAGACCAACCTACTAGTTCAAAACAGCAGAAGCCAAAACCCTCAAAAGCTGAAAGACGTGCTCTTCAAGAAGCTCAACGAGCTGCAAAGGCTGCTGCAAAAGGTGTGTATTAGCATGCTTTTGTTTGATTAGAATTGTTAGTATGCCTGTCTGTCTTCTGTAACTCTACATAAGCTATCGGCCTGAAATTCTGAAATTGCTTTTACCGTGGCTATGAATATATGCTCATCTTATGCAGCTATGCTTATTTGGACCGAATTCTTCTTCATACCTACTGCTCAGTGTTCATCGACTCTAATATTGTTTTCAAATGATTGTAACAAGTCTAAAGATAGGAATTTATAATGTTCTTTAATGTATCTTCTTTTCTGCATAGCTTGTCATGAGGATGCTAATTAGTTAGCTTTATGATAAAAATATGTCCCTAGCTGAAGGAAATAAGGCATCTGGAACTGCGTCTTCAGCGAATGCAAAACCAGCTAAAGCTGCAAAGCCTGCGCAGAAAGTTGATAATGCTGCAGTTGCAGCCTCTGAAAAGAAGGGAGGTGATTGTCCACCAGAAAAGGATAGAAAGAAAGATGTTCCTCAACCACGCATGCAATATGATGATAAGAGCCGAGTGGAGAAGGCTAAACGCCGTGCTGTGGTGAAACAAACTGAAGCTAGGAACAGAGTTGAGTTGTTCAGGCATTTGCCACAGTATGAACACGGGAGTCAGCTTCCGGATCTTGAGGCAAAGTTTTTCTATCTTGATTCTGTGCATCCTGCTGTATATAAGGTATCCATGTTATACTGTTGTTTCATCTTATTACATGATAGGTAAACATTAGTTAGTTAGGGGCGTTAGGGAAATAAAGGCATGTGATCTAAAATAAGAGGAGATATTGAGAGAGGGGTATCTTGTCATTTGGGGAATAGTTGGGGCTTTTGGGCATTGGGAGGTGCAGACCCTCAAAGTTTTGTGATACTGTTTTGTAATATCAATCTTTGTAATTCAATTTGATCCAGTTCCTATCATTACAATTCATAATTGTTGTAGGGTCTCAAGCTATGAAGCACCGATACTCCAAAATGGATGTCGTATCCAGTATCGTCACGTATCCGATATCGATGCTCTCTGATACTCCATCGATACACGTCGAAAGAGTATCGAACACGTCTTTTTAAAAAAGAAAAAATCCCGATATTCCATCGACATGCTCCGATTCTCTGTTGACACACTCCGATACGTTCAAATGGGGGCTCAGATACATTTAACTGAAAGTGACTAGCCATCATGACTTCAGATTTGAGAGTTGGAACTTTAACTCCCACTCTATCATTTCAACAAATGCAATTTAAGATTCATCTCCTAATACCTATGCATTTTCTTTACCTATATCATCTGATGTCTCTCTTTTATTGCATCTTCAAACTTTCACTTTGCTATTATTTTCTTTAAAGATTCGGCTCGTCTTTCTTCTTCAAAGGTTCAGCTAGATATTGAAGTTTCAAATTGAAACCACCAACTAGGTATTGAAATTTGAAAGTTTCAAATTGAAACTTATCCAATGGCTGGGATCTCTGGGTATTCTTATGTTACTATGCATCATTATTATATATATTATGTGAATTTTTTATATATATATATATATTTAAATACGTATCCCAAATGTATCGTATCCTGTATTTTTTAGGAAAAGATGTATCGACATATCGGATACGTATCGTATCTGTGCATCATAGGTCTCAAGGTACTTTACAATGCAACATCGTATTGTTCATTGATAGGTGATCAAAATTAAGTCTGAGTCAATGGTAGACAGGTAGAGGTACAATTTCAACCTCATTGGTTATATTTCTGATGGAATGCTGTGAAACCTTCATTCCTTAGGGGTCAGTACCAAAAACAAAACAACAGGGGAGTGAAAGAAAGACCAAGTAGTAGATCTTTTGCAACAGTATAATTTGAATAGCTCTGATTTTCAAAATCAGTAAAGTAAAAGAAATCTGTGCAATTTGCTAGATCCAGTTATCGATTCTGTTGGCTATTATATTGCACTTAACCATCTTATACCTAATATACTATCTGCTACTTAAGAAGTCAAGTTAAATGATATCCAAATGAAAATAAATTGCATTTAGCCACCTCTATTTAGCTGAAGATGCCCTTTCATGAGCCAAATCATGATTAAAACTTTTGTTTTAGTGGATAGGACAGTGATTAGGACCTTGTTCGATTTGTTTTGTAAATTAGACCTTTTTACATATATTTTTCTCAAATCTTAATGATCTTCATTGGGTTGTCAGGTGGGTTTGCAGTATCTGTTTGGGGATATATCTGGTGGCAATGCTCGTTGTATTGCAATGCTTCAAGCATTTCAAGAGGCTATCAAAGACTACAGGGTTCCACCTGAGAAGACTCTTGGGAGAGACTTGACAGCAAAAATAAGTAGTTATGTTTCATTTCTTATTGAGTGTAGACCTCTTTCAATCAGCATGGGGAATGCAATTAGATTTCTCAAAAGTCGGATAGCCAAATTACCTTTGACTCTGCCGGAGTCAGAAGCAAAAACTTCTCTTCAGTCAGATATTGAACGTTTTATAAGTGAGAAGATTATACTTGCCGACAAGGTGATCGTCAAGCATGCTGTCACCAAAATAAGAGATGGTGATGTTCTTCTAACTTATGGGTCGTCATTGGCAGTTGAAATGATACTGTTACATGCACATGAGTTGGGGAAAAAATTTCGTGTCGTGGTAGTCGACTCTCGTCCAAAGCTTAAAGGGCAACTTTTGCTTTGCAGGCTTCTGGAGAAAGGTCTTAGCTGTACATACACTCATATAAATGCTGTTTCCTACATAATGCATGAAGTTACTCGAGTTTTTCTGGGTGCTGCATCTGTGTTGTCTAACGGAACAGTATACTCAAGAGTTGGGACAGCATGTGTTGCGATGGTTGCTCATGCATTCCGTGTCCCTGTCATAGTATGTTGTGAGGCCTATAAGTTTCATGAAAGGGTGCAGCTGGATTCAATATGCTCAAATGAACTTGGTATGTATATTAATAGTTGTAGATGATGTGGATTCTATTTACAATTTACCATTGGCCTTTTGCCTTTTCTCTGTTAGAAGGCTGATGTTTCTATGATGTTCTTGCAGGTAATCCAGATGTCATTTCTAATGTTCCGAGTAGAGAGGATGTCAAATACTTGGATGGTTGGGCCAATATTGAAAATCTGCAACTTTTAAATCTGATGTAAGCATTTGTATTGATAGAATACTATACCAAATTGTTATTCAATGTTTTAAAAACCAGATTGGACCGGTAGGTTGAACCAGTTACACCATGAACTAGCTATGTTTCTGCTTTGATAATTTTTTATGCTGTCCGGTTTGGCCTCAGTTGAACCATTAATTTAACTGATTGAACTAATCAAACCGTGACTCAGATCTTACCAGTTTGATCTCCAGTTTGGTTTTCAAAAACATTGTTGTCATTTCCCCAGCTGATCTCCAGTTTGGTTTTGAAAGCATTGTTGTCATTTCCTCACTCTAACCTTGCTGTTTTTTGTCTTTCTTTCTTTTTTTAAATTAATGGCAGGTATGATGCAACACCTTCAGATTATGTTTCAATGATAGTCACAGATTATGGCATGGTAAGTACTGGAATTTTAAAGAGATTTATATTTATATATTTGTGACTAGAACATGCCTAAAGTGCGCTTGATGCTTTCACCTCAGAATTTGCATGTGTGTCTAACTGGTCTTTGGATGGATATGTACAGAGTGCAAAAATTCTGTCTCTATTAGGAGCAGAGTGATTGTGAGTGAAGTTCGGGATCTGGATACCAGTTTTCACCAAGAAAAACCTGAAAGAATAATTTTTTCACATATAAATAGAAAATACATGGTAAATAAACTGTTTAATTTCCCCTTAGGATATAAGCAAAATGAAATTATTGAAATGAAGAAGGATGTTAGAAGATACCTTTCTGAAGTAGTTAATACTTTTAACAACAAAGCTCCTTGATGCATGCAAGTTTTTAACCTTCTAACTTATATCATGAAAACACTTACAAGTTAAATATATTTGTTTGACATTTTTATTCTGGCAGGTCCCCCCCACAAGTGTGCCTGTAATTGTAAGAGAATACGGTAGAGAACAGGTCTGGATGTAAATTTAGCAAAAAAGATCATCTCAATTTTGTAGGCACCAAATCCTTATTTTGAAGCCTGGTAACAATAACTTTAGATTATTGTGATGCATGTTTCTGTAACGTTTCCCCATCTTAGAATAATGTTGTTGGCCTTTTTGTTCTGGAATATGGACAAATTTCTGTATTCAACTGTCCTAGCGAAGAGTGCCAATTTTCGCCTCTCCAGGCAGATTTAGCTTTGCATTCTTATTTATGACAGTTCTTTTTTCTTCTACTGTTCCTCAAATTTTTTATAGTTATTCAGTCACAATTTCAGTCACAATTTTGATGTAGCAAACTTCGCTGGTTAATGCAATTATGAAACCATCACCTTAAGTTGCTGGTGAAGTAGTCGATGAATGATTGTGTTCGAGATGGGTCAGGATGGGGATAGACCGGTCTGAATGCACACTGCAATTTCGATCGTGTCATTTGTTTGAATCTGAATCCCGACCTGTTCATGATCCAACAATAATTGTTTATAATCTGGTCTGTTCATGGGTGCTTTTGATTTGCTTATGTACTAATATTTTTCATGGGAGCTTTTGATCGCGTCATTGGTCTGTTTATAAAAAGTTTTATACTGATATATCTACTAATATTTTAACATTTGTGTTTTTATTTTAATAATTAAGAGAGAAATAACAATAACATCGAATTGTTAAAATATTATTAGTGTATTTTTGCATTATACCGACTGTCGCAACCAGAAATTACGGCAGGGACGGCGATAAAAAGAAATTTTAAGAAAAATGTAGAGTCGTCATCAATTTTATTTAATTTAGGAAAAATTGGAAAACCCTAAAAAAACGGTCTTTGAAACCAAGCCGAGTTCGGGAGTCGGTTACGAGTAAGGAAGGTATTAAGCACCTTACATCGCCCATTCTACAAATGGTACCTTGAATTAATCGTGCAAAATTAAATTATTTATTTGTTTAACCTGAAAATATTTGCAAGGAAGGATTTGTTTATTTATATATATATCTTTTTATGTTTCTTTATTGGTTTTTTTTATTATTTAAATTTCTTTTAAAATATTATTGATAAATCCTAAATGAGGTTGAACATTGCACGTAAGTCCATAGGGCAGCCTCAAAGCTAAGGGATTGAGCATGACACTTGTCATAGAGCAATCCAAAAACATTAAATAAATTATTTATCCACATTAAATAAATTAAAAAGAACACAAAAATAATGGAAAAATTAATTTTGGCTTGACGAGATGATTGATCCCGCTCCTACGTATTCCCTGCTTCGATGGGAAACTCAAAGCCACGTAGTTCTTGTAAAAAATTGTTTGATTGGTTGATTAGATTGTTTTTAAAATTTTTATAAAAAAAATGATTAATTTTTTTTATATATATAAGAAAATGAAAATATTTATTATTTTTAATCTTTTTTTTTAAAAAAGGACATTTTATTTTTATTATTTGCCTAAACAACAGAAAGAGGAAAAGTAAAAAGGATAAAAAATGAAAAAAGATCTTCTCCCTCGAACCTGCAACGAGAAGAATAGCCGGAGATGACGGAGGCGTAGTGGAACAACGGCGGGGCGGACTTGGCTAGCGAGCAGCGGACCTAGGTGGCAGATGTGTATGATCGGCGGAGGCGGAGGAACCAAGACTGCCACGTTCACGCTCATCGGATCGAACGGTGGAGCGAAGCTTCGTCCCACATTCACGGCGGCGCAAGCGGGCGGATCGGGCGCGAGGTTCGCGTGGCAGCGTAGGAAGAACCGGAATTGTGATGCGGCAGTCAGACGCGAAGGATCTGGGTCATACAACAGAGGACGGCGAAGACAACGGAGCAGGTGGCTGCTATGCGAAGGGGATGGTGGCTCGTGACGGTGCGTGGCGGAGCACTGGTTCTGGTTCGGGGCTCGCTGATGGGTTGAAGATGAGCGAGATACGGGGAAGAAGAGAGGATGCGGTCAGAGTGGGAGTAGGAGAGTGAGAGAAAGAGCAGGGACGGATAGAGGGAACTGCGGCGTGGAAGAGGAAAGCAGCACAACGAGTAAAAGATTGGGAGAGAGGAAGGTCAAGAAAACCGGATGCTTTTTCTGATCTGTGTTATGATTTTTATAATACCCATTCCTCTCATCCTGATCCTAAAATCCCGCCAAGATTAGGATTGTTATCTGATCCTAAAAATATGCCCAGTATCTCTGATCTGAAAATTAAATTCAAATTCAGATAAAGTGGTTGCTGGGGAGGAGGATCAGATGGGTTTTTATTTTTCTTTTCAATTTTTTCTTTTATTATTTTTATTTTTTGGAAATTTTTAGTGAACTAAGAGACCCGGTCAAAATGGGGTGTTCACAGTTGCTCCTCTTTACTTGTCCATTACTAGAATGCATGAAGAAAGAACGATTTTTTCATGTGGTAATAGTAAGGAACTAGTAAAGAAAATGAACTCACATTTTGGCCGGGATGGGAAATAGACCGGAGAAAATTAAGCTTTAGAGCTTGGAAAATAAAAGTGACAGTGGGTCTCAAATCCAAGTATAAAATTAGCAGTGAGCCACAGAGCTCGAAAAAATTAATTTGCAGCGGGCCTCAGATCCCAAAAATAAATTTGCAGTGAGCCTCGGAGCTCGAAAAATAAAATTGCAGTGGGCCTCAGATCCCAAAAATAAATTTGCGATGAGCCTCAGAGCTCGAAAAATAAATTGCGGTTAGCCTCAGATCCCAAAAATAAATTTGCAGTGAGCCTGAGAGCTCGAAAAATAAATTGCGGTGAGCCTCAGATCCCAAAAATAAATTTGCGGTGAGCCTCAGAGCTCGAAAAATAAATTGCAGTGGGCCTCAGATCCCAAAAATAAATTTGCAGTGAGCCTCAGAGCTCGAAAGATAAAATGCATGCCCGGATCCAAATCAGCCTCCAGATAATGCAGTGGGCCTCAGATCCCAAAAATAAATTTGCGGTGAGCCTCAGAGCTCGAAAGATAAATTGCAGTGGGCCTCAGATCCCAAAAATAAAATGATGGTAATTTGCTTTCTCTTAAAAACCTTTCTTTTACCTTTGTCTTGATTATCATACGCTCCATTAAAAGACTTAGACCAATCAACCCTTTGTTTATCAACAACTCTGAGTCAGTATCTTTTGATTAGAGGGGCTTCTTTTTTCAAAACGGTAGAGTGATTATTTCCTTCAAGACTAGGGCTCGTGGATACTTTCATTATTGTTTTTCTTTTCTCCTCATTATGCACCGTTATCTCCTTATTGACTTTGAAATGTTGGGCTTTCTTTGGTTCAAACCATTTGTTGAAGTAACCATTAGAATTATCCAATCATACCGTTAAACTTAAATTTACTTCAATTGAGACATGATTTCAATGCGCAAGCATGATTTAAGCACAATAGGAAAGATGGATGAATAAAATCCTTGCCTTAACATGAGAATTTACATTGCACACAAGGAAATTGGAAAGAAAAAGGGAAATACAAAAGGGGTGCATGGGAATTGTATGAAAAGAGATAATAGGACGAGAGAAAAACCGCATAAAAATTTGCCCCAGTATTGGTTCCTTGATCCTCTTAACTGATTCCCAACAACTGTTTGACGTCGCAGATCCTGGTCTCAGCTTCCACATACATCCTTTCATTAATATTTCAATGATTCTCTTTGCCCCCTCGTAGCCCGTCACAAGCGGAATTGCCCCAGTGTAGCAAGTCATGAGCAAAATTGCCCCAGTGTGGTGAACATTAAGCTATCTTCTTAAAGCGCCCCTTGCATGGCTTTGGACTAAGATTCAGTTTCTTTGTCCTAATTTTTGCTTAGGTCGCCCTTTCGGGTTTTCAACCTAACGGACCCCTCTTTTTTTTCTTTTCTTTTTTTTCTTTTTTTTTATTTTTCTTTTTATATATATGCCCTAACTTTTGCTTAGGTCGCCCTTGCGGGTTTTCAACCTAACAGGATCCCCTTTTTTTTTATTTTTGTTTATGCCCTAACTTTTGCTTAGGTCGCCCTTGAGGGTTTTCAACCTAACGGGCTCTCCCTTTCTTTTTATTTCTTTTTTCTTTATTTTTTTATCAGGCATAGAACTTTTTCACGGTGTCAGAGTTTACGGGTCTCGATAGCTCTCGTCCGTTTTCATCTGTTAGGACCAAGGCTCCGCCTGAGTATGCCTGCTTTACTATATATGGCCCTTCATAATTGGGTGCCCATTTTCCTCGGGCATCTTCTTGGTTGGGGAGTATTTTCTTTACCACCAAATCAACTGGTTGAAACTCTCTATGACGGACTTTCTTATTAAAGGCTTTAGCTATTCTTCTTTGGTATAGCTGTCCATGACAAAGGGCCACCAGTCTTTTTTCCTCAATCATGTTCAACTGATCATATCGAGCTTTCACCCATTCTGATTCTTCCAAATCAGCTTCCATCAGCACTCTCAATGAAGGGATTTCGACTTCTATAGGAGAAACAGCTTCCATTCCATACACCAATGAGAAAGGCGTTGCCCCAGTGCTTGATCGTATATTGGTACGATACGCATGCAAAGCGTATGGCAACATTTCATGCCAATCCTTATAATTTACGACCATTTTAGCAACAATTTTCTTGACAATCTTGTTGGCCGCTTCTACCGCCCCGTTCATCTGAGGTCTATATGGGGTGGAATTATGGTGCTTGATTTTAAAAGTCTTTAATAACTTCTTTACATCCGCCCCATTAAGATTGACAGCATTATCTGTAATGATTCTTTCTGGTATTCCATAGCGACAAATAATATCCCTTTTTAGGAACTTGGTAAATACCTTTTGAGTTATATTGACATATGATGCTGCTTCTACCCACTTAGTGAAGTAATCTATTGCAACCAGGATGAAGCGATGTCCGTTTGAAGCCTTGGGATTGATTGGTCCAATGACGTCTATTCCCCACATAGAAAATGGCCATGGAGACACCAGATTGTGTAGTTGGAACGGTGGAGCTTTGATCTGATCTGCATATACTTGGCATTTACGGCATTTTCGGGCATACTCCAGACAATCGGCTTCCATTGTTAGCCAATAGTGACCATTTCGTAGGATCTTGCGTGCCATCATGTGACCATTGGCATGCGTTCCACATATCCCTTCGTGGACTTCTGTCATGATAGTCCGAGCTTCACGAGCATCAACACATCTTATGAGGACCCCATCATAGTTCCTTTTATATAGAATTTCGCCATCTAAGTAAAAGGACATTGATAATCTACGAATCGTCCTCTTGTTTACTTCATTTGCTCCAGCTGGGTACGTTCTACTCTTCATATATTGCTTGATGTCATGATACCAAGGATTACCATCGAGCTCTTCTTCCACATGTACACAGTATGCTGGCTCATCTTGTACCTTCACTTGAATAGGCTGGACGGTGGTATGGAGACCCAGCTTAGTCATAGCAGCTAATGTGGCTAAAGCATCCGCAAATTGGTTCTTGTCTCGAGTCAAGTGCGAGAAAGTAATCTCATCAAACTTCGCAACTAACTGAGTCAAGTATTTCCGATACGGGATAAGCTTGGGATCTTTAGTTTGCCATTCGCCGTTGACTTGATAAATGATTAAGGCTGCGTCTCCAAAGACCTTTAGCTGTTTTATTCCAAGACCAATTGCTGCTTGTAATCCACTTGCACAGGCTTCATACTTAGCAATATTGTTGGTGCATTCAAATTCGAGCTTAACAGCCACTGGGTATTGCTTGCCCTCCGGAGAGACGACCACCGCTCCTATGCCGCTTCCATGCATGTTAACTGCTCCATCAAAATACATCCTCCACATATGATCTTCCTCTGTTTCACCTTCTTCTAATGACAGTATCTCTCCATCAGGGAGCTTGGATATAATTGGCTGTCCTCCCTCAAGAGGGTTTTCAGCTAAGTGATCAGCAATTGCACTTCCCTTAACGGATTTCCGGGTCATATACTTAATATCGAATTCTGATAATACCATTTGCCACTTTGAGACCCTTAATGATATGTGAGGACTTTCAAAGATGTACTTCAAAGGGTCCATTCGAGAGATTAACCAAGTGGTGTAGTATAACATGTATTGCCTGAGTCTCTTGGAGGTCCATACCAATGCGCAACAAGTCTTCTCGATTGCCATGTATCGGGCTTCGCAGTCATTAAACTTCTTGCTCAGATAGTAAATTGCATGTTCTCTCTTGCCGGACTCATCATGTTGCCCCAACATTGCCCCCATTGAGGTTGGGAGGATCGTGAGATACAGTATCAAAGGATGACCTTGAGTGGGCGGCACCAACACTGGTGGGTTTAATAGGTATGCCTTTATTTTGTCAAAGGCTTCCTGACATTCCTCATTCCATCTCCCCGGGTTATTCTTCTTTAATAGCTTAAAAATAGGCTCACACGTGCTTGTCAAGTTAGCAATGAATCGGGCAATGTAATTTAATCTCCCTAGAAAACCCCTTACTTCTCGTTCATTCTTGGGAGCTGGAATGTCCCTGATCGCCTTTGCCTTTTCCGGCTGCACCTGTATTCCTTCCCTGTTGACCACAAAACCCAACAATTTCCCAGTTGAGGCTCCAAACACACATTTTGTGGGATTGAGTCTCATATTGTACTTCCTTAATCTCTCAAATAACTTATGCAAAACTGCTACATGACTTTCCCCCTCCTTAGACTTAGCCACTATGTCATCCACATATACCTCTATTTCCTTGTGCATCATATCATGGAACAATGCTACCATAGCACGCTGGTAGGTAGCTCCGGCATTCTTTAGCCCAAAAGGCATTACTCTGTAACAAAAAGTTCGATCCCCAAGGGGTGATGAAAGTCGTCTTCTCTTTGTCATCGACGTCCATGAGAATCTGATTGTATCCCGAATACCCATCCATGAAAGAGAATCTGTGGTACCTTGCTGTGCTGTCTACGAGGACATCGATATGAGGCAATGGGAAGTCATCCTTCGAACTTGCTTTGTTCAGATCTCTGTAATCCACACACATTCTTACTTTTCCATCCTTCTTTGGTACTAGTACGACATTAGCGACCCACTCTGGGTGTCTCGACACTTCCACAAACCCGACTTCTAACTGCTTAGTTACCTCTTCTTTGATCTTTAGTGACATATCTGGGTGCATCCTCCTCAACCTTTGCTTCTTCACCACCGTATCTGGGTACAGTGGGATTTTATGTGATGCTATCTCTGGATCCAATCCCGGCATATCTTTGTAGGACCATGCAAACACATCAAGGTACTCCTTAAATAGCGCGACCATTTCTGCACGTTCTGGATTATCCACTATTTTCAACTTCTTCTTGTCTTCCTCGGTCCCTATATTAATCACTTCTATAACTTCATCATTTGCAGTGAACCCATTTTCTGAGCGCTCTATTGACTTTGTAAATTCCTCGATGACTTCTTCTTCCTCACTAATCCTAGAATCGTCTTCGTCAACAGCCGCTAGGGAATCAGTAAATGAGGTGTCAAGGTTCCTTTTGTGAGACAAACCTTCGACAGTAGTGAGGTTCCTGAAAGAAGATGTTTGAAACAAGAAAAATATAGGCAAGGATATTATTCAAGAAATGACACGCAATTGATACAAGATAAAGGGTAGGGAAAGGAAAACACCAAGAAAAATGCTGAAAAATCATACTAACTCATTTTATTCATTTCTCAATCAAAATAAACATCAGTTTATACGAGATACAAAAAGATAATTACTTCATGGAAATAACATCAACAAATGGTTCAGACTGCCAAGTGCCAAGGACCTCATTGTCAGCAGAGAGATATATAACAGGGTTTCTTGCTTGCTCCTCTTCAAGTGCACTGATAGTAAAATGAGGAGAAGTCGACTTTTTTGGCGAGATTACTTCAGTTGATGCTGAGAAAGTATCTGTCAAGTGAGGGATATAATCAAATTCCTTTCTTTCTTCTTTCTTGCCTCTGAGAGTCAGGTACTTCATATCTTCTACTAGAGAAGGATTGTATCCAAGCCCATGTTTTCCATCTCTTGTAACTGCTGTGATTGGTTGAGGGATCCCTTGGAGGCTTGCCCCTAGGCCTCTTCCTTTCTGATACCCATTCCTTTCCATTATACGGACTGCCACTTCATTCACATTTTGCATTGGCGGCTCCTCCTTCTTGCTCTCTGGCTTCAGGATTTCGAAACTACGTAGGGAATCATCCTCGACTTGCTCTGTACTTTCTACATATGGCACCGAAACAGGCTTTGAAAGCATGATTTCCTCTTCACCGCGGATGGTAATTACAGCCCCATCCTGAATATATTTCAGACATTGATGCAACGTTGATGGAACAACACCAGCTTCATGAATCCACGGTCTTCCTAGGAGCATGGTATAAGCTGGCTGGATCTCCATGACTTGAAAGAGAACACGAAAACAACTAGGCCCTACTTCGAGGGGTAGAGTTATTTCCCCTAAGATCCCTCTTGCTGTCCCATCAAAGGCTCGCACAATCATCTCTTGGGGTGTCAAATCCGTCAAGCCTATGTTTAGTTGCTCTAGAGTGGACAACGGAATCACATTCAATGCCGAGCCACCATCTATAAGCACCTTCGCAATCACAAATCCTTTGCACCTTAGGGTAATGTGGAGTGCCTTAGGACTACCTCTAAACTTCGAAAACACCTCATCTTCCGAGAAATTGATCATGTTGATCCGCCTCACCGGATCCACCATGTTTACTACATTCTCTGGCGTGACGTCGCGATTAACATAAGCTTCATTCAACACCTTCAATAATGCCTTACGATGCATCTCTGATGTGAGGACGAGCGACAAAAGCGATATTCTTGCCGGTGTTTTATTCAACTGCTCTATCACATCGTATTCACTTTGTTTCATGATCTTCAGAAACTCTTCTTCTTCTTCTTCCTTCTCTTTTCCTTCATTTTTGGTATTCTTCCTTGCTTCTTCTTCTATCGGTTCATAGTATCGCCCACTCTTCGTGATGCCTCCAATCCTCACAACATTAGTAACCTGGGCCTTCGAAGTTTCTCCTGCCCCTCCTACTAGCTCAACTTTCTGTTCATAATTCCAGGGTACAGCGTGTGTATCATTATAGGCAAAAGGAGTTGGCTTTGTCACCTTTACAATCACTTTTTCTGGAGCCGACACATCATTCATAGGTGGTATCCGGAGCACAACTTTTTCAACCACACTGACTTCTTCAGTCGTACCTCGCCTAGCTTGGATCACCCCCAAGGTAAGTAATCCTTGGACTCGGACCTTAAAGTCCCAACAAGTTTCGATATCATGCCCTACCTGCCCATGATGATAATCACAACTTAAATCACCATCATACTCCTCTTTTTCTCCACTCAGCTTCATCGGTGCAACAATATCGTATCCTGCTTTCTTGAGCCCTGCGAATACTTCTTGCATCGGGGTTCGCAATTCCAAAACCTTCTTGACTTGAGGCCCTTTCACTTCCAAATTATTCACGCTATTTCCCGCATTATGGTTTGGGATTGGGTTATTAACAATGCTAGGCCCAGAATCTTCTTCGAAACCCAATCTTCCACAAGCAATCAATTTTCTTTGCTTGTCTTGAAGGCCTCACATTCTTCAATGGAATGCCCCAGGGCATCCATGTGATACTTGCAAGTCAAGTTTGGATTGTACCAAGCAGGGAAAGGTGGTTCCATAGGCCGTACAGGGTTTCCCGCGATTAGGTGACGATCAAATAGTTGTTTGAACAAATCTGCATTGGAGATAGACAGTCTTGGGAAAGGAGGCAGATTTTGATATTGGGAACGTCCCTGATTTGGAAAATTTGAGCGAGGTCGAGGGTAGCTTGGATGGGTTTGTTGAGGTGCAGGTGGATAATGAGTATATGTTGGGCGAGTGGGGTTGTATGGTTGAGGGGTAGGGATGTTATTTATTTGGTTTAGTGGCTGGGTGATGGGTGGCGAGGCCTGTTGAGGTGGGTAAAATGGTGTTTGGGTATGATATGGTGCTTGGTACCTTGGGTATGAAGGGACATGTCGAGGTCCAGAGTTTGGCTGGTGTTGCACATAATTTGCTTCTGCTTCCTTCTTCTTGGGATGGAACCCCTTCTTGGATGCACTGCCTTCCATCTCAGTTGGCAACTTCCCGGCTCTGGATAGGATTTCAATTCTTTCCCCTGCCGCAATCAAGTCAGAGAAATCCCTATAAGCTACTCCTGCCATTGCTCCGATAAAGGGGGATCCCAGGGTTCCCAAAAAGTATGAGCACATTTCAGACAACATCTGCGGCGGCTGAACCTGAGCAGCCAAACTCCTCCACCTTTGTGCATACTGTTTGAAGGATTCATCATTCTTCTTCTGCATTGTAGTCAACTGTTCACGGGTTGGAGCTATGTCCAAATTGAATTTGTATTGATCCATGAACAAATCGGCTAATTCTGTCCACCGAGATATCTTAGAATGGTCTAACTGAAGGTACCACTCTAGTTCGATTCCGGTCAAACTTTCATGGAAAAATCCAATGAGGAATTTGTCATCCTTAGACCAGATGGCCATTTTGGTGGCATAGCTAATCAAATGGAATCGTGGGTTCCCACTTCCGTCATATTTGGAAAAATCAGGAATTTTGAAATCCTTGGGAATCACGACATTTGTGGCAGGACAAAGTTCTTCAATCTTGAGAAGGCCATAAGCATTTGAGCCCTTGATCTCTTTTATTTGTTCTTCTACCTTCTCCATCCACTCTTCCTTCATCTTATCGGGTCCAAACTGGACTCCTCTTGATTGTTCAGGAATGAATGCATGGGGTTTTTCCCATGTGTAGCCAGCAGCCTCATGATACACATTCTCGATGGGGCGATATCCTTCCCCGATGGGAATTACTATGGGTTCCGTGTAACCCGACATTCCCTGAGTAAAGCTATGGTTTACTGGCGCCGTCACCATGGAGAGGGCCGGCTGTACGCTCACATGTGGGTCTTCTTCGTTTCCACTTCTATTTACACTAAGCCTGCTAAGAGATTCCCTCATATCCTGTAGTATAGCCTCCAACCTTGCTTGAGTTTCAGAGATTTCAGTCACCCTTCCCCTCACTTCGTCTACTTCTAAACTCAAGTTCCTTCCTGTCTCAGGATTGTTGGCAGCCATCCTGGTCCGGTATCTTGTGTTGTAAACTCGGGTTTGATTGGTGCTGTCTTTCTTAGGTCGCGCAATGATTCTCGAACCCTCAGATTCGTGTTTTTAGCTCTGTTTGAAAAATCGTCAATTATTATTATTATTATTAAAAGAAAGATAAAAGTATACTTCGAAAAATCATGAATTCTTTCTTTTGCAAAGGAAAGACCATTTTTGTAGCAAGAAACTTCACCCCGACACATAACTCTAGGGGCACGTCCCCCTTAGGTTAATGCGTGGTTGATGACAAATCCATGGGGACATGTATCCCTCAATAGACAGCATCATTCACTAGCAATGCAATCATACAGGCCTATTTGCAACACACCATAAGATAGAGCAGAATTTATTGGTGGATGTAACCCCTAAAAAAAACTTTTATTTCTTTGAAAATAAAATACAATGTCTCCCATCTAACAGAATTACATCAAAAGTTTTAAAGTCTTCCTTTTGAACCCGCTAGCAAGACCCCTACAATACTTCATGAAGCGAGCTAGTTTTGGAGGTATTGTAGATCCATCATTCATGCGAGTTTGGACTAGTGCTTCCTCGAGGTGACCTACAAACTGATAGGTATGGTATTGCAGACTTCCTGAGAGGTGTTCATATCTTTTCTTCCAAGCATCTCTGTCAGTCTTCAGATCTTTTGCCACGGATTCCCAGTTCTCTAGCCATTCTTCTTGTTGTCTGATCTCATCCTCATATTGTTTTTTCTCCCTTTCGAACATCCGGAGCCACATCCACAACTGCTGCTCTTTCTCTTGTGATTTTTTCAATGATTCGCGTATAGTTGCAGCTGCATTCCAACCTTCATCAGAGTAGCGCTCAGCATGAGTTAAGGCTTCTTGTAGAGATCCTATGCTTTCCTCCAACATCTGGATTGTCTGAACGTGCACTTCAATTTTTGCCCCCAAGTCTTCTTTTTCTTTGAAGATTTGTGTCAACGCCTTTTTTTGATCCTCTATCCTTGTTAGTAATCCTTGAACTTTTGACTTTTTCATATTCCCCTTCCTTGCTCTCTTTGCTGGAGCTGCGACTTCATATGCATCGGCACATTCATCTTTCAAATGTTCTATCCTCATGTTTAACTTCTGGATTTGGTGTTGGAGCGCATCGATGGTGATTTGATCTGTTTCATTCTTTTCCTCTAGCACTCTCATCTGGGCCATCATAACCTCAATCCTCTTTAACATTTCTGCTTCCATTTGCGGATTTTCATCTTCATGCGAGATTGGTCTCGAAATAACACGGTTGTCTTTCCTTGCTTTCCTCCATGCCTCGTAGTTTTTAGTACGAGAAATAATTTGTCTTCCCAACTCATTGGATCCCAGTACCCGGATGTTGCTCCAGGCGGATCTAACAGCTATTGTTGTATTCTTGACAACCTCGCATTCTTGATATAAGAACGAAATTCCACCTAACACCTCTTCAAGTGGTTCCTGTTGAGTCCATTTCAATTGTCGAATCACAAGTGCCGGAGAATATGACACGCAACCCCTTGGTCCCATCAAAGGAATATTCGAGAAATTCCCACAACTGAAGATGACTGTATTTCCTTTATACCAAGGACACATCCAGCAAAAAGCTTTCGAATCAACCTTATCAAATTCTTGTCTCCATTCATTGGGTTTGTGCGACTTTATCGGAATGTGATGGAATCTCCTCAAAGGGTCATCAATCCCACTAACATAATTTCGAGCATACATGTGAGTCACGACCCAAATATACAACATTTGTGCACAACATCGTAATTTGCCTTGTTGATTTTCATGGCAAACTTGCAATGATTGGAAAGTTTCTGCCAAAATTGCGGGAACAGGGTTCACATTATATTCTTCGACCTTGTAGAAGACATCCAAGGCTGCGTAATCCACCATGTCTGGTATAAAGGGGAAAAGCACCAGCCCATAAATGGTTAAAGCTAACACCCGCTTGAAGATAACCCAATTATTTTGTCGTGCTAGCTCCTAGAGATAAACTTCAAGGAATCTTCGCCTCAGACCTCTGACAGCTCCTTTTTCCATTTTGTCTGATGGCTTCGGTAGAATTCCCAACAACTCTGCAACCTTCCCATCACTAACATGCTGGCCATAATAGAAATAAACACGAGACTCCCTTGGAAGAGGCATCCGTAGCATGTATGCATATTCTTCTATAGTCGGTGTCGAATCCAAATTTGGCAACTCGAAACACCTCAAATTCAGGTTCCAATATTGGGCCAAAGCACTCAAGCCCGAAGCATCTACATGTATGTGTAACAAGTCCAAAATCTTCCCATACTTGCTTGCAAACTCTGAACACACTTCTTTTGGCATCAAGCGACTGATTTCCATTAAAGTCTTCACATCATTGATTTTCACGTCAATCCTAATATTCTTCTTCAGGTCAATTGCATTGCTAGAGTTAGACATTTCGTTCCTTGCTACACAGATAGTGTCTTTCCTCCACAAAAGAGAATCACCTAAAAAAAAATTTATTTTTTACAAAAAGTAAAAAAATAAAAAATAAAAATAAAAATAAAAATAAAAAATAAATTAAAGCAATATATATATATATAATATGTATTTTATTTATTTATTAACCATTTGTTAAAACACGAAGGGAAATGAAGTAAAAATAAATAAATAAGTAAATAGATAGAAAAACACAAGGGAGATATGGTACGCCTCCAAGTGTCTTAAGAGGTAGGGCCTAATCAAGGGTACCTATGATGACAACTTCTAAGTCGAGCGGCCACTAAGTCAATTTAGGAGTATAAACTTTAGGACGGGTCTAGACTTCTAAAGGTCATGGTCCCCAGATTGCCCTTGTCAAGGACCTAGTTCATGAACCTAACCACAAGTAGGGATAAACCCTCCAGGATGATTAGTCCATGACACTAGTAACAATCCGAGTGGTGAGTCAACAAATATCAGAGAGGCACTAGGCCTTCAATGATAATGCCGAGTCACCGCCTAATCCTTAAGATCCCACAAGCTCGGGTATAGAGCTGAAAGTGTGTGAAAATGAGTGTCGGTGTTGTGTGTGTAGGAGGCATACAAACCTGTACAATCCAAAACTACTTGAACCTGAAAGACAAGCAAACAACAAATACCATGGTCTTCTATCCTAGTGTAAAAATGATTATTAAAGGGAAAAGGAATCAACAAAATAAAATAAAAATAAAAATAATAAATAAATAAATAAATAAATAAATAAGATAAAAGAAAACAATAAAAGGGGTAAACAATAAATACCAAAATGCATAACTCATTACTTAGGCTTGACTCTCGAAATGTCCCCAGTGGAGTCGCCATCTGTCGCAACCAGAAATTACGGCGATAAAAAGAAATTTTAAGAAAAATGTAGAGTCGCCACCAATTTTATTTAATTTAGGAAAAATTGGAAAACCCTAAAAAAAGGGTCTTTGAAACCAAGCCGAGTTCGGGAGTCGGTTACGAGTAAGGAAGGTATTAAGCACCTTACATCGCCCATCCTACAAATGGTACCTTGAATTAATCGTGCAAAATTAAATTATTTATTTGTTTACCCCGAAAATATTTGCAAGGAAGGATTTGTTTATTTATATATATATATTTTTATGTTTCTTTATTGGTTTTTTTTATTTTAATTTCTTTTAAAATATTATTGATAAATCCTAAATGATGTTGAACATGGCACGTAAGTCCATAGGGCAACCTCAAAGCTAAGGGATTGAGCATGACACTTGTCATAGAGCAATCCAAAAACATTAAATAAATTATTTATCCACATTAAATAAATTAAAAAGAACACAAAAATAATGGAAAAATTAATTTTGGCTTGACGAGATGATTGATCCCGCTCCTACGTATTCCCTGCTTCGATGGGAAACTCAAAGCCACGTAGTTCTTGTAAAAAATTGTTTGATTGGTTGGTTAGATTGTTTTTAAAATTTTTATAAAAAAAATGATTAATTTTTTTTTTTGAAGAGATATATTTTTTTTATATATATATAAGAAAATGAAAATATTTATTATTTTTAATATTTTTTTTTAAAAAAGGACATTTTATTTGTATTATTTGCCTAAACAACAGAAAGAGGAAAAGTAAAAAGGATAAAAAATGAAAAAAGATCTTCTTCTCCCTCGAACCTGCAACGAGAAGAATAGCCGGAGATGACGGAGGCGTAGTGGAACAACGGCGGGGCGGACTTGGCTAGCGAGCAGCGGACCTAGGTGGCAGATGTGTATGATCGGCGGAGGCGGAGGAACCAAGACTCGCCACGTTCACGCTCATCGGATCGAACGGTGGAGCGAAGCTTCTGTCCACAGTCACGGCGGTGCAAGCGGCGGGACTGGACGGCAGGTTCGCGTGGCAGCGTAGGAAGAACCGGAACTGTGATGCGGCGGTCAGACGCGAAGGATCTGGGTCATACAACAGAGGACGGCGAAGACAGCGGAGCAGGTGACTGCTATGCGAAGGGGATGGTGGCTCGTGACGGTGCGTGGCGGAGCACTGGTTCTGGTTCGGGGCTCGCTGATGGGTTGAAGATGAGCGAGATACGGGGAAGAAGAGAAGATGCGGTCAAAGTGGGAGTAGGAGAGTGAGAGAAAGAGCAGGGACGGATAAAGGGAACTGCGGGGTGGAAGAGGAAAGCATCACAACGAGTAAAAGATTGGGAGAGAGGAAGGTCAAGAAAACCGGATGCTTTTTCTGATCTGTGTTATGATTTTTATAATACCCATTCCTCTCATCCTGATCCTAAAATCCCGCCAAGATTATGATTGTTATCTGATCCTAAAAATATGCCCAGTATCTCTGATTTGAAAATTAAATTCAAATTCAGATAAAGTGGTTGCTGGGGAGGAGGATCAGATGGGTTTTTATTTTTCTTTTCAAATTTTCATTTTATTATTTGGAAATTTTTAGTGAACTAAGAGACCCGGTCAAAATGAGGTGTTTACACCGACATTAGATAGAAATTAAACTTTTTTTCACTTGCTTTGAATAAAGGCACAATTTGGTTCATAAAACTAAAAGATAAAAGATAAAAAATTCACTATTTGTACCTTTCCTCCTCCTCACTGTTATTGCAACTGTTGCCATCGCCACCATTCCCTTTACTTTTACCACCGTCATTGCCACTGCTAATCCGCTATCACCACCACCATCATTTCTGCTACTTTTGTCACTTCCTCCGTTGTCACTAGTATCACTGCCATTGCGACCACCTCCACTATCACGACCACTATTGTCATTGTATTGTTCTGGGAATACTTTAATTGTTGTTGGTATGGTTCCGAAGGATGTTGTAGTACTTGTGGCATTGTTATACTCGTGTTGTAACTAACTAGTGTTATACTATGCTACTTATTTTATCTCCCAATAATATTATATCTTATAATACACATTTTAAACAAATAATGTCTATATAAATAACATATATTATGCAAAGGTTATTCAAGTCCAGAAGTTTTATTACTTGACTCTAAAAAAAGTACGTGTTAAGACTAAGAATGGTGAGATGATCGGATTAGGATGATTTATTTCTGACTTTAAAACATAGAGTAAATGTCCAAAGTAGTCACTGAAATTTTTCGAGGACCCCATTTTAGTCCCTGAAAAAAAAAGGACAATTTGGTCCCCAAAATTTAAAAAACGGGGACAATTTGGTCCCTTCGTAAGGATCAGATTGTCCTCGTTTTAAAATTTGGGGGACCAAATTGTCATTTTAATTTTTTGAGGGACTAAAATGGGGTCATCGAAAAATTTCAGGGATCATTTTGGGCCTTTACTCTAAAACATATTACGTCTAAAATCCTAAATACAATTTGCTTCGGGTGGTTGTCCTTGTAATTCATGTGGTGTCTGTTTACATGGAAATTTAAGAGATGCTTGAAATTTGAAGGTAATGTCTAACATGAGGGAGTGGTTATATCCCTCACAGTTGAGGGAGTTGAATTCACCTGATATTGGAGGTGCACATGGGGTGTGGAATATCATTTTAAAATGTTAATAGCTTGTTTTGTAAATATAGGTTTTACAATATAACCCTTAGGCAATCTGGTACATAGACCATGGTCAGACCGCTTTCTTCCTTTCCTTTGCAGCAGAAAAGGCTTATAGCAATGGAGAAAGTGTTCATTGTCAAAAGGACCTTCTCAACCATTTCCTCAACCAATGGTGCCATGGTCTAGTCTTCCCTATTATAAGCACTGCTATCACGCGCAAACTGTAACATCCCGATTTTTTTACTTTCTAAGATCGGTATAAATATAAATAAATATTTATATTTTTATCTGAAACTTAGAAAATGATTTTGGATAAACAAAGTCATATTTATACTCTACTTTATCGTAGAGAGTTACTGTTAAATTTTGGGTTGAAAATTCAGACGGAACTCGGTTTGTGCTTTTACGACAGTAAGATTTTACTGATCAGAAAAATTAATTTTGACTCGTGAACAAAACGATTAGGGTTTTTATCGATTTTCCAACGATAGTGTTTATTTTGAAAATTTTCAAAATAAATAAGTTATTTCGGACGTAAAACCTAAATCGGGTAATCGACGGGGTCGAGAACGGATGTGCAGAGACAAAATCTGACACCAGATGGATGAAGACAATGAGTCATTCATGGGGGTGACTCACCTAGCAATTAATGAACGTAATGATGAGTTTAAGTGTGAAAAGACTAAAATACCCATAACCTAACCTAACCTAACCTAGTTAAATATTAACCATGGTTAAGGCAAAACAAATTCAAATTGGCTTCTTCCTCTCTTTTTTGTGGTCACAAATTAGCTACACCATCTGCAATTCTCCACCACACATTGGTAATGGTGACATTCTAAATATCATGATATTTATTTGTGTGGAAAGACCTAAATACCCCCAAGTCCTTTATGTAATTCCAAGTTTACCCTAAGTAAATTTGACCAAAATACCCTCCTAATCTCCTTAATTTTGTGCAGCCCATCACCCCATCACACTTAGCCATCTTATTTAATTTTCATCATCTTCTTCATCATTTCTCTCCAAAACACATAAGAACTCCACTGAATCACCGAAACCATACCGAAAGTTTGACCCTCTTCTGTTCTGAAACTCGGAAAACTTTCTCCATGAAAGTTGTTACTCTTCATATCTTTTTTCCAACGAGATAAAGATCATCAAAAATAGATAAATATATTGGGAGATGTGTTCAAATTACCAAAACCACTCAAAATCCTCAGCATCACAAGAGAACAGTGGAAAGAAGGTTCTTTACGCCCCTGTTATGGTCTGAACCAAACAAAACTTTCAACATCAAAGTTGTGACTCTCCTTCTTAACTTTCCAACAAGCCAATGTTTGTAATTTTTAGATGAGCAGATCGTGAGATATGCTCATAACACCACCACATCCTCAAAGCTGTCAAAATTTTTAACTAAGCTTGTTTTGATCATTTCTCTTCATTCCTTCATCATCAAGAGGTGACCTCTATTCTACATGATCAATCATGTCTTCTTATTCATTCATTTCATGATTTTCATGCCATGAACTGTAAGACTCAATGACTTAGAGATTTTGATATATGACAAATACAGTTTAATATGTATGCAAGTGTTTTAGTGTCAAATTGCAAAGACGGGTATCAAACAGTGATCAACAAGTTCATTAAGCAAATTCAAGGAAAACATTCAAGGAAGAACTTGAAGAAATCAAAAGAGCTACATGGAGGAATCAAAGAGCAAAGACAAAGATCAAGGAATCATCAAGACAAAAGCTTAACAGAGAATTTTAGATTTAAGTCTTGGATGATTTGCAAGAAAAAGAAATCTATTAGTCACAAAATAGCTCAATTAAAAAGATGCATGAAGAAAATCAATTTTCACAACCTACATTAAAAGGAATAAGTTTTCGTTAATGAAAATGATTTTTGGAAATAAGATTTCATAAGAAGTGCTCGTCCAATAAAGTGATAGAAGCGCTCGTCCACTAAAGTGATAGAAGTGCTCGTCCACTAAAGTGACAGAATTACTCGTCCAATAAGGTGACACAAGCGCTCGTCTACTAAAGTGACAGAAGTGCTCGTCCACTAAAGAGACAGAAGTGCTCGTCAACACAAGTGATAGAAGCACTCGTCCACTAAAGTGATACAAGCGCTCGTCCACTAAAGCAACAGAAGTGCTCGTCCACTAAAGTGATAGAAGAGCTCGTCCACTAAAGTGACGGAAGTGCTCGTCCACACAAGTGATAGAAGCGCCCGTCCGATGTAAAATCTTAATTCAAAATGTCTAGATGGACGCGCTTATTTTCAAGATGGACGCGAATGCTATAAGAACCGATGCAAAATCTTATTTTAAGAACCAGAATCAAGAAAACAAATTCTGTTATCGATCCCAACGACTATAACTTGTTTTCTATATAAAGAGGGATTAAAGGAACACTTTTAACAAGAACAACATATTGAACACAATC
The DNA here is from genome assembly GCA_030762895.1 of Sophora flavescens. Taxonomy (NCBI): domain Eukaryota; kingdom Viridiplantae; phylum Streptophyta; class Magnoliopsida; order Fabales; family Fabaceae; genus Sophora; species Sophora flavescens. The sequence continues at coordinate 38,981,549 of CM061062.1, read as the reverse complement.
AGAAAGTTTACGAAATCAATTTGAGAAATCAATTGTGAAAATCATTCATCTTCTTGCTTGAGCTTATTGTGAAAAATAGTGTTTCATTCTCATAAGTGCTTCAATTTGTATATCTAACTATTGAGAGTTAGGAATCAATTTTTCGTTTTATTTGATTGCAAAGAGAGAGGGAGCCTCTCTGAGTGATTAGGGTGAGGTATCCCTAAGGAAGAACATTGAGGCTCTTCACAAGAGTGTGGTATCTCGAGGTGAAGGAGTGCTATGTGGTGTAAAGGTTTTTCAAGCTACCTGGCTAAAGCTTGTTGTGTTAGTATGTGAAAACCCATAGGTGGAGTGGAGACTGGAGGTAGGTCACAGTGGTGGTGACTGAACTAGGATAAATCTGGTTGTGTGGTATCTCTAAACTCAAACTCTTTAATTTCTGTCTTGTGCATATAACTATGATCTTGATGTTCTAAGTATTCAATTGATATCAGTTCTTGATCTGCACAATCAGTATTGAACCTTGAGTAAACTGTAATAATAAATGTGTATTCAATTCTATTCTCAAGGATCAATATTTGAATTGAATCTTGCATCATATGTGATCAAATTCGAATAGCTTAATTTCTGTTTCTTAATCACTGAAACTAAAACCTGCAAGTTTGTTCTTGATTGTTAATGCTTGTATCTGAAACTTGCATAACCTGTTCTTAATCTTTAAAGGCTTAATCAGTTTCTGTATTTTGTTATTACTGAGTTTTGAACCTGAATCTATTCTGTGATCTATTAATTCTGAATCAATCTTTCTTATCCTCATCACCTTCCATTCAAGATTTTATATAAACCCTTCATTGATTTTCTAAAAGATCCTGAGGCCAAAAATATGAAAACTAAAGTTTTGCGAAAAGTATTTAAGAGCGAAATATTTTAAGAAAACTCAATTCACCCCCCCCCCCCCCCTCTTGAGTCGTTGAAGCCAATGAACATCATTTTCCAATTTCTAGATCCAATCTTCAAAAATTTCTAGAAAATTGTAAAAAAATCCTTTTGACATGAGACCAATTTCTTTGAACTCTATATCCTATATTCATTTTCTATGAATCAAAAGAAAATCTCTATCCTATTTTTATTGTTGAGGGCCAAACCTATGTCATATAGGGTTTGGATGAGTTTTGTTTCCATTTTTGGAATAGAACACTTGATTCAATCTCACTACAAACAAAAGGTCATTTAGCGACCGAAAATAGTGATCGAATTTTTAGGTTCCTTTTTGCGACCGAAATAGAGACCGATTGTAGGATCTACATGAAACACTGGTTAGAGTTGATTCTGCGACCGAAATAGCGACCAAAATAGAGCGTAGCAGAGATATCGGTCGCTACTTCGGTCGCTAAACAAAGGAAAGTAAAAGTCAGAAATTTATGAATTTTTAGCGACCGAAATGGCGACCGAATTAAATGCAACGGTCAAACTGTGTTTATATTAGCGACCGATTAATAAATCCGTCGCTAAATTTATGAATTCACGCTTTAAACTTTATTTATATTTGCGACCGATATTAATTCGGTCGCTAAATGGCGCGTTGAAAAAATAAAATTGCGCGTGTTAGCGACCGAAATTTAATTCGGTCGCTAAATTACAAATTCAAATTAAGATTAGCGACCGAATTCGGTCGCTAAAACTGAAATCCCTAAATTCGACAGAACCTCCTTCTTCCTCATTTTTTCCGGCGTTTTCTCTCTCCCACCCACTGTTTCTCTCTTCTACGGCGCGCGCTCCGGCCACCTCAACACCCCAAGACACCTCCGGTCGTCGTCACCACCGTCATCTCCCCTCTGCTCAGGTAAGCTCTCCTCTACTCCATCTCTCTGTCTCATTGTCTCACTATGTCACTGTCTATCATTCCCCCCCTCATTTCGGGGCTCATTCCCAGTCACATTGCTCACACCACCACCACCACCACAACGCCCTCCCTCACATTGACCGAGGTAATTGCTTCTCTCGTTGTTACTGGCTGACCTGCTAAGAATCCCAAGCTCATTCTCTGGTTAAGTTATGACAGTTATGGTGGTTGTGTGCTTAGTATTTTGAGTTGCTAGTTTTGGTGGTAGCTGGTGTGTGCTCTGTTGTTTTTTGGGCTGCATTTTTTTCGTTCTTTGTCATTTGTTTTTTCTTTGGGTGGATTTTTTGTTGCTCTGCTGTGCTCTCTTTTGGCTTTTGGTTCTCTTGGTGGTGTTGATCTGTTGCTGGTATCATATGGGGTTGGCTTTTAGCTATTATGCAACCTTAGTGCTTCAGTTTTACTTTTGGTTGTAACAATATCTATAGGTTCAGTCTTGTTAATCTGTTTTCGACATTTGTGTATTTGGGTTAGGCACTTCTTGTGCTCTTTCTTTTAATATATTTCTTTGATTATCAAAAAAAAAATTGCTTCTCTCGTTGTCTTTCTCTACATTGTTGTTTTTCATTGTGTGTTGTGTGTACATTGGTGTTGTGTGTGTGTTTGTTGTGTTGTGTGTGTGTGTGTTGTGAGTGTGTGTTTGTTGTGTGTTATGTGTACTAAAGTTTGTGTGTTCAATTGGATTGTAATCATAGGGTAGGTGTGTGTGTGACTGTTTGGGATGTTTGTGTGTGTGTGTGCAGAGATGTGTGTTTAGTGTATGTGTGTGTGTCTGTTTGGGATGTTTGTGTGTGTGTGTGTGTGTGTGTGTGCAGAGATGTGTGTTTAGTGTATGTGTGTGTGTTTAGTGTATGTGTGTGAGTTTAGGGATGTGTCTTTTTGTTACTCATCATTTTCATTTTTTCATCCAACACATTTCTCTCTTTTCTCTTAGTTTCTCAAGGTGTTTTGATTTCTTACTCAAGGGTCATCACTTAGAGGTAATTTTCCTCCAACCTTTCTTCATTACAATTGATGTTGAGTTGATTAGCTTCATGCTTGTTCTTAATTTTGTTCAAAAAGAATTAAGCTTGAAAATGGTAGAAAAATCATAACTCTTTGTACCCATTGATTTAAGTCTTGAAACTTAATATTGGTGCTTCTATAATCATACTCTTCATGCTTGCCAAATGATTTGATGAACAAAAATTTCTCCCCTATTTTCCCCCACTTGGCCGAACCATACCCTTTTATTTTACTCTTGGATTTCAAAAATTTGTAACTCTTTGCATAAAGGGAAACAAATCTCCAAATTTGATATCTGTGCTTGTCTAGTGATCAATGATCATCCTTCCTTTCTCTTCATGTTTTTCATTCAAATCACTAAGTTGCCACAACTTTCCATATTCCTTGATTTTTATGATTTAAATTCTAGAAAATCATAGAAATGGAATTTGTGAGTTATGACAATTTTTCCCTACTAACTAAGACCCTAACATCTTGTCTATCTAGGATGGACTATTAGATCATATAATTAATATAGTTAATTAGTGGTTAGTTACAAATCAGTTGCTTTATCTTACATATAATATAAGTCACTTTTATATATGACTTGATGTAATAAACTTTCTCATTCAATCAATTACACCTTTCAGTTTTCTCTCTATTATTTTCTATTTTAATGGGCACTGTCATGTTTACTAAAATGAACATTGAACAACATGGAAAATCTTCTCTTTGATAGAAAGAAATTCTAGCATTATCCACATTTTTCTTATGGTACTGGATATGTAATATATTGATTCGATTTGTGTAAACAGTTAGGCCCGATTTAAGGATAATTTTTTAAAAAAAAGTCGAAATCAAAATAAATTGACCTTCAGCTCTGCAATCTTATTATTTTTTATGCTTCATTGATTATTTTTTCACAAGACATGCTTTAACACTAGATATTCATGAGATAAATTATTTAGGTATAACAATTTAACATAATAGAATAGTGATTTGAGTTGAAATGAATAATTTCATTTATGCACGATAGGTCCTTCTTGTCGTATTCTTCTACCGGCTCCTCCACTTATCCTTGCTCAGTTGTGTTTTCTCTCTCAGGTCAGTTCTCTGAACACTCAGTGTAATGTATTATGTGAATTATCATCTTGTTTGGTAGTGGAGAGCTGAGCTCAATAGGATGTGATCTTGTCTGATTGTATGCTGATAATTAATTTAATGTTTATGCATGTGTTTGTCAATATGTGTTGTTTGTTAGTGGAGAGCAGAGCTCAATAGGATGTGATATTGTATGATTGTATGCTGATAATTTAATGTTTATGCATGTGTTTGTCAATATGTGTTGTTTGTTAGTGGAGAGCGGAGCTCAATAGGATGTGATCCTGTCCGAAAGGCGGGATGTTGGTTGTGTGCTGATAATTTAGAAATTATGCATGTGTTTGACAATTAACTGCTACTTGTTAGTGGAGAGCGGAGCTCAATAGGATGTTTGCTACAATATTTAATCTAAGTTTGTATTGATTTACGCTGCAATTTATATAAACTCAACAATGTTGCAATATTTATAGGTTAATGGTTTTATTTTTCTGTTAGAGTTAATAATTAATTTACTAAAGCCTTAGTTTCCTATTTGAGATTCAATATTATTGAGCATGCGTAACTTATCAAGGTATGCATGCTCATTGTATTGAATCTTGAATTGTCCAAGTGGGACAGTTTGGGAAAAACCTTTTTCACACTCGTACAATAGTCATTTCAATGTTCAAATGCCTTATATACTTGTTGAAATCTCGGTCGATGCATTTCCTTTTGTTCTCCTGGTGCATACTTGATCGCGGTGATTCCGACCGTGCTCGAGTCGTGTAACTTGGAGACCGATGGGAAATGCTTTGCCAAATTTTGTCAAGTATAAGGTATTTGAATATGGGAATAACTATTAGTAGCCTAGTGTGACAAAGGTTTCTTCTCGAATGGGATAGGTTCATACCTTGTCATAAGAACGAGATTGATGGAGTTATTGGAATGCAACGTAATATATAAGTGTTATTGTAGTATTGGTCAGGCTATTTAATTGCCAAAGCAATGGATATTCCGGAGAATCGAAAATGGATTTATCGTATGTTGGATCGGAATAAACATCTTAGGGAAGAGTATAGAGTTGGAGTGGGTGAGTTTATAGAGTTTGTTGTTAGACAGGAGAGATTTATATGGCTGGGCGGTGATCAATTGAGGTGTCCTTGCAAAAGATGCAAGTGTCAATCTTTCAAAAGTGTGGATGGAGTTGTAGCCGATCTTTATGAGAAGGGCTTCATGCCCGATTACTATTGGTGGAGTAACCATGGTGAGACGTTGCTCGACTTAAACCCGATTGTGGCTGAAGGTTCGTACTATGGAAGTGGTGACGGGAGGGAAGAATTGAATCCATACGAGCAGATGATAATGGATCATGCTTTGGACCATCGGTTGGTGTTGTACTAGAAGAAGATGGGGGAGAAGATGGTGGAATGGGTTCCCAATACATAGAGGAGAATCCGAATCCCGAAGCTCAAAGATTCTATGATATCTTTGAGTGCTTGCACGATCTCCATTGTGGGAAGGATATCAGGAGTACACGGAGTTGTCGATGTGCATGGAATGGTTGAGTATCAAATCTGACTACAATATGCAAGAAGGCTGTTTTAATCGCCTCAAAGAGGTCGGTGTCAAGGCGTTGCCGAAGGCAATCGGATGCCTACAAGTTTTTATCATGCTAAGAAGTCCGTGGAAAATTTGGGTCTGGGGTGTTTGAAAATTGATTGTTGCCCGAATGGATGTATGTTGTACTATAAGGATGATTCAACGGAAAGCATAACGTGTTGTCGATTTTGTGGTGTGGATCGGTATAAGACAACCACTAGGATGGGCATTGAGAAGAAGAGGTCGCTAAAAAAGATGTGGTACTTTCCGCTCGTGCCAAGACTTACAAGATTGTACTCTTCGATGGCCACTGCAGCTCACATGAGGTGGCATAGTGAGCATGAGAGGGAGCAAGATATCTTGTGTCATCCATCTGATGGAGAAGCTTGGAAGCATTTTGATAGGGTTCATATGGCATTTTCGCAGGACCCTCGCAATGTCCGATTGGGGTTATCTGCTGATGGATTTAATCCTTTTGGGCGATCCGGGAAAAGCATACTCTTGTAGGCCGGTTATCCCGACTCCGTACAATCTTCCCGGGGATGTGCATGAAGCGGGAGTTTATGTTCCTAATGATCATAATTCCGGGTCCGTCTAATCCAAAAGGTAAGATTGATGTGTACTTGCAGCCACTGATAGATGAGTTGACAATGCTGTGGAATGATGGTGTGTTGACATATGACGTATCTTTGAGGCAGAATTTCATCATGAAAGCAGCTTTAATGTGGACGATCAACGACTTTCCTGCTTATGGGATGATGTCGGGTTGGATGACCGCGGGGAAGCTTGGATGCCCAATATGTATGGAGCGATCGAAGGCATTCACGCTTAAAAACAGTCAAAAGATCTCATATTTTGATTGTCATCGTCAATTCCTTCCAGAAGATCATCCTTATAGGCGGAACAAGAATGCATCCAAGAAGCGTTGTGCAGAGAGAACACCGCCTCCACCACGTTTGACTGGTCCTAATGTATGGCGCAGAGTACAATACTTACCGCTCGTCCATGAAACCCAAGGAGAACATATTCCTGATTATGGCGTCAACCATAATTGGACAAAACAAAGTATATTTTGGAGGTTGCCGTATTGGAGGACGCAGCTACTCCGTCACAACATTGATGTCATGCATACTGAGAGGAATGTGTTTTTGAATGTGTTTGACACTGTGATGGACATCAAGGGGAGGACAAAGGATACAAATAAAGCCTGATTGGACCTGGATGACATTTGTAATCGGAAGGAGCTTGAGTTGCAAGACGGTGGTCGTGGCAGACTTATCAAACCGAAGGCAAGTTATACACTAAGCAAAGCACAGAAATTGGCCGTCTGTAAGTGGGTTAAAGAACTAAAGTTACCAGATGGGTATGCTTCCAATCTGGGTAGATGTGTTGACATTAAGGAAGCAAAGTTACATGGAATGAAGAGTCATGATTGCCACGTGTTCATGCAACGGTTGCTTCCAATTACGTTCGACGACATGGAAGCAAATTTGGAACCCACTTGTTGAGCTTAGCCACTTTTTCAGGGAGCTTACATCGACAACACTAAATGTGAATCAATTAAAGGATATGGAAGTCAAGATACCCGTTTTGTTATGTAAGCTGGAGCAAATCTTCCCGCCGAGTTTCTTTGATTCCATGGAACACCGCCCAGTTCATCTACCTTACGAAGCAAGAGTTGGTGGCCCCAGTCCAATACATTTGGATGTATCCATTTGAGAGGTAAACAACATCAACTATTTTACTTAATACATATGAAATTCACGAACACGAGAGCAGTAGTTTAGCTTTCCCTAAAACTAGTAATTATTTGTATGTATCCCTCTTTAATAGGTTCCTGCACTCCCTTAAACACAAAGTCAAGAACAAGGCACGAGTGGAGGGTTCCATTTGTGAAACATACTTAGTAGAGGAGACTTCCACTTTTGCCTCTTATTACTATCCGGACGAAGTTAACACGAGAAGGACAAGGATGCCTAGAAACGTTGATTCGGGTGAAGGATGTTCAACTAGTCCTCCTATATCAATATTCAACTATCCGGGCAGATTTAGTGGCAAATCAAAAGGATATTTCTTGGAGCAGCGTGACATTAATGCTGCTCATCTGTATATCCTTCAAAATTGTGAAGAGGTGGCGCCATATTTAGAGTAAGTTTCTACAACGTCTTTAATAAGTTCAATTGACATTTATTATTGTTAATCGTCCTGCCGTTAATCTCCCATATGTAGGATGTACGACAATTTTCTAAGGGATCTCCAACCTGACATTTCAAATGATCAGGTTGATCGAGAAATTACTTCTCACTTTGCTACGTGGTTAAGTAAATATGTAGGTTAAGCATCTTCATTTTTTGAAGCATACATTTTATCTCCTTAAATATATAGCATGTATAAGAATAATATAATATTTGATTGTTTATGTACTAGATCCAGAAAACAATGTTCAAAATCCATTGTTGACAAATTTGGCATGGGGGCCTAACAGATGGGTTACATCATGGAATACTTATATTGTAAATGGATATAAATTTAACACAAAAACATGGAATGAAGGAATGCAGACGTGTAACTATGGTGTTTGTGTGCGAGCCACTGATGGCAATGTAGAGGATGATTTCTATGGGGTTCTAACTGACATCCTTGAACTCGATTATACCGGTTTTCCCGTGATGAAATTAGTTATCTTCAAGTGTGATTGGTTTGATCCTACTCTTGACGTAGGGACAAAAATAGATAAAAATTATGGTATTGTTCAAGTTAGGCTGTCTCGAAGGTATAATAAGGCGTACGACCCATTCATTTTTTCACAACAAGCGAAAGCGGAGTTTATTACTCGCCATATCCCGAAGGACATCATGGCTGGTTGGGTGTTATTAAGATAAAGGCTCGCAGTATAATTACCGATAATGTAATCAACCAGCCTGAAAAAGATGCTCCGTACCAAGATGATGAGTTTTCAAGACCCCACGCCGTTGCAAATTACGCAGGACATTATTGTTAATTCTCGGCGGACATTTCCGAAATGGGGAAGAAGTTGAAAGAGAGTTAATGGATCAATCCGAGTTGGACGCATCTAGCGAAGGTACATTCCGATCAAGTGATACCGATGAGACCGAGGTGAATTTAGTGACGGAGATTCTACTTAGGTAATTTATTTATGTCATAATTCATTGTGTGAATGTCATTCTACTTATTAGGTAATTTATTTTTGTATTATTTACACTGTTGTGTAATCATATTTTAATTTTTTTCACAGATGGCAGATTCATCCAGAGGTAGGGGTCGTCGTGGAGGTCGTCGTGCGAGAGTCCCTTCATGGCCGACCCACGGCCTTGAGATCGAGACCATCCTACCCAGCACCTCGTTGACCGGGACACCTCGGGGTGATGGAGTTGCACCCCCACCCATCCTCATGTGGTCGGGACACAAGCTGCACCCTCATCATCCACACCTACGACGATAGGACCATCATCATCTTCGGGACAGGAGAGTCGTGGTCCATCCGACAGGAGGATTCTTCTTATCCCCAGGGAGGATAACGAGTATGCTAATTTAATTTTTTAATATATATAAAGTATCGTTAATTTCTATTTACTTGTTTTTAAAATTTAATTATAACATTTATTAATGCTCTAATTTTGCTGCAACTTTACGCCCGCGAAGGGCCCTTCCGGTCGATCTCGAAGATCCCGCAACGCAAGTTTGATGGTCCATGGCCTACATGGAAGGCCATCCCACCGGGCCATAGGGATCGATTGTTTCTAGAGTTTAAGGTAACAGATTTATTAAGTTTTTTAAATTAAATTTACATTATATATATGTACACACGAATTTCCTAACAAGCGTAAGTTGCGAGAAAGAGTATAGGTCGGACTTAGATTTAGAGGCTCTCGTCGGGGACATATTTGAGCATAAAGGCTCACTTGGTTATGAAGAATCGATGAACAAGGCGAGGAAGGGGCAGAATAAGGGGAGGTGGGTGGATCCCGAGATCATGAGGCAGCTGGACCAAGATCTTGGGCTACTGAGAAGTTCCAGGAGATCCAGGCCACAGCTCGGCGTAATCGAGCTTCTGATGGCGGCGCATGTGCTTGGACCGGTGGGTCTAAATCAGCCGCCGCCCACTACGACGAGCTGGTAATACATTAAACATTTGACTTAATATACTATTTAATTAATTAGTTTTCATTTTTAATTATTCTTATGAATTTAATATTATATTATTCTGTGCAGAAAGCACAGAAACAGCGGGCCCCGACTGCTATGGAGTTGGTGGAGAGGATGAAGAAGTTGAAGTCGGGGACATGGGTCAACGACAAGGCCCGTAACTATGCTGTAAGCAAAAAAATAATTTAGTGTTTACTTGTAATTTATTATAAATGATTTGTTAATATTGGATATAATTATTTTAACTAAATCTATTCAACTATACTTAGTAGAAGGACGATGCCATATCACGTGCCTCACAGTCACAAGATGAGGCTTTGACTGGTGATGGCTGCTCTCCTGTCTCCGTCGACGATAATGCCATTTATTTGGAGGTCGTCGGGGGCAGGAACAAGAAGGGGCACGTGTATGGCCTCGGACACCTGGGAACCGAGTTCATCGCTTCATCGTCCCAAGCACGCTTTGCTCCTTGCTGCGCCGATCACCGTCCCTCGGGAGCAGTTCCACCAAATGCGAGGACACCATCACGCAGATGAACGCGGAGCTTCCGGGAGAAGAGCGAGAGAGAGCGGCGAGATGGCGGACAGATTGCCCGATTGACTCGGGCACACCAACCGCCGATGCGGCGAGCATCGAGCGGGGGCGGACACTGCTGCGGCTGGTGTTGGAGCAGATGAGGATCCGAGACTCGGTTACTCGGGATGATGCTCGACGGTTGTGCCACTGCTGCCGCTCCTCCGGTTCCGCCGCCTTGCCATCGATGTTGCTCTCTGCAGAGGACGATCAGCTAGCAGACGTCGGTGGTACGGACGCTGAGGATTATTGGATTCCTCCATCTCCCCCTCATCATGACTGATTTTTCCTCTCCATATTTTTTACTTTAAACGATTCTTGTACGACATTTTGGATTATTCTTTTTATATATATTTATTATTTTTTATGATTGTATATTTCATAAGTTATTTGGTGTGTTCTATTAGTAATTTTTTTAACGTTTAAAGAAAATTAGAAAAAAATTATTATAAAAATTAAAATTAAAAAAAAAAAATAACCAGTTTAGCGACCGAATTAGAAACCAATAATTCGGTCGCTAAACTTTATTTAAGATTTCCAGATGATGTATAGCGACCGAAAATCCGTCGCTAATATAGGTTAACAGTAACCAAAATTAGCGACCGAATTAGCAATCGATTATCGGTCGCTAAAAATGGTTACCCAAAAAATGCGACCAACCTAATAGCGACCGATTATTATTTTATAGCGACCGAATTTACGGTCGCTAATTAGCGACCGAAATAATAATTCGGTAGCTAAAACTTAAGCGACCAGGTATTCAGCTACCATCATAAATCGGTCTCTGATTCGGTCGCTAAAACAAATAGCGACCGATTTACATGGTTTAGCGACCGAAAAGTACGGTCGCTAAACAATTGTTTTTTTGTAGTGTCTCTCTAATACCTATACATGTTAAATCCAAGAGCTTGAAACCAAAGAAATTTTCTAGCCTAATTTTATTTTTGAGGCCGAAACCCACTTATTGAGTTAGATGGTTTTGTTCAAAGTTCTTAGTTTATGATCATTGATTATGCCTTCCCAGTACTCAAGGATCATTAATCCAAGAGTTTGTAAAATTTTAACATCCCTAGCCTAATTGTTTTTTGGAGACCGAACCATAGTCTTAGGAATTAGAGTGCGTTGTTGTTTGATTTTTATTAATTGTGTGATGTTTGTTGTGAAGGATAAACCTTGTTAGTTTGTTCTGAGTTTTGCGGAGGAAACTGGAAGCGAATTGGGGAAATCACTTCGAGAAAGGAATCAGAGACTTCAAGAGGTAAGGGGAGTACCTGAGGGATTTTTCCGATAGCTATATGCTATTAGTATGTGGTCTGTATAATTTATTTGAATGTGTTTGTGATGTTTTAAATTATCTTGCGTAGTTAATTTATCTACTGTTGATTATCTGCAGTTAATTGTTATAGTATTTTAATGCATGTTATAAATTGTCTTATCTGCTATAGTATTGACATGAAATTATTATTGACATTGATTGTTGATTGAAAAGTCTGACAGTGGTTAGTGCTCAATTAATTACGAAGATAAAAACGTTAAAAAACCTTATGAAAAATATCGAATATCTAATTGACAAGATATTGTAAAATAAAATGATTTAATTATTTTATTTATTGAAAATGAGGAATAGTTGAAAATACTATTATTTTAATGATTTATCGGTGTAAGAGTGATTTATGAGTCACGATGAGGGCGTAACCATGAAAATATTTTAGACTGCTAATTTTTACGTAAGAAATTACAAAATAATATAAAAGGTTATTATAAAAATTTAAGTTTCAAAAATAATTTAATTATGGTGTTGAGAAAATTATTTTAATAGAAAAGTCAAATTTTGACTTAAAACGTTTTTAAAATGCCAAATGACGGATAATTCTGAAAATATTTATGGAAATAATTTTTTTTTAAAATAGCAATATTTGTTAGAACCGAGAATTAGTATCAAATCAATATTTTCTTTGAACTAAAGTTTCAAATAAGGATTTTCAGAAGAAAATGAGTTTTTGGGTGATTTGATGGTTTTATAAATGAATTTTCAACGAAAAATGATTTTCTGTAAATTAGTTTTACACAACGGTATTATTTCCGATAACTTGGATAAGTTGCGGAGGTTTTGTTTTGGATTTGTGTTTCACATAACGAAAATGATTTTAAAGTTAAAAATCGAACCTAGTAACCGAGACGTCGAAGTTCTAGTGTTCTATGGTGTGGACTGTATGTCCTAAATGTGAAGTTATGGACTATTTTGTCCTATAACAGTGGTGTAAGTTTTGTGCTTTATAATCTACGAACCTAAGGTTGAATGCATCGGTCTAGTGCTTCGTGATTTGCACATTCGGACTTGGAGTCCTATTGTTGAAATTGAAAGATAAACTTAAGGTTTAAAAGTTGAGAAGGTCATAAGCCTTTGAGTTTCGACAAGGAAAAAATGAACAGAAAGAAAAGTAACGTAGAATAAAATGTTTTACATGCATTATTTGGCAGATGTGTCATGCGTTAAATTATAGATTATTGAGTCCTGGTGTGTTGGCCAATGTATCTTTATGGACTATGTTTCCATTTATCGTGATAAGTCTATGAAAGACCGAGCTATGTTACGACTATTTCTGGAGCTCGGATATAAGTGATATTTTATAGGCCGAGTTATGTTACGACTATCATTGGAGTTCATGTAAACTACGTTACGATGATGGTTGGAGCTTGTGTCCTACCGAGTTACTTATTTAAATAGTTGGAACTTGGAACCTCGACGGAAAAATAATTGATGTTATTGAATGGAAGTTGGGATCTCCGGAGATTAAGTACAAAATTTTAGATGGTGAATATTGAAGTGTCATGCATTTGTTTTAAAAATGACAATGACTGTCGGGTATGAAACCCTTTGATAAACTATTTGTTTATTTTTGAACATGTGTTGTTATAACTATACATGTTATATGATGTTTGTGTGTCGTGCATATAGTTATCGTTTTAAAATCCATATATTGGTTCTCACCCTTGTATATACATGTCCTTCTGGTTTTTCTGTTGTACCTTGGTACATCATTACAGATGTTGCAGAAAAGTTCCCTAAGTCAATCAGGGACTTAAGTTCAGAAGTTTGAAGTAGTGTTTGATCATGGGGTTTTTCCATGAGAATGTCTTGTAGAACGACCAACTTAGGTTTGTGTTTGGGGATGTATGTTTGAGAAGTTTAGTACGTGTGTCCAGATAATATGTATAGGGTTTATAAGGAAAAACTTTTGGGAAAACCTGAACGCTTTGAAAGGTTTGTTTATAAATAAAATTGCTATATGTGTGTAGTATAAGATAGTTCTTACTACTGTGATGGCTGCATCATTTTTCGAAGTGTTAAGAAGAAAAAATTTTACAACCAGATTTTTCTGACTTAAAGTAAATCAATTTTCGAAAGCAACCATCAAATTTTCTTTTTTATTTATTTCCACACGTATTCACGAGTTAATGCCCAAGGGGTGTTACACAAACCCAATCCTATTCCCTGCCCAACAAAGGCACCCATAAGCGGCTTCGTAACATGGTTGAACTTTTGCAACACATTCACAACCAAATAATGTGATTACTGAACCCTCCATTCACGAAGAACTCACTCCATGTTCGTACCAATGGTGCCATGGTCTAAAATTGTAAAATCGAAGCACCGCCTCTTCTCATGATCGACCCCCATTTTTTTCGATGTTCTTCACGGGCACCATCGAACAGGCACCATCAACATCTGAAACATACCCATGGCATCTGCTGACAGTGGTCGGTGAGAATCTTCCTGCGTTTCTACACAACCACATAGGTAAACATTCAAGGAGGTGACGTCCCAAGGGAGGAAGGAAAAAACTGATTTTTGTATTTCATTTTGATGGCAATTAATTTCAAAAATATTTGGGTCAGATTCATAAATTTTTTGGGTAACAAGAACTCCAGTCACCTAATGTTATCTCACCCATCCAAATTTTATAGTAATATATCCAATGGTTAGAAAAACTCCCTCACCACGAGGGACTTGATAGCTCCTTCATGATAGAAGCCACAAGTGTGAAAGCCTTGATTCTATATAAACAATTCCATGGTATAGTTTCGGTCCATGGAAAATGGTTTTGTTGTCACTCGGACAGATTCAGGAGGGCTAAAATCATAAAAGGCAAGAATCAAAATTCTAGACAACCACAAAATTACCTTGTCTTTAACTTAAACGGCAAGAAACTGTTTGGGCTCAATACATATCAAAGAAGCTGAAACTTCTATTTGATTTTTACTTTAAAACTTAGTACTCTTTTTACTCACATAAAAGATTACTTTTACTTCTAATAATTGGATCATTTCACAAATAGGCAAGCCCAATAACTCCTTTAGGATTGTTTGTCATTACCACGAGAGATACTTCGCTACCTTAACTATTTTTGATAACAAATACAAGTCAGAGGCTTCATACTTGAGTACCAACATTTGCACTCAATTTTCTAAATCAGGATTTTGAACCTTTCACTTTAACCAATTTAGCACCTAAATGCTCTATTGATCAACATCTGAAACAAATCTCCAAATTATTTAAAAAAGATTTTCAAGCTAAAGGGCCTACTTTCATGTCCTACTCTATCTTACATGCAAGTTTCTAAAAGATAGAAAACACAAAACCATTGAGTGCACGTCGATCGTTTGTAATAATCAAAACAAGGCAATTTAGAAATCTGCATTCATATATGATCTTTAAATATATAGTCTTCTAATTTCCTCATTAGGTTACTGTCTATTGGATTATTTGTTTCTTCTACCTTGAGTCCTTGACTAATATTTCATTTGTTCTTTAGTAATTCTCATATTTGAATGATGGATAATGGAATTTCCATCCAATAGAATTATCACATAGTAGAAAATAGAAATTCTATTTTGCTTGGAAATTGTTCTCTGAATTCGACACTGAAGTTCAGGTATTCCATTTCGTAGGTGTTGCCTAGAGTGTGCCACCTACCAAAATAATGGTGTAGTGATGGATCATCCAAGTAGCACAATTTAGACCAAACAAATTGCCACATAAGGGGAGTTATAAGGTGGTCAATGTGGTATGGGGATGGACATAGGGTTTGGAGTGATAAGGAGGTCATGGTTTAAACTCCCTCACTAACTTAACACACCAATTACTAACATTTGTCTATAATAAAAAAAATCACCACATAAGGTGGTTGACATTTCAACCAGGTTATATGGTCAAAGTTCAACTAACCCAAGTAGTAATCTGAATGGTCCAGATTGTACCACTTGAACGGTGTATCACTACACCACTTTGATGGGTGGTGCATCATAACTTTCACCCCATTTAGTATGTTATATCATTTAGAGAGACCGTTGGGTTTGAATTCAACTCATTATTTATCTTTAGTAGGTTATGCTTATTCCCATAAATCTGCATGAGAATAAAGTAAAATGTCAGTATTTTTTTTTCCACCACTGGATCATTTTGATGAAGTTAATTCAGAGGGTTCTAACCTTAATTAAGGGTTTAGTGATTAGGGTGTGAAGTCTTATGGTGAGAAGGAGTACGAAACATTAGTCAAAAGTTACCCTTTGCGTCATCTCTATTAGCTTAATTTTTCGCATACATCTGTTAACTAATGACATGACAGCCTTCTTCAATATGGCATGATGACGTGAGAGTTTGGGATGGTGATGGGTAAGGTTTGGGTAGTATAGTATCCATCCCATACCCATATTTGAAAAAATTATCCATATTCGGATCTATATTCTTATGGATAGCAACCTCAGTATCCTTATCCGTACCCTACTATAATACCCACACCCGCACTCATTACCTGCACTCACTTTAATAAAGAAAACAAATAAATAACAAAAGACCATAACTTATTTAAAAACCATACAATGATGTTTCGAATGTATTCATGAAACATTATAAACCAGTGTATTATACTAAATAAAAACATGTAAAATATTCAAAACAAGTAAATAACAATAAGTATCCAAAACAATAAATTCATCAAGTTGTAATTCCCGAGTCGATGTTGTCGATGTTGTCCAAAACCTGTAAAATAAAAAACATACATTATCTTAGTTATTAGTTATACATTATAAACTTGTAAAGCAATAATTAATAACAAATTGTTAAATTATCTTACCTCATCTTTTGAATCAGAGTCTTGAAAAGACCGCAAATGTTTGTCTTTCATGTGTAAATATTGCTTTGGTCCAATTATACCAATAGAAACTAGAACAAAAAATTAAATTAATGTTTAGACTAAACACAAATTTCATTAAACAAATATATTAATGTAACATTCATTACCTTCCTTATCATGCTTTATCCAGCTTTGTGCACATATAAGTGCCTCCAAAGTATTCTCACGAAGCCTAGAATGATGAGGACTCAACAATCTATTTCCTGTGTTAAAAGTAGATTCAGAAGCAACAAAAGAAATTGGGATGGCCAAAATATCCTTAGCAATTTTTTACAATGTTGGAAACTTGATCCCATTTGTTTTCCACCATCCAAGTATATCAAATGTAGCACTCCTAGGCAATACCTTCTCTTCCAAGTATTATCCAACTCGGACTTTGATTGTATATTATTGGTATCATTGACAAAGGAGTTATAACCCTCTAAGAAAATTGTTACAAATAAGATTATTCATATATATATATATATATATATATATATATATATATATATATATATATATATATATATATATATGGTCCTTTGTATTTAGTATTAATGCTCTAACCTTTATATGATCAAATCTATATGTGGTAGAAATATTTGAGAAAGTTGGCATTATTTTTACATATGTTTTGGTTAATTCATCAAGTTTATGAAAACTTCTTTATATCTCCTCGTATATAATCAGTATTCAGAAAAGCGCTACTAAAGGCAAAAAAAAAGTGCTACTGAAGCCCTTTTCTGTAGTAGTGATTACCCGTGCCCGTACCCATACCAAAAAAACGGATTTTTATCCTACCCATCGTAGGTATTTTTTTCAGGTACCCATCGAATAGGATCCGAATTGCCATCCCTAATGAGAGTCTTCTTTTTCCCCTTTATATCACTTTGGTTCCTCACTTTGCCTCTCCCTTTACAAATTTTCAAAAACAGAGAAACATAGTGTTCGTTTGGCAAATTTATGACTCCAATCTAATTTAGTACTCCAATGGTTTTTTTTTCTATGATAATTTAAGGTTTCTATACACAGATTAAAGAATTATTAATTTATTTACATTTGTACCAAAATACCTTTATTTATAGTATAATTAATTATTTACAAATTCTAATTATATTTACTTCACACTCCACTAGGAATGTGCACATTTTATTTGGTCAAATGCAAGGTATATTGATATGCGTCACTGCTGTTTTGGAACATGCAGTATTTATGGTTGAATTTAAGTATGGAATGTTTAGTGTATTTTCAAGGCATTTCAATTTAATTCTATAATAAAGGTATATATGAAAAAAAAAATGTCAAATATATCGTGAATTTATAAAAGATCAATTGTTTTGGAACAAAAACAAATTTGTAAAATTACCATGGAAAAAGAAGGAGGGAGTAACATAGAGAGAGAGAATGTTGGAACTTGCAGATCACGTATATACTCTTCTGATTTATGTTATCTGTTCATTTAATCAAGCTTAGAACATTACTTCAGGAACTTGAACATCGTTCAGATACCTTGCGGCCAAATTCTCCAAGACAATTCCATCAGATGAAGAAAGAAAAAAAACCTATGCTATAAATTGCTTCTCAGATCAGACAAGGTTTCCCAATGCTGTACGTCAACCTCTTTTCCAACATGTTTGGTAAAAAAAAAATTAAACGCAAACCGACGTTTTGATCCGCGTTGAAGGAAATCTCCATTTTGGAGCTTTGGTTAAAAGCTGAAATTTTTGCCTCTGGACAGTAAAAATGAGCATTCGCGTCCGTTTCTATCTAAACCAAACATGTTGTACCGATTTACAAGGTATTAAAAAAATGAGCGATCAAGATAAAGACTACGCCTAATCCAATTAATCATTGGGAAACAATATGACTCAATATGGCTTGAGAGTATAACTGACTTTGCAATAAAGAAAGAAAAAAAAAAAAAACTACCGTATTCTTCAAACGAGACATCACTAAAATCTTAGATGCACATAGACCACCATCTTCCAGTCGTATAAATCCGGTTTTGTTATTTGAACATCAAAAAATCTGACACCTAAATCTAATTAATAACATTAAAAAATTGTAATTAATGATATCTTTGGATTTTGTTAACAAATACATTAAGATTGAACAACTTATTAATTATCCATAAAATTTCATTAACCAAGATTTTATACATCAATAATCAAATTATTTGTTAATGACTCAAATACTATATATTCATTAACCAATCTCAATACGTCATTAATCATAGATTTTAAATATCATTAATCAGATATCACATAGTAGATGTCAACTTTTCAACATTAAACTAATATTTTTGATTTCTATATTATAAAACAGATTGCTCAGCATTAGTTCAAAGTTTTCAATGGGCGAGACCCAATAATACCACTACCCACTTTCTGAATGCTTGCAAAACTAAAGAAAAACCTAGCCAGTGCCATATGCATCTTCATCATTTCTACCCCGTATCCAAAGCCTCTGATGGGTTCATTCATATTCAAATTGATTTTTGGTTAATCAGACAAATAGCCATTAATCCGTGCAAAGAAAAACCCAACTTTATCAGATGCCATCAGAGAAACAGGTTCAATATGATATTTTTTTTATAAGCAAAATGTATACTGAGAAGTGTACAAGGAATACTCTAACCCATATACAATATGAAATCAAAGAAGGCATACTGTCAAAATAAAAATTTTACAGCAGCCAACACCCAAGTGAAACAGCAATCAACACTATCATCCCAGGTTCAATATGATTTAATTGCTCAATGATCTTAAACTGTTCAAATTAATTGTCAGCTATCATCCAACATGGGTTAGGAAGAAAGTAAAAAATGGAGGTGCCATTGAAGTTGTGTAGAGAGAGAAACGGAGGAGTGAGAAGCCAAAGTGGTAGAAAGGATAAGAAAAAGACTACCACATCATCAAAGAAGACCGCCACATCATCATGCCAAATTAAGAAGCCTTTCATGTCATTAAAGTGGGGAAAGGAAAACTTTGGCTAGCATTTCATAGTAGGACTAAAATGAATCTTTTTAAAGATTGAAACTAAAATGAATCTAAAAAATAAGATAAAAGACCAAAAGTCTCATTTACTCTATTTTTTAAATAATAGAAAAAAAACTGCATGCAACACATAAGGTCCCTGCAATAGTCTATACTAAAATAAACCTTAAAAATTAATTAATGTCTCACTGATTTTTGAATTGACAAATTAAGATGAGCAAAAGTAAGTTCCCTGAAGAACAGATAAAAAAGGAAAAGAAAAGAAAGGAATAAGTAAACACTATAGGCTTTTAGATTCATCCCTCAAAGTAACCTCAGATTTGAGTAATTTCTACTTAAGAAACATATAGAGATTCATTGGTAGAAGGGAAAACGAAACATAGTAAATTGAAAAGAAAATTAAACCTGTATATACGTTTAATGAGTTTGTTCATACAACCATGTAACCCTGTATTAGAGAGAATACAAATACTCATATTCCTCAATTTTGAATTTATATAAATCAGTATACAGTTACTCATTTCCTCTTACGGTATCAACTTTGCCAACACCATTAGATGGTGTAAGGAGACCAAGAATAACCAAGCCACCTAAAATGACAATCAAAATACCCAAGGAATTGACCAGCAATGCTTCATTGGAATAGCGCGATATGATCTTGTTGGTCTGAAGGAATGTAACCTTTTCTAAAAGACCAGTAGCAGTTGTAGCTATAGCCAAGGCGTAAATATAGATCCCAAAGAACACATGCCATGGCAATAGGAAAGCTCTACTATTTCTTGAGCCTCCTGGATACCAAAATGTTGCAAAACCAGCACCCCACTGATAAAAAATATAGCAAGAAGTCAAGACACATGGAATCCAAGTTCCAAAGTAGAAAGAA
This sequence comes from Sophora flavescens, assembly GCA_030762895.1. NCBI lineage: Eukaryota > Viridiplantae > Streptophyta > Magnoliopsida > Fabales > Fabaceae > Sophora > Sophora flavescens. Next base: position 38,961,209 of record CM061062.1, on the reverse strand, counting down.
CCTATGAAGTAATCGACACGACACGGACACCATCCATGATTCGGACACCACAAAAGCTAAGAGTGTCTGTGCTTCATATAAATAGAATAGAAGAAGTTATAAAATGTAACTAAAATAATAAAGATACCTGAATGGAGAATAGGAAGAGGCAAGCAAGGCCTAACCATGAATGTAGGCTGTAGAAATTGTCAATGCCCTTGTCAATGTGAAACTTCCAAGCAGCCCAGACACCAATTAAGCTTAAAATAAGAGAAAGGAACTGTAATGTGAGATGAACTGTTTTTTTGAAGTTTTTGGTTCCAGATATTGTCTTATATGCAAGCATCCCTGTGCAATGCCATAACAAAAGGATAAAAGAAGTTAGTACTAACATGGCGGTACTCCCGAACAATCAAAGGATAGTAAGAACATTGGTTGAAATCTAAGACAAGTTCATTTGACTTGGTAAGATATATTTTCATAATAAGCTGTTATGAGCATTTTGAAGGTACCAGCTAGTTAATTACTGTCTCTTACAATCTTACCAGAACAAGGACCAATTGTCTTAATTCTAATTATGCCTCTGCCGTTTCTTTTTTGGATAACAAGATTGCTCCAGATAAATGATAGGAAGCAAGTTTCCATTTTTCCATTTTCAGGCGTTACAACATGACAAAGAGGAATGTTTTATAGACACAAAGTACGGCTAACATACTTCCATGAAAATACACACCACTCAGCACTACATGGGATGCCCCTAATAACTAACAAATGGCAAGTGGTTTTCCTTGTGTGGATCCTACTTCAATGGGAACATGATGAGTCAACCCACCTACACGTCTTATTTTTACTGCTATATAAGGATTAAGGAGTTACACCACATATTGCTTGTCGTAAAACAGATAGTGCATAGTGGATTTGTTTGTATTTTGTTGACCACCAGACATGCTACTGTTTAATCTACCTTGAAAATGACATATTACTATATGACAAAAATGACCAATTCATATTGATCTAGTTTTCAGATTTTTGCTTCAGATTTAAGAAGCAGGCGCACGAGTAGTATTACACGAAAGACTCACAACAAAGATAAAAACAAGTATAGAATCTCATTTTCCACTTAATGTGTTGTTCACTGTAGAGGACCTAGAACAATTTCATACAAATTTGAAACTTATTAATATAAAGAGAAAGGTTAACAAGCCTAAAGAAACAGATGCTTTACCTTCAAAAGAAGGGCATACAGGAAATGACCAGAGAAAACATTGTGAATGGACAATTTCCAACACCATAAACGTATAAATCAAAGGCCAAATGTGATTTCTCATATTATTTGTTGCATTACATAAAGACAGGACACACCCAATTAGATTAATCCAGTCAGACAAGCCCCTCAATTTTATTTATCCTCTCTATCATCCCTTAACAATTTAATTTTCCTGACCATGACCTTAGGTATTCCACCTTGCAGCAAATAGTTACTGAGATCTAAGAAAAAATCTCTATTGCAATTAAGAGTTTTAGAGAGATGCTGATATGCACATAATGAATTTCATATATCCACTTATTCTGAGAATAAAAAAGGAAAACATTTACCTTCACCATTAATTAAAACAAGCCCAATCACCATCAACACTGGATGGACCTACAGGCAAAAATGAGGTATAAATAAAACCACATAAGCAGTTCAAATGCATTTGTTCACATAATATACTGAAAATGCAAAACTTAAAGGCCTGTTTGCTTTTGCTTTCATTTCCCTGTTTTGGTTTCCTGTACAAATATATGGAAACAGAAACAATGACATGGCAATCTGAACATAAAGCAAACACGCCCTAAGATGCTCAAGAAAATTAACAAAATCAATTTGGAGCTAAATAATAAAAAATGGTAAATTCATAATCACATACCCACAAGAAAAAAAATTACAAACACACATACCCCACAAAAAATAAAAGAAAATTTGAATCAAAGAAAGATATACTTATGAGAAATAGTGATGACCCAAGATTTTAAGAGAGAAAGTGAAGTTAGATTACATTGAAGATGAGATCTTTGTTATCAGAAATGAGAGCGAGGCCTCCTCTGAAATGGAGTGCCCATGTGAGGAGGAGAAGAGAGATGGCAACACCAACCACTCTCACTGTCGTGAAGATCGGGAACCTCGCCACCGGTGGAGCCGCCATCTAGAATGGTAGAGAGAGAAACAAAACAAAAAATTATGGTAGAGAGAGAGAAAACAGACACAAAGGAAGAATGTGTGACTTGTGAGGGGTTTTTGTATTGGGATTCAAAGGAAAGGGAAAGAGTGAGAGTGTTGAATGGTCATGGAAGAAAGAAACGCATCATTGTGGTTTTTGTTCATTTAATTTATTATTAATTTTTGTTATAAGCAAATAGGTTTCTGCCATGTTAGATGTTTGAGATTCTTCTGTCAAAAATTATTTGTTTATTGTTATATTAGAGAAAAAACATCTTTAGTGCATCATTTTTTTAAAAGATCAAGTTTAGGTGGGTTAGATATCGACGGTTCATCAAAACGGGTCTTAAGGTTTAAAGAGTGCTTGCAGATGTATTTATAAATTATTTATCAACGAGATCCTCATATTCATAGTGAGATTCGAACTCACGATCTTGTAGGTTATAAGTCTTATTCTTACTAAAGTTGGTAGTGTATCATTTTGTTTATTGGTAAAATGATAAGGAGTTTAGTTTCCTTTAGATAAGATCTCGAAATTTTAGTATCGTGAATGAAAAATAGGTGTTAGGAAAACTTTTCCTCCTTAAATGGATTGTTTTAACTTGATTCGAATTAGTTAAAATTCAGGATCGGCCCAACATTAACTGAGAGTTAAAATGAATTTTTATATGAGGCCTTTTTTAAATTAACAATAATATTTTATAAATAAATAATCATAAATTAACTTCTGATTTAAATAAAAAATTTTAAATATAATCTTTCTATGCGATATAAATGTTACTTTAAAATATTCGTTTTAATTATCAATTATTTTAACTTTCGTAGGATTTGAACGTGGACCGAGGAGCTTTAAACCAGTCACTTTGCCACATGTTCCACAAGGCATTATTGTTTACTTCTAGCATATATATTATATAAAGTTTTGGGATAGGGCCTAAATCAAGGATTTTAATAACCTTGTCCTTGGGTCGGATAGTTCAATTTGATTTTTATATATCGAAAGTCTCAAACCAATTATAAATTAGTCTATAATATTGGTGTGATGTATTGGTTTTTTTCCCTTTAATTTTGATAATCTGTTTTTTTTTCTTTTATAGTTTTTCAGATAAATGCTTGTGGTAAATTATTTTAGTAGTTGATAATTATACTTAATAAACTTTAACTGCATTTAATGAATATTAATAACTAATAAATATTTAATGCATTAAAAAATAAACCTTAAAAATTATTAAAAAAAACTAGTTATATCTTACATAACCCTCTCCAGTTCTTATAAAAGCACAAAAGTAGTAAAGTCAAATTTATTATTCAATCTGCTTAGATAAATAATGTCTAATGGTAAGGAGTTGATTCCTTTTAAGCATGATTTTGAGTTAGAGTCATTTGAGTCAAATAAATGGAAACAAAAAGGTGTTGAAAGAGTTTGCCATTTTTTTTTTATAAAAGTAAAGTTTAGACTGGGGGAAGGAACATCCTCTTGCAAGGTCAGGGAATCACCAAGTTTAGGGAGGAATTATAGTAGAATTTACATATTACCTATCAATATGAGAGATCTAGGAATCAAACCAAAATCACAATTAGTGTAAGCGGAATCGTCATCTAATGTGCCAACCCCATTGGCTTAAAGAGTTTGCCATTTTAAATGCATAATTCAAGCTTAACTTATACTAGTGACTTTTAAATTTTAAATACCGAAGGTATTAGGAAAAAAAATCTTCTTAGATAACTTTGGGAGGGCTTACTTACGTTATTATATAATTGATTCATTGAATAATAATAAATGATTTGACTGTGTCGAATAAGTTAAAAATTTGACTCTTGTGTTCCAAATTTATTGACCGCACCGAATAATCAAATCAATTTTATTGCACTGAATATGATTTTGCATTTGGAATGCAAAATATATATAATTGCTTTGATATATAGCTGTACCAAATATGCTTCACCTTAGAGTCCCTTTAAGCCTATACAAATGTCTAAAAATGTTTGGTTAAAAATTGACTCATTAATTCCCTAGCTTAATTAAGAGTGTATTTGAATTATAGTTTGGAAATTTGTTTCTAAATTAACTTGATTTTGTGAATTTAATTGATTAAAAGTAAATTTATCATAACTTCATTTATATTTGAAATATTTTATCTCAAAAAATATTTTGTCGAAATGAATGTTTTCTTAATGATATTAATTATAATCATTATTAAATACGTTATTTATAAAAAGGATATGAATTTTATATTGCAACGTTTATATTACTCTTTCATTCCATTAATTATTATTATATTTTAAGTACTTGAACAAATTATATAATATATCGTTTCTTTTACTTTTACTGCTTGTATCAATTGAAGGATTAAAGTAATATTTACTGTCGTTATAAAAAATTTTATGTTGATATTAATTGATATTTTGATATGTGTGTTTTTATTTTAATAATTAAGAGAAAAATAACAATGATGCTAATTTGTCAAGATATTATTGAATATCTATATATAAAAAATTATACCGACAGTATATAGAAATCAAACTTTTAATAAAAAATTAAAAAAAAAACCGCAAACAAATTGTATAAGTTGGTCTCACTCTCAACAACCAATCTAGGCTTATGTGAATCGGGTGACAGCTCTTGAAATGGCTCAAGATAAAAAGGGTGTAGTGAACTGAAGGGGTAAGGGTAAAATGGAGATAAGAAAAACATACAATTGTTTGTTCCATGTCAAAGCAAAACCAAGTTGGTCTTGCAATCTTGCTTTTGACCAAACCCTAGTTTGCGGCTCAAAGCAAGTTTGACTCGTTTGAGGTAGTGTTTAAACGTATAATAACCTCGTATGTCCAATGTTCGAATCCTGATCCTGATGATGGGAATAAAGTCGTATCTATAGATAAAGGAGTTGTCCTTTAATTAATACTTTACATCCTCAGGGATTAATCCTAAGACTTCCGATTATGGGATACCCTAGATTCTATCCTGAACCTAAAATAACGTATAATAACCAAACATGATTTTTACATGGACCGAAACCAATTTGATGCTCTTGAATGTGGCTGAAACGCTCACCAAAAAACACTAATTTGGAACCAAAGTGACTTGTATGAAGAATACCTTCTGGTTTGCTAAATGTTAATTCTGAAAGCCACCTGCTTAAGCAATATGATTCTTTTTCCTCCAACGAGTCTTCACAAAATTCTTTGCATATATCTTTTATTTCTCCTTTCTATTATATGAAAATTTGTGGCTGTCAAGTTTGGCATCAATCGGTCATCTTATAGAGATGGAAAGACACCTTATCCAACATGAAAATCCTAGGTACATTTATACCTTTCTAATTCTTTTCAGTTTTCTAGCGTTGCTTCACTAACTCCACAACAAATGACTTCAACCAATCATCAAGGCTATCTATAACCAAGGCAACAAGGGAATCAACTTCTATCATCACTTTTCTTACATAGTTAACATCCCAAGCAAATCATCAAGCTTATCACCACGGGCTGGTCCTAAATCCTCCAAAGGGAGGAGTATGTATCAAAACACTGATAAAAAATAGCATTGTTGATTTATATTAAGGATTTTTCTAATCTGTGCAACTTTACACATATTAAAGGGATCATAAAATAATCATATTGTATTAGTAGCTTTTAGGTTTTCAAAAAATTGAAATCACAACTATCAACACAAAATTTCTTTGTTTGATTCTTAACATGTACAAAATTGCACACGTTAGAAAAATTGTTATATTAAACACTAAAATTTTAATTGTTTTTATTATATAAATCAATGATGGAAAAATAATGAAGGTTTGGTCCTCTGCGAAAAAAGGGAGGGCCTTAGAATCAGTGAATTCTAATGTGAAATACTAGTTTTACTAGTATACCGGTGAGGGTCTAATTTCACACCGGAACAAGTTAAGGGAGCCTTATTAATAATTTAGGTCAATGGTCTAGATCTATTTGAGCAGAATTAATAGGGTAACCGGTTAAAGGAAAAGATGGTTACAGTGATGCCCCTTCATTTATCCTAGATTCCCAATTTTCCAGTATCGAAGGACTTGCTTATTTGAAAAGAAAAAAAAACCGCTTTAGAAAGAGACTTTCTTAAGAAAAGCTACTGAAGGGGAATTAAATAATTTGAAAACTCTAGTGAATAAACTAAAAATATCCGAGGTATTTTACTTGCATTTCTTAATTTTGTTGGTAATTAAATTAGTTTTACATGGATGTGTTTACTGTGGTTGGCATCTAGAAAGTTGGAGATCTTAACTTCAAAAGGCACGCCAGAAAGAGAAACTAGAAGGGGAAGTAGCAATATATTACAAAGTGAGTGAAGCCAACTGTCTTGTTTGGTAGCATAATCTAAAAATGTGAGTTTGTAGATAGTACAAACATTATTTATTTAGCAACAGAGGATTTATTCCATTTATAATTGAATTTGAAGCTAACATGTCAAATGGTTATTACCAAAAGTCTGCAGAGTTGGAGTAGTGCTGTGAAATTGAAGCTAATACATCCATCCAATAATATTAATTACACATAATATTAAACCGGTATAATATTTTTGATTGAAATTAAATTCAATCAGGATATATTTTGGTCCAACTTTTTTATTTATGAGAAAAAAAGGAATATTAAAGGAGAGAAAATAATTGCTAAGAAAGAAAGGGTACGTCAAAAGTTAAAACTCTTAAATTTGGACAACAAATAATTGCAGTTTGTAAATCCTAAAATGAAAAAAATTATTATAAATCTATGTTGTACACCTATTTATGGATAATTAGCTATACCCAAATAATAACGTCTTTCATACATAATTTTTTAGAGATTAAAACATGAGGCATTATCATATTGTATCTAGCCAAGATAAGGTCTAAATACAATAGCAGATGGGGGGCAAAAACATGTTTTTTTTTTTTTTTTACTAAAGGCCCAGTTTGGTCCCTGAGAAAAACACCGGGGTCTGAAATAGTCCCTATAAAAAAAAAACTATCCATTTAGTCCTTAAGAATGTGTTTATCGGGACAGGTTAGTCCATCTGTGAGTTGACCACCTTTGACCGCAGGTTACCAGCTTACGTGACCCACGTTTTTGCTGACTTGTCAATATCCATTTCTCAAGGGGTTGCCACCATGGAAATTATGATTAAATTTTTTTTTAAAAAAAACCCACCACGAGAGAAGCCAAAACGCATGCCGTTTCTCCTCCCAACTCCCCCACTTACCTTCTTCTTCCTCCAGCTTCGATGTTTCACTGTGTGAAACCCTATGACTTATTCTCCCTCGCCATTATAAACATTCTTCTTCTCCTTCCCCTATCCGATCGCTACCCTCGTCATTGCACACCCTTTCCCTCATCAATTCTTACTGAATCCCTAATTTCTATTCGCCCCCTTCCATTGTTGGACCAGCATCGAAATGAGTTGGGCGTCTAACAATGTGTCCAGTCGTGACTATAGTTGGAGTGCTTCCTCAAGCATTGTAACCCCAAAGTTCCCTCCTCCACGTTGCATTTGTAAGAGACTCTGTGTCATCAGCACTTCAAGAACACTGAAGAACCCAAACAGACGCTTTTATGGCTGCCCTTTATATAAGGTAATGAATCCCTTACTTTAGTTCCATATTGGTTGGTCTGCCATCGTTGCAGGAGAAGAAACCATATTGTGGCACATTTGTGTGGGTGGATGTATATGAGGCGCAAATGGAACAAGAGAGACTTAAGGAGATGGAGATGGGAGATGGAGATGGGAGATGGGAGAATTCCTCAGGTGGAGATGGAAATAAGCGAGATGAAAGCAAAGATGGATGAAATGCAAGTCAAGATATTGCTTATATCCAAAGATGTTGTTTATCTCCAAAGATCATTTGGAGTTGTGATAGGGGTTGTCTTGATTTTTGTTGTTATGGTTATGATATTTTATGTATGGAAGTAGTGTAAATGTCATGGAAAGTTAGGTTAGTACGTGGTTGTAATATTTTGGTGAAAAAGTTATGTAATCCATTCCTTTTGGCTTTTATAATGAAATGGAAATTTCTGTTTTTCTAATCAAAGTTGTAAAAGAGGTGAAAGGTAAGTTATACCAACAAAATAATTCCAAAATGTACTTTTCGTTCATATGCATTGTCAATTCATTACAAATATATCATGTCATTGTCAAAATAACCTTATAATGTACCAAACAACAAGATAAAACACAAAACATTGTCATAAATAACTAGAACATATAACCTAGTAAACTACTGAAGACTCAAAAAAAGGACCAAATGTCCAAATGTATTCAATCTGCTGCTCAATTCCTTCTGCATTGTCACTTCACTCTTCATTTTTCTTCTTGCCATTATCTTGCAGTGGTGGTGGTGGTTTGTATCCAGGTGTTGGAATGAACTTGAATAGCCTCTCTGCAGTCCCACTACTTGCTGCTGCCAATGTCTCATTTGACACAGTTCCCTCACCCTGAGCATATGTTGGAGCTCTGTATGGCCTAACTGGAGGTGGTGGTGGGCGTATTGATTGTATTCCCACTGATGATGAAGGACTTGGGGTGAAAGGAGGTGGAGTTAAATATGGTCTAACTGTACCACGTGGCCTGATAGGTGTTGGCCTTATAGCTGGTGGCAGTGGTGGTGTACTCTGATCACTTATTTCTTGAAATCAGACAGATCAAACCAGTGAGGAATTTTGAACATGTAAATATCGTGGGCCAAATTAGTCCTATCAAAATGTTTAGTGGGCCAAAATGGTCCCTTACAAAATTCATATGAGACAGGTTAGTCTCTTGTGGAATTGCAGAGTCTGTAGTATGCGTTCCTTGAATGGGTTGTTGGTTTCCTTCAACTGGTTCCTGAGTCTGAAACAAAATAAATGTCATAAGAAAATTACACATGAATACAACCCAAAACTTTGTACACCTAGTTACCTGTGTTGCATTTTCTTCCTGAGGCTGTGATTGTGTCAATGGCACCTCTTCTTGTGCTGCATTTTCTATAGGCTTCTTTGGACGCCTTTTCCTAGCAACTTCTAGTCTAGCTGGTCCCTTGCAAGTCTTCTCATAATGTCCAGCTTCTCCACACTTAAAGCACCTGACTTCATACCTCTTTCTAACTTTGTTTTGTTGGCTGTCTAGAGCTTCTTCAGATGCAGCATCCTTTCTTCTGTGCTTCTTTGGCCTACCAATAGGCCTCTTCAATTTTGGTGGTTCAGGATTTGGGTGGTTAGTTTCTGACCAAAATTCTTTGCTGAGAATTGGGTGGATCCAGTGCTCTTATGTTGCATTAAAGGCTTCCATTGTCAGCCATTGATGCACATAATCCTCAGGACACTCATTCTTGTAGGCTATAGCTGCTATGGCATGAGCACAAGGCATGCCAGTTAGCTGCTAGTGGTTGCATGTGCATGTCTACTGACTCAAGCTCACTCCAACCTTTGACCCATATCTCTGAACTTCAAACTTCTCATTGTTTGGGTCACATGTCCAGGTAGGTGTCCACTTATTGCTCTCAAGCTTCAGTTTTTCTTGCTTCTTCTATTGTACTGGTGGTATTTTTCCTTTGTATGACGTCCCCAACACCCTCATGTGTCCACTATGCCTCCTCATCAAATAACATCGTAGCTCCTCCAGCATGGTCAAAATTGGTTTCTCTCTGTACTTGAGTATCTTACTATTCCAGACCTCACACATGTTATTAGTTATGTTATCTAGTTTGGGCCAATGGCTATAATAGGCCTTCACCCATGCACTTGGCTCAATAGCATTCAGGTAGTCGTATGCCCTTTCATTCAATCCTCTTAGTCTTTACATAGTTGTCTTAAACTCTGCCTCAGTTGTGCTCTTTGCCCATTCCCAAACAAGTCCACGCAGATCCTTGTCCTTCCAGTGCTTGATAAAGTTTGTCCAAATGTGAAGCACACAGTCTCTGTGATGTGCACCTGCCATAACCTCCTTAAGAGCAGGTACTAAACCCTGCAGCAATGAATATGTTGTAACAGTTATGCTCTTTGCACATTCCCAAACAAGCCCATGCAGATCCTTGTCCTCTAGTGCTTGATAAAGTTTGTCCAAATGTGAAGCACACGGTTTCTGTGATGTGTACCTGCCATAACCTCCTTAAGAGCATGTACTAAACCCTGCAGCAATGAATATGTTGGAACAGTTATAATAGGCATAATTCAATATTCAATACATTATTCATGGGACAAATTGGTCACTAACAATTTTTAAGTGATACTAGTAAAGTCCCTAAGAAACATGATCGTGAGCCAAATGAGTCCCTATTAACATGCACTACACATGACAGAAACTCACTATAAAATATGACAAACAGAAATAGATTCACAGTAACCATATACATACCTTCTGCTGATCTGATATAAAGTTCCATCCATATCTCTCATGACAGCCTATATCCCCTTCCAAAAGTGTGAGAAACCACTTCCAATTATCCATTGTCTCAGCATCCACTACGGCATAAGCTATGACATAAAATTGATTGTTTGCATCTTGCCCAACAACTGACAGCAGCTGGCCACCATAATAACCCTTCAGAAAACACTCATCTAGGCCAACGAGTGACCTACAACCAGCCTTAAAACCTGACTTGAGGCCCTCCAAACAGATATACAAGCGATCAAACAGTGGGGGCCCTTCCATTATGGGTGAAACATCTATCCTAGTGATAAGTCATTTTTGAATCACATTTTAGTGTTGTATACTCGGCCTAATTAATTGTTATATGTGTTTAATACTGGTGATTTGACCGAGTTTTACATTATTGGGCTTAATTGGGCTTAATTGCTAAACATTGTTAATTTTTGGATTTTTCACTCATCCTGACCTTGTTGCCTTGTGCAGAGCATAACTAGAGCTACAGATATCGGATTTTGGTGATCTTGCTGTCCCTAGAAAGATAAGGAAGAGACCTACAATTTTAGATGTCACAAGAATTGTTAAATTAGGCCAAAATCAAGGCTAAATTGGGTCCCGAGTTCTTTGGCACGGATCGGTGCGCAGTCCATGATGTTCCTTCACTTATATGGGCCTAACTTACTCATATTAATCCCAATTAAGGCATATGATACCTTGTTGGAAAGCTTACTAAGAGGCCCTTAATTTGGTCTAGGGTTAGGTCAGGATTAATAAGCATAAATAGCAGTTTAAAGTCTAACAAGCCAGAGAGACAAAAATTAGATAATTTTGCAATCCTTGTTTTTGCAAGTTTTGGAATTCTCTTCCCCTATCTTCTCCCCTTTTTAGTTTTATGCACTTTGTTGGATGTTTTGTTGTTAAAGCTTCTCCAATGGTGATGACTATGGAAGGCTAAACCTTTTATCAATCCTAGACATTCAAGTAATTTGGTTTGAATTTCGAGTTCCTTACTTTTGATTGTTTTTTTCAATTGCTTCTTCTCCTTTTCTCTTCTTTCAATTATGATTTGTGTTTTGAGTGTGATTATGCTTGATCTATGTCTGATTAGATGTAGATTCAGTTTTCATGATTGAATTGGAATTAGGAATCAGGACTGATTAATCCAAAAATCTAATAGAGATTAGGGAACCGATTGGTAACCTAGGTTAATTGAATTTGTACATAAATCAACATTATTAGGGATTGCGATTGTGACTCCAATGACGAATTAAGTTTGTGTGAGTTGTGAGTGATTTGCTTCATTCTTGGTTAAGAGGTTTCATGACTTGATATGGAGAAATTCTTGCATTTCTAGTGTAATAAGTTGCCATTAAAATTAATTTGTGAATCTTTTGTGGTAGAATTAACCCTTGTGAGTTTTTGAGCCCTATACATGGATGAACTGAAACTGTTCCATGGTTTTCTTTCTTGTGTGATTTCACTCATAATTGTTAATTACTCTAGAACTTGACTTGACTCTTTGAAGCCTCTTGTTCACATGGCTCATTAAACAATACATCCTTTGAGATGTATATCCTGCCACTTGGGGCAAGGCATTTGTAGCCTTTATGTTGTGGTGAGGGACCTAGATACACACACTCAGTGGATCTAAATTCCAATTTATATTGATTGTAAGATCTTAGGTGAGGAAAACAAGCACACCCAAATGTTTTTAGTGAGTTGTAGTTAGGTAAACACCAATGGAGAGCATAAAATGGAGAATTGTGGTTAGGCAAAGCACTAGTGGGCAGTATGTTGATGAGATGCACAGTTGTGGTGAAGCTGTGATCCCAAAATTTGTATGGGATGGAGGCTTGAGCCAAGAATGTTAGGCCCATTTCAACTATTTATCGACGTTTCCTCTCTACAGAACCATTTTGATGTGATGTGTGAGGGCAAGTTAGCCTATGTTTAATGCCTAAATCAGTTAGGTTTTTGGTTAGGGGTTTCTACTCTCCTCCCTAATCTGTCTGCACAGCTCTCAGTTTAGCATTATACTACGTTTGGATCATTTTGTGGAACTGGTGAAAGGCTATTAGGGTGTCTGACTTATATTTTAGGAAGTATATCCATGTAAATCGAGTATATGCATCAACAAAGGTGCAGTAGTAAGAGAAGCCATTTGATTAAGTAAAGGGAGCTGGGCCCCAAAGATCACTAAAGACTAATTTAATGGCAGAATTATATACTGTAGTCGAAGGGGGAGCATGCAAACGATGAGATTTTCCTAAGCAACAAGCATTGCAAAAATCAGCAACTGCTTTATTGACATAAGGTATATTACAAAGTTTGAGAACATATTTTACAGCAGCTGAATTGGCATGTCCTAAGCGATTATGCCAAGTTGTAAAACTACTCATAGACGAGGAATTCACGGTATTGGTATTTACAAGAGTATTTAACAAGCAAGTATTATTTAAATCAACTTTGACATTGTTCCTAATAGAGGGCTCTACTTTGAAATGAATATTGGGGAAGCAATAGAGACCATCACTACCAATGGTTCCCCGAAGAAGCAACTCATTAGATTCCTGTGATTTGACATAACATGCATTAGAATGGAACTCAAAGTAGACATTGTTGTCATATGCAAATTCAGACATAGGGACTAGATTTCTAGTGTTGGAGGGCACAAGCAACAGGTTATTTAGAGGAAGAGTGACATGTGGGTGATAAGGTGACACAAATTTAGAAGATCCAATAGAGCAAATAGATAGACCTTGTCTGTTACCCATATGAACTTGATCTGACCCTATGAAGGGATGTTGTCGAGTCAGGTTGTGTGGATCAGCCGTGACATGGTGTGATGCTTATGAATCCGGGTACCAATTTTGTGTGTCAAAAGCACGTGGTGCCTGAAATTCTTGAGTCATAGGAGAAAAATGACCTTGCTGTTATGTAGCAATGAAGGCAGAGGGTTATGTGTTGGGTTGTGATGGTTGATTTTGATGCCACTATTGTTGCTGACCTTGGTTCCACTAAGGAGCTTGACCTTGACCCTGACCTTGGTGCCATCGAGAACTTGAGAAACTGATATCTGAATTCTGAGGAGGAGGTGGTGGAACAAAATCGTGATCAAATCGGTTCCAGGAATTGAAGGCATCATGGCCATACTTGTGACATAATTGGCAAGTAGGCCATTGACCTCCACGACCTCGCCCCCTCCCGCGACCACCGCCGCCACTGCTGCGACCACCGCCACCACCGCGATTCTGGTTCTGATTGGAGAGTCCTCCACGATTGTTCGGTTATGTATCAAATTGTTGATTCTGTTTCGTGTAACCTCCACGATTATTATAATGGGAATCGAATTGCTGAGAGTTAGGATTTTGAGGACCTTGCATCAAATTCACAGTGACTTGAGTATTCACCGATTGTTGACGGTATCGCTCAAATTGAGCTTCCTGAACTAGCAGTAAACCTTCAATTTCATCAATTGAGGGTGAATCGATCTTGCTGTAGATCATCATTACGAATGAATTATATTCTTCTGGAAGACCTTCAAGCACTGCATCAACATGATCTTGATATGGGATTGGATCTCCTACAGCTTTGAGCGAATCAACTGTCGCTTTGATTCTCAACAAATACTCATTGATTGGTCTCGCACTTTTCTTGGTATTTCGGAGCTCAGATCGAAGCTGCCTTACCTTGGCTTTTAGATACGAGTAGAAATGCTTATGGATCTTATCCCTTACCTGCCATGAGTGTTTGCAGTCAAGAACCCTAGGAAGCACTGATTCAGAGAGGGAAGACAGAAGCCATGTGAATAACATTTGGTCTTGCACAAGCCATTGTTGATACTCAAAAGTGTGAACATCAAGATTTCGATCGATCTCTGTAGCATATTTTGCTGGAATTAGAGGATTGACAACAAATCTGTGAAGTTTATGCGCCATTACCCCCTCAACTTGTTGAGACCACAACAAAAAATTCTTGTCATCAAGCTTGAGAGATAACGGTGGCGCAAAGTTCATTGACGCGGGAGAAGCGAAAAAATGAGATTCAAAGAACGGATTTATTGTAGCCATTGATGACCACGCCCAGGAAAAAAATGCTCTATGATACCATATTAGAGAAATGAGACAGAGAGAGTTTCAGAAGAACTAGCTTATTTCATTGAATGTAATGAAGTGTACAATTGTGTATTTATATTATAAGTGTGCTTAGTAAAGCAGCTACAATTTTAACATATTTTTACCTGAATAACTAACAGTGCACCTAGACTATATTAGGACTAGAGACATTGCTTGTATTTATGTACTCCAATAGATTGCGTTTCATTCTTCTTTGTTTTCCCTCACAGAGAGCAATGCACACCTATCTACTAAGAGAAACCCGAAGCTATTTTTTGGTAGATAGAGAAGGCCATTGCTAGGAATTATTGTTTGTGTTAAGAAGCTCATAGAGGGGCTTTATACAGTGGGTGGGTTCATCCAGCTGCGGGAAGTTTCAGGTCAACCCAGATATGTTTAATCCAAAGGTATGTGTCGTTGGTGTTTTGTGCCTGTAGCCCTCGTCATTTGTTATATTTACAGTTAGTTGATTAGAGTGGTTTTTGGTTTGGTCTTAACTCTCTCAAGAATTGGGGTTGCAGATCTATCTATTTGTGCGGGCAAGATGGAAGAAGGGTCCTCAAGTGTTCATGTAGATCGAACAAGCCAAGTAACTATGAGTGGAAATTTGTTACAGTATGTGTTACCAACATCACCTGTTGCTCAATCTAGTGTGTACTCATGAGCTTTTTCATAGATCTAGTGTTTCAGTAATCACTTTAGGGTCGTGATCGTTGTGGTGGGTGCAGTGCTCATTCCATAGCACTTGGAATGGAAAATGAGAACAAAAGAGTGTAAAAAAAAAGACTAAAGGCCCAATTTGGTCCCTGAGAAAAACACCCGGGTCTGAAATAGTCCCTATCCCAAAAAAACTATCCATTTAGTCCTTAAGAATGTGTTTATCGGGACAGGTTAGTCCATCTGTGAGTTGACCACCTTTGACCGCAGGTTACCAGCTTACGTGACCCACGTTTTTGCTGACTTGTCAGTATCCATTTCTCTAGGGGCTGCCACCATGGAAATTATGATTAAAATTTTTTTAAAAAAAACCCACCACCAGAGAAGCCAAAACGCATGCCGTTTCGTGGGAGGGGAACTGTAGGGGTGGTCTCTTCAAAACGCATCCCGCCCAGTTTCGTTCACATTTGCTCTGCAAAGAAATAGCACACGAAGGAGAAGAAGTGAAGGGGTTCGCGTCTTCCAACTAGATCAAGGGTGAAGAATCGCGTGAATCAATCCGATTTCTGAAGGTAATGTTTCTTATTCTTCCCTAACCTCTGTGCTTTTGGGTTTTTCGTGTTTGAAATGTGGAGAATCGAGTGTTAGGGTTTAGGGTTTGTGTTATTGCTGATTTTGGCTTTCTCATGCATGGGTGGGTCTGATGTTTCTATTATTGGGAATGGGGGGTTTAGGGATTTATTGAAAAGTGCTTTTTGGAACAGCATTTTAATGATGCAAACAAACCCCATTGTGGTCCCTTCTTCATTTTTTATCCATTTTTGGATTGTTGAATGCTTATTTTACATACACATGTGGTCCCTGTGTCAATGTGTTGGGTGTGTGGCATTTGGGTGTCGTTTGTGTGGGCCCATGTGGTCCCTGCTAGCCTGTAAAGTGGACAAAAATGTCATTTTGCAATGTTTAACTTCATCTGAGTTGTTTGTTTGTTTCTTGTTTGCAGATGATTACACATATTCGCTTCTTCTTTCACCATGGAGGAAAGCTGGTAAGGCAGGATGGGGTACTGAAATACATTGATGGGAGGGTCAACACCATGCCACCAATTGATGTTGACTTAGTAAACTATTTTGATTTGGTGGTGATGTTCAAGAACTTGGGGTACCATGACTTCAAGGCTATGTGGTGGATGCATCCGGGTCGTAAGGATTTTGTGACTGGTTTAAGACCAGTTGAGGGAGACAATTACATCAATCGCATGTGTGAGGTTGCTATGGAGTACAAGGCTGGAAAGTATTACACAATGCACTTGTATTTTGAGCATCCGGTTCTAGGTGTGCAAGATGCAGTCTTTGTTGATCCTGATGAGGTGGAGGAGAATGTTCAGGTAAATGGTTCTACACCAATTGAAGCTTCATTCGAGGACTTGGTGACTGATGATGGCTATGACAGTGCGGAAGATTCTCCTTATAGGCCTCCTCCAGTGACTGACAATGATAGTGATGAACGTTACATGAGGAAGCAAAAAAGAAAAGTGAAGGGGAAGAGGGCAGCCCCCACTGTCTCATCTTTAGATAGTGAGAGAGCTGAAAATAGTGACATCAACTCATTTGAGAAGAATTGTTACCAAACTTACTCTGAGCAGATGAAAACCCCAGACTCTACTGACGACGAGGGCGACTCAAGGCCCAAATTCCCAGTGTTCAACTCAGATATCTCATTTGGACAGGTTAGGCTACAGGTTGGTATGGAGTTTAAAAACTTAGAGGAGTTTAAGAATGTTGTGAAAGACTACAATAATGCACCTGGAAGGCAATTTGTATGGAATAATAATGATAAGCAGAGGGCTAGGACTGTTTGTAAGGTGAAGGAATGTCCATGGGTTGCTTTCTGTTCATGGAATAGCCTGGACAAGATTTACTAGTAGAAGACTCTGGTGGATGATCATACTTGCTGCAGGGTCTTTAAGGACAAGGCTGCCACCAAGAAGTGGGTTGCTAAGAAACTGGAGAAGCGATTATTGACACAGCCTGAGCTTAAAAGGAGTCAGGCTTTTGACATTTTCAAGGAGGATTTTACGGTGCACCTTAATGATAAAAAAACTGTCAAGAGCATTGAGAGCAGCTAGGCTTTCTGTGGAAGGTTCATAAAAAGATCAATATGGTAGGACATGGGACTACCTTGCTGAGGTGTTGAAAAGCAACCCAGGATCAACTGCTAGGTGATCCGTGGTCGTACACGGGTCAAAATAATATAGTAATTAAAAAAATTGCAGTACAAGGCAAAACAACCTTGGTCGTCTCACGAGGATCTTTAAAATTATTAGCCAATCAAGAATGTTAGAGAAAGGAGGTTTTCAAATTTTTCAAGGAGAAAACAGTTTGCAATAAACAAATAAATTCAATTAATTATAAACATCAATCCAAGACGTCAAGTTCTTTGGTAGAATTCGTCATTGTTCCAAAAGATATAAATTCATTTGCCCTCCTCCTCTGTTAATTTGAAATCTACTAAATGATCATGTAGGGTTTAAACAACAAAATTGGAGTCACAATCACAATCCCTAATAATGTTGATTTATGTACAAATTCAATTAACCTAGGTTACCAATCGGTTCCCTAATCTCTATTAGATTTTTGGATTAATCAATTCTGATTCCTAATTCCAATTCATTCATGAAAACTGAATCTACATCTAATCAGACATAGATCAAATGTAATCACACTCACAACACAGAAATCATAATTGAAAGAAGAGAAAAGGAGAAGAAGCAATTGAAAAAAACAATTAAAAGTAAGGAACTCGGAATTCAAACCAAATTACTTGAATGTCTAGGATTGATAAAAGGTTTAGCCTTATATTGTCATCGCCATTGGAGAAGATTTAACAACAAAACATCCAACAAAGTGCAGAAAACTAAAAAGGGGAGAAGAGAGGGGAAGAGAATTCCAAAACTTGCAAAAACAAGGATCGCAAAAGTATCTAATTTTCGTCTCTCTGGCTTGTGCTGCTGTAAACTGCTATTTTTGTTTATTAATCATGACCTAACCCTATACCAAATTAAGGGCCTCTGAATAAGGTTTCAAACAAGGTATCATATGCCTTAATTGGGCTTAAGATGAGTACGTTAGACCCATTTAAGTGAAGGAACATAATGGACTGCCCATCGATCCGTGCCAGAGAACTCAGGACTCATTTTAGCCTTGATTTTGGCCTAATTTGACAATTCTTATGATAACTTAAATTGTAGGTCTCTCCCTTATCTTTTTAGGGACAGTAAGATCACAAAAATCCGTTATTTGTAGCTCTAGTTATGCTCTGTGCAAGGCAACAAGGTCAGGATGGGTGAAAAATCCGAAAATTAACAATGTTTAGCAATTAAGCCCAATAATATAAAACTCAGTCAAATCACCAATATTAAACACATATAACAATTAATTAGGCCAAGTATACAACACTAAAATGTGACTTTAAAATGACTTATCAAATTCCCCCACACTTATTCTTTTGCACTCCTGGGCAAAACTCAAAAACTGAATTCCTAAAAACTTTACGAACACAACAAACACACTTATCAATGAATCCCAAGAATGGACAAGAGTGAGCAAGATACAAACATTCAAAGCATCGAGGAATCAAAACAATCATGAATATGTCCTTAACATCTCAAGCAAACAAGGAGGCAATTCAAATCAAAGATGAACCCAAAGTGGTAGAGTCCTTACTAGGCATACACTCCAACTCTCAAGTGTTTAATGTTTGTGTTTACGCTCAAGGCACATCATGAATGCTAACACTACCATAAGCTTGACAAGCCTCTAACATCCACCACTTGAAATACATGCACCTAAAGATCAAAAGGACTCTTTCAAGGTTGTAATGGGGCTAAGGTATGGGTGGATACAAGAATGGATGTTAGCTATAAACCAAAGAGACTAGAGGAGCAATAGGGAATGAGTTTAAATAAGCATGTAAATTTATCCCAAGAAACACAATTCAATGCCAATGAACAACACTTTGTCTCTGTTGAAATTTTTCTTCCTTTTGCACTTTCACTCAATTGTACTTTCACATTGCATTACAATTTTCTTCTCTTTTTTTTTTCTTTTTCTTTTTTTTTTCCTTTTTTTTTTTTGCACTTTGCCACTCCAATCATGTAAGCCACAAACTATTGCATAGACCCCACACTTATTTAAGCATCCATTCCCAAAACAATTCCAAAACTCCTTTACTCCCTAAGGTTTGGGTCATATCATTGTTTTTCACTTTTAGGCTTGTAATGAGCTATAAAACAAAGAATGGGATAAATGGGCTCAAAGGGCTATCAAGGGGATAATTTTAAGGTAGGCTTTTTGGATAGTAGCTTAAAAACAAAGAAGGCCTAAATCATCGTTCCCTTCCCTACCTTGTTTACCAAACCAGAAACCTCCATATCTCATCCTTCCACTTTTCCATCTATCAAGCATTCCCCTAGTTTCTCCCAATACCATACCTATACTTCCTACTGCACTTGTCTCTCCTTCCCCCACTCAATCTGTCCAAGTTCCTCACTCTCCACAATCTATTTCTTCAATTCCACATGATCATGTCTCACCATCACCTCAATCTGTACCTCTAAGTCCACAATCCCAAAGTCCTGTGCATAACATCAACACTTCTCCTATTCCCAATTATGTTTCTCACTCTCCCGAAGTGACACCTTTTGCTTCTAATGAGCATAATAATTCTTCTGCTTTTGATGAGCATAACAGTTTTGTTGCTCCAGCACAGCATCAATCTGTCCACCCCATGATAACCAGGTCAAAAATAGGTTCACTACCCCCTCCTCGGGTCCTTCTCACTCATAGAGAGGTATCTACAGTTAAACAAGCTTTATCATGTCCACAATGGCTTGATGCTATGAAAGTTGAATATGTATCTTTAATAAGTAATAATACATGGACCTTGGTGCCCATCCCTCCTCATAAGCAAGCCATAGGCTGCAAATGGGTTTATATAATCAAAGAAAACCCGGACGGGAGTATTAATAAGTACAAGGCACGCCTTGTTGCGAAAGGATCCCATCAACAATACGAGTTTGGCTTTACTGAAACTTTCTCCCTCGTAGTCAAACCTGCAACTATTAGAATTGTTCTTACCTTAGCACTTACTTATAGTTGGAACATTCAGCAAATAGATGTGAATAACTCATTTTTGAATGGCTACTTGTCAGAAGAAATCTATATGGCTCAACCCCCTGGATTTGAAGCCAAAGACTCTAACCTGGTGTGCAAACTGAATAAAGCCCTTTATGGACTTAAGCAAGCACCATGTGCTTGGTATGAAAGGCTCACCAACACCCTCATCACAATGGGGTTCAAGGCTAGCAAATGTGACCATTCTCTATTCTTATACAGCAAAGACAACAATTGCATCTATGTGCTCATCTATGTTGATGACATCATCATCACAGGCTCATCCTCCACAACAATTTCAGATCTTATCTCTAGGATGAATGCGCAGTTTGATCTGAAACAGTTAGGGAACCCGGAATACTTTCTAGGCATTGAAGTCAAGACCTTGCCCAATGGATCCATTTTTCTCAGTCAGGCCAAATACATCAGAGAGCTTCTCTCTAAAGCCAATATGCTGGATGCTAAGGACATTTCCTCTCCAATGGTCAGTGACTGTAAGTTGAGCAGATTTGGGACTGATTCGCTACCTGAGCCACATCAGTATAGATCTATAGTTGGTGCGTTACAATATGCCACATTAACCAGGCCTGAAATATCCTTCAGTGTCAATAAAGTATGCCAATTCATGGCAAATCCACTGCTTAGTCACTGGAAAGCTGTAAAAAGGATTCTCCGGTACCTAAAGGGCACTCTTCATTTAGGACTGCTGATGCATCCTTCCCCCAAATCTCAGACATTCAGTCGTAGAGCATTTTGTGATGCAGATTGGGCAAGCGATCCTAATGATCGTCACTCCACATCTGGATATTGCATTCTGTTTGGTCCTAGTATAGTATCCTGGAGCTCCAAGAAGCAACCATTGGTAGCTCGTTCCACAACCGAGGTTGAGTATCGAAGTATGGCACACTGTACAGCAGAGCTGTTATGGGTTCAATCGATGCTATCGAAACTTGGAATCATCTTCTCCACACCAACACTATACCGTGACAACCTTAGTGCAATTGCCCTTTCCCACAATCCTATACTCCACTCACGCACTAAACACATTGAATTAGATATTCATTTTGTCCGAGAGAAGGTGGTCTCCAAGCAACTACTTGTTGAGCATGTTCCAGCCACACTTCAGTTAGCTGATCTGCTGACTAAACCACTTTTTGCCACTCGGTTTGTCAAACTCAGGACCAAGCTCAATGTGTCTGAATTCAAGAACCCACCTTGAGCTTGTGGGGGGCTATTGGAGTACATAAATACAAGCAATGTATCTAGTCCTAATATAGTCTAGATGCACTGTTAGTTATTCAGATAGAAATCTGTTAAACATTGTAACTGCTTCACTAAGCACACTTGTAATATAAATACACAATTGCACACTTCATTACATTCAACGAAATAAGCTAGTTCTTCTGAAACTCTTTCTATCTCGTTTCTCTTTTCTCTAATACAATCGGACCCATTTTGGCAAATACTAACAAACGCAATTTTCGGACCCTTTTTTGCAAATAAGATATTTTATTTTTGACTTGCCAATGCCGTGTCAACCGGGTACCGAAGGTTAAAAGAGAACCTTACCCGTACAACTGGTACGCAGCAGTTGAATTCGAGCACTAGACCTCAAGGAAAAAAAAAAGTAATCCTACCACTAGGCTATCACATTAACTCGTTATTTCTTTTACAAATTTTTGATACATATACATATGTTTATCACAAAACCTATGAATTTATATCATAAATGGTGTCAGTCACACTTAAGAAAAACAAGTTTCATATTATAAAATTATTTTCAATTACCCATTAATTTTAATATTATCATTAACTAATTAAATGTTTATAACACTACTGTTTTCATGACATAGCTATATTGTATTCTAAGAAAAGTTTTAAATAATTTAAAAAAATTAAAATGAACTTCCAAATATCCTAACTCAACTTAATAATCTTTAAAACTACATTTGGAGTGAAAATTTTAAAATAAAAAATTCGTCTTGGCGTACAGAAGACTTAGTTGGGTCATCCGCATTCCATTATACTACACCTTTCGTGACAACCACGTTGTCTTCTAAAAAATATTCAATTATTTTAAAAAAATAGAATGATCCTCCAAATACCCTAAATCAACCCTAATAACCTTTAACCTTAACTTTGGAGAGAAAAATAAAAAATAAAAAATTATCTTGGAACATCTTGGCCTAAGGAGGACATAATTGAGTCATCCACTATAATACTGCTTTCGTGACATAACACTATTGTCTTCTTAAATAATTTAATGTTAAAAAAAATAGAATGAGGTTCCAAATATCATAACTCAACCATATTAACCTTTTACCCTAGCTTTAGAGCGAAAAAAATATTAAAAATCATCTTGGCCTTTGGAGGACTTTGTTGGGTCATCTACTCTACTGCTGCTTCCGTGACATAATCATATTGTCTTCTAAAATAATTTAATTTTTAAAAGGAAAAAAAATAGAATGAGCTTCCAAATACCCTAACTCAACTCTAAAAACCATTAACCCTAGCCTTGGAGTAAAATATAAAAATTAAAAAATCATCTTGGCTTATGAAAGATTTAGTTTGGTCATTCACTATACTACTGTTTTCGTGACATAATCATATGGTCTTCTAATTTTTTTTTTATAGAAAAAATAGAATGAGCTTCCAAATACCCTAAGTCAACCATAATAACCTTTAACCCTAGCTTTGGAGTGGAAAATAAAAAATAAAAAAACATCTTGAGACATCTTGACCTGCGGAGGACATAGTTGGTGTCATCCATTATGAAATAGGCAACTATAAACACGAGAAGGGGGGATGAATTGTGTTTATCAGAATTTAAACAAAGTTGAAAACTTTCGCATATAGATGCTTGGTTCGGGCATGTAGAAAGATACGGAGATGACATGTGACCTGTCTGTTGAAATTTTAACAGTGACTTCGGCAAACACACCACTTGATAAATTGATAAGAGAACTAAAGCAACTAAAGAGTTTATAAGGAAAGAGAGGTTGACACAGTTATTTATCCTGATTCACTTCTTCAAAGCAAAGAGCTATGTCCAGTCCTTGGCAGCACCAAGTTTTATCCATTATAACTGATTAGGTTACAGACTACAAGTATTCTTTGCGCATCTAGCCTCTTCAAGCTCTAAGACAAGTATTCTTTGCACACCTAGCCTCTTCAGGCTCACTCAGATTTGTTTGAGAAATTTGGTTTGTAATAAATACAACTTCAGACAGACAGATCTTTCACTAACACTCAGAGAGTGGTTTAAATGTAAAGCTTTGGTAAATATACGTAATAACTTCAAATGATTGAAGAATACAAAATGAAAGAATGAAGATATTAATGTGTAGAGTAATGGCTCTTTAATGCTATATGTATTCTCTATATCTTCATCTCCAATGTCTTCTGTATTTTTAGTCTTCAAGCATTTAAGATCCGTTAGAGACATTCCCTCAGATGTTGGCTTGAAGCAGAACTTCATTAAATGCAATAGAGTCATTTCGGGCAGCCATTAATGTAATAGGAACGTTGGTTGTACTATAACTTGAAGGATCATGGCTTTATGCATCGTGAAACAACCATATCAGAGTTTGCAGAGAGCTTTTTGTACTTTGCTGAGTACAATTCACTTTTCGTACAAGGACCAGAGGTACTAGGGAATAAAGCACGTTGGAAGCATTCTTTAACTGGTCTTTGGTTCGGATATCCGAGGTTGCTTGAGAGAGTAACTTCTGACTTTTCTTGATAAGCGTGAGACTGAGTATGAGAGAAGGCTTCAAGTCTCTTTATGATAGGATAGCTCACAAAAGCTTGTTTGGTCCTTGATTCTTCAACGAGTAACATCAGACAAGTGTAGGAACTCGCGGGGAGACAAGTTGAAGACGTATCTTGAAAGAAGTCAATAATCCTAGTCAGCAGACAAGTTGACTTTCGCTTATAGAGACATGTAGTCACTTATATGAGTAGACAGATGATTCTTACTGTTTTAACCTGCACACTAGATAGACAGGTTAGCAACCAATATGAAGGTTAATTAAATCATTAACCAATGTTTAGTTCTCACCAAAACTCAGGGAAATGCACAACAGACATTTTAGAGACTTAACAATCTCCCCTTTTTTGATAATGACAATCATTGAGATGATTTAATGAACCTCAAAATATCAACAAAGAAAATATCATATATTAGATAGGTTGAAATTTTCTTAAGCAGACAGGTTATGCAGATGCTTGATCAGACATTAAGATTAATCATATATTCCGGTTAACTTAGTCACAGATAAATTTGAATTGTCTTATCAAAGAAATCTTACTTAAGATTTATCTGAGCAATTATAGCAACTATCAGAACATACTTTGATCAACATACTTTGCTCATATCAGAACATACTTATGTCCATATATTACTTTCTCATTAAGTTCATATCACAGTCATTCTCCCCCTTTTGTCAATAGCAAAGAGGTGTAATCACAATAAAAAGTAAAGAAATAAGGAAAGTAAGGAAGAAATATATTTTATTCATCATAAGCTTTGATAAGTACAGGGCAGTTTACAACAGAGAAACAAAACTACCTAGATTGACTAAGTAACAAATATAAGGCAGCAACCCTTTGCTCTAAAAGCAGCCTAACTCGCCTTTCTTCATCTAGATGTCTTCTTAAGTCTTCTACTTGCCCTTGAAACAAATAAAAGTCTTGTAAGGCCACTGTCTGAGAAGTCGAGGCTTCTGTAGACAGGCTTGAGGAAGAGACAGACAGAGAAGAGTGCCAGGGTAAGGCTAAAGTTGGGGGTGCCTTAGGTAGAGATAGGGGAGAGGTGATGGAATGGAAGAAAAGTTCATGGAGAGTTTGAAGGGCATAGAAAGGAAGAAAGGCGAATTTGAAAATAATATTGATTCTGACAAAGTCAGTATTAGGTGAAGGAAACACAGGAAAGTCTCTCGGACAGAGACAGTCTGGTGATGATTATTTGGATAGGTGGGGGAAGAGGTGTTTGAGCTGATACAGATGGAGGGATAGGTAATAAGGAATCAATATGACAAAATAAATAATTTGATCCAGTAATTAACATAAAGAAATACCTAGACCTACGAGGTAGCATTACAACAAAAGCAGGATAGTGAGTTCCAGCTAATGTTCTAATGAAGACAACAATAGGTGGGTAGAAGAAAAGTTCTCTACAGGGGTTAAGAATATGAGGTGGAGGAGAAGGAATAACAGAGACATGTGAGATACTAGCAAATAAAAGAGATTTCAGATCAGACACAAAGAGTCTCAATGATATGCCAGTTTGTTCTTTGGGAGCAGAGTCCCTGTGAACAACTGTGTACTGACATTCATCAGTTACAACAGTGAAAAAATATTTTTGAGTTTGAAAGGAGTGGACAAGTGAAGGGAGAGGAGATGCATCAGAGAGAGGTTGAACAAAAAGGGTAGATGGAGAAGAGACAGATGGGGTGATAATACCTTGATGAAAAAGGGAATAAGGAGTTATCTGGTTTTCAGATAGCTTCAACATCTTGTGAGATGGAGATGCTTGGTCATCCTCGGGTACAACTGTCTGAGCTCCTCCAGACAAGTCTTCTGCAGTGTTAGCTTCTGCAGGCACTTCAGTCTTTTAGATATGTTACATCTTGTTTTAGTTTTGCAACTTCACAAGAAACATCAGGTTCACACACCTTTTTGTCAGCTAGACTGACATTCATTGATTTTAGTGTATCGTTTTCATTTTTAAGGTTTTGTTTCTCAGTGCAAACCCTATCATATTCTTTAGATAGTTTAGAGAATTTCTTTTTGAGACTCTTATATTCTCGTGATAGTATGGATGACTCATGCAACAATTTGAAGAATCGACGAGTCAGAGTCCATTACCTCAGCATCAGTGTATTCACTTTCTGATGCAGTGTCTGCCATGAGACAGATATTTGCCTCTTCCTCAGCTTCATTTTCTTCATCTGAAGAAGATAGATCAAGATCCTCCCATGTGGCCATTAACCCTTTCTTCTTTTTGAAGAATTTCTTTTTGTCCTTTAACTCAGGGCAGTCTGCTTTGAAATGACCAGGTTTCTTGCATTCAAAGCACAAAGGTGGACCTTTTTCCTTGGAGTCTGACTTCTCATTGGAAAACTTTTTATTGAGTTACTTCTTTCTGAAACCACCTTTATTTCTCTACATATGTTGAATTTTTCTGGAGATAAAGGATAATTCATCCTCACCCGATTCTTCATCAGAAGATTCAGACTCATCAGATGATTCAACAACTTTGAGAACTTTTGATGAACTTCTTTGTTTGCCTTTAGGGCAATAGATTTTCTTTTTCTGGAGTTTTCTTCTTCATTTAGTTCAAGTTCATGAACCTTGATAGATCCAAGAAGCTCTTCCAGAGAGAGTGTATTCAGGTTTTTTACTTCCTGAATAGCAGTTACTTTGGGTCTCCACTGCTTGGATAGACTTCTTAGAATTTTTCTGACATGCTCTCTATTTTCATAGATTTTTCCAAGATATCTGAGACTATTGGTGATGGTTTGGAATCTTCCAAACATTTGGTCTATTGTTTCATGTTCACCCATCTTGAACAACTCATACTGATGAACCATCATGCTAATCTTGGATTCCTTAACTTGTGAGGAACCCTCATGAGCTAGGGCAAGAATATCCCAGATTTCTTTAGCAGTATTGCAGCTGTGAACTTTGTCATGTTCAGATCTGGTGATGGTACACATCAAATAATGCTTAGCTTTAAGATTCAGTTGATGTTTTACCTTTTGATCTGTTGTCCAGTCTGTTCTAGCAACAGTAGCTCCATTTTTATTTCTGGGTTCAGTGTAACCAGTTTCGATGAGCTCCCAGATGTCTAGACTTTCTGCATCCAAAAAGGCCATCATCCTCTTCCTCCAATAGTCATAATCAAAACCATCAAAGAGAGGAGGTCTGCTGATAGCTTGTCCTTTTGCATCCATGGTTGTTGGATCGTACTCCCTCAGCACTTGTTAGATGCTCAACCCTTTTGAGGCTAAGCTTTGATACCAACTGAAGTTGACACAGGAAAACACAAGAAGGGGGGTTGAATTGTGTTTGTTAATAATTTTTGAAAACAACCTTTTGAAACAAAATTTGCACTCAAGGAGATATGAAACAGAAGTACACATAAAAACAAAGATCCTTTTTTTAAAAGACTTTAACAAAAGCAATATCAAAGCCCCACAGTTAGTATAAGCAAATAAAACTGAAGAGTTTAGGGATAGAAGATTCACGCAAGAGATTTTATCCTGGTTCACTCTTTTCCAACCAAAAGCTACGTCCAGTCCCTTCGACTTGAAGGATTTTTCCACTATTTCTCCAAATAGATTACAAACAAGTATTCAACACCTCTCCAAGCTACCAGTATTTCTTTCTTACCAAGCCTCTTCAGGCTCTAACTCTAACAAAGAGATTTAAAGGTTGATCTTCTTAACTCACTAAGTGTGAGAATATGACAGTTTAAGATCAGTTGAATATTACAACAATATTCAAACTAATGAATACAGACTCTTGCTCTTGAAAGAATAATGGAATAAATGATTATCAAATGGCAAAAGTTCAGCTAGCAAGATTGTGCAGGCAAGAGCATCATTCTTCAGTATCTGAGGTCTTCAATTTATAGTGACCTTCTTCTTCACTTGTACTTCTTCAACGGTTACTTTGAATAATCCCATTTAGAGATAGCATTTAATGCATGATATCCGTTGTGACTGATAGCTTGACTGTAGCAATGCTGAATAGTACTCTTGGTTATCGATGTAGCATGAATTTGGAGGTTCACTCCTCTTTGTATTGCAGCTTGAGTACTTGTTGTTTCTTCTTTGTGTATGATTCAATTTTTTCCGTCATAAAGTTGTCATCGTACATATGTTATTGTATGAACTATATTTCTTTTACAACAAGGTGAAATATTAAAGCAGATAAAACAAATGTGAAGAACAAATATTCTTTTGAAATAAATATCAATCATTTGAAATAAATTTAAGAGATTCGGGTTGCATTTAATTCATTATAAGATGGAGTTCATCTAAAATTCCGTCTACTTATTCATATGAGAGTCCAAGTCTGTTTGATATTTTTCTTAGCTAGTTTGATGATGTGGCATATCCTTTTATCTATCAAGTCTTCAGACTTGCTATTCCTTAATGAGTTATAAAGATCTCCGTCTAGTAATGTGGCGTATAGAGCTCGTCTACTAGATTAATTTGTGTTTTAGTCCATTTTCTTCAACTAAATACTTCCGTATGCTGATGTGGCAAGATGGACGCGCTTATTTTCAAGTCTTTGGACTTGTTGTACCTAACAAGTTATTTAGGTATTCATTTATAGCCTCGTCTACTAAATAAAGACAGTCTACTTATTTAAACAACAAGGTAACTTTACCACAGTGCTCGAGCAGCCCGTCTATAGGGGTGGACGCGTATTTTTCAATCGAAACTTATGCCAAGTTTATTTTACTTATAAAAGCGTTCCTGCATAACTGAGAGCACTAGTTAGATCTCGACTGATTACTTTGCCAAGAAAATTTAATCCTTTTGTTAGCATGAAAACTTAGAGATTATTAAAATCAAAACCACTTTGGTTCCAACACCATAGATGGCAATGTTGACATTGTCGATCAACTCACACTTTATCTTCCTAGTTGGGTGTGAAGCCAGCTCCGATTCTTGGACATTTTGTGACAAGCTCTAGAGAGCTGATGGGGAAGAGAAGGGTTCTAGATGGTGACAAGCTCCCATTTCAGTCTTAAAGCTCTTGGTTCCGTTGAGTCGGTTGGTGACAACCACAACATTTCTCCAGAACGTTTGGACGAACTTAGGGTGAACAAGCTCCTTGATGTCGAAGAAAGGAGTCCATTTGGAATACTCCAACTCTTCAATGACATCCATACCTAACTTCTTCATCTGTTGAAAATCAACAGTCTTTCCCGGAATGATCTTCTCGATCTCAATAACCTTGAGATTGTATTTATCAGCAATTTCCTTTGTGGAGAGACGCTTGGATGATGCCATTTTTGAGAGAAAACGGTTCTAGAGTTTCGAGAGAGAAGAGGGGTTCAGAGACGAAAAGACAAAAAGATTTTGGAATTTTGAAAACATAAAGGTTCAAACTTTCTGATCTATTGTCTTTTATAGTCATAAAGGTAGGAGAGAGAAAAGCGACATTTTTAATTCAAAACGGCACAATTTGTATGGGGAACTGCAGAGCCCACTTAAGACATAATAAAAACATGGTTTCGAGATATATAAACTACCGTGCACATGATTAGCTTTAGATAAGGGAATTGCATTAATTAATAACCATTTCAACAAAACTGTTGAGTTCTAGCATAGTGACTCAGCAGAGTCAGACAGGTAAGCATAGATAGGTGATAAAGCACAGACAGGTTAACATTCAGACATGTCATTCTACAATGTAATGCATGTTTAGATTATCTCTAATAAATAAAAACCTTTCTTCTGCTAATGGTTTAGTGAAAATATCAATCCATTGGTTTTCAGTTTTAACAAACTTAATATCAAAGATGCCTTTCTGAACATAATCCCTAATAAAATGATGTTTGATTTCAATATGCTTAGCCTTAGATTATGAATTTGATTTTTATATAAGCATATAGCATTGGAATTATCACACCGTACAGATATGTTATGTTCATAAATAGAGTAATCTTCAAGTTGATGTTTTACCCATAAGAGTTGAGAGCAGCAACTAGCAACTGAGATGTATTCTGCTTCAGCAGTAGACATGGCAATAGTTGTCTGCCTCTTGCTTGACCATGAGACTAAGCTTGCTCCAATGAAGTGACATCCTCCACTGGTGCTTTTTCTTTCTATTCTGTCTCTAGCAAAATCAGCATCAAAATATCCTACTAATCTGTATTCTTTTGATCTTAAATAAAGCAAACCACAATTAGTAGTTCCAAGCAAATATCTAAATATTCTTTTAACTTCCTTAAGATGAGATTCTATAGGATCAGATTGGAATCTAGCACACATACAGACACTAAATTGAATGTCAGGTCTCCTTGAAGTTAAGTACAGTAGAGAGCCAATCATACCTCTGTAGACAGTTTGGTCTACCTTTTTACCTTCATCATCTTTGCTTAGTTTTGAATTAGGTTGCATAGGGGTTTTCATGAGCTTTGCATTTTCCATTTTATATTTATTGAGTATCTCCTTGGTATACTTTTGTTGATGGATGTAAATTCCATCACTTGTCTGCTTGATTTGTAATCCAAGGAAGAACTTCAATTCTCCCATTATGCTCATCTCAAATTCAGCTTGCATTAGATTTGAAAATTCCTTGCATAGCTTTTCATTAGTTTCTCCAAAAATAATATCATCAACATATATTTGAACTATAATAAAGCTCTCTTTAGAGAATTTCTTGTACAGAGTAGTGTCCACTTGTCCTCTAGAAAAACTATTATGCATGAGAATGGAACTAAGCCTATCATACTATGCTCTAGGTGCTTGTTTCAAACCATATAATGCCTTTTTAAGTTTGAAAACGTGATCTGGTTTATCAGTATCCTCAAAACCAGGGGGTTGTTTAACATACACTTCTTCTTCAATTATACCATTTAGAAAAGTACTTTTTATTTCCATTTGAAACAGGGTGATTTGGTGTTGTGCAGCATATGACATTAAGATGCGTATGGCTTCTATTCTAGCTACAGGTACAAAAGTTTCAGTATAGTCAATACCTTCTTGTTGGTTATAGCCTTAAGCTACTAACCTTGCCTTATTTCTGACAAATTTACCATCTTCATCCAATTTGTTTCTGAAGACCCATCTTGTTCCTATAACAGGCTTGTTTTTAGGCTTTGAGACAAGAGTCTAGACATCATTTATGGTGAACTGGTTAAGTGATAGTGTGATTTTACATCATGTTTTTTGAATACTTTTGCATGCATTTTTCATATAGATTAGGCATTCTTTATTTGATTTTAGTTAGATTTTCCCTTGGAACGGGTGAAGCGGTTTCTTCGTGTTGTTTTGAAGGAATTAAAGTAAAAATGATCAAAATCAGCCATGATGGAGCTTAGATGAAACAGATCTTGAAAAATGAAGAATATGCGCCAAACATAGCCCATCACGGCCTGGCCGTGATGACCATCATGGCCATGATCAAGCAAAGCAGAAGGTAAAAGTCAGAAGCAATTCTGGGAATGCTCGCCCCGCAAGAGGCTACTCGCCCCACGAGACTGAAGACCAGCCTGTGCCAGAAATGTCATCTTCTCTGCCTCGCCCCGCGAGAGTCTACTCGCCTCGCGAGACTGTGGACCAGAAGCCATCACGCCCAGGCCCTGATACTCATCACGGGCGTATTTTAGAAGACCCCTACTATCTCGTCTCGCGAGAGATCCAGTCTCTAAAACAACAGATTTTTAACATTCACCTCGCGATCCGTGTCACGCCTCGCGAGTGCGCGCAGAGTCTGATTGGCATAAATTTCTGTTTTAGGGCAGAATGAAGAAGTTTTTGAGTTTTTAGGTTTTGGAGAGTTTGGAGAGGGGGACGCACTTGGAGGCACTTGGAGGCTAGGAAGAGGGTTTCAACCCTAGAAGGGAGTTGCTGAGAGGGGCTGCTGTGACAACGGTGGAAAGCTCCCATGGAGCCTCCTCTCTCCTCTTCTCCTATTTCTATGGTTTGGCTTTCTCTGTAATTATGAGTAGCTAATCCGAGTTTGTTGGAATTAGATGTAATCAAACTAAACTTCATGTATTTATCTTGACTGATTAATCTATGTTTATGCTTCTCTGTTAGTAATTGATTTTCCTTCGCTTAATGTTTGTTGTGGCTAGCACCCCCATGACTTGATTTGTATTTTGGTATGCAATTGGGAAATTCGTATTAGAACCGGAATTGGAATCAATCACCTAGTAATCCTTGCATCTAGGAATGGAGTTTGGTTTACTAGTAATCGCGTAATCCCCAATCTTAATGCAAATTCATTAATCTAGGCCACCTAAGAAATTAGGGTCTATTAGTGGATTTAGGCTCTTGCCATCCGAGGAATCGGGGCTTGAGTAGTTTAGAGGATTGATTTTAATATCTGAAGCATGAATGGGAGGTATCTAGTCCTGGTATTGCATGAGGTAGAGGTTTGGTGAAGTCTAGTCCCAACATATCCTTTCTGCACTCCAAGTGTTCGATAGAAATCCTCAAAGAACTTTTCCTTTTCTTTTGTTTGTTTTGATTTCTCTTCATAGTCTAGATAGTTGCTGAGTTTGTGAATTGGTAATTGACATCCAATCCCCGTGGATACGATAACCGGTCTCACCACCGTATTACTTGCACGACTGGGTATACTTGCCCAGACTCGCCAACAAGTTTTTGGTGCCGTTGCCAGGGATTGGTTTTGCCAATATCATTAGTAACAAAGGAGGCAACTAATTTAGACATTTTATTCTTTTTTATTTTTCTGTATATATTTGATCTTTTTGTTTTGAGTTCTGTTTTTGCAAGGTGGACGAAATTCATGGACAATTATTATTATCCACCTGATAAGGAAGCCTCAAGTCACACCTTGGAGGACGACTGGTGTTTGGGAGACTGCATGGATTTGCTGAATCATATTACTCCAGCACAGGTTGATAATGTGACGGGTAGGCATATGTATAATATCTCCGAGGAGGATTGGGAAACCTTTTGCTCGTATCTACCACCTCCACCACCATGTATGATTCCCATAGAGCCGCATGAAGCAGAATTTGAGCAGAATATGGTTGTGGGAATGGATCACAATGAAGATGAAGAGGTGGTGGTAGATGAGCCACAAGAAGAGGAATTACCTTTCATGCACCCTTGGGGAGGAACAAGTGAGAAGGCAGGGCATTTGGAAAGCACTCCCTCCACCATGCTTGATGAATTTACTGCATTAAATAAATATGTTGGCTTGCATGCATGTGTGGACACTGGTAAGTTAGCCCCTTCCACTTGTCTGGCAAACTTTCTCCTGAAAATTCCACTTGACCCGAGAGGAAGTGAGTTCATAATTGTAGAGGTCAAGGGAGTTTTCACACATTGACTGGGTGGAGTTGAGGATAAAGTGATATTACTTCTGCAATCTCCACTCCATAAACCATTTGATCCGGGAGGAGGATCCTAGGACGTCAAGCTAGTGACGTTAAAGAAGCGCTTATTGGGAGGCAACCCAACTTTTCTTAACCCTTCTCTTTAATTAGATTTTGTTTTTGATTTTAACTCTTGAATAATTTGAGAAGATCAAGAGCTTTCTTTTGCTAATAAAATTGCCTAGTGATTTCAGGGAAAGAATGAAGGAAGAGCAAGAAGACAAGAAAAAGCAAAGTCAGCACCCCTCACGGCCGTGATGTACTTCCCAACAAGTTTCTGACTGGAATGAGAGCCAACACCCGCTACCGCCTCGGTAAGTCGTTCCATTTTTATCCTCTTTCCAACTTGATTGTTTACATTGGGGACAATGTAAATTCTTAAGCTTGGGGTAGGGGTATTTTGCATTTGCATTGTTCATGTTGCATTCATATAGTTTTGCATGATAGTTTTTCATGATCACATGATTAGATTGCCCTTGTTTAGATGTTGCGTACAATT
This sequence comes from Sophora flavescens, assembly GCA_030762895.1. Classification (NCBI taxonomy): domain Eukaryota; kingdom Viridiplantae; phylum Streptophyta; class Magnoliopsida; order Fabales; family Fabaceae; genus Sophora; species Sophora flavescens. The sequence goes on along the minus strand of CM061062.1, from coordinate 38,927,142 downwards.
GTGATTACTGAGTGCCAAATAACTTGAGATAGTGAATTCTTGAACCCAATTTTTTTCATTCTTGTGATATGGCTACAAATGAAAAATGCTTGAGATAATCTTGGATAGTTGATAATTAGCATATGGTTCTATAGATTTGTGTTTTTCATTGATTCTTGAACTACTTAAATGTGAGATTTTGAGCCAAAGGGGTACTCACTAAATCTACCCCATTCTTTGTGTTAGAGTGTTATTCCTCTTGGATTGTTTTCTCTAGAACTTGACTTGAAACCATTTTGAAGCTTAAAAATTTTTGAAAACATTTTTTTTTGAAAATGATTGAGGCACTAGGTATTTTTCTGGCCTTCTGAGCTTTGAATGACTAAATGCTACCCCTTAGTTGCCCAATTTTGAGCCTGAAAGAATAAAAATACTTTTCTTGGTAGCTTAAATTACTTTGTTGAATGATGCTTGATAGGACCTTCTAAAGTATTACAAAAGGGTAAAAAGGGTAGTTGAAAAAAGTTTGGGATGAAAGAATCAGAAATTTATTTCTCTTGAGCTGAAAAATCTCCCCTTCTCCAAACAAAAGAAAAAGAAAAATATATAGAGAAGGGGATGACAAAAAGAAAAGTGAGAAATAAAAGAAAAAGAAAGAAAGAAAGGTGGAAAAAGGAATCGAAACCCATAAAGGTATTTTAGAAGGTGTCATGTTGTGCAATGATTGATTTTGTGTAGCCTTTTGAAATATCATTTTCTTGATGTCCCCACCTAACGATTAATCCCATGGCCACGTTACAACCAAAGTAAAGACCTCTTGATTCTTAGGTGTTTTCATTAATAAAGTAGAGATTTGGTTGACAGTTGATAAGCCTCTGGCTTATCTAGTTTTATGACTAGATGAACTAGGGTTTACGTGCTAATTAGTCGAGTTCAATCTCGTTTTCGCCCAAATTTGCCTTGTTTTGTTCCTAAGTTGGACTTTGACTCGTTTTGCGTCTTTTGTGTAGTTTTTAGCTTCTTTTGGATAGAATTACGCTTGTGGTTGCTTGTGTTGTTTTCAGGTCCATAAGTGAAGCTCTAAGAATTAAGGAAAGTCAAGAAATAGTGGAGATTGCCATTCTGGAGATTCTCGCCCCGCGAGAGGAAGCTCGCCCCGCGAGAGTTTGAAGACCCGGGAAGACAGAGACCATCACGGCCTAGCCGTGATTCAAATCACGGGGCGTGAAATGAGGGTTCGCGTCGCGAGACGTCCTTCGCATCGCGAGTGTGTGAACTCCAGAAAAGCACCAGAGTCAGAGACCATCACGGCCTAGCCGTGATATATATCACGGCCGTGACCTAAAAGCCACACAAGTCAGAGACCATCACGGCCTAGCCGTGATGTGTATCACGGCCGTGACCCAAAATCCACACAAGGCAGAGAACATCACGGCTTGGCCGTGATTCACATCACGGGCCGTGACAAGAGGGCTCGCGTCGCGAGACATCCTTCGCGTCGCGAGTTTGAATTCGAGTGGCGCCGAGTAAGCGAAACCGTCACGGCCTGGCCGTGATGGCTATCACGGCCGTGACGCGTGGCCTCCTTATAAATAGAGCAGATCAGAACAGAAAAGAGGACTTTTTGGATCAGAACTGATTGGAGATCTTTTGTAATCCTTATTCTGGGGCTGCGTCTCCTTTTCTCTTCTCTTGATTCTTAGTCTTAGGATGATTTCCGATTGTACGTGTGTCGTTGTTACGGACATGAGGAACTAATCCTCTTGTCTAAGGGATCGATGAAGCCACCCATGGCGGCATAGTGTTCATGTAATGTAACTCTCTCTCCTTTAATTCAATTATTGTTTTCCAATTCTGTTTTCATTGTGTCGATTATATGCTAGCGTGATCGACTAGTTAAACGTGTTGAGGCCTAGCGGCGATTCGCGTTTTAGAACTTGAATTGGGATCATCGGTCGAGTATTGCATGAGAGTGGGTAGGAGATCGGTGCAACCTATAGGGAACAAGAATTAATAGAATTCGAGATTAGGGTTAAGAGACCTAGGAAGTAATTAACTCAAATTATCGAATACGTCCTATTGAGCACGACAGTGGATATAGGAGAATTTAGGGGTCCCGGTTGACATTAAAATTGAACTTAGGGAGGAGAATATCATCACTTGGGTACTTTGCATGATTGGGTAGGTGGATTCGAAACCTTAGATGCTTTTAATTCCAGATTACATCACCATATCTTTGATTGTTTCGATTTATTAATTTAAATTGTGATCCTAATTTCTTTCCAACCACTTTCTCTACTTAACCAACTTATCGGATTTCTCGCAAAATTAGTCGAATTGGTAACCCAATCCTTGTGTTCGACCTCGGTAGACTCTTACCGTGTTTTATTACTTGCGACGACCCGGTACACTTGCCGGAGTCACAACAACAGTCAAGCCTTTGGTAGAATTCATTCCTTGAGGAAAGTGGAGCGAATTGTCTTATTTCCCCTAAACACTTGAGTGAGGTGAGAAAGAGAGCCAAGCAAAGTATTAAGCTTGGGGTGACCTACAGGTGAGAAAGAGTGCCCAAATCAGTGAGAATATGAGTCTAGGTAACCTAAGCCTCTAATTGGACTTGAAACTGATTGTCTCTTGCTAATTTGTTTGAAATGCCTATTACTTGGATTCGTATTTACTCGGGTTCTTGGTTCACTATCCATGCATTGATTATATATCTCTTCTGGCCTTAGTGATTGCTTGAGGACAAGCAATTGAATAAGCTTGGGGTGATTTGATAGTGTGATTTTACATCATGTTTTCTGCATACTTTTGCATGCATTTTTCATATAGATTAGGCATTCTTTATTTGATTTTAGTTAGATTTTCCCTTGGAACGGGTGAAGCGGTTTCTTGGTGTTGTTTTGAAGGAATTAAAGTAAAAATGATCAAAATCAGCCATGATGAAGCTTGGATGAAACAGAGCTTGAAAAATGAAGAATATGAGCCAAACAGAGCCCATCACGGCCTGTCTGTGATGACCATCACGACCATGATCAAGCAGAGCAGAAGGCAAAAGTCAGAAGCAATTCTGGGAATGCTCGCCCCGCGAGAGGCTACTCGCCCCGCGAGACTGAAGACCAGCCTGTGCCAGAAATGTCATCTTCTCTGCCTCGCCTCGCGAGAGTCTACTCGCCTCGCGAGACTGTGGACCAGAAGCCATCACGCCGAGGCCCTGATACTCATCACGGGCGTATTTTAGAAGACCCTTACCGTCTCACCTCGCGAGAGATCTAGTCTCTGAAACAGCAGATTTTTAACATTCGGCTCGCGATCCATGTCTCGCCTCGCGAGCGCGCGCAGAGTCTGATTGGTATAAATTGCTGTTTTAGGGCAGAATGAAGAAGTTTTTGAGTTTTTAGGTTTTGGAGAGTTTGGAGAGGGGGACGCACTTGGAGGCACTTGGAGGCTAGGAAGAGGGTTTCAACCCTATAAGGGAGTTGCTGAGAGGGGCTGCTGTGACAACGGTGGAAAGCTCCCATGGAGCCTCTTTTCTCCTCTTATCCTATTTCTCTGGTTTGGCTTTCTCTGTAATTATGAGTAGCTAAGCCCACTTTGTTGGGATTAGATGTAATCAAACTAAACTTCATGTATTTATCTTGACTGATTAATCTATGTTTATGCTTCTCTGTTAGTAATTGATTTTCCTTCGCTTAATGCTTATTGTGGCTAGCACCCCCATGACTTGATTTGTGTTTTGGTATGCAATTGGGAAATTCGTATTAGAACCGGAATTGGAATCAATCACCTAGAAATCCTTGCATCTAGGAATGGAGTTTGGTTTACTAGTAATCGCGTAATCCCTAATCTTAATGCAAATTCATTAATCTAGGCCACCTAAGGAATTAGGGTCTATTAGTGGATTTAGGCTCTTGCCATCCGAGGAATCGGGGCTTGAGTAGTTTAGAGGATTGATTTTAATATTTGAAGCATGAATGGGAGGTATCTAGTCCTACTATTGCATGAGGTAGAGGTTTGGTGAAGTCTAGTCCCAACATATCCTTTCTGTAATCCAAGTGTTCGATAGAAATCCTCAAAGAACTTTTCCTTTTCTTTTGTTTGTTTTGATTTCTCTTCATAGTCTAGATAGTTGCTGAGTTTGTGAATTGGTAATTGACATCCAATCCCCGTGGATACGATAACCGGTCTCACCACCGTATTACTTGCACGACTGGGTATACTTCCCCAGACTTGTCAACATTAAGTTCTTCTTGCATAGCAAGAATCCAGCTTTCATCCTCAAGAGCTTCTTCAATGCGTTTTGGCTCCAATTCTGAAATAAAGGCCACATTGCTTGATTCTCTTAGTGTGGATCTGGTTCTTACTCCTTCAGAAGGATTTCCAATAATAAGATCCTTAGGGTGATGAGTGTTGAACTTCCAATCCCTTTTGAGATCATCATGAAGATCTTGACTTGTCTGCTGACTCGTCTGCTGACTTGTCTGCTCTACTTGTCTGACATCCTCAAGCACAGGTTCTGTTTTGGTTAGATCGGGTTGTTGACTTTCTGGCTTGTTTATATCAAGACCTGCAAGATCATCTTCTAGATCTGATAGTTCTTTATTAGTCTTTAATCCATCATTGAATTTAACATGAACAGATTCTTCAATAATGCAAGTGCTTGAATTGTAAACTCTAAAAGTCTTACACATTTCAGAATATCCTACGAAAATACCTTTATCTACCTTAGAATCAAATTTTCCAAGATTATCTCTGGTATTTAGAATAAAACATTCACATCCAAAATCATGAAAATAATATATGTTGGGGCTTTTTCTTTTCCACAATTCATAAGGAGTTTTCTTTAGAAAAGGCCTAATAAGTATTGTTTTGTACGTAACAAGCAGTATTTACAGCTTCTGCCCAGAAGTACTTAGGGAGATTATTTTCATTGAGCATAGATCTAGCCATCTCTTGTAGAGATTTGTTCTTTCTCTCAACCACTCCATTTTTCCGTGGAGTTCTAGGTGCAAAGAAATTGTGAGAGATCCCATTCTCCCCACAGAACTGTCTAAACTGCTCATTTTCAAATTCTCCCCCATGATCACTTCTAAGTGTAGAAATACAGAAACCCCGATCATTTTGTACTCTTTTGCAGAATACTGAGAAAGCCTTAAAAGACTCATCCTTGTGTGTTAGGAAGTGTACCCATGTGAATCTAGAATAGTCATCAACTATGACAAATCCATATTTTCTTCCAGCCAGGCTGGCAACACTAACTGACCCAAACAGATCCATGTGCAACAACTGAAGAGGTCTAGAGGTTGATACTTAGTATTTAGATTTGAAACTTGATTTTATCTGTTTACCTCTCTGACATGCATCACACAAGACATCTTTCTTAAAACTAATATCAGGCAATCCTCTCACAAGGTTATTCCTTTTTAATTTAGAAATTAGTTTCATACTAGCATGTCCTAGTTTCTTATGCCATAACCATCTCTCATCCTCTTTAGACATCAGACAGGTAACACTTTGATCTGAGAGATCAGACAGTTCAATCTTATAAAGATTTTGTTGCCTTTTAGCTGTAAAGAGGGTTTTACCACAACAGTCATGAACTATGCATACATCCTTGGTAAAGGAAACATCAAATCCACTATCACATAATTGACTTATGCTAAGCAAATTGTGTCGTAATCCTATAACCATAAGAACACTAGATATAGAGGGAAGAGGGGGTTTACCACCAATAGTACCGATTCCTATAACTTTTCCTTTCTGATTGCTTCCAATGGCAACGTGTCCTCCTTTCTTAAGTTGAAGGTCTAGGAACATATACCTTTCTCCTGTCATATGACGCGAGCAACCACTGTCCAGGTACCAACAATGGTGTTTTCTTTGTCCTGTTGAGGACATCTGCAACAAAAATTATTTGATCTTTAGGTACCCATATTTTTCAGGGTCCTTTTCTGTTAGTTCTAGGAGTTCGTGAAGACTTCCTTCTCTTCCTGTGAATACACTTGGACATAACATGTCCAATTTTTCCACAGAAGTTACAGACAGGTGTAGATTTGGTTACAGTTGACTTAACAGATACTGTAGAAGCTTTAGTTGATACTTTATGATGTGTCTGATGGACATATCCAATACATTCTTTGTTAAGAGAGTGCCTCTGACAGCCAAGTAGCTTAGTCAGATTGTCTCTGCCATTAACAAATTTGGCAAGATCAGAAGTGAGCTCTTCCACTTTCTGTTGAAGTTTTTCAACTTCTTCAGATGGTGATGTTTCACTTGAGGTCTTAGCTTCATTAGACTTTTCAGTCTTCAGATTACTGTTTTCTTTATCCAGCTTCTCACACTCTTGAGATTTCTGTTTATACTCATTGGTGAGCATTACATACTCTCTCTTGAGGATTTGAAGGTCTTAAATAAGCAGTTTGATTCCTCTAGCAACTCCTCATAGGCATCAAGTAATTCCTCATAGTCAGGATGTATCTCATCGTCTGAGTCTGAGTCGGTGTTGGCCATCAAACAGAGATAGGCTTCTTCCTCTGTTTCTTCATCAGAAGATGTTGACTCCAGATCCTCCCAAGTAGCCACCATTCCTTTCTTCTTCTTCTTGAAGAATTTCTTAAAAGGGGCCTTCTTGAGTTGAGGACATTCAGCCTTGATGTGACTAGGCTTCTTGCACTCATAGTAGACAATTGGACTTTTGTCTGGTTGAGTGGATTCTTTGAAGTTCTTGTACTTGTTGAACCTTCTGAATGACTTATCCCTCTTGAACTTCTTTTCTGTAGAACAAGCTTTATTTTCCCGATCAGGAGAGACAATTCTTCGTCACTCTCAGAATCCTCGTGTTCAGACAGGTCAACATCACTGGATGACTCGTTTGCCTTTAGAGCCTTGGAGGATTTTGTTGACTTTTGATAAGCTTTCAGAGCAATTGACTTGCCCTTCTTTGGTACAACTTCACCTCCAAGTTCTTGCTCATGAACAGTGAGTGTTCCAAGAAGTTCATCCATAGTCAAGGTAGTGAGATCCTTGGCTTGAGAGATAGCAGTGACCAAAGGTCTCCACTGTTTAGGTAGACTTCTCAGAATCTTTCCAAACTTCTCAGCATTGGTGTAGACTTTGCCAAGAGATTTTAAACTGTGGACTATAGTTTGAAATCTTCCTATCATTTGAGCAACAGATTCTCCTTCCTCCATGACAAACAGTTCATACTTTCTGACAAGTATGGTAATCTTTGACTCTTTGACTTTGGTTGTTCCTTCATGTGTGAAAGCTAAAGTGTCCCATATTTCTTTGGCAGAGTCACAAGCACATACCTTCCCAAACTCCTCAGGACTGAGAGCACAAATGATGTTATATCTAGCTTTGTGGGTCAGCTCCCATTTTGTCTTTTCTGTAGTAGTCCACTGAGCTTTTGGCTTGTCAGAGTCATCATCATTCTTGGGAATGAATGGACCATCTGCAATGACATCCCAAAGATCAGAGTTTGTAGATAGAATGAACCATTTAAATCTATCTTTCCGATAGTTGTAGTTTTCTCCATTGAAGTAAGGAGGTTTGGTTAGAGAAGCTCCTTCAGTCTGGTGACTTCCACTTGAACTAGCTCCAACAGTCATGTCTATTATTCAGGACCTTTTACCTCTACACTGTAAGATCCCAGAGGCTGAGCTCGGATACCAACTGAAATAAGCAACTATAAACACGAGAAGGGGGTTGAATTGTGTTTATCAGAATTTAAACAAAGTTGAAAACTTTTCGCATAAAGAAGCTTGGTTCAGACGAGTGGAAAGATACAGGACAGACCGGTGACATGTCTGATGAAATTTTAACACTGACTTAGGCAAACACACCACTTGATAAACAGATAATAGAACTAAAGCAACTACAGAGTTTATAAGGAAATAGAGATTGACACAATTATTTATCCTGGTTCACACTTCAAAGCAAAGAGCTATGTCCAATCCATGGCAGCACCAAGTTTTATCCACTATAACTGATTAGGTTACAGACTACAAGTATTCTTTGCACACCTAGCCTCTTCAGGCTCCAAGACAAGTATTCTTTGGACACCTAGCCTCTTCAGGCTCACTCAGATTTATTTGAGAAATTTGGTTTGTAATAGATACAACTTTAGACAGACAGATCTTTTCACTAACACTCAGAGAGTGGTTTAAATGTAAAGCTTAGGAAAGTCTGCGTAATAACTTCAAATGATTGAATAATACACAATGAAAGAATGAAGATATTAATGCGCAAAGTAATGGCTCTTTAATGCTATATGTATTCTCTATATCTTCATCTTCAATGACTTCTGTATTTATAGTCTTCAAGCATTTACGATCCGTTTGAGACATTCCCTCAGATGTTGGCTTCAAGCAGAACTCATTAAATGCAATAGAGTCGTTTTGGGCAGCCATTAATGCAATAGGAACGTTGGTTGTACTCTAACTTGAAGGATCATGGCTTTATGCATCGTGAAACAGCCATATCAGAGTTGTATAGAGAGCTTTTTGTACTTTGCTCAGTACAATTCCCTTTTCGTACAATGTCCAGAGGTACTAGGGAATAAAACACGTTGGAAGCATTCTTTAACTGGTCTTTGGTTCGGATATCCGAGGTTGCTTGAGAGAGTAACTTCTGACTTTTCTTGATAAGCGTGAGACTAAGTAGGAGGGAAGGCTTCAAATCTCTTTCTGATAGGACAGCTCACAAAAGCTTGTTTGGTCCTTGATTCTTCAACAAGTAACCTCAGACAAGTGTAGGAACTCACGGGGAGACAAGTTGAAGACGTATCTTGAAAGAAGTCAATAATCCTAGTCAGCAGACAAGTTGACTTTCGCTTATAGAGACATGTAGTCACTTATATGAGCAGACATATGATTCTTACTGTTTAATCTGCATACTAGATATACAGGTTAGCAACCAATATGAAGGTTAATTAAATCATTAACCAATGTTTAGTTCTCGATCATCAAAACTTAGGGAAATGCACAACAAAAATTTTAGAGACTTAACACATTATACTACTGCTTTCGTGACATAACCATATTGCTTTCGTAGCAATGAGATCCCAAGATGTTTTTTTTATTTTTTATTTTCCACTCCAAAGCTAGGGTTAAAAGTTATTAGGGTTGGGTTCGGTTATTTGGAAGCTCATTCTATTTTTTTTCTAAGATAGTTATAAAAAATTTAGAAGACCATATGGTTATGTCACGAAAACAGTAGTATAGTGAATGACCAAACTAAATCCTTCGTAGGCCAAGATGATTTTTTTTTATTTTTACGTTTTACTCTAAATCTAGGGTTAAAGGTTTTAAGGGTTGAGTTATGGTATTTGGAAGCGCATTCTATTTTTTATTTTAAAAATTAAATTATCTTAGAAGACATTATGGTTATGTCATGAAAGCAGTAGTATAGTGGATATGACCCAACTAAGTCCTCCGTAGGCCAGGATGATTTTTAATTTTTTCCCTGCAAAGCTAGGGTTTAAGGTTAATATGGTTGACTTAGGATATTTGGAAGCTCTTTCAACTTTTAAAAAAAATTAATTTTTTAGAAGACAATATGGTTATGTCACGAAAGCAGTATTATAGTGGATGACTCAATTATGTCCTCTTTCGGCCAAGATGTTCCAAGATATTTTTTATTTTTTATTTTTCTCTCCTAAGTTAAGGCTAAAGGTTATTAGGGTTGATTTAGGGTATTTGGAAGATCATTATATTTTTTTTTCACTTAATTTTATTTTTGTTTAAAATGTTAATTTATTTATTTTAATCAATAAGTAAAAAATAAAACGTTCATATTCACAAACTTACCATTGAGGGTCTGGAATTAAATTATATATGGTCAAATATTCAAAGAAAAGTCTTTAGTCTCCATTAAATTTCTCTAGAATGTTCTCCCTCACTCATATGTTCTATCTGGTTCCCGTCTCATGAGTTCTCTCCTCTCCCTCATTTGGCCCTTTCTTTCTCCTCATCTCCCTCTCAGTTCAACCGCCCTCCCTCCCTCTCCTTCTCTCGTCCTCTCTCAGTCTACCTTACTCTATCTCTTGGTTTCTCGTCCAAGCAACCCCTCTCATCTCAGATCGACCTTTTTCTCTTTCCCTCTAAATTTAGAAAGCCCGATGAACGCTGTTGGAGGTGCGTCCAGACGAGCGGAGACGCGTTTAGGAGGAGATGCAGCTGTTGAGGTTAGGGGAGTGCAAAACCCGACCCGGCCCTAGAACCCGTCCCAACCCATGGTGTTTGGGCTGGGTCTGACCCTAACCCGAAGAAGAGAAGGGACGAACTCGCGTCCCACTTAATGACCCGACGCCGGGTTAGGGACAGGTCCGGGTTGACCTTCGGGTTACCCAACCCGTCCCATATAATAAAAATATACTTTTATCCCTCCCTAGTATATATTTCACGTGTGGTCACTAAGAGAGAAGTATGAAGTAAATTACTAAATTTCTACTGTCACATTTCACATCTCACACTAGCCAACCGGTGGCTTTTAGGAAGCATTTTGTGGCTTTTATGACATTGAAATAATCTTGTTTGATGAGAGTATTTTGTTTTTAACAATTTGACTTTGGTAACATCAGCATCAAGGAAGCATCTACCAAAAGGATTTATTTGTTGATATTTCATAATATCTATTTTTGGATCAATTGGTGGCTTTAAGGTAGCATCTTTTGTTGATATTTTACATTATAAAAAAAATTAACATTTTCCCACTCATAGAAATTTTGTTTACAAAGAATCTATTTAAATTCGGGTAAACCCGGTCACGTCCCATTTATACCCGGTCTTAAACCAACCCGCATATGACCGGGTTCCTTCAGGTTTAGGGTTGAGTTCGGGTTCAAAGATTTGGCCCTATCAATGGTTAGAGTCGGGTAAGTGATGGGTCTCGAATACGCAAGTGTACGGCTTCGTCGTCAAGTAATAAAAAGATCGAATCCACAGGGACCGTGATCTTAAATGACTATCAATTATTAAATCAATTAAACTGGACTAGAAAAATATTTGGAAAAGATTTGGTTTTTAAAGGATTAACTAACAATTCAAATATTTAAAACGCAATCAAACAAAATAGGAAAGTAAATCAAATAGGGGTTTTTCAAATTCAAAAGAGATTTCCAGGAATTGGGTTACCAACAAGACTGCTCATGTTACTAAATTGATTACCTCTCTTGTTAATTATCGAAATTTGCTTTGAAGGTGAATTTATCCTAAATAAGTTAATGTTCCCTCTCGGGATACAAGAACTGTGCCCGATTAAACCAATCCCTACTCTCGTGGTAATTGAATTTAAATCGAACCCTTTAAGCTTTGTGACAATTCAGTGAACCCTCGAAGGACCGCTTCTAACTCTCGTGATTTAAGTCCTAAGTTTAATTCCTATAGATCCAATACCTAAGTTCACCGCTAGGTTCCTCCTTAGAGTATCTATGACATGCAAATAAGTGCGCACCAGATTCACAAGTAATTCATGCAATAGGAATCAAATCGAAAGCAAATTGAAATTAACAAGAAGTAAAACGTCAATTCATAACATAAAATAAATCTTGGGCATAGTCCCAATTCCTAGAAATAAAAACAACTACTCAAGCATTGTCATGTTCATAGCAAGCTTGATTAACAAAAGCATAAAAGAAAACCTAAGAGAAGAGAAGAAATTGAGAAGAAGAGAAATCCTAGTTTTTGCCTAAGGTAGCAGCCGAAGGGATCCCTATTTTCGAGCCTAATTGCCCTATTTATAGAGTAGGTTAACTGGAATCCCAAGCAATTACAAAATCAGATCAAATCAGGTTTTAAAATTCCAGATATTGCGCGTCACGGTCGTGATGCCTGTCACAGCCTGGCCGTGATAGATTCCGTCTTGGAAACCTTGGCACTGATGGCCTGTCACGGCCATGATGGCCATCATGGCCTGGCCGTGACAGGTTCTGACTTTTTCGTTCTTTTCTTTTCAGCCTTGCTCGATCATGGCCGTGATGGCTGTCACGGCTAGGCCGCGATGGCCTCTGTTTGGCTCAGTTGTTTTTGCTTTTCAAGCTCCATCTTCATGCAAGCTCCATCATGGTTGATCTTGAACATTTGAATCTTTTATTCCTGCACAAAAACACCACAAAACCGCCTTACCCGTTCCAAGGTAAAAACTAACAAAAATCAAATTAAAAATGCCTAAACTACATGAAAATGCATGCAATATGATAAAGAAATATGAGGTGTAATCACACTCATCAAACTACCCCAAGCTTAAGATTTTGCTTGTCCTCAAGAAATAACCAAGGCCAGACAAGATAGACAACCAGAGCATGTACAGTGATCCAAGAACCCGAGTAACAAATCCAAGTAACATGCATATCCAAATAAGCAACCAAGAGACAATCAATTTCAAGTCCAATTAGAAGTTTAGGTTCTCTAGATTCATGCTTTTCACTAATTCGGGAACTCTTCTCACCTCACTCAAGTGTTTAAGGACATATGACAATTCACTCAATTTCCTCAAGGAAGGCACCCTACCATAAGCTTGACTATTAATCAAATCTCTACTTTATTAATGAAAACACATAAGAATCAAGAAGTCTTTTGTTTTGGTTGTAATGGGGCCATGGGATTAATCGTTAGGTGGGGAAACCAAGAAAAGGAACATTCAAGAAGGCTAACAAAATATAAAACAATGCAAAGCATGACAACCTTCTAAAATACCTTTTTGGGCTTTAATTCACTTTTCCTCATTTCCTTTTTTTTTCCTTTCTCTTTTATTTATTTTATTATTTTTTTATTTATCACTTTCTTTTTCTCATCCCCTTCTCCATTTTTTTTGTGTTTATTTCATTTTAGTTTTTCAATTTGGAGAAGGGGAGATTTCCAACTTAAGAGAAATATTTTTCTAACTTTTTCATCCCACAATTCTATTTTTCAAACTACCTTTTTGCCCGTTTTGCAATACTTTAAAAGGTGTCATACCAAACATCATTCATCAAAATAAATCAAGGTACCAAGAAAAGCATTTTATTTTATTAGGCTCAAAATTGGGCAACTAAGGGGTAGCATTTAGTTGGTCAAAGCTGAGAAGGCCAGAAAAATACCTAGTGCCTCAATCATTTTCAAATATGTTTTCAAAAAATTTTAAGTTTCAAAACGGTTTCAAGTCAAGTTCTAGATAATACAATCTAAGAGGAATAAAACACTCAATCACAAAGAATGTGGTAGATTTAGTGAGTACCCCTTTTAGGCTCAAAAAATCTCACATTTAGTAGTTTAAAATCAATGAGAAACACAAATCTAAGGAACCATATGCTAATTATCAACTATCAGAAGATCATATCAAACATTTTTATTTTTAGCCTATAACAAGAATACGAAAATTGGGTGCAAAAAATCACTGTCTCAATTTATTTGGCGCAAAGTTCTCACAATTGGATGCATACTCTAAGCAAGGGGCAATCTAATCATGTGATTATGCAAAACTACACCTATATGAATGCAACATGAAAAATGCAAAAATGAAAAAAAATGCAAAAATACCCCTACCCCAAGCTTAAAAACTTACATTGTCCCCAATGTAAATAATCAAGTCGGAGAGGAGAAAAATGGAACAACTCACCGAGATGGTGGAGGGTGCTGGCTCACATGCCAGTCAAAGAGCTGCTGGAAGACGTGTCACGACCGTGACGTTCATCACAGGCAGGCCGTGACCAGTTCTGGTGTCAAGCAAGTCCCCATCACGGTCGTGATATACATCACAGTTGGGTCGTGATCAATTCGGGTCTATAGGAGCTGGCCTCTCACGGTCGTGACCTCCATCACGGCTAGGCTGTGATACATTCTGATCTTCTGGGTCCTCCTTATCACGCCCGTGAGGGCTATCACGGCTGGACCGTGTTCCTTTCTGATCTTAAGCTATTGGCTAATCACGGTCGTGAGCCCTGTCACGGCTAGGCCGTGATCTCCTCTGACTTTATTTTTCCATGCCCTTTTGCTCTTCCTGCCTTCATAACCTAAAAATACTTGGCAAAACCATCAATTAGTGATCTTTCTTCTCTTAATCTTCTCAAATTATTCAAAAACAAAATTCAAAAACAAATTGAAAAGGGAAAGAAAACTTGGGTTGCCTCCCAAGAAGTGCTTATTTATGGTCTTAAGCTTGACCATACTCCCTTCGATCAGCCGGGATCGGCTGGGCTTGGAAATGCAAGAACGCCTCTCTTCCAAGGAAGTCCATCAAAGAGCCTATTTTGTTCGTATGGCCACATGCGCTTTTGCTTTGCTCTTTTCACTCTAAGTTTCATGGCCTTACTTCCTTCTGGCGGAAGTTTTAACTCCACATGTTGAGGAACTCCAATTTTATCATTGTTTGGTGGATCATTTGTCATGCAAAGTTTGGGAGTTGCTTCCATGTTAAGCTCTTCCTTCACCTTTGGAGGCATTATCTCAATCCTGCACACATGACTCTCAAAAGGAAGGTTGTTATATGAGTTAGTCAAATCAAAATCCACCCTACCTTCCTCTACATTCAAAGAGAGCTTACCATTTTTTACATCTATTATTGCTCCAGCTGTGGCCAATAATGGCCTTCCAAGAATGATAGGGAATTTAGAATTCCCGTTCATGTCCAACACCATGAAATCGGTAGGAATGAAAAATTTCCCTACCTTTATGGGGACATTCTCTAGTAAGCCTAGAGGGGTTTTAGTTGATCCGTCCGCAAATTGTAAAGAGGACTTGGATGGACTCAATACCTTGGTTCCTAACCTCTCAAAGATAGTAAGCGGCATCAAACTCGCACTAGCCCCTAAGTCACATAAGGCTTGGTCTATTTTTAATTCTCCAATTGAGCAAGCAATAGAGAAACTTCCTGGATCTTTTAGTTTAGGAGGCATATTAGTTTTTATCACGGCATCACACTCCTCAATTAAGCTCTTAGTTTCTTTTTCTACTTACATTTTCTTGACCAACCTTTGTGGGAAAGGTATTCGGGGTTGGCGCTGTCGCGCACGCGTCAAAAAGCAAGCGATTTACAAAAACATGTAGATAGGGAGCGATAACTCGAGTACGTCTCACAAGGACTCTCGGATTATTATTAACAGAAAAGTCTTTTTTTTTTTGGGGGTGGATTTGAAATTAAATAAAGAAAACAAATCAGAAGACTATGCAAACTAAACAATTATCAAATAAGCTAAACGATCAACCTACTGTTCTCGGTTTCCCACTATCATTGGTTCATACAATTCCATGCCCTAAGCGGATTCTAATCTCTTTTCGATTGTAACATCAATTAACAAGCGAAACCGATGCTACGAGACATATGTTCCTAATTCCGAATTAAGCAAACGGATTAAGCCCTTCGTGAATTAAGCAAACACGAATTGAACACACGCGAATTAAGCAAACGCGATTAAGTATAGGAACACACAATCATCGAAACAAACCAATACATACTCTATACAATTCTGAATTAAGCAAACAGAATATATAGAACAAATATTGAAAGAGAATAGCAATGAGTTTAGGAATTACAAAACCTCAAGTGGCGGCGAAAACCGGTTACAGTAGATTGATCAAAGGAGACTAGCTCTCCATTACAAAGGGAACACAAAACTCTAAACCTAAATTCGCAGCCGTCCTACTCTAAAAGAAAAGAAGATGATAAAAGAGATAATCAGTTATGCCCTAAAACAGATATAAATACAGATTCTGGGTTGCGCTCGCTCGCGAGGCGAGACATGATTCGCGAGGCGAATATTATGAACAGCTCTTCAGTGTTTGGCTTTCTCGCAAGGCAAGACGAGTATTCGCGAGGCTAGTCTTCAAATTCCAATCTATCGCAGTCGTGACCTTCATCACGGCTAAGTCATGATGGTCTCTGTCCTTCAGGGTTGGATTTCTCGCGGGGTGAGACAGTGATTCGCGTGGCGAGACAAAGAGGATGGCATTTCTGGCACAGTGAGGCTTCAGGATCGCGAGGCGAGTAGCCTCTCGCGGGGCAAATAACACCAGAATTGTTTCTCTTTATTAACCTGAAAACAAGAGGTAGTAGTAAGTGCTTTATTTAACTCTAAATCAGTTAAATTACCCTAAAACTACTTTAGAGACTCAAAATGTTGCTTGAGGACAATCAAGTGTAATTTGGGCGAAAACGAGATATAATTAGCACAAAGCCATGGTCTTTCTAGTTATAAAACTAGACGAGCCAGAGGCTGATCAAAATACCCCAAACTTAAACTTTGCTTGTCCCCAAGTAAACTAAAATTCAAAAAGACTCAAGACATGGCAAGCTTAAAGGATTCAATCAAATTCGCACAAATTTCATGCAACTTCAACAAAACAATTTTTTTCTTAATGTTCCCCCCTTTTCAACAATGCAATCCCCACATTCATCTACTTTAAACATTGAGAATTCTACCATTCATGCAATCATTAATCTAAGCAGGGGATCCAAGTTACACACAAAAGGGAGATCACCCAATTCAAACAATTGCCTTCCTCACAAGGGCATTTAACATTTCACTCAATCGCTCAATTTTTGTCTAGGCTATCAACTTTTCACTCCATTCACATTTCAAGAGCACTTCCCATGAATTTGATTTTCATCTCAAACAAGGTTCCCACGAAAACATGCATGCAACATCAAAAGGTCTTTTAAGGTTGTAATGGGGCCTGGCTAAGGGTAGGATATACAAAGGAATTAGGCTTAAGTCCCTAAGAACTAAGAGAGCATGAGCATTTTGATACATTTGAATTTCCACTCAAGTTCTTTTTTTTTTCATTCTTCTTTATGCTTTTGGGTGACTACAGCCTTTTTCTTCTAATATCCTTTTTGACATTTTTGCACTTTTCTCTTTTTTTTTCTTTTTTTCTCTCTTTTTTTCTTCTTCTTTTTGCCCTTAGCTCCAACCTTTATATTTTTCTTTTTCTCAATCCCAAACAACACATCATATCCTTGCAGCCACCCTAAACTTAGTTTCTTGCAAACCTTGTCTTGCTAAGGATCCATGCTCTCCTAATCCTAAGATTGGGTTAACATGGTTTTTCAGATTTTAGGCTCATAACATAAGGTCATCAAGAAATAATAGGCTAATTAGGCTCAACGGGGCTAACTAAGGAACATGCATTAGGGACTGGTTCACTTTAGGCCAGGTAGCTAATTCAAAGAAAATTGCCTAAATCATTTGATGCAAGCACATAAATATGCAAACTATGAAGAGATTCAAGCAAATTCGGGAAAGTGCAGCTCAAAAGTGATTCACACAGTTAAAAACATGTTGGAGGCTCAAATCCTCACCCTGACATTTTTTTTGCAAATTGTTTGACCGAGATTCTATCCCTAGTGTGTGCATCCCATCACCCCAAACTTATCATAAATCATGCAATCATAACAGAATATCTCAAAGTTCAATTTTCGATTTTTCACATGGGGATCAATTTTCAAATCTCAAGACCTAGGGGGAAATCATCAGAAATCAACAGTCAACTCATGTCATGCAATCAATCTATGCAAAATTTGATCAAAAACCAACAAGCTCACCGACACAAGACTCACACACAAACTCTTGATCTTCTCAAATTATTCAAGAGCTAAAAGAAAAATAAACAAAAACAAAGCAAGGCAAAGCAATTAAAAAGAGTAAGGTTTAGAGAAAACTCATGGGGGTGGTTCCACCGGGGTCCCACTGTCTGTGATACAGCGGCCACGGAATGCTCAAAGTGTGATATGATCCTCCCGGATCCCATGGCATGCAGCATAAGTATGGGAGTGGGCACCTGATAATCATGGTAACTTCGCCAAGTGCGATGGACTTCTCACTCTCTCTTGGGTTAAAGTTGACCTCCCGGTCAACAAAGTCAACAAAATCCTCCCAATAAAAATGGGGTTCAACCTCTTGGACTGGCCATAGTGCCTTCATATCCCAGGGTGCAAAATCCAGAGGCTCGAACTCCATCGCTGGTGGTTCCACAGTGGGAGGTGGCAAACAGGTAGAGAGGGTCTCCAGGGCTGCTTCAACTTCTGCACGTTCTTCATTCACTGCATTATCCAATCCATCACCTGCTATACATGCAGAAATCTCAGCACACACCATACAAAGGTTAGTGTTAGTACAGTCAGTACATATAGTACAACAAACTGAATCAGAAAAAGTTTGAATGTCTGGAAATTCAACACACAGTTCATCAGTAATAGTGTTCTTGACTTCAAAATCATGTTTAAAAGAAGTATTGTCAAGAACAACTATTTGTGAATCTGTATGTTTCTCAAGGAGACGTTGAGTTTGCAGTGCAGCCGAGGTGGAGACAATGTGATCAATTTGAATGGCCAACTTCTGAAAACCAGCTTCTATCCTCTGTTGGGATTCAAGATTTTGTTCTGCCATCCGTTGATTGTTCTCTGCCATCCATTGATTTTGTTCTGCCATCTGTTGATTGTTCTCTTCCATCCGTTGAGTGTTCTCGGTCATTCGTTGTATCAGAGAAGCTAACTCATCTAGGCTGCCTTGATCTCCACCATGTTGGCTAGGATAATCGTTCACTCCAAACATGCCAAAATCACTACTAAACTCATAGCCTCCAGCAAAGTTTGGATAACATATGCATGGTGGTGGCTCATCAAAGTTAGGATAATATATGCATGGCTCATAATCAACATAAGGTAAACAATCTTGCATATAGTTATCCATGGGAAGTACTACGATTCGTTACCAGACAAAGCAGCCATAACTAATTCAGCAATGCAGAATTTTTTTTTTAATTTTTTTTTTCTATTAACAACAACAAGAGTCCCCGGCAACGGCGCCAATTTGACGCGCTGTCACGCACGCGTCAAAAAGCGAGCGATTTACAAAAACATGTAGATAGAGAGCGACAACTCGAGTATCGTCTCACAAGGACTCTCGGATTATTATTAACAGAAAAGTCAGTTTTTTTTTTTTTTGGGGGGGGGGTTGGATTTGAAATTAAATAAAGAAAACAAAGCAAACGACTATGCAAACTAAATAATTATCAAATAAGTTAAACGATCAACCTACTGTTCTCGGTTTCCCACTATCGTTGGTTCATACAATTCCATGCCCTAAGCGGATTCTAATCTCTTTTCGATTGTAACATCAATTAACAAGCGAAACCGACGCTACGAGACATATGTTCCTAATTCCGAATTAAGCAAACGGATTAAGCCCTTCATGAATTAAGCAAACACGAATTGAACACATGCGAATTAAACAAACGCGATTAAGTATAGGAACACACAATCATCGAAACAAACCAATACATACTCTATACAATTTTGAATTAAGCAAACAGAATATATAGAACAAATATTGAAAGAGAATAGCAATGAGTTTAGGAATTACAAAACCTCAAGTGACGGCGAAAACCGGTTATAGTAGATTGATCAAAGGAGACTAGCTCTCCATTACAAAGGGAACACAAAACTCTAAACCTAAATTCGCAGCCGTCCTAATCTAAAAGAAAAGAAGATGATAAAAGAGATAATCAGTTCTGCCCTAAAACAGATATAAATACAGATTCTGGGTTGCGCTCGCTCGCGAGGCGAGACATGATTCGCGAGGCGAATATTATGAACAGCTCTTCAGTGTTTGGCTTTCTCGCGAGGCGAGACGAGTATTCGCGAGGCGAGTCTTCAAATTCCAATCTATCACAGTCGTGACCTTCATCACGGCTAAGCCGTGATGGTCTCTGTCCTTCAGGGTTGGATTTCTCGCGGGGTGATACAGTGATTCCCGTGGCGAGACAGAGAGGATGGTATTTCTAGCACAGTGAGGCTTCAGGATCGCGAGGCGAGTAGCCTCTTGCGGGGCGAATAACTCCAGAATTGTTTCTCTTTATTAACCTGAAAACAAGAGGTAGTAGTAAGTGCTTTATTTAACTCTAAATCAGTTAAATTACCCTAAAACTACTTTAGAGACTCAAAATGTTGCTTGAGGACAATCAAGTCTAATTTGGGCAAAAACGAGATATAATTAGCACAAAGCCATGGTCTTTCTAGTTATAAAACTAGACGAGCCAGAGGCTGATCAGTAAGGTGGTGGAGGGACATACTTTGGCTATATCTCTTAATGTTCACTCATGTCCTCCTCACATTCCACATTCTTTTTAACTACCCCAAGCTTATCATCCCTCAAGTATATAGTATTACAGTGCTCATTGGGATTAACTTCGGTTTGTCCTGGGAATGTACCCTTAGTTCTAGAATATGTACTAGCTTGTTGGGCAATCTGAGTTTCTAACATCTTATTATGGATGGCTAAGTTATCTACCTTAGATGTTAACTCTTTTATTGCCTCATTGACTGCCCTACCTTGTTGCCTAAACTCTTCATTTTGCTTTGTTTGAGTTTCAACAAAATTTTCCATAAGAGACTCAAGTTTAGACTTTTGTACCTGAGGATACCCCGATGTGGGTTTCCTATTACCTTGGCCTTCCTGGAATTCATGGTTCAACGTGTTGTTGTAGTTCCCATAGGAGAGATAAGGATTATTCTTCCTCACTTGGTTGTAAGGATTTGGAGGATCATAATTTGACAACTTTGGGTTCGTGTCATAGAAGTTGTGACAAGAGTTCACTTGTTCCCCCGAAGCACCGGATCCAGGAGCAATACCATGTGAGCACTCCATTATGTCATGTCCTTGCATTCCACAAATCTCACAAACAACATTAGTAGCACCTATTGAACTCACATTAGCCTTTTCAAGCATATCAAAGCGTTTATTCAATGAGTCAAATTTAGACATAATTAGATCATTGCTTTTCATTTCAAACTTACCCCCCCCCCCCCCCCCCCAAAAGTTTTTTCGGGTTATTACCTCTTTCCGAACCCCATTGGTGATAGTTGGTGGCTACGTTTTCAATGATATTGAACGCTTCAGTTAGAGGTCTATTCATAAAGGCTCCACCAGCTGCGGAGTCAAGTGACACCTTCGAAGAGTAATTCAATCCGTTGTAGAAGGTATGCACTAACAACCACCTCTCGAGTCCATTATGTGGGCAAGACTCTAGCAATTCTTTGTAACGATCCCAAGCTTCGGATAAGCATTCTCCATCCTTTTGGAAGAAGTCGGTGATCTGAGTTCGTAGGTGCTTGATCTTGGATGGAGGGAAGAATTTCTCCAAGAATGCCTGCTCCAGTTGGTCCCAAGTTGACAAAGTATTAGGGGGCACTTGCTTCAACCAAGCTTTTGCCTTTCCAGTCAGAGAGGAGGGGAATAACCTCAAGCGAATAGCATCAATCGGGGCACCTTGAATTCTTATTGCGTTGGTGAACTCCAAGAATGTCTCCACATGATCAGTCGGGTCCTCCGAGGGTAATCCTCCAAATTGATGTTGCCTAATCATGCCAATTAACAGAGGCGGTATAATGTAGTTCTCCGCCTCAATTTCTTGTCTAGCAATCCCAGTTCGAAAACCCCTAGCATTTGGGACTGCGTAGTCCTTCAGTGGTTTCGCCATGAGTGGAATGAGAATCAACCTTTCTCTCGCTCTTTGTCTTTGTAGTCTCCCACGTCTACGAAAGGTCCTTTAGATCTTGGGGTCAACTTCAATAAGATTTCTGAGACTTTGGGATCTTCTCATAAGATAGAAAAATTCCTGCAAAGAGAAAGGTAGATACACTAGAAAAAGAAAAGAGGTAAATGAAAAAAAGAAGATTTAATATATATAAAAAAAAAGGTTCAGAAAAACCAGTTTAAAAATTAAATTGAAATTCAAGAAAGCACAGTCCCCGGCAACGGCACCAAAAAATTGATAGGTCACGAATCCGCAAGTGTACGGCTTTGTCGTCAAGTAATAAAAAGATCGAATCCACAGGGACCGTGATCTTAAATGACTATCAATTATTAAATCAATTAAACTGGACTAGAAAAAGATTTGGAAAAGATTTGGTTTTTAAAGGATTAACTAACAATTCAAATATTTAAAACGCAATCAAACAAATTAGGAAAGTAAATCAAATAGGGGTTTTTCAAATTCAAAAGAGATTTCCAGGAATTGGGTTACCAACAAGACTACTCATGTTACTAAATTGATTACCTCTCTTGTTAATTATCGAAATTTACTTTGAAGGTGAATTTATCCTAAATAAGTTAATGTTCCCTCTCGGGATACAAGAACCGTGCCCGATTAAACCAACCCCTACTCTCGTGGTAATTGAATTTAAATCGAACCCTTTAAGCTTTGTGACAATTCAGTGAACCCTCGAAGGACCGCTTCTAACTCTCGTGATTTAAGTCCTAAGTTTAATTCCTATAGATCCAATACCTAAGTTCACCGCTATGTTCCTCCTTAGAGTATCTATGACATGCAAATAAGTGCGCACCATATTCACAAGTAATTCATGCAATAGGAATCAAATCGAAAGCAAATTGAAATTAACAAGAAGTAAAACGTCAATTCATAACATAAAACAAATCTTGGGCATAGCCCAAATTCCTAGAAATAAAAACAACTATTCAAGCATTGACATGTTCATAGCAAGCTTGATTAACAAAATCATAAAAGAAAACCTAAGATAAGAGAAGAAATTGAGAAGAAGAGAAATCCTAGTTTTTACCTAAGGTAGCAGCCTAAGGGATTCCTATTTTCGAGCCTAATTGCCCTATTTATAGAGTAGGTTAACTTGAATCCCAAGCAATTACAAAATCAGATCAAATTAGGTTTTAAAATTCCAGATATTGTGCGTCACGGCCGTGATGCCTGTCACAGCCAGGCCGTGACAGATTCTGTCTTGGAAAATTTGGCATTGGTGGCCTGTCATGGTCGTGATGGCCATCACGCCCTGGCCGTGACAGGTTGACTTTTTCGTTCTTTTCTTTTCAGTCTTGCTCGATCATGGCCATGATGGCTATCATGGCTAGGCCGTGATGGCTTCTGTTTGACTCAATTTTCTTGCTTTTCAAGCTCCATCTTCATGCAAGCTCCATCATGGTTGATCTTGAACATTTTAATCTTCAATTCCTGCACAAAAACACCACAAAACCACCTTACCCGTTCCAAGGTAAAAACTAACAAAAATCAAATTAAAAATACCTAAACTTCATTAAAATGCATGCAATATGATAAAGAAATATGAGGTGTAATCACACTCATCAGTAAGGGACAAGCATAACCCGTCCCATGCTCACCCCTAGTTGAGGTGGTCCCGGACATGCATGTATCAGATCTATAATATTTACCTTTTTTAACATTGGAAGTTCTGGTTTTTGTGATCTTTCCCTTTTATTTTGTTTTTTTTAATTTGTGTTGAAAAATGTTGGTACTGTATATTGGTTCTTCATCTCTATTTCTGTGAATGCTATTTTTTTACCTACTATTTCCTGGCTCATTGGTATATTTTGGTTGATGAAATACAAGAAAATAGTTTTTTAATGTTAAGCAACCGTTCCTTATATAAGGAACGGTGCTTAACTTTAAGCAATCCAGATTTTAAGCAACTGCCACGTCCTCCAGCTCCAACGAGCAGAAAAAATAATGAACGGATACTTATGTTTAAGAACCTCAAGCAACCCGCGCTAAAGATGCTCTTAGTTATTAAAGGGTTGTGCTAACTAAAGCTACAACTATATGAAGTTTTACTATAATCCCTCTCAAACAATGCATGACTTATTCACTAACATGGTCACACATAATGTAGGTATTAGAATAAGCTAGTTTGCTCTTAGCTTTTTGACTTTTGGTCTTTCACCAAGGTAATCTTCCGTGCACTGTTGCGATTGGTAACTGTTATGACATCAATCAGAATAATAACGAAACAAAGCAGAAAAAGAACAAGAGAAGGAGAATCAACACGCTGAGATTTAATGTGATTCGACCAATGTGATCTACATATATAGACAGTCAAAGAATTTCTTTATTCAATAGAGAAAGAGGTTACAACCATCAACAGTACAAATGAGCAGCCACTCACACTCACCCTATCGTAAACACACCCTATTTTCCCGTGTAAGGTGAGAAAGTCTCTAAAGTGAAAGTAAATGTGTATCTACCCATTAATTACTTCTAGTAAGTTAAGATCTTTATGCATTTATCGAATCAAGGATGAAAGTGAAACACCCCCCCTGGGTATTACAAGTAACACATGCGGAAGTAAATTAAAAGATAATTTACTGGTAGCTTTCGGAAAATTTTTTCTTTTAAGTCAGAAAACTGGGGTATAAAATTTTTCTTTAAGGAAAACTCTGAAATCCATCATTCATACATTTAAAACGTAAAGTCACGTTCGTAAAAAAGTTACCATGACATACAACATTTCTCTAAGTTTCCACTTTCGAAAGAAAAAGTTCAAACTACAGATGGATGTATATAACACTACATGTACCGACCTCTTCAGATATACAACCCAACTCAGACTCCTAAGCTGGTCATTCTATCAAATATTCATTGGAGTGATCCCCAATCATAATACTTTCCCAACCTCTAACACTAGGTATTCAAGTGACTTAGAAAGACTCCTATGCAGCATCGGTACTAGAAACCAAGGTACTACAGTAAAACCCTAAGAGACCTGATATAACTGTAAGAGTGAGACACCGGAAAATGGATATATCATACAACAACCATATACATGATACATACAACACATTGGCATATTAGAATTTAAGAATTATTCATAGATAAAACAACAAGTGTTAAATCAGTGGGTCTCATACCCGAATCAATCAGTTTTATAAAGATAATGCATGACACTTCAATCATCAGGCTCTAAACTTAATCTCATGAGATATCATCACCGGTTTATCATTAAAAAAGAAAGAGTTTATCAGACTCATATGCCGCATTGGCAAGTTGTCTCTGTCACCTCATCCACCCGGATCAACATCATCACGAATCCCTTATAACGGCAATTCGGATGTATACATCATCGAATACCACATCTTAAGAAGGTATTCGGTAACTCAATCACGTCTGCTAAGGGGAAATGCATACAAATAAAATACTTTTCATTATCGAGACTTTTCTTTGTGTTCACTCTTTTCCGTTGTCGAAGCCCAAAGCTAACGACTATTCACAATTTTCATCACTTGAAAATCAATAACACGGGACGTGAAGTCTGAGTGCTCAATCACAGCACCTTAGACCGATGCCGCAGTCCAAGGTTGTGGTCGTAGAAACAATTATAATTTTATCCATGTTTTATTTCAACATAATAAGGACTCCTAACCCATAACAACGAAATCAGGACACACGGTCCTCAATTCCAAGATTAGGACTCCTAGCCCATAATATCACGATTAGGACCCTTGGTTCATAATTCTTGACACGGATCCCAGATCACGTGCATAAAACTGAATGCTAGAGGCGACGTCTCACGAACTAGATTCTCTTTCACATGTGCTTACTTTTCGCTCAGTGAAAATCAAAAACCAAAACAAACCCTCGATCGCTTATCCAAGTAACCGGAACGTTTCTAAATCATTTAGGAGAAAACCTTTTCCTTTACAAATCCTTTTATAAACCAATTACGAAATTCGTTTGCTTTTGAAATCTTTGCCGGAGTAAAATCAAATATTTTCAAAGGGATTTTCCTTCATAAAACACATAGTTCGAAAAAGGTTTTCTCTCGTACAAACTTTGGATCATAAAAAGGTAGTTTCTATTGACTTAAAAACACTTCAACGTTTCTTTTCAAAACAAGAATCTCATTCTCTTGAAGTAAGCATTTTAAACGAGGAATTTTTATAAATTAAATTAATACTTTCAAAGTTCTATTCAAGGAATATTAAGGCTTTTAATCCTTATAATCATTGAGCACATACTCAAGTCCGGCTTCTCAAGCTTCAATAAACAGTAATATATTCTCAACAATAATATCACAGTTATCGATAGTTCATCACATATATACAACTCACAATACTTTAAGGCAAGCAAATATCAACTTCAAGTAATAATCTCAATAGTTTAAGTAAACAAGTCATTCAAGTATTTGCTCCATATCATAATAATATTCAAATCACTCAAGTAAACACATACACACATGCATATAGTCATTGAATATCCCTAGGCAATCCCTTCTTACCTTCTGTGAAGGTAATGAGATTAGATGCTCGAAGAGGTATACCACGAACGTCCTTGTTTCCTCCGCAATGGAAGTCTAAGGTTATGAACACAAAATCACAAGTTAAAATCAAACAAGAACAGTAAACCACAAGGTATAGGTTCGGCCAAGACTAGTTCTTAGGGTTAGAGATTCCCGAAAATTATACAACTCATGGATTTATGATCCTTAAGTGTTAGGAGTTCATAAACGATGATCATTTAACAAAGTTGAATTAAAATCGCACTAAGTTATAAACTTAGGGTATTCGGCCAAGGCTAGTAAAATAGGCTAGCATTCACTAAACTTTCCAATCTCTTAGGTTTATCATCCATATGTATTAAGGAGCTCAAAACCATGATCATTTTGGAAAAATAAGAACAAGGTATCCTAGGTCCATAACCTTCTAGGTTCGGCCTTCATAGGATTTATAGGCTAGAAATCTTTAAACTTTCCAATCTCTTAGACTTAGCATCCAAATATCTTATGGAGCTCAAGTCCATGATCATCTTGGAAAAATGAAAGTAATACATCCTAGCTTTAATAACATAGAATAAACAAGTTAGAAATCATCAAACTTTCCAATCTCTTAGACTTAGCATCCAAATATCTTATGGAGCTCAAGTCCATGATCATTTTGGAAAAATAAAAACTCAAACATTCTAGCACCTAAACTCTAAGTTTCGGCCATCATAGGATGATGAGGAAAATATTTTTTGTTTAACAATAACTCTTAGGTTTAGAATCACAAGGTATTAAGAGTTCTAAATCCATGATCATACTTGGAAAGTTGAAACATAGTATCCTAGGCCTAATTATTCATATTTTCGGACATCATAGGAACAAGCTATCTAACCTTCCAAGATTTATAGATTTATGATCAATGGATAGTTAGAATCGCAAACACATGATCATATTCCAAAAGTTGAAACAAAACCTCCTAGGTCACAAATGCAAGCATTCGGCCTTCATTGGAAGAGATGGGTAGAGATTTTGATTTACACAACCTCTTAGTATGTAAAAATATAAGTTAATACAAGACTATAGAAAGTGGTTTCAACTCAAAAGGAGTTTTCTACCATTTTAGAGAGATTTTAGAAGTTTAAAGCATATAAAGAACACATAAAGTAAACTAAGAAATAAAAGATGAAACTTGCAAAAAGTTTCATATGAGAGCATTACCCTTAGTGTAAGGAAGAACTTTAATGAAGAACTCCAGTAGAAAAGATGAATAAAAACTAAAACTTTAAGAGCTTGAACTTTTAGAAGAAAGGAAGAAGATGAAACTTTAATGGATTTTGAAGGATGAAGATGATAAAGTGAAAATGACAGGGATATATATATAGAAAGGGGGGAGACGGCCAAGGGAAGTGAGGGAGGGCTTGTTGAGCAAACTTGGTGGTTTAATGCTTGATTGGATGGAAGAAGAGAGAGAAATGACTTTTTGGATTAGATTAGTATTATAATTTGAAAAGTGTGATAATTACATTTTTGGAGTGTGTCACAGCCTCTTCCATCATGTCTCCTCACTTCTTTTATGCTCCCTAATCTGCTCCATTTCGTACCCGGTTTCATTACCGATCGTAATTTTTCCGTTTTCGCCCTAATAAAATATTTTATTTTATTTTTGAACGAAAATTTTTAAAATAACCAAAGTTGAAGGAAACATATTAAAAACACTAACTGTCTCGTTCATGGGTCAAAATTAGGTTTTTTTCACAGTAAACTTGTACCGGCAGTGAAAACGCAGACCGGCTTCCATCTGAATTTTCAACCGAAAATTTTATCGTGACTTCATGTGATATAACAACACAAGAAAATGATTTTAGTTCAATTAAAATCATCCTCTGAGTTTAATCTAAAATAAACACATTTAAATATATATTTACTTCTACAGAAAGCATAGGAAAAACAAGGTGTTACATAAAGCACCCTTACTTTCTCACTTTAGAGGAGCCGAATCCTTTTCTGCTTCCCCCACTACCTCCCATTTTCTCCTTATTTTTCCGGCTCCAAAGAATACTAGGCCAGGTTGTAGTTCGGGTCAAGCCATTAACAAATTCAAGCAAACCACAACAGTAACCTTGCCTTCTTATTACTAAACAATGATGTGGTTTATTGGAAGCCAGAAAAAAGGCAGATCATTCCAACCACAAAATTACCATTTATATGTGACAGGCTTCAAATAATTTTAACTTGTACAACAAACGGGGGGCAATATTAGGAATAACTGAGCAAACATAGGCAGCAAGCAGTTGAACTTGAAGGCAACCCCTATCCTACTATAAGCGCAAGCAGTTGTGTGATGTAAGCTACAACTAGAAAGTTGTTGATGCGACACCCCTTCTAGGGTCATCACATAGTTACCCAAAACCGGAAAATTAAATTATTAAATGCTGGTTATTTTCGGAAAATATACTTTAAAGTAAACGTCTCATTACGAAAATAGTTCTGAACTTTCTTTTAAACATCGAACCATCCTGAACGTAAACAAACGTGTATATATATATATATATATGCATCATCATTTAAATACACACTATATCTAATAGGAGATCACAAAAGAGCCCTCTTAAGTATAGGCTATTCTCCATCAAACTAAGTAAAGAAAATAAAGACATATACATATAAGTAACGAGCAGTCCATAACCATACCAAAAACTCATGGCTCTCAGTAGCCAGATCAAAAACTGCAAGACTCGCTACCCCAGAACTATACATATAGCTGGTCAAGCTAATGAAAACCATTGGGGAGATCATGATGATCAACCACACCTACAGCAGATGTATCTGATGAAGATACCTCCGCTCCCGCTCCCTCGTCGGAAGAATCATCAACAGCAGGAGGGTGGAACTCAAGATCGTCCTCAAAGTACTCATCTGGGTCCTCCTCGACCTCATCCAAAACTACCTCAACAGGAGGTATTGCTGGTACTGCTATCTGAAGCGGAATCTGCTGAGGTGGCAAATCAAGTAACCTGTGCTCAGCCAAGTACTGTAAGTATAGACATACTCGAGGTAGAGATACCTCAACAGTCTCCACAACATGCGTCATTCACTGCGGTCCTACCTCTACTGTGCCAGTAGCCCCTCTACATGCTAGACACCACATAAAACACATACACATATATCAATACAAGCATACATAAGCAAATAGTTTATCAATGGGTTTAACACCCCAAATGTCATCATGTGAAAAACTATGCATGAACACTTCATATTCGTCATCTAAATTCGCACCTAATCTCATGAGATATCCCAACACATGGTGAGTTGATCAGGCTCAATTGCCATCCCATGGCATAAAGGCACGCAGCCATAACCCATTGCACACTGTTCACACCCAGGGCATCAATGATAAAATTGTAAATGGGGTTTCATTGTCCAACCCTGGCACAATGAAGAAAATCGTAGCATGAAATACCTGACGCCGCAAGGTAATCACACATAGAATCGTGGGCACGTCTGCCAAATGCATGCAAAACACTTTGCTCATAACACTTTTCTTTGAGTTCAATCTTTCTTTGCCGAAGCTCAAAATGGCTTACGACTCACATAGTTTTAACATCTTTAAAACTTTCATTAAAACACAGGACCTCACAATCCGAGTGCTCAATCACGACACCTCTCGACCGATGCACCAATCATAGGTTCGTGGTAATAGAAAACATCTTAAATGTTTAAACACGGTATACACCATGTATACAGTAGACACCAAGTCTACAGGACCTCAAAGTCCAAAGGACCCCAAGTCCATAACAACAAAGAACCTTAGTGCCCCGACGTCTCGGTTACTAAGTTCAACACCACTTTCAACACGGTTGAATTAATTTTGCTTTCAGAAAATCTTTTCAAATGGGAAATTCTTCAATAAAATCTTTAAATAATAAAACTTAGTTTTCACAAAGGTGAGTCACTTGAGGTTTTAAACTTACTTAAAATACATACTGCCATTTCAAAATACTTGTCGTCGACACTTTTCCAAATTTGCCGTCAATTATCACTTTTAAAGCCTTTTAAGCCAAAACATAGTTTTTTCCACTTAAATAATTTTCTAAAAATATAATTAACTTATTTTCAACAATTAATTTCATAAAATAACTTTTTATAATATTACGGAATTTCTTAAGTAAAAATTAGCAGTACAAGAATAATTTCACGATCTCGCTCTCATTGTGACTCATAATTCACTCTTACAGTAATAAATTATTAAAATAATGATATTTTCCAAAATTCCTTATTTTTCCCAAATAAAAATTTCCATTAATATTATATACCAATATTTTACCGTTAAAACATTGAATATAATTTATGAAGCTTCTTAAAGCTTTTATCCAATTAATTTAATTGGGCACAGACTACTGTCAGGCTTCTCTAACAACAACCAACAATAATATCACAGAGATATTTCCAAGTAGATCATGCATCACAACAACATAATATAATTGCAGATAAACAATTAAACGTAATTAAACCAACACTGATACAAATACCATAACTTAAACAACTTAAATAAATACTAACAGACAAATAATTACAGACAAACACAGGATATCATATAGCCGTCAAACATATCCCTTAGGTAATCCCCTCTTACCTCTTGAAGAATTTTCTGTGAATTAAATGAATTTCGTCAGAAGTCCGGATGTCACGTACACAATCACAAACCACTATCCTTCAATAAATCATAAGTCAACCAATCAAAATCAAGCAAATAAATCACCTAATCCTCTATGATAGGTCACGGCCTCCATTAGGTTTAGTGGATAAAATTTCTAAATCTACTTAAGTTATTGGATTAATGATCCTAAGCACTCAAGTCTTTAAAACACATGATTGACAACAAAGATTAGAACAAAAACTTCCAATCCCTCAAATGCCTATTTTCGGCCATGGTGAGTGCATGAGGTTAGGGATTTTAGTTTGACAAAACAACTTGGATTCAACAAGCATATATACTAACAAGATAATATACATGATCATTGATGAAAAACATGAACAAAAACTTTCCTCCCAACATCCCTATAGGTTCGGACCTAACAAGATAAAGGGGGATGAAATTTTGGTTTTCAATATCCTCTTGGATTATGATAGAAGAGATAATAATAGGAACATATAAATTGGTTTCACATTTTTAGGATTTTTTTATGATTTTCTATGATTTATCAAAGTTAAGAATAACTAAGATGAACATGAAAAATAAAGCTTTGAATCATGAAATGATTTGAAGAAACACTAGCTTAGAGATGATGAGGATGAAGAATCACCTCTTGGAAATGAAAGATGATCAAGAAATCTTCAAGTTCCTTCACAAACCAAGCTTCTTTGTTGTGAGAGAAAATAAGAACAAGCTAGAACTTTGGAGAAGATGAAGAAGTTGATAGTAAGATCAAGAATATGGTGGAAGGATCTAGTGGCATCATAAATTTATGATCAAGCCATGGCAAGCATGGGCCTTGAGCCATTTTTGGGCCAAGAAAGCCCAAGTCCAAATGACTTTGTACATGAAAATAGCTTATGGCATAAAATCATGACATAGGAAACTTAGGTAATTAAAATGGCATCATGAAAATTAATACTTGGTCATGACATTTGGGCTCTAGGCCGCAGCCCTTAATGGGTTTGGATGACAAGAATTTGGCCCATTCCACTTAGTGTATCATGAAAATTAGTTTAGGGACCAAAATGTAATTAATAGAAAGTTTAGGAGTCAAAATGCAATTATCCAAAATTGCTAACATAACCCTAATCCACATTAAACCTCTCATATGACTTATCCCTAATAGAATATAGGGTTTATCCACTTATCGAGTCCCGAAACTCCCGTAATCAGCTCTGTCGTTCGCCCGATTGAGTATAACGTCCGTAAAATGTATATTATTTCACTTTTTATGAAATAATTCTAAAAATACACTATCGTAGGAAATAAAATAAAAATCTTAAGTTTTCCGTTGACGAATTAAAATTAGGTCTTTTGAGCAATATAATTATACTGTTAATGGAACTCGCGGGCCGGGTGTCACCTGACTTTCCAACCTAAATTTTAATCGTAGCTTTCTACATTCAAGTAGAATTGAGTGGTAAACTCCGTTTATTTAAAATAATTTTCTACAAATTAAATAATCGTATAAACATATTTCTGTTATTTAAAACAGTAAAAAACAGGGTGTTACAGTTGAACTTGAAGGACACTAGATGAATATTTCAGAGTTTTTTTTTTGGGTACATGACATCGATTAGAACTTTAATCATGTCAAGAATTCATAGTTATATGATCACATTTTGAATGATTGAGTGACTAAATTGTTGAAAAAGATCTTTCGGGACCAAAGTAAATGATGCATGTATTATTTTTAGGGTTTTTCTATCATGTGCAACTTTGCACAGGTTAAGAAACCCAAAAACAGCTACTACTTATTGGAAAACTAAGCATTTCAGTTTTGAAAATATAAAATACACAACTTCCCATATAACTTTACTCTTTTGAGTTCCTTAACTTGTGCAAAATTGTACAGGATAGAAAAACCCTAATTTTTAAAGGAAAAATAGAAAGTGGACCAAAAAAAAAGAGGAAAAATAGGAGTTTACTCTTTGTTAATAGTCAATATTTCCGTCTTATCCATTCTCAAAGCCTTTATAGCCTTTATTTGCATCTCTCCCATTCAAAACTACTGCCCACCCCATTGGTTGAACTAGTCAATCGTTCCTCATTCCTATTGACTCCACTCTATAGGAAGATATTTTATTTGTTATTTAGTCCTTATTCGTTCCTATCATTCTCTCTTCCTTCAAACATCTCAAGGTCGAATTACTCCTCCACCTCTTCTAACGTTGTCCCACATGCACCTTACTGTGTATTGTCATGCGAAATTGTGACTCGGCCCAATGATAAAGCTAGCCGAGCTACACATTTTGATTTTCCTTCTAATCAAGCGATAAGCACCAGGGGAAAATATGCCCCTCGATAAAGGGTTCCCAAACTAGTTAAAGAAGGCGTTTTGTTGAAGGATGAACTAAGAAGCTACAAATTGAGAAGCGAAATAACTAAACAACTAAGTATTTAAGACTGTGCAGAGTAGAGTAGAGAATAACTGAAAGCAAAGCAAAAAGAAAGTAATATGAAAGCAGAAAACACACAGGAAATCTAAGCAAAAAAAGCTTAAGTCGTAATGATTGATTGTCGATACATGACAAATTGTTACAAAGGGTATTTATAGACAAAACTAACCCCAACCTTATTGGTTGAAGCTCCTAAATTCATGCAACTACCCACGTCTAGCCTACCCATGATCTTCAACTGCGTAAACCACCTCTACAATAACGGCTAGCCTCAAAGAACCGTAACCCTATTTTTGAGGCACTTCCCTAGGAATCCGTTAGCAACTAACCTTCCAGCTTGAGCCTCTTCAAACGTGTTGCAACCGATTCTATCCACTACCTGCAACTTCAGGAAGCAATGCGTAGCAAATCAATAGCTGACTTATAAGCCCTCGACTGAATCTTATCTTTAAACAGGCCCATTAACACTGTGGATGCTTTTCTAACAACATAAAACATTTGTTCCTTAAAGTATATTTTTCATCACCTTACCTTAGGCTGGATAATGCACATGTTCACTTACCTTGTGCTGAAATTTAACACTATGCCGGAAATAACCTTTAATAGTGCTATTTTTGGCATTTAATAGTGCTTTTGAGCATTATATAAATCTTGACGTTGTTAAAAGGGGTAACCAAAGACAATGTTTCTGAAGCGATATTAAAGGAACTCCTTTAATAGTGCTTTCTTGAATAAACACTATCTTTTCCCTATTTTTCTTTTTTAAAAAAAGGAAAGACAATTCCCTATGTTTAGTGTTTAAACCTGGAGGTTCAAAAAGAAATCCAAAATAAGGAAATATATTCAACAAAGAA
Organism: Sophora flavescens; assembly: GCA_030762895.1. Lineage (NCBI taxonomy): Eukaryota > Viridiplantae > Streptophyta > Magnoliopsida > Fabales > Fabaceae > Sophora > Sophora flavescens. Next base: position 38,893,219 of record CM061062.1, on the reverse strand, counting down.
CACAGTCAATTATTTGGGCAAGATTGCACTTCGAAAACTGAAAAGGAAAGAATTCAACTTACCTTCTTCAAGCAGAGGTATGAGAATGGAAAAAATCACGATAATCACTTTTAGAAATATCAAATTTTGTGTATCAGCTAAATTTGCAAACTAAAAACAAAACTCCATCAGTATCAGATTTGAAAACTAGAAAGAAAAGAATTAATACTAACATTTTTCAAACAGAGACATAAGAATGGAAAAATCACGATATTCCTATTAGAAACCCCAGGTTTTGTGTATCAGTTGGATTTACAAACTAGAAATGAAATTCTATCAGTATCACGATTCGAAAACTAAAAGAAAAGAATGTATACTTACCTTCCTCAAACGGAGACATAAAAATATAAGAATGAAATAAAATCGCGATATTCTCTCTTAGAAATACCAAATTTTGTGTATTAACTGGATTTTCATATTAAAACTGAAATTTATCAATATCACAATTCAGAAATAAAAAAGGAAAGAACTTATACTTACATTCTTCAAATGAAAACATGAGAATGGAAAGGAATCATGACATTAATTCCTCTTATAAATCCCTAACGTTACGTCTCTGAATTTGAAAACTAATTTTTTTTATCAATATAACGATTTAGAACTAAAAATAAAAGATCTCATACTTGCCTTTCTTAAACAAAGTCAAAGGATACAATTTCAGTCTGATAAAAACCCTAGCAGAAAACGCTACAAGAGATTGTGAACGTATAAATGGATACATGATATGAGTGAAACACCTTTTTTCAAAGAAAAGGGAAAAGATAGTGCTTTCCTATGAAAGCATCATCAAATATATCCTCTTTGATAGCACTTCTATTCTCAAATGTATCAAACCTTGTGAGATGATCATTTTTGTTTAAAAATAGGAGAATATGAGATATGATCGATCCAATACAACAACAACAACAACCAAGCCTTATCCCACTAGGTGGGGTCAGCTACATGGATCATACGGTGTCATAATGTTCTATCATGAATCATGTTAATAGTTAAATCATTGGCCTCCAAATATTTCTTAATAGTTTCTTCTATAGTTTTTCTTGGCCTACCTCTGCCTCTAGCTATTGAATTGCCCTCCACCTGGTCCACTCTCCCTACTACAGAATCTAAAGGTCTCCTCCATACATGCCCAAACTACCTAAGTCGAGATTCAACCATCTTTTATACAATAGGTGCTATCCCAACTCTCTCTCTAATTCTATCATTCATAATCCTATCACGTCTAGTTTTTCCGCTCATCCAACGCAACATTCTCATCTCTACTACATTGATTTTACTCTCGTGTTGATCTTTTACCACCCAACACTCCATCCCATACAACATCGTCGGTTTAATAATTGTACGGTCTAATTTTCCCTTTAGTTTAAGAGGTACCTTTTTATCACACAAAAAACCCGAAGCCTTCCTTCATTTCGACCACCCTGATTGAATCCGATGGTTTACATCTCCCTCAATTTCTCCATCATTTTGTATAATAGACCCAAGATATTTAAACCGTGTGACTTGTGGTATGTCGTTGTGGTCTCCAACTTTCACCTCTAAGGTAGAGGTGTTTCGCCTTTTGCTAAACTTGCATTCCATATACTCCGTCTTGCTTCTATTCAAAAAGAAGCCATGTGCTTCTAAAGTTTGTCTCAATTTTTTTTAGAGTCACCAACTAAATATTTTCTCAGCATTTCTCAATTTTTCTGTCAAAAAATTAGCATCTCTCAATTTCAACAACAGTGTGATGCATGCTTATAACTTTACAAATTATTAGCTAGACATGTGACAGACTGCACACTAGCTTACCGCTGTTGAAATCCCGTTCAAAATCTATCACAAATTATTAACTAGACATGTCACAGACTATACACGAGCTTACTGCTGTTGAAATCCCATTCAATGCATATGCACAAAGGATTCAATGATCAGTAAGCTCTGTTGCTCTCCACAACTGCAGCTCTTCGCCGAGATTCAGAATGCATTGCTACCCATTCTGCTTGCTTCTTAAGATCCCTGCAAAATTGACAAATATCAAGGAATAAATATTTATGCACAATTTAGCCAAAAACTGAATGTAGGTTGTGAACTACAAAAGTAACACACATGCAGCGTGGGATGCAACATTCTGAGTCTCTACAATTCCTTGAGTGTGCCGTTAGTGCCATCCATGTCTTCTTACAATATTGGCAGCCGCCAGAAACTCGAACAGTGCACCTACTGGCATGAATGAACAGCTTTTTAATTTGGAGACAGTTTGGGTAAGAGCACGGTTGAGTTTTAGTTGAACGACAGTGTGATGCATGCTGTAAGACTTTCAGCAGTTGCTGCATCTGTGTGATCAATTAAATGGTATGTCAGCAAGTGTACATGTTATGTCAAGGAAGGGGGGAGGGGAATCATGAAAAAAAAATATATAGTATGTCTGGACAATAAAGCCTGAGAACTGGGTTCATACCAGTACAGATTTCTTATTTAACTCTTGATTCCCTGACTGAAATAATGCTTTTGAATAAGTTTGACTCAACTTGTGTGCATGGCAATTAGCACCTTTCTCCTTATAGCATGCTGAGCAGATAGTGAACTCTGGGCAAATCTCACATTGCCAGCTCTGTTGGAATACAATGTTTTTATAGCAAATGCTACATGTTGTTCCAACAGTCAGCACAGTAGGATTCTTTAGATGATAGATGATCATCATTGAGGAATGCTTGGCACGGCGGAGCGTGTCAAACTGAAACTGATTGTTCTGGCAGAAGCTCAAAAAGTTATGCCTATTCTCAAATAATCCATTGTCGAGGATGATATCATTCTCCCTAGTATCAGAAGGGATATCATCAATGAGGACCTGAAAAGGGCAAAAACAATTCAAACATGTATGTTGTTTTGCATGAAATTGCTAATGAAAGAGAAATCACATGACTTTAGCTTCAAGTTTAGGCAGTCACCTGACAAAGTGTATGCTTCTCCCCATTAATTGAAGTGTGTGAGTCAGAAGTATGGCATCTGAAATATTGATATGAAAGTAAATGAAAAACCAGTCCATTTATTTCTCACCCAGCTGTCAATGCTACTTAATATTAACCAGAAAAAAACAGTAGTATGCAACATAATCATGGAAAAAAACAGAAGATGAGAAAAAAAAAAAAAAAAGAAGAAAAGAAGAAACCAAGAGGTGGATAATCAATTTCAATTTGTGATATTTCCATATTTGAAAGGGAAGACACCAAATCATTAAGAGAATCATGACCATCATCTCATAATTGATATATCCTGTATCCTACAATTCAGTTCCTTGCATACTAAGTCTTCAACTTAAGAAGCAAAGGGCTGGTCGTTTCAAATTACTAGGATCATAACTTAGGGACATCTAAAGCCTTAATCCTCTTGTAATGCATTAAACATTTAAATTGCATAGTAAGTAACTAAGTATCCATGTAATGAACATGAGATTTTCATTCTAAGTTCCTGGTAGAAAAAAGGATACTATACTCATTCAGTGCTCCCAATAAACATTTGGCAAGTATAATTGGGGGGAAATAAATTTATATTTCTTAGCTGATCCTTCATGAGGCAGAGGAAATGAAACTAATCAATTTCCATGAGCGAAAGATTTATTTAGTGTATACTGGTTTGAGCTAGGGTAAAGGATAGGTGAAGGAGGTGGAGATCTAGGATTCAAACCCTGACAAAGAAGAAAACTAACATAACAATTAACATACCATTGCCTATAAAAAAAAACACCAGTGACAACTTGAAGATTAATTAACGAGGGTGGGCATAGGTTGAATATCTATCATACTATATGATGATCTTTTAATTTTAAAATGACACTCCAACTTCACACATTCCTTTCATGTAAGGAAACTATTAACAAACAAGAATATACCTGTATTCATTAACAGACACCAAAAAAGTAAATATGTTTTTTTTTTGTTACTGTTATCTAATTATCTTAAAGTTATCCAAGGAAAGACGAAGGAGTTATTTCATACAAGTTTTTAAATGAAGGGCATACAGCTATAATGGACTCGGAATCTAACCACTAGAGCGGGTGAACAAAATTATACTATTTATAAAATATTTTTTGGGAATTCTAGGTAAAGGAAGCATTAAAGAAGATGGACAAGGGCAAAGTAATTGGAACTTGGAAGGAATAATATTTATATGCCCATTGAAATTTTGAAGTGTTTCGGGGAGAAAGGTATAGCTTGACTAGGTTATTCAATGAGAGAAAATGTCAGATGAATGGAGTAGTAGCACTATGATAAACTATTTACAAGAACAAAGCAAAGAAGACATGCTTAAAAAAAAAAAAAAAGAACAAAGAAGACATACAAAATTGTGAAAACTACAGAGAAGTAAAATCAGAACATGTATAACCAAAATACAAGTTAAGAGAGAAGGTAAAAACAGTCCAAATACATGTTTTTGAAGTTACCATCACCTTTCGCATTCCTGGAATTTCTTGCATTCAGTGCAAAACCATCGCTTCCCAGACACTATAAATTCATGGCAGTGCATGCATGCATGCTGCAAGTGAACTATTATGAAGTCTTCCTTGAAAGGTAATATAGTTTGGCCCAACTAATAGAGATAGGGTGGTAAAAAGAAAAGGAAGATCAGATTACACTTCAAAGTATGAAGTATCAATGCAAATAACTTAAACTCTCATATATAAGGAAATTGCAACATTTCATTCAATTATGCATAAAAGGATATATCCCATTGGATGAGCATAATTCGTGTAAATGTAGACACTATAATAAAGGAAAAGCCAGAGAAATTCAAAGCTCCGCAGATTGCAGGTAAGTAACATCAGTCCGTGACTCGCTAATAAAACTTGTGCAATAGCAGAAAAGTTGACAGATTCAAATCTATAGCAGAAGTGGTATAATAATGATGGCATGGGTAATTAAAGTTTGTTATATTGCAAATGATAAAGGTGGGTCGTTTTAGTAACTAAGAAACAATTATAAACTGATATGAATCTAATAGGCTATTTACTTTATATAAAACTGAGTGACTAAGTTTCCAACAAGTATAGAATAGTAAACTTCTATTTCAATACAGAAGTAAAATACAACCATAAATGGATAGGAAAACATAAATTCTTTGACTTCTGCGGACAAAAGGAATACAGTGGGAGGCTGCATTTTTTTTTTTTCTCGAGATAAAAAGGGAGGCAGCATCTGATAAAAAAAAATATTATCATCCCTTTCTGATAACCAGCAGTTCAAATAATCTCAAAATCTACCCTCTAAAAGGTATAAAGGAATGGAGTGGAAGAATACAACATGCAGAAGAATGGTTATGATATTCATGAAGAACAGGATGCAGCTTTATGAATCCAAGAAGTTAACAACTTAATCCTCTGAACTCTGAAGTACTACACTATTTCCCTTTATTACTGGATACGGAACTTGACTTTCTCTTTACTTACATTCAGAATATTAACATTTCATGGTTCAAGAACCAAATAATACCCCTAACGTGGTATTGGTAACCCTTGCAAAACCAACCTGTAATCAAATTCAAAACTACATCTATTCTTAAAATTCATTCAGCACATCATTTAATAACCAGTTCAAACTCTCATGAGGGAGATCTGTCAAATAACACGTTGAAACCTAAGCAGATTCAACTATGAAGAGCTACGATAACAAATGAATGAAGGTGAAAGACAAGGTAGGCATACCTTTTGCATTACCAGAATGTCTTTGGCAGTGTCTTCTGAAGGATTTAAATGTCCCATGGCCTTTAAAGTTCTTTTTGTCACTAGTGTCTTCAACTGCTTTTCATACTCTCCTCCACTCTCTTGTTCAATTTTCCTAGCTATATCCATAGCAGCACCAGACCAGTAGTCTCCATCAAAGTATGGCAAACGAGCAGCTGTTACCTTGGAGTCACATTTTCCAGTAGGAACAAAGAAATGGTCATACATATTAGTTAAACCAACAACAATATTTTCTTCAGCTGCCTTTCTTAGCATTGAATGATACCTGCATAAATTAAACAAGAAAATACCCAATGGTTATACTTATACAAAGCAGTGCTAATTTCTGAGCAAGGATGATGAAAAAAAGAAGCAATATACTCTGTAACAGGACAGTACCCATGCATTATGGGGATATGGCTAATGTTAATGTATACACAACACAAAGCACATGAAAATTTAGTGAACGCACACACACACATAAGGTGAAAGAAAGACAGACCAGCGCCGTAGTTTATCATTCTTTGGAGTCTTTTGAATGTCAGGATGGCAATATAGTACATAATCTTCTCCCTTTAAAGGAGGACAAGCCCATATGTAGCAAGTAGTGAAACCCCGTTTCTTGCAAAAATCAAGGTATCCAATCTGATGATAGAAAAGCAAAAACTAAATAAATAGAACAAATGGAGGCCGGGATTAAGTTTTCATTCTGCTGGTTTAATTGACCTGGTAAATGAACCCAAGGTGAACTGTGGTCTAACAAAAACAGGAAGCAAGAAATTAGCAAAAGCATTTATGAGCAACCTACCAATATCTCATGGTAAACAAAGGTACGAAGAGCTTCTCCAGTCACGGTTTCTCTTTCAGGCCTAAAATACTTGACAGAGTCAAGATATGAAATATATACACTGCGCTGATTCGGAAAGCCACATTCTGAACCAAACTCCTGGACATACATTCCAAAAAGGCATACATCTACTCCTTCAATATTCTGAAACAGAAGAATAACCTGAAACAAAAGGAACTGATGTCACTTCTAATGAATAAGACACAATGGTAGTGATATCAGGAGGAGAGGTTCAATCATGGAGAAGTAATTCAAAGTATTTTTATTCATAGATTAGCCTCTGAACTTACCCTTGATCTATAAGGGAACTCAGCGGGGTAATTCTCCTCCAAAAAGATGTCAAGAAACTGTTTCTTCACTTTCAATTGTTTGTCAACAGATAACACTACTCTAACAGAGAGACTTTCTTCTGCTAAAACCTAGCAATTTGGATTCAAGCATGGAAAATCAGAAAATATAAAAAATTTAAATTAGTATCTACAACAATTTTAAAAAGACAAAGATAGGAAAAATCAAACAATAAAGATTAATAGTAATATGAGAAGAATAATATCTTATGTGTGCAGCCGTTTCTGGCTGAAGCTCAACTACTTTAACAGAAACTTGTTTTTTAGTGCTAGAGTTCTTTTTGTGATAGATTACTTGTTTACTACTATTTCCAATTTAATTCCTTGCATAAGAAAGAAAAAACGTTAAAACTTTAAAGATAAATTTTTTTATGTACAAGCATGCTACTGCCAAAACATAGGCATTCAAAAACTTTAATTGAACAGTATTCTCCATCTTACCTCATCAAGATACTTATTCCCATCAACTTTTGCCTTGTCTGCTCTCTCTTGCATGAGACGCTTAAAAAGTCTACTCTCGATGTGGTCACTAAGCATGGTGCTTGGCAAGTCCTTAGCACCAAAAATAGCAGTCTTTGGTAAGGGTACATGAATTCCACTTTCAATTTCCTTTAGGCGGCATCTAGGACATATATACACAGCACTGCAGTCCAAATCTCTTTTATTGTTATAGAGTGCACATATCTGATGTTGCCAGCTTTTGCATTTATTACATTCAACCCACTAGAGAAACAACCGTCATAGAGTGAGTTTATAATTTTCTACATACAGCAGAATTAAATTATAGGGAGATTAAACTTACCGCTTCTTCAAGTAAATCATTGTTGCCCTTTCTATCAAGAAGTGTTTTGGAAACAGATATCCCATTGAATGTGATGCACCCACCTCGAGAATTCCTATAACACATAGTGCAAAAGCAATGCTGCATATCAAATTCTTCTGCTCTTTTATGGTAATAGAGCGCATTTCGCTTTATGCGGGTGCCGCAACACAAGCAATAAATTGGCACTGGTGCAAAAAATAGCTTTTGCATTGCACATAATTGGCATGAATCAGCATCGATTCCCCCTTCTTCCTCATGTGCACTCTGTATTATTAAAAGAAGCATCAACTTATATATGCTTATAAAATTTCAGAAGCAAACTTATATATAAAATTCACATGTTAAAGGTATATAAACCCATCATGTGCCTCCCCGGTTGGTTCTTGACATCATTAAATTTAAATAAGAAAAATGGAGGCAGCAAGGATCGGAATCCTGACCACTTGGTTGAAGAGGTTTTCATAACATGTCAACTACCAACTACCAACTATCCCAAAAGCTTAAGCCGTTAGATGGAGGCATACAAATGATTTTGTATCTCCAACATGCGATTATGTTTTCATGTTTGACAAACACTAACCATAAGTATACATGACCAATGAAATTTTTAAATAACTAGCATGCAGGTAATCGAGCATAAGTGTAGTACCCAACAGTTTAAGGTAATGACAAACATTGGAAGATGGTATACTAACCTGACCAAATTGCTTTCTGAGACTCATAATGTGTTCCCTTATTTGATCACATGTGAAGAACTCAGTTAAGGTAACAACATTAACTGTTTTATTTGAGGAGTTTGTTTTCTTCTCTTGATCAGCTTTCAGCAGCTCAGTGACTTTCTTTGTAGCATTTTCCCCAGCCTGGTTGAACCCAGTTCTACCTTGTATGTCCTCTATATCAGAAGCAATAGGATCATTGCAGAGAGTATGCATAGTAGGATTCAATTTAATGACATTTTCGTTTATGTTGCTGCTAGCTATGGCATCATGGCTTTTTGGATCTGATGCCTCTGATATATGATCAGCATCTAAGCCTTCTGAGGGATTAGTTTCACTCTTGAAAGTCTGTCCAAAAGTATCATCAATCACACTGTTGTTTGGCTCAGTAATGCTCATAAAGCCAAGTATTGGATTTGTAAGTTGTTCCAAATTACACTCCGTAACTTCAGAATAGATAGAAGAGAGGGATGATTCAGCCTGTGGTTGCAATTCTGAAGATGCTTCAGAAGAATAAGGATGAACCATCTTGTGAGTCCATAGATCAGAACTTGCATTATTAGTTAAAGAGACACCAAAAGCAGGCTCCATTCTTAGTCTCTTGGTAGGTGGTAGAATGGCTTCAGAATTACCAGAAGGGGCTTCATTATCTCTTACAATGGAATCCATAATCATGCTACTCTTAAATTCCAAAGGTGGCTCAAGAATACCAGCATCACAAAATGATTTCCAGGGGCGACATATATGACAATCATCACTTTGACAGTTAGTAATATGCAATAACAGCTTGATAGACCATTCACAAGTACACGTCTCATTACTACAAACTGTTGAGTGCAGATATTTAACAAACGGAATTTTATTATCCCCAGAAACATTTTTTAAATTCTTGTAGCGAAAATATGCAAACAGGATCTGTTCAACTGAAACTTTTGGACCAATGGCTGAATTTACACTAGCAGATCCATATAAACCAAGAAGACCTGCCGAGCTTTCAGAAGTGAACTGTTCATACCCATTGAGAAGTCTTGGAGAATGCTGAGGCTGCTTCAATGTTTGTTGCCCTAACATTTGACCGCAATGTTCACCTTGATTTACAATGAAAGAACTTTGGGACATAGAAGCTTTACCATGAAGCTCATATGGCTGCATAAAATGTTTTACATTCTGTTGAAAATTCATGATCTGGGATTGATATTGCCTTGAATCTCCATCGCTTGAATACTCACGGTTAGAACTCAAGCTAGGGAGAAGATTGGAAACTTCTGAAATTTCCCTTGAGTCATGATGAGGGATCAGCAAGTTTACATAATCAGACTGGGGGGATCTTCCCATTGCAGCAAGAAAATCCACAGAGTCATTTCTCTGGATCGTCCCCGAACAATTCTTATATATCAGATCCATCTCCACTGCCAAAATAGTCAATCATATGAGTAAACATTATTGAAATTAAAAATATTCTAGAAAAAAAGAAGAAAAACAAATTCAATAACAAAAACTGGGTTGCAAAAACAAAATCTATATACTGACTGAAACTTAGGAAAACAAAAAACAAAACTTATAACATACAGTCTTGTACATGTTGCTGTGGAAAATGGGAACTAATTGATTTGGAGCTGGTTAGCAGATTGCTTCCAGCACCAGAAACACAGAAGCTAGAAAATACATCCATATCAGTATATGAAGTGATTGTTGAACAGTCATCATGCGAAGATACCAGCTCATGAACAATAGAAGGGTGAGATAGCCCTTCTTCTGGAAAGCCATATTTATTGTTTACGGCTACCGCGCCATAATCAGTAGCATTAATGATAGGACCAGCCAACTTCTGAGAAGTAGGATACACAACAGTTCCACTAAACCCAGCATGCAATAACCCAGAAGAGGGCACCATCGTAGATGTGGAAGTAAGTGGGATAGCTACTTCTTGCTGACTGCATTTTGTCCCATGCAACTTATTGACTTGAGATTGCAATCGTTGCATCAATGTCTCCTGGTTTATATACTCCTCCTGCAAAATATATAGAAAGAAAAACATCAATAAATAACCAAGATGTTTGATTAACAAGATTTGGGCATAACTTGCGGTTGATCCTCACATTGCACTTATTGACAGATAAAAAACTCACATGCTCAGACATAATTAATTAAGAAACAAACCTCTGAAGCAGCATCAATAAATAGCCCGGTTTCAAGAGTAGTTGCAATATCGTATGCCTGTTTTACTTGCTCATGATGAATTCTGGAGCTGGAAATGAAACTTGCAGCACTGAAGTAAAATTCAGTTAGTCTCAACTCAATGACAAAATTATGTTTAAGTAAATGCTAGTACCATTATTGATTTCACCATCAGTTCATCCCATAGGGATAAAAATTGCACAAACTCAAATGTAAGAACTTATATTACTTACATTTTACTTCTAATCAAATCACGGAAGGAGCTGATTCTGGGATGCTTACGCCAGTCTGTGGTGATCAATACTTGATTTGTTAAATATCGATGGCTAAAATCCAAACCTTCCTGCTGAGGAAGGATTGGGACAAATGATGAAGAATGTCTTGGTATTTGTCTGCTGGTATTCCCTAGATAGGAACCGTTGGCATGCATCTTCATGATTGATCAGAAACTTTTCATTCTGCAAGCACTACAAGCTACTAAAATAATTAACATTAGTTAGAGAATATTTACCAAAGAAGAAAACATTAGTTAGAGAAAAGGCCATCAATTTTCATGATCTGATATCATAATTCATAACTCAGAAGACAGAAAACAGGATTATCAGAAATTTAAACAAGCTCATTATTGTTTGCACACATTCAAACACCAATGTTAGCAGTGTAAATGGAACAAGAATGCTAATTTGAAGAACAAGCCATCCATCTTGAAATGGCATCACAACCAAATAGACATAAAATTGGATCATCAAAAGTTTAAGAAGAAAAAAAAAAAACTCATGATTCAGGCTGAAGACACCATAAAGATTTAAGAAGACTAATCTAAACGGCATCATTCTGGTAATTAATGTTGGATTTCATGACATAATCTTCCTCCACTTCCCTACAAGGAATATATTGAAAATTTATCATTAAGAAGAAAATGGTTCTCCTTAGTTCCAAATCTTCTTACATATGGTAATTAGTAGCACCACACAGACTGAAAGGAAGGAAAGTGCTCTCCAAACTTAAAAAAGGATGGTTTTTAATCACTTGCTTCTAGTTTAGCAATTATGATTACATAGTCATAAAATGCAGAAGCATATTGAATCCATCATAAACTCAAAAGGATTTAATCAGCGAGGCACACAAAAATTAAAACCTAAGAAAAAAGGAAAGCAAATTACTAATGAAGATTTAAGAAGATCATATGCACAATAAGTCAACAAGAAACATAATTACACAACAAGTCAACAAGAGTCATAACGTTGAATCTAAGAAGCATGGACATAACGACTGGGTAACATCTATGACGAGGACAAAGACATATAATTAGACATGTGAACCGGAGTCTAACAAAAAAAATGCTGGACAAAGTCCAAACATTCCTTTAGGGCTAGGAACATTTAAATAAATGTTCAGAAGTAACTGGATACTCTTGGAGTGTCATTTTGCACTGGATTCTTGATTTTAAAAATAATTGCAAAAATATCATTGCTTTTATATTATTTCCTGTTTTGAAAAATTCATACAGATGATTTTAGAAACAACTTTTTTTTATTTTCAATATTTCCTGTATAAATTTTTTAAAATGAGAAACAGAATGAAAATAAAATAATATTTTATAATTATTTTTGAAAATTGAAAATGAAAATTCAAAACAAAACAACACGAACTTGCCATTAATTAGGTGATGCCACAAAAATACATCCTATTTTGTATATTTTTCAACCGATGGAACCATTAACTTTTTTTGGTTAAGATGGTAGAAAAACAAAAGGCCTTACAAACTTGTTCTGTACAATTTGGGCAACAAAAGAATAATAGCATTTCTTTTTTCTGGATGCAGAAGCCATTACCTAACTATAAGAATAAAAGTTGAATCCTCAGAATGGGGTAAGGACCTCCAGTTGTCAAGTACTTTTTTAGGCAGTTTTCACTAACACAGATCGTCTCATTTATTGAGCCACATGCAAAATTAGAAGAAAGACAATGGAGGAGAGTCCATTACCAAAGCTTTTATATATTGACGTACTACAGAATGTAAATATCAGGTATTAGTAGTAGAACAAACCCTGGTACTGTTTCCTATTTGTAAATTTGTAAATGTTAAAAACAGCAAAATATCAATCTTACATTGCTAATCTAAATGACTGTTGAATCCCATTAACTACGCTATTATATGTCACTACCATCATATCATCCTCTTCTGTTTCAACTAAACCACCACTTTAATTTGCTGGGTTCCTTCAAAATAAGAATTACTGTGTTATTGTTCAAAGTTGAAAAATTCATTTTTCCTTTTTAAGTTTTAAAAGCACCATTCTTGCTTTCACGCCCCAGTGATCCAAACTATACATAATTACCTGCTTGTTTGTCTCTTTTTCCCCCATCCATAAGAGTCACGGAGTCAGTGGGACAGGAAGCAACAATTTCCCAAATTTTTAAACACTTATTTTCACTCTATCCAGCTAAAGCAGCACAACCATTTTATTTTTCCCTTAGAAAATGATTGTGGGGTCTCCACGAGGGGTAATGCTAAAAAAATCGATTCAACTCCTAGAACAGTTTTCAGTAATTTATCTCAAACTAAGCCAACTCAATCTTTAACTAAGTCACAAGCTCTATCTTGTTAAGCATCAGCGTTTTATAGCTACTCATGGTAGAATAATGATATTTAGACAAAAAAAATGATTTCCAACGTAATATAAAAATACTGATTCTAACTTATTTAATGTTTTTTTCTTTCTCATTATGTATTTTGTCACTCTCAAAATATTTAAGCTTTATGATTTTTATACAAGATGTCCACATTATACGTTAAATATTCAAATTTCATCACACAAAAAAATAAAACTATCTTCTAATGCCTTATGATAAAAGTAAAAAACTTAAAAACAAAAGATAAAAAAGGAGAAAATTCTTCAAACCCCATATCAAGAATATGAACAAGATTTACATTTACTTCCACAGGGATTAAAGTTGTCTGTGTCAAAACTCGATACTAAGTTAACAACTTTCATTTGTTTTTGCTTAAAAGTTATTTTCTTTTCTTTTCCATTTTTGTTTTTTTGAGGAAAAAGGGACATTAACAGGTGCAAGCAATAGAGATTAAAGTCTGTGGAATTCTGGGCACCGTTTATTTTCCAACAACATTGAACACCGCTTTCCGTAAAAACTCACAATCATTTATGAATTGATGAATTCTGATATATTGAGTTAAATTGAAACGAGATGTTAATAGATGGTTGAATTTATTACTGTGAAGAAATTAATAGCGAAGCCAAAATGAATCATTCGCTAATCGCTATTGAAATTTGGTTGAATTGGGGATTAGGGTTTACTAGAAAGAACACTCAAGAATTGCGGCGAAAGAAAACAAGAAAAGAAAAATAAAAAAAATAAATAAAAAGAAACCTAAACAGTAGCTGTGGAAACAAAAAGAGAGAGAGAGAAAGCATTGAAAAGAACCTGGGAAAGTGTTAACGTCCTTTTCTGTCTCTGTCTCCTCCTCGAGTTACGCAAAGTAGTGAGTGGTTGTGGGCCAATGTGTTTTCGTCAGGGTTAATTGCTTTTTATAATAGCGCTAGCACAAACCCAATCACACACTAGCACAAACCCAAACCCCAATTCAGGTGGTTTTTATAAATATTTTTTATTTTAATTAAATAAATAAATGCCAATTGGGCTTTTAACATGCCAAAACATTAGCCACACAGGACTTTTCTGGATTATTTTGAAATTTAGGATTATCAATTTAGGATTATTTTGAAATTGTTTATTAATGTGGGTCCTTTTGGATAAGTGACATATTTTATTTTTTTCATTGTGATCGGTTACTGGCGTCAGTCCATTATTAAAAAAAAAGACAAATCTTGCTCTGCAGTACACTGCAGGGAAGGCGTCACTGCAGATGGCGCCTTCAAAGACGACAGGCGTAGTGGTGTCTCCCCTGCAAGACGTCGCGTGGCGCTGCAGGGGCGCCCCCTTGTAAGACCAAAGATTTTTATCTTGTAAGAATTAAAAGAAAGTTACCTGTAATTTTAAATGAACACTGCTACAAACAAAAATTTATACTATAAGTATATGGAGTAACGATGACATTAATGATAAAGTATCTATTTAAAACAACAAGAGGCAATAAAAAAATCTCCTAATAACGAGTAGCAAATAATATCACAAGAGCATAAAAAAATAATAGCAATAATAATTTATACCAATAAATATTCATCAATTATTACTGTAGTAAAACAAAATTTTACCTTGTAAGAATTAAAATAAAGTTGCTAGCAATTTTAAAGGAACACTGCTATAAAAAAAACTATACTATAAGTATAGGGAGTAACGATGACATTAATGATAAAATATCTATTTAAAACAACAAGAGACAATAAAAAAATCCCCTATTAACAAGTAGAAAATAATATCACAAGAGGCATAAAAAAATAATAGCAATAACAATTTATACCAATAAATATTCATCAACTATTACAGTAGTAAAAAAAATTTTATCTTGTAAGAATTAAAAGAAAGTTACCTACAATTTTAAAGGAACATTGCTACAAAAAAAATTATACTATAATTATAGGGAGTAACGATGCCATTAATGATAACGTATCAATTTAAAATAACAAGCAACAATAAAATAAATACCCTAATAACAAGTAACAAATAATATCACAAGTAGTAAATAAAATTTCCTAGTAATATCTATTTATAGGAGGAGGAGTGGCTTGTTGGGGGAGGGGATAAGGGAACCGGTAGTATGTGGGGGGTGCCCCTGCAGTGCCACGTGGCGCACTGAAGGGGAGGCGCCGCTGCGGATGACACCTTTTTGTCTTTTTTTTTTAATAATGGTAGGCACCAGTCCGACTGGCACATTTGACCCGTCAGAGTGAAAAAATAAAAATAAAAATAAAATATGCCACGGTCCAAAAGGACCTCCCATTGATAAATAGTTTCAGAATAACCCTAAACTGGTAAATAGTTTCTAAAAGGAACAAATTTTGGTCAAAAAGTCAACTTTTCTGTTAGAAAACTGGCAGTCGTTCAACGGAGGACTAATTTTGCAATTTAAAAAAAAAGGTGTGTTATATGAACATCCAAGATGCACATTCAAGAATGTGTTAATAGTGCATTTATATTTACACAATTGTCAATGTGTTTATTTACAAAATTTCCATTGTGTTTAGGGTGTCCAGAAAAGGTATCCCAAATGGGTGTTCAAATATCGTTAGTGTTTTAAAAGATTGAAGGATGAACTATGTTTGAAAACAACTATATGAACTAAAATCACACATGATATAAAGTTGAGGACCAAAAATGTAATTAAGTCATTATTCTATGATGGGTAATAACTAATAAGTGTTTTAAAAATATTAGTTAAGGAATTAATAAAAAAATTATATCAAAAATCCAAATTTAATATTTTTTAATGTAATAAATATATCACTTTTTGATACAAATTTTCTCAACCATCTCATAAGATTAGTAGTTAATTTCTTTAAAAAAAAATATCACTAATATATATATATATATATATATATATATATATATATATATATATATATATATATATGACGATCACTAGTTAATATATTTTTTTTCGTAGGATCACTTGTTAATATTATTCTTCTATAATATATTCTTGATTTTTCTATATTATATAACTTTATACATATTAAAAAATCAAAAATTAAAATGTTGTATTGTAAGTTGTGTATTCAATTCAAAAGTTTAAAAGTTATTCTTTTCAATATTACATTTCTATTTTTTCATTTTTTGACATGTGAAAGGTTGTATATGATAGAAAAATCTTTTAAAAAAATCATAACGAATGTTCTGCGTTAATTTTTTTCGTGTTCTATATTTTAGCACTATTGATTCACCTCACATGTTTTTTTTTACTTCATTCATTCATATGGGTAAAATATATCGAAAACAACAAAAATCCAACATCGTTAAAAACCGAAAATGATGAATCCACGAACAAACTCACAGCACCCGGGTTAATAGCATAACACGGCAAAATCAAAATGCCTACAAAAGTGACAAAATCAAAGTCACCGGAATACCCATGTTTCCGGATATGTAATATTGACGTCCAATTCTTGATCAAATCTGTGATGGATCGAAGCAGATCTGCCAATCTGAACCAAACGAACACCGCACCAAGACGGGAAACAAAACAACGTCTCACCAAGACGACGAACAACAATACCGCCATACACAGACGACGAAAAACACGAAAAAAAACCAGATCTATGTAGAAAAACCGCTTATTTAGATAAAAGAAGAGGAAAAAAAAAAAGAAGTAAATGGGTGATTGCAGGTCAAAAATGATCCAAAACCACCCCTATAGTGATAGCACGTGATTGTGTATATAGAGAGAGGGAGAGAGTTTGAAGTTAGAGAGAGAATAGGGTTTTTTTAATTCACCTCACGTGCTATATCCTTAATCTTAATTTATCCGCGCTTCTTTCTTTGGGTGGGGGTTCTTAGCAAGTTGAAGATTAAAATTAAACAAAACAAACAAAAGAAGTTTTTTTTTTTTTTGAATAAAACAAAAGAAGGTTAGAGCCTTAGAAAAGTAAAATCACTGCACTGATGACAAATAATATCCTGATTTTTTATCATCAAAATCATAGTATTATTAAGTTTGTTATATGGTTTCAAAAAAAAAAAAGTTTGGTATATGGAATAGTCGTTGTATTTTTTATTTATGGATTTAATTGGTATATACTATCACTGTAAAGTTTTTTTACATTGTCGATCAATCAGAAATTATTATATCATTACAAATATTTGATTCTCATCCTAACCACCTTAAAAATCATCAATTTCATAATTTTTAAAAATAATTGAAGTTTGATTAAAAAGACACTAAATTTTCTATAAAAAAAACACACTAAATTTATTTCAATTTAAAGTCAACTTCAGTTTGATTTATGAAGTCATAAAATTTTATTTTAATTTTAAATGATGTACATTTAAAAAATATCTTGCTAATGACTCTTCTAACTTCGAAGGATAATATTTAAGAAATTCAAATAAGATAATTATTCTTTAAAAAATTAAATATATCTCTTTCCAATATATTGAATATACAATTTTTCATAAAAACTTAATTTTTTTCGATTTCGTAACAAGTACTCTTAAAATAGTTGTTAGTATTTACATTAAAAATATCACCTATCACTTATATAATAAAGGATAATGATAATAGTACGAAACCGATTCATACTATCACATTCCTTGAATTTCATTGGACTCAATTGTATCCTTGTATTTTTTTTCTTTCTTTTTTTTATTCGAAATCTATCCTAATTAGTCCTTTGGTTGAATGGATCAACTAGAGTATCTCCACGGCTTAGGTTCTTCAGCCCGTTATAGGACCAATCTCTGATTCAACTGATTAAGTAGGGTTTTACCCCTTGATTCTCAGCTTCCCAATGGGATGACTCCAAAAAGGATTCGAACATGAATTCCTCAAATTCTCCAAAAAGGATTCGAACATGAACGAAATGGTTTATGCTTAAAACATATTTCCAACGAGTTTAGTTATTTTGAAAATTTTCGATCCAAAAACAGATAGAAACCCTAATCGGGAAACCGACAGAGTCAAAAACGGAACTGCAGAGACCTGTCAAGAGATCGGGACAATGAGTCATACATGATGACTTATGGAGGACGAGTCACCAAGCATTTATGAGCATTAAATGGTATTAATCATGACTTTTAGATAAAATAACCAAAATACCCCCAAGCTTTCGCGGTTATTAACAAGACACATTTACGCACTCTTAACCACTCATTTTACATGGTTGTAAACCTCCCACATTTCCTCAATTTCGTGCAGCCATATATACTAAACCATACCTATTTCATTTTGCTTTCGTTTCATCATTTTCCCCTCAAAAACCGAAATCGGGTAAATGACGGAGCTGCGTACGGGATTTCCATGAACTGCTAATGGATGGGATCAATGAGTCGTCATGGATGACTCATTAGATGTGGCCCAAAATCAGCCACACCTACATTAATTGTGAGCCACATACTTTTTAACCCTAGTTAGTAACATAACCCTAGTTAAGTTAACTATTAATCATGGTTAAGCTTATATTAATTAAATATTCACAAAACCCATTAAACCAATTCCTTATAACCAAACAAATCCCAATTCTAGCCTATAAATACTCCTCAAAACCGTGGCCTCCCTCCCCCCCCACCCCCCACCCTCCATTCATCTTCTTCATTTCTTTGCTTTTCTCCAAAAACTCCATTGTTGATCTTCAAGAACTTCAAGTGATTTCCATTAACAACCTTGCCAAGATCATCATCAATTCTTCTTCTACTTTCTTAACTTAGGAGAAACTATTAAACTGTGGTGTGATAACGAGGATCGTCGAAGTTGGAATTCCGGTGCTAACTCAGGTAGGAGAAAGAACCATTCTATCGTCGGAAATTGATAAGTAGTATATTATATAATAATTGTGTTCGGAGACCTAAACCCTATTAGTTGCTGAGTAATCGACAAGACCAAAATCACACTGGAAACATTTTCTGTAAAACCAATGGTGATTCGGGGATTGTAGGTTTATCGACATTAAGTGGATTTTAAGTATTTGATGATGTTTGACTTTGTGTTATTGAATTTATTGTGATACGCTGGTTGAGGTATTCTACTGCATGTGACGTATTATTTTTGGTGTTTGAATATTCATGATATTGTATTATTTTGGTGATATTGGAATATGTTGTTGATATTGTGTTAAGTATGACCTGTCTGGTTTTAATATTGTGTTTACACTAGTGCAGAAAAGGGTTTTAACGTCGGTTAAAATTGATCTCTAAAGTCGGTTTTAGAACCGATGTTGAAACGGGCGATGTTGTTAATTGGAACTTTAGACATCGGTTTTCAAACCGATGTTAAACATTCGCTTTAGACATCGGTTATAAGATAAAACCGATGTCTATAGCTCTCATTCAACAAAAAATTGTAAGCAGAACAAAACTTTAGACATCGGTTAAAATAAAGAACCGATGTCTAAAGTGCACTTTTAACATCGGTTTTTTATTGTAACCGATGTCTAAAATTCTTCTATTCTGTTTTTAAAAATACTACATGACTTTTGACATCGGTTTTGTTAATAACTGATGTCTAAAGTGCACTTTAGACATCGATTTTTTTATTTTGACCGATGTCTAAAGTGCTTCTATTCTGTTTTTAAAAATAACACATGACTTTTAACATCGGTTTTGGTAATAACCAATGTCTATAGTGGTTTTTTTAAAAAAATAAATAATTTACATTAGTTACAATCATTTCCCCTGTTTCAGTATTACATCCATATCATTCCCAGTAAGTTAACAGAATCTAAATATTCTCAACATTGAATCACTTATACAACCAAAACACACTAAATTAATATACTATATTGATTACGAATGATACATACACTTCAACTACCTTCAGAGCTAAATACGTAATAATGTCGCAAGTAGTGTAAACTGAACAATATGACAACAAAGATACTTAGAATCCAAAAAACTAGCTAGTACATTTTTAATTAAGTTAGTGATCACAGTTAAGTTATCTCATTTGTAATAAATTGAATGATTAAATGAATTCCTTGGCAGGAGCGGACTTCTTGGGTCTTCCCAGATCCAACCTTTTAGGTGGAACATCTTTTCCAACATCCTAAATAAAAAAACATAAAGCATTGATAGTAAACACAAATAAATTATTTCAATTGTAAATATAGAAAAACACAAGTAATTGAATACCTCATATGCAACAAAAAACCTGACCAATCTTCTTGGCCAGAGGATGAAGTTACTGGGGGCATCATCCACTGTTTGAACCTCCTCAGTGGGCACAGGGACTCGAGCATCAGCATCTCGAATATCTTCAACCAGCACCCTCACCTGATCATCCGCTAATGTACGATGGTGACCGCGTTGTCGCCACGCGCCAAAAAGAACGAGCGATTATTAAAATAATGCAGTATAGTGCGACAACTCGGATCGTCTCTCAAGGACTCTTTAGGTGTTGTTATTATTAACAGAAAAAGTTAGAAAAAGTTAGAACTGGGGGTTTTGAGATTTGAAACTAAATTAAGAAAACAAAATAATGAAAACAAAGGAGTTAAAGAGAGTAACAAATAAACAAAAGACGATTAACCTACTGTTCTTGGTTTCCCACTATCATTGGTTCATACAAATCCTAAACAGATACTAATCCCCTCCCGGTTGTAGCAACAATTAACAACGCAATCACTACTACAGATGTATGTTCCTATTCTCGAAATAACAAACGGGGTTAAGCTCTCATGAACAAACGAACATGAATGAACACACGCGAAATAACAAACGCGATTATATATAGGAACATAGCATCACCGAAATGAAACAATACCACACTATACATTACTGAAATAACAAACAGAAACATATAATATGGCATTGAAAATAGAAGAGCAAATGAAACAGAATCACAGAACCTCAAGTGTTAACAGAAACCAATTGCAGTAGATTAATCTAGGAGACTAATTCTCCATTACAAAAGAAAACAATAAAAGAAAAGAAATAAACTACTGAAAAGTATTACTACTGTCTACCAAAGATTAGCCAAAACTGGCTAACTCTGATTAACTCTGACTAACTATGACTAACTATTTATACAAATTCTCTCAAGACCTCTCAATATCTGAATACTCCTTTAATTCACTTCAACCTCTGCCTCTTAGCTTTCCAAAGCCACTTAATTTGCTTAATTATGAGTTAAGATGAGGGAGTTATGTCCACATTCAATTCATAGGGCAGCTGAAACGTCTCTATCTTCACATGGATTGGAGCCCCTCAAAACGTCTCTGTTTGGAATAATGGTCTTCATGAGAGTTAAAGCTCTTTGTTTGATCTTTCATTTGCCACCGGTTTCACTTCCAACCGACATCTACAGCCCAAGTTATGGCCCAATCTTCATGACCAGTTCAGGATCCAGTGACAGCAATTATGTTCTGACTTCAAGGCCCAATGTGACCCACTATACATCCAATTCAGCATCTGAGTTCTTCATGAAAGTTGTTGGGCTTCCTTTTAGCTTTCATGTTCTGCCTTCAAACAGGCTTTTGGTTTCTCTCTTGTCACGGCCGTGACCTTCATCACGGGCAGGCCGTGATCGTCTCTGACTTTTCAGGGCTGGGTGACTCGCGGGGCGAGAGCTTCTTCGCGGGGCGAAAGACCAGAATTATTCCTTTTTATTAACCTGAAAAACAGAAAATAACATAAATACTTTATTTAACTCTAAATCAACTAAATTAACATAAAAACACTTTACAGACTCAAAATACTACTTAAGGACAATCAAGTCTAAATTGGGTGAAAATGATATAAAATTAGCACAAAGCCAAGGTCTTTACTAGTTATAAAACCAGTCAAACAGAGGCTCATCAATGGTGTATGGTATTCCCTGTTGGGAATTTGCGTATAAAACAAAATAACGCAGCGGAAAAAAAAATTCCCATCGAAGGATCCTTGCGAATGGTCGTGATTCATGGTTAGAAGATTTACCTCTTGAAGCGATGAGAATTGATTGAAATCGTCTATCACGAACACCGCACGAACGATGTCTCTAAGGTATCCACACGAGCAGATCCCGTGAACGTCCAACGTCACGAACACGAAGCGTCTCTTCCTCACAGTGCTAGCTTCGAAAACCGAGACCTGCTGCTCACTGTCACTCTCTATGTGCGGCTAGGGTAAAAACCGTGTAGGCACAATAGCTTAAGTGGTCTACTTATAGTAGCACCTCCTTAAGTGAGTTAGTGAGCAACGTTTGACCTAAGCCCCATGTACTATGCGCTAGGCCCAATAGAAGAGTCCAACTCTCCTTTTAATGCTTATTTTGATCCGCTCTTATGTGTGTGACCCTATAGGTTCCCAAAACGTTAGTAGTAATATTAAATCCCATTTAATATTACAAACAGTGAGCGGTATCTAGCAATACATCACTGCCACCTAAGTAGTGAGAAAGTCAGTGATTTGACGAAACCTTTCTTTGACAAATATTCATGTGCATTATTACCCCTTTGTCCATATATCTATATTGAACACAAGACATAGAATGTGTCACCCTTGTATGGTTCAATATCATGTTCCCTGATACCCGAGTAGACTTAACAACAAATGAGGTCAATATCTCATATTGACTCATTTCAGCATGGCCATGCATTTTACAGTCTCACTCTATCAGGGGGCCCACAGATATTACTCCTGTTATGTAGGAGGGACAAATTCCATCTAGGTCACTCACATCCCTCTGCATGGATCGTGGTATGCCCAATGACCGTCTTTATAATCATCCTATTACAGATGACGTTTGACGATATTAAAGCACACGACTCCTCATGTAGGGATCGTAGTGATTTCAGGTCGAAGGATTGCATACACCATTGTCACTATGAGAACTACTTATGACACTCACATAAGGCTCCATGTAGTGTTCTCATGGTGGGTCAATCCGAAGTACATCATTACTCTAATGTGTACCTATGTGGCGACTCGATATCTCATATCCATGACCCGTGAGATATGGCCATCGGTTTGCACACATAATAGTCTCAATGTATTATTATTGTCCTTGTTAATAAAATACTTGACTACGGATATTTAAGAATAGGATTTCATTGTTCAATAGTGTCTCACGATCAAGTCATGTACTTGATATTCTATTAAACTGAAATTTCTATTCTAAGGACTTTATTATGTTTAAACAAGTAACACAATAAACTGGAATGCCTCATATCATATATATATATATATATATATATATATATATATATATATATATATATATATATATATATATATATATAATGGCAAGATACAAATGTAAGTCTAAGAAATAAAGCGATCTCTAGGGCTTACACCAACAATCTCCCACTAGCACTAGAGCCAATCAGGCATAAATCTAATGCCCATCGATCTAGTGTGACCTTCGTGCTTCTGTTGAGCAAGAGGTTTCGTAAGTGGGTCAGCAACGTTATCAAGTGTTGGTACTCTGCATATTTTCACATCTCCTCTATCGATAATCTCTCGAATGAGATGGAAGCGCCTAAGTATATGTTTGGATCGCTGATGAGATATATGTTCCTTAGCGTGTGCAATGGCCCCATTGTTATCACAATAGAGATCAATGGGGTCCACAATACTAGGAACTGTGCCAAACTCAGCAATGAACTTCCTGATCCAAACACCCTCCTTTGCTGCATTGGAGGCGGCAATATACTCAGCCTCTGTAGTAGAATCGGCGACTGTCTCTTGCTTTGAACTCTTCCATCTCACCGCCCCGCCATTCAGGAAGAACACATAACCAGATTGTGATCTGGAATCGTCCTTATTGGTTTGGAAGCTAGCATCGGTGTAACCTTTTACAGCAAGCTCTTCCTCGCCTCCATATACCAAGAACGAATCCTTAGTTCTTCTCAAGTACTTAAGGATGTTCTTGACAGCTGAGACTGATGACTTTCAAGGGATCGATAGTACCTGCTCGTTATGCTTAAAGCATACGATACATCTGGTCGAGTACATAACATGGCATACATGATAGATCCAATTGCGGATGCATATGGAATCTTACTCATGCGATCCCTTTCTTCTTGAGTGGAAGGGGATTGTGCCTTTGATAGGCATATACCATGTGACACAGGCAAGAGTCCTTTCTTGGATTCATGCATGTTAAAGCGTCTTAACACTTTGTCTATGTATGTACTCTGACTTAGGCCAAGCAATTTCAACGATCTATCCCTATAGATCCTGATTCCCAATACATAGGTAGCTTCACCCAAATCTTTCATAGAGAAGCAATTCCCTAACCATGTCTTTACATTTTGTAGTGTAGGGATGTCATTTCCAATGAGTAATATGTCATCTACATATAACACCAGAAAAACAACAATGCTCCCACTAACCTTCTTGTAGACACAAGGTTCATCTTCATTTTTGATGAATCCGCATTGTCTTCACGACATCATCAAAACGAAGGTTCCAACTTCGGAAGCTTGCTTCAATCCATAGATTGATCGCTGCAATTTACATACCTTTTCGGCATCCTCTCGAAATGCCAAAGCCTTGAGGTTGTGTCATGTACACATCCTCAAGAAGCTTTCCATTAAGGAAAGCAGTTTTGACATCCATCCGCCATATCTCATAATCATGGTATGCAGCTATAGCAAGTAAGATCCGGACGGATTTAAGCATCGCAACAGCGAAAAGGTCTCATCATAGTCGACACCATGAATTTGCTTGAAACCCTTAGCGACCAATCGCGCCTTAAAGGTGTGTACCTTACTATCCATGTCAGTTTTCTTTTTGAAAACCCACTTGCACCCTATGGGTTTCACCCTTCGGTGGCTCTACCAAGGTCCATACCTGGTTGGTGTACATGGAATCCATCTCGATTTCATGGCCTCAAGCCACTTCTCATATTCCGGGGCGGTGATGGCCTCCTGGTAAGTCACAGGCTCATCTTGATCCATGAGCAATACATCACCTTGTGGAGTCATGAGAAATCCATATCTCTCGGTGGTGACGTATCCTGTTAGACCTACGCTGGTCTTTGTGCTTTTGGAGCATGTTGTTCCTCCACAAACATTTTGTGAAGGTTGCTCATGTTCCACCAATGGTAGGTCACTACTCTGTGATTCTTGAATTTCTTCAAGTTCTATTTTCCTCCCACTGGTTCCTATGGAGATAAACTTCTTTTCTAGGAATTCACCAAATCAGGTGCGACAAACACCTTGCCTTCGGAAGGATTATAGAAATAGTACCCCTTGGTTTCTTTGGGATACCCCACAAAGAAGCATTTATCAGATTTGGGATCAAGCTTATTAGAAACTTGACGTTTTACGTATGCTTCACAACCCCAAATCTTCATAAAAGACATGCTGGGTCATCTACCAGTCCATATCTCATATGGTGTCTTTTCTACCGCTTTGGATGGAACACGGTTAAGTGTAAAAGCTGCTGTTAATAGAGCATGTCCCCAGAAAGAGTTTGGAAGGTTTGCATGACTCATCATAGACCGAACCATGTCCAACAAGGTTCGATTTCTCCTCTCAGAAACACCATTCCATTGTGGTGTTCCAGGTGGAGTGAGTTGAGATAAAATTCCACACTCTCTCAGATGATCATCAAACTCTAGGCTCAAATATTCACCACCTCGATCTGATCGAAGAGTTTTAATATTTTTACCAAGTTGGTTTTGTACCTCATTTTTGAATTCCTTGAACTTTTCAAAGGATTCCGATTTATGTTTCATAAGATACACAAATCCATATCTATTGAAATCATCAGTGAATGTGATGAAGTACTGAAAACCACCTCTAGCTAATGTGTTTAGGGGTCCACATACATCGCTATGTATAAGACCCAAAAGATCGTTAGCTCTTTCACCTTTTCTGGTGAATGGAGCTTTAGTCAACTTTCCCAATAAACAAGACTCACATATCTCATATGATTCATAATCAAATGAGTCCAAGAGTCCATCTTTATGGAGCTTGAAATGCGCTTCTCATTTATATGGCCTAAACGACAATGCCAAAGATAAGACGGGTTCAACTCATTTGGTTTGAACCTCTTAGTATTTATGTTATAGATGGGCATTTCAAGATCAAGGACATAAAGCCCATTACTCATGTGTGCACTAGCATAGAAAATATCACCCAAATAAATAGAACAACTTTTGTTCTTTATTATAAAATAAAAACCAATCTTGTCCAAACAAGAAACGGAAATGATATTCCTGCTAATTGCAGGCACAAAATAACAGTTCTCTAACTGAATAGTAAGCCTAGTGGGCAAAGTCAATACATAAGTCCCTACAGCTAAAGCAGCAACCTTTGCTCCATTTCCAACTCTAGGTCGACTTTGCCCTTTGCCAATTGTCTACTCCTATTTAGATCCTGCACATTTGTACAAACGTGAGAACCACATCCAGTATCTAATACCCATGATGCAGAAGTAGATAAATTGACTTCTATATCAAACACACCTGAAGTGGAAGTCTCACTTCCCTTCTTCTTCTTGATTTCTTCCAGGTATTTTGGGCAGTTCCTCTTCCAATGTCCGGTCCGACCACAATGGAAGCAATTGCCTTCCTTAGCCACACCACCCACAGGCTTCAAGCCAGAAGTACTGGGCTTGATCTTGTTGATGGCCTTGCCCTTGCCCTTGCCCTTTTGTTTGTGCGTGGGCTTCTTGGGCTGCTTCTTGCTATTTCCAGCCTGGACCATCAAAATGGCCTTCCCCTTTCCTTTGTTAATATTTTGTTCAGCAGTTCTCAACATGCTCAACAATTCTGGCAAAGGTTTGTCAAGATCATTCATATTATAGTTCATGACAAACTGACTATAGCTCTCAGGCAACGATTGCAGAACTAAGTCGGTGGCCAACTCTTGGCCTAAAGGAAATCCCATTATCTCGAGATTCTCAATGTACCCGATCATCTGGAGTACATGAGGACTCACAGGGCTTCCTTCTGCCAATTTACACTGGAAAAGGGCTCTGGAAACTTCAAACCGCTCATGCCTTGCTTGCTCTTGGTAGAGCAGCTTGAGGTGCACGATCATATCGTACGCCTCCATGGTCTCATGTTGCTTTTGCAGCTCAGAGGTCATGGTAGCAAGCATAAGACAGCCGACATCTAAGGCGTCATCCTGATGCTTCTTATAAGCATCCCTGTCAGCCCTAGGAGCACTTGAAGCCGGTGGCTCCTCAGGAATAGGCTCCTCAAGAACATACAGCTTTTTCTCATGTTTGAGGACAATCCTCAAGTTTCTGTACCAGTCCATAAAATTTGTTCCGGATAGTTTGTCCTTCTCAAGGACGGATCGCAATGACAGGTTACTTGATGTGTTTGATGCCATGGTAATCTACAGAGATAAATATGCAAAATATAAGTATCATGCCATGAAGTTATTTAATAAGGTCTTTAATTAAATACGCCTCCCACTATTTTACTCAAAACAATGACCCTTATCATTGATTCGTAAAATCCTGTTGGAAGATTTTCTAGTGGGCCAAGATCCATATTTCACCTAGCTTTAAGTCAGCTTTGGCTGATCACTCAAAATTCGGTTATATAGGTAGGAAACACTTTCCGATTGCATCTCATGCAACTCTTGGACAGTTGGGTGAATAACTCTTATTCTAATCCATCACATGGACTAAAGCCCAACTTTTAAGCCTCTAAGCCTTTCAATCCTATTGAAGTTGGCTTAGTTAAGTCAGACCCAATGGATAGCAGTTGAACATTACATTTGTCCCATCGCGTCTTACTAGTATAGATAAAGGTACCCCGCTTTGGCGGACCCACACTTAATCGATCATAGTCTTGACAAGTGCCATGCATTGGAAGACCTTTAAATGTGACTTAATATTTCCTTTTGAGGGATTTGATTAAAATTTGATCTCATCATTTGTTAAACTCTTTAACTTACTATTTACATACATGCATCTCGTACATATATTAGTTAAAACCCTTTTAACATACTATATACATACATGCATCTCATACATATATAAGGCAAATAAATTTGATATGGTTATGGCCCCTAACGCATTGATTCTCCCAAGCCAATGAGAGAATCTAAACTGAAACCTAGGAGCGTCCAGGCTTCTCCAAGCATGATCTCCCACAGGATAACGTCTTCTTGTCTCCATCATTACATTACATAAACAGAAACCTAATTTTACATATGAGGGG
Source organism: Sophora flavescens (assembly GCA_030762895.1). Lineage (NCBI taxonomy): Eukaryota > Viridiplantae > Streptophyta > Magnoliopsida > Fabales > Fabaceae > Sophora > Sophora flavescens. Next base: position 38,864,831 of record CM061062.1, on the reverse strand, counting down.
AGTGAGATGAGAAAAGAATATACATATGGAATATAAGAGAAAGGCACGGCACGCAGGCCGTATTTCAAAATATAAACCAAAAGATTAAAGGACTAAGGCCATAACCATTCACCATACATTACCAAATAAATAGTAACAACCAATAATAATAGACAATTATTATTATTATTATTATTATTATTATTATTATTATTATTATTATTATTATTATTTATTAATTAGAGATTTCAAAATCTGAATTTTGAAAACATAACATATATAATAAATCACATTTATTGTAATTGATGTTACTATAAATCACATTTATTGTAATTGATGTTACTATAAATCACATTTATTGTAAATGATGTTACTATAAATCACATTTATTGTAATTGATGTTACTATAAATCACATTTATTGTAATTGATGTTACTATAAATCACATTTATTGTAATTGATGTTATTATTAAATGGTGACATAAAAGATTTCAAAAATTGAATTTCGAAATAACACACTACGCATAGTTAGCACGGGGTTCCCGCTTCCTTAGCGGCTAGGGCTTCAACCTCTCAACCTTAAAACCGCAAGACCCGTGAACACTTCACGCTGCAAGGAACGGCGGCTAGGGTTTCAACCCTTGGAACCTCAGCCGCAAGAACATGAACTTTTCATGTCTGACACCCTTTAACGCCGCCAACAGAGAACTGAAACCGATCATGTTTAACATCAACACTTGACGACATCGCAGAACATAATAAGTATTCCAGAACCAATGTACATATCGCATATATACACATAAATGTGCTATAGACGCATATATCATATACATACGAAAATTACAGAAACAAGGTTTCGCAAAAACGGATGCAAACGATTTTCAGAAAACAATTTTTAGAAAAACGATTCACATTATTAACATGTTATCATACATAACAGGTAAACCACGTAACAGAATCATGGTTTTGCAAGCGGCTCACGATACCATTTGTTGGGAATTTGCGTATAAAACAAAATAACGCAGCGGAAAAATAAATTCCCTTCGAAGGATCCTTGCGAATGGTCATGATTCATGGTTAGAAGATTTACCTCTTGAAGCGATGAGAATTGATTGAAATCGTCTATCACGAACACCGCACGAACGATGTCTCTAAGGTATCCACACGAGCAGATCCCGTGAACGTCCAACGTCCACGAACACGAGCGTCTACGCCTCACGGTGCTAGCTCAAAACCGAGACCTGCTGCTCACTGTCACTCTCTATGTGCGGCTAGGGTAAAAACCGTGTAGGCACAATAGCTTAAGTGGTTTACTTATAGTAGCACCTCCTTAAGTGAGTTAGTGAGCAGCGTTTGACCTAAGCCCCATGTACTATGCGCTAGGCCCAATAGAAGAGTCCAACTCTCCTTTTAATGCTTCTTTTGATCCGCTCTTATGTGTGTGACCCTCTAGGTTCCCAAAACGTTAGTAGTAATATTAAATCCCATTTAATATTACAAACGATGTGGTATCTAGCAATACATCACCGCCACCTAAGTAGTGAGAAAGTCAGTGATTTGACGAAACCTTTGTGACAAATATTCATGTACATTATTATCCCTTTGTCCATATATCTATATTGAACACAAGACATAGAATGTGTCACCCTTGTATAGTTCAATATCATGTTCCCTGATACCCGAGTAGACTTAACAACAAATGAGGTCAATATCTCATATTGACTCATTTCAAAGACGACCATGCATTTTACTGGTCTCACTCTATCAGGGGCCCACATATATTACTCTGTTATGTAGGAGGGACAAATTCCATCTAGGTCACTCACATCCCTCGCATGGCTCGTGGTATGCCCAATGACCGTCTCTATAATCATCATATTACGAGATGACGTTTGACGATATTAAAGCACCACGACTCCTCGTGTAGGGATCGTAGCGATTTCAGGCCGAAGGATTGCATACACCATTGTCACTATGAGAACTACTTATGACACTCACATAAGGCTCCATGTAGTGTTCTCATGGTGGGTCAATCCAATACATCATTACTCTAATGTGTACCTATGTGGCGAGTCGATATCTCATATCCATGACCCGTGAGATATGGTCATCAGTTTGCACACATAATAGTCTCAATGTATTATTATTGTCCTTATTAATAAAATACTTGACTACGGATATTTAAGAATAGGATTTCATTGTTCAATAGTGTCTCACGATCAAGTCATGTACTTGATATTCTATTAAACTGAAATTTCTATTCTAAGGACTTTATTATGTTTAAACAAGTAACACAATAAACTGGAATGCCTCATATCATATATATATATATAAAATGGAAAAATACAAATATAAGTCTAAGAAATACACTGGCCTCTAGGGCTTACACCAACATTCCCCAAGTTATGTGCCCTGTCCAATGTCACTAAGCGGCGATCATGATGATCATCAACATACAACTCACACATATCAGGATCCTCATCATCATCGGCGGGGTGATGAGGAGGATCACATGAGCCCTTAGTGCTCACATGGCCGAGAGGGTTGGACACCTGTGTTTTGCATGGACATACCAGCCAAAGCTGCTAGTTGCTGGGAAAACTGCTGGGTCATCTCCTGTCTAAGCTCATCTGCAATCTCCTGTTTTAGCAGTTCTCGATATGCATCATCATCCCTGTGGCGTCGATGTGAAGATGAGCCATGGTATTGGCGAATGTCAATGCCCCATCCAACACCAATCACACGTCCTGGGTGGTCTTGTTTACTGATGGCAACATCTAAGATATCCTGGCGGCCTTCAGGAACAAAGGTTCCTTGAGTGGCCTGTTCGTCCAAGGCATCCTATAACATATAGAATATTACGTCACATTACAATTAGGTAACATTGTTAAAATCACAACTAGAATTAAAACTATACTTACAATCTTCTCAGCTACTTGGTGTGCCTCCTCAGATGTATATTGTCCCATACTTCTTTGTCGGGTACTCTTCCATGCACGATGTCGCGGGGGTGGAGGTGGATCAACAACTTCTGGACGATTTTCAGCGGTAGGATCAGCCAGAGATGCTTCTTCTGACGTCTTTTCTTTTCCTCTACCACCATTTTCTTGTTAAGCCTTTTATATCCCCCACGAGACAATATATGGGGGTGGAGATTCTTACTTTGGATTTCCTACCCCTTTTTCCTCTTCTCCTATTATAAATAAAAGACATTTAAATTACATAAGTAAATTAATAAGATTAATTAAATTAATTAAATTTAGAGACAACTCAATTAAGTTAGCCTGAAAGCTGGGATCATGTCGGCTCTGAACAAAGCGATCCACGTCTCCTGGTCAAGAAACGGGTACATCTCAAGTGGGTTCTTCTGACTCGGATTGAATATGTAGTTTCTGCCTAGGTCCGTCTTAAATGCCCTCCAACACTCACCTGCATACTTTATCAAACGCCTCCTCATATTCTTGGTATCCAACATGTCAAAGGTGAGCTACATTAACACCAACAAATCATGGAATTAGCGTATGATATTAATAAGATTAAAATAAAATAGATACAAACAAAGATTGTAAAAGTATAGATACCAAAATACTATCCCATATCTGATCTTTCACTCCCTCCGGTACATTTTTCCAATTCTCAATAAGTATACTAGGCTTGTTTTGAGCAAGGTTCCCCACAAAACTATTAAACTGCTCGGCCATTGGCCCTATAGGATTGAGGTCACAATCAAACTCGATTCTTATCCTTTGATTTGCACCACGGTTGACGGTCAAATTCTTCATTCGTGTGGCACGTCAACCCTTTCTGTCCGTTGATGGTGCATCCGACCCACTGTGTGAATGAGGGATATTCTCGGGATCAGCCATGTATGCCTGTTTAGACAAAAAAAAAATACATAATGTCAATAAGTCTAGATAAATATCAAACACAACTTAACTTATAAATATCAATTGTGATTGTAAGATGATGGAATAGATGCAGATTCATGGAAGTGAGCTGTAAGCAAAATTTAACTCTACAGAACCTTCATATGCATAATGAAATATCAAACCTTGCCCATCAATTTGTAATGAGATAAATCCATCACCTGAAAGTAGTCCTATAAACTCTCCAATCATCAAAATTATACTTGATGGGTCAAGTTATATTGTACATTCATCCACAAATAAAGTCATCGATCTCATTGTACCTACCAAAGTAAATGAAGGAAACCTAGCCCACTCCATATAAGATCTTATTAATAAATTACTCCAGAACCTGCGAGATAACCTTCCCCACACACAGTAAATCCATTAGTCTATAGCCCTATGATCTAATATATATAGAAATAGAACATATGGAATAGTCATAAGAGAGAAGTGTATAAAAGAAACATGCAACTTCAAATTTTACCTACAGGGTCATAGATGGTAGGATGGTGGCGCACCGGTGACGAGAAGAAGACTCAAGGCTATAAGGTCATAGTGGCGACGAGGCGGAGCAAGCGGAGAACAACGGGCTTCATGACTGAGGTGACGCGGTGGTCCTGCCAAGTGGTAGATGGCGTCGCGGCAGAGCGAGCAAGAGGAGGACTGGTGGTTAGCGGTGACAGATGGAAGAAGAGGAGGTGGATGGCGTGAGGGTTACAGTGGAGGACCAGAGGTGAGGAGTTGTGGTTAGCGGTGACAGATGGAAGAAGAGGAGGCGAAGGGTGTGAGCATTACGGCAGTGTTAGGGTTCGAAATAGACTGAGAGAACTGAGCGCGCAAGAGAGAAAATCTTTTTGGGTCGAAATGTTTGAGTAGCGCGCAAGAGGAAGGATGAAAGTGAATAGAAAATAAGATATTTAACATCGGTTCTTAAAAAACCCGATGTCTTAAGTGGTGCTCGTTAAAAAATTCAATTTTTGTTTCTCAACTTTCAACATCGAGTAAAAAAAAGCTGATGTCTTAAAATTTTCACATCAATTTAAATCATAACCAATGTCTAAACTTTTACATGGTTTTTAATTCTATTTTTGGTTCAATTTTCAACATCGGTTAATTTGAGAAACCGATTTAAAAAATATTATCACATCGGTTAATTTTGGGACCGATGTTAAAAGTTTTCAATTTAATTTCAAAAATGTCACCGCCTCCTTTTTAACATCGGTTTTGTTAGAAACCGATGTTAAATTCTCGACGTTAAAAGCATATTTTGCACTAGTGTTAGTGGATTTTAAGCAAAGATATATATATTGTTCGAGAGATAATTGTTGGTTTGGGTGTAAGGATAATGGTGACTTAGAGGTGCCTAACCTAAACTAATTATTTTAAAGAGTATGTGTGACATAGAATATGTGTTAAGGCTTTGATGGAAGGTTAAGGCACTAGGATGTTATTAATGTGGGTTGGTGAGATTCATATAGATGTATTGTTATTCACAGTCGTGTGAGTGGAACACACGAGGTCAGGATATCCTATTTTGGGATATCGGATATTGTGTGTGAGTACCCTACGGATGTGGATGCCGAGGTAGACTACCGTAATACTCTTTAGTTCTTGACGCATTTGAAGGTTCTTGGCACTGGACCGTTATCGACTGATACTCCTTGACGCGTTTGTATATTCTGGGCACTAGACCATTTTGGACTAATACTTGTTTAGTCTTGATGCTTTCGAAAGTTATTGGTACTGGACCGTTCTGGACTACTAACTAACGTGATAGGAATAGAGATGGCCACGTCAATATAAAAGTTTAGTTGTATCAGGTTGGGGTAGAGGATGATACATTAATTAGAGGATGATTTGTTAGTTATGTATGTTGATTGTCTGTGACATTTATTGTATGATATGCTATGACTAGAACTGTTTCTTATCCTTTGTATTTTTCTGTATGTAGTACTTTTATTTTATTATGGGACCGCACGTGAAGATCGAGTGAACGAACTGAATGTGGAAGAGTTGGATAAAACTCCCTATTAACCGGAAGCTGGAGATCGAGCTGTGATCCATGGAGATAGAGTATAGATAGTATGGCCAGTGTGTCTTTTGGAAGTATTTTATGTGTTTCTGCTAAGTATAACTTTCTTTTAAGTATACGCCTATGAGGGATCCTACTGAGAGGATACCCTCAACGGTGTTTTGTATTAAGTGTATAAGACATATGCGTGTATGTATGATATATTTATGTTATGATGTGCTAAACTATAAAAAAGTATGTTTAATTAACTTAAGTTTTAATTTTTACGTATTTTAACATTAAGCGCTCGACTAAGAAATGAATTAAGAAGGCTTTAAATTAATAAAACATCAGGACACAACGGGATGTCTCACAAATGACTTTTATTGATGAACACATGAATTAATAAAATGGTCACATTCCTGTATTTTATATTCAGTAATTAATTTTTTTCTTTGGCAACTTCACTTCTTTTTAATTTAAAATAAGGGTCTTACCAACGAGTGTCCTAAGGGCATTGGTTAATGAATCAATAAAAAAAAAGTTTGTATTGAGAATACAAATTTAACATTTTTCAATGTAATAAATATATCACTTAGGTTGGACAACGGGCGGGTTTGATTGGATTCGGGTCCAAACGGCCCAATCCAAACCAGCCCGCCAATCTATATATAAGGGCCCATCCCGTTCAAAGCATGTGTCGGTTTGGGTGGGTTGGTGGTACACGGGTTGGGCCAAATCATTTTTTATTTGGCCTAATCATTTTTATAATTAAAAAAATTAAACCATAAAACAAGAAACATTAAACCATTTCTCTTTTTATTTTTGATAGTAACCCTAAAGCAGTAAAACATTTCTTTCTCACCATTAGGGCACCGCAGCCTAGCCCCCCTTCACAACTTCCCTCCCCCCGGTTGCAGCACTTCGTCGTCGCGCCCCTGGAGGATCTGCAGTGTCGATGACGAAAGGTGTAACACCCTACTTTTTATTTTCCATTTTTTTTTCAGTAAAAATATTTTCGCTGTATTAACCGGTATAAATGTATTTATTTATAATTTTTATCCGAGTTCATGGAGATTGATTTTTATGAAATAAAAATCATATTCATACTCTATCTTAGGGTAGAAGCTTAAGATAAAAATTTGGGTTGAAAATTCAGACGGAAATCGATCTGCGTTTTCACTGACAATATAATTTTACTGAGTAGAAAACCTAATTTTGACTCATGAACGAAATGGTTTATATTTAAATCATATTTCTAACGATTTTGGTTGTTTTGAAAATTTTCAATCAAAAACGAAATATTACGCTTTTACGCAGGCGTAAAACCCTAATCAGGAAACCGACAGAGTCGAAAACGGAACTACAGAGACCCGTCAAGAGATCGGGATAACGAGTCATACATGACGACTCATGGAGGATGAGTCACCAAGCATTTATGAGCATTAAATGCTAGTAATCATGACTTTTATGTGGAAAAGACCAAAATACCCCCAAGCTTTCGCGGGTATTAATCAGACACATATACGCACTCTTAACCACTCATTTTAAGTGGTTGTAAACCTCCCACATCTCCTCAATTTTGTGCATCCATATATACTCAACCATATCTATTTCATTTTGCTTTCGTTTCATCATTTCCTCTCAAAAACCGAAATCGGGTAAACGACAGAGCTGCATACGGAAGTTCCGGGAACCACTAACGGATAGGATAGGTGACTCATTAGTGAGTCACTTTGTGTGGCCCAAAATCAGCCTCACCTCCATCAAATGTGAGCCACATATTTATTAACCATAGTTAAGCAAAGTAACCCTAGTTAAGTTAATTATTAACTATGGTTAAGCTTATATTAATTAAATAATCACAAAACTCATTAATATAAAAGTTAAAAACCAAACAAGGCCTAAGATTTTCCCTATAAAAGCCCTCCAAACCGTGGCCTCCCCTCACTATTTCACTCATCTTCTTCATCTTCTTCATCTATCTTCATTTCTTCACAAATCACCAAAACTCCATTTTCTTCTTCAAGAGCTCCAAGTACTTCCATCGAAGAACTTGTCAAGATCATCATCTTTTCTCCATATTCTTCACACACTTGAGGTAACATGATCATCTCATCCCTTGTTTAAGCTTTTGTTCTTCATATGTCATAGTTTTCCATTTCTAGATCTACAACTTGTAATAATTCTAGAAAATTGTAGAAAAATCATAAAAATGTGAAACCAATTTCTATGATCTAGTTATGATCCCTACTTTATTTATCCAAGAGCATGTGATCAAAATCATTTTCCTTCCCTATTTTCTAATTGAGGCTGAAACTGAGTATAAAAGTGGTTTTCATGTTTTCAAGTCATAGCAATGTATCTAGGCTACCTAGGACCTAAGTAATTAGTATCCAAAAGCTTAGGTTGAGAAAAGAACTCTAACCCTCATTTGGATGAGTTGGCCGAACCTAGTACCATATGTCCATATTTAGATTTGTTGATTCATTTGTTTTATTGTTGATTTGGTTGAAGGTGGTTTTGTTAACTCGTGGCGGGATAACGAGGACCGTCGTTTTCGTGTTTCTGGTGATAACTCAGGTGGGGGAAAGAATAAACCTATCGTCGGAATCGATAAGTAGTAGATTATATGATAATTGTGTAGGGCGACCTAAACCATACTAGTAGTCGAGTAATCGACAAGACCAAAATCCCATTGGAAACCTTTTCTGTAAAACCAATGGTGATTCGGGGATTGTAGGTTTATCGGCACTAAGTTGATTTTAAGTATTTGAGGATGTTTGATTTTATGTTATCAAATTTACGGTGATACACTGGTTGAGGTATTCCATTTGCATGTGACGTATTATTGCGGTGTTTGAATATTTATGATATTGAGGATGTTCAGTGTCTGTCACGACCGTGATGGTTGTCATGGCCAGGCCGTGACAGGTTCTGTTTTGTAGAATTCTTGTCTTTGTTGTCTGTCACGGCCGTGATGGCTATCACAGCCAGGCTGTGACAATGTCTGACTTTGTTATTTATTTGGTTGGACTATTATGATTTGGTTGTGATAAATTGCCTTATATGATATTGAGATATTTGAATATTTTGTTGATTAATGTGTTATGCATGATCTCCCTAGGTTTAATACTATGCTTCGATGATTTTAAGGAAAGATATATATTGCTCGGAGGTATTTTGTTTGGGTGAGAGTTTTGAATATGAATTAGAGGTGCCTCGCTATTATTTTATAGAAGTGATGTGATATAGAATGTAAGTGGAGGTTGTGAGGAAAAGCTTGAGGTACTAGGTTGTTATTGATAAAAGTCAGTGAGAATCATATGTTGCATTGTTGTTCATAATCGTGTATTTGAGATACACGAGGTCCGAAGTTCTCGTAGACCGTTCCAAATTAGAATTTAAGTTGTGCAACTATAGTGTCATTGCTATGCATGATCACCCTTGATAGAGAGGAGAGAGAGAGAACCGGGGTGTGCACCGACGTGATCTTGTGCGGCTATAGTATCATTGCTTTGCATGAGCATTCTCACCATGGATGAGAATGTGCACGGCGTTGGGAACGTGTCACTCGGACGATCGACCGACATTCCTAACGAGGGATGTGTGACAGATTAGCGGTGGCCACATCAAAGATAAATGTTTAGTTGCATGAGTTGGAGGGTAGAGGATGATGTTATAAAGTATGGATGATTGTAAATTGTGAGTGATGCATGTTTAGGACTATTATTGTATTATATGCTATGAATCTTTTCCGCTTATGATGATAGAACTGTTTCTTATCTCCCTATTTCTGTATTTTTGTGTATGTCTACTTTGTTACGTCAGAAGACCAGATGGACGACTATGTTACCGAGGAGATGGATGGAACCCTATACGAGATGGAGGTTGTTGAGGAGTTGAATGACGTTCCGTATGAAGCTGACACCGAAGAACAACCTACTGATCCTAATAATGTAGCGTAGTAAGTTTAGGGCCAGTGGGTCATATAAGACGTTTTTGTTTTCCGTTAGTTATAAGCAGTTTGTGTAAATAAGTACCTGTGTGGGATCCGACTGAGAGGATACCCTAAACAAAGTGTTGTGTAAAATAAAGGATAATTATGTGTGTATTTATGTAATATAGTTTTGGTGTGTTTTATATCTGCAGAAGTTATATAATTATTAATTAAGTTTTAATTTTTACGTATTTTCAACAGTAAGCGCGCGATTAAGTAAATAATTATTAAGGTTTTAATATAATAATACAATGGGGCACAACGGGTGTCTCAAAAGGAACTCTCCTCTCTCATATTCTTCCCCTTCACCCCTTCCCTCCAAAGATCGTTTTCGAGTCTCTGCAAGATGCGGCATGTGTGCTGTCTTCTTCACAGACGTGATGGTCGCCTCACCTCCTTTTCATCTTCTCCAATCCGACGGCGTGGGAGTAGATCTACATGTCGTTCTTCCAGATCTGGTTTGGATCTTGTTAAAACTTTGAACATTCTTCATTTTCTTCCATTGAAATCTGGTTTGTATTTGAATAGCAAAGTTTGTTTGTTGTCTCTTGCTCAAGAACGAAGCTCTGGAACGAAGATTATACTTAGTTTGTCGATCGGGTTCGATCATCGGCGGAATTCGTTAGAGAACCAAACCCGCCTGTCGTCACCCGTATCAAACTGTTTCATAAAATCGACAACCCGTCGACTCACCGTCATCCACTCAGAACCCTTCAGTACGTCGTCGGGTTTTACGGGTTCGATTGGGGCTCGGTTTTTTGTCGACCCCCTAATACCACTTTCTCATACAAACTTCCTTAACTAACACTCATTAGTATTTTCCATTAAATAAAAGAACAACCAATAAAAACCATTTGTGAATGGTTTATGAAATCCATGTCTAGCTAAATAGCACCTCTCATATCTCGCGTGATAATAATTTTATATGATGACGAAAGACATGGTTAAAAGAGGATTATTGTATTAATAAAATGATGGGGAATTGATTAACGCCATATTCACAGTTTATGTCGAAGGTCAACAACCAGAATTTTGATGAATATTGAATAACTCAATGGGTAAAGTTCTTGTAAAAGTGAGTATAAAAACTGGAAATCGAATCTCTATTCACTTTTCTCCGTCCATACTCCATAGTGTGTGAGAAAGAAGTACAATCATCTAAGATTTATTAAAAACAAAATTTTTAAAAACAAAAAACCAGCTAGCTGTTTTTTTTATCAAGAAATCCACCATAATCAGGACATTTAATTCTACACCCATTATGTATCAGCTAACTGGTTTGCACACCCAAATAAATAGTAAGAGTCACAAATTTTGATCTTTTTCTTCCAATTTTCTCTCCTTTTTTTAATAAATTTGCTAAGTCGGTTTAACATGAAATATTATAATGTTTGAACATACATCCATACCTCTCCTTTCTGGAGCTGTCTTCAGTACTCTATTGGAAACATGGAGTTTACACCCTCCTTGATCTTGCATCGTCGATTTAATAAGATAATAATCTAAAGGTCAAGGTTAAAAGAGAAAAATAGGTATTATGAAAATAATAATTTATTTAATATAAAGAATAAAAACCTTATGTTCTTGCGTCTTTCCCTGCTGCAGAACTGTGTTGTTGGTGGTGGTCATGGGTTGCTGTTCTTTCATTCCCTCCCCAATTATTCTCTATTTTTGTTTGGATTTTTCTTTTGGTTTTTTGATTTGAGATGGTGGTGAAGGTGAGGGGTTTTGTGAGGTGTTGAGAGTGAGGGTAAGCTCTGTTACTGGTTATGGAGATGAGGCTTTGGGTGAAGGTGATGGGTGGAGATGGGTGAAGGCGATGTTCTCTGTTCTAACGGTTTCCTCTTCTTCCTTTTTCTTACGCTACTCTTTGCTTCTGCCCCTGGGAAAATATATTGACTTTCAAGAGAAGATGTTTTCCTCTTCAGGTTAGTTTTCTGATTTTGTTCATTGATTGGGATTAGGGTTCTTGTGGTATTTAGGGTTTGTTATTTTGTGTGTATTTGATGAAATTGAGAGGTGGATGGTTTTGCAGGAAGTATGGCTGGATAGGGTTACGGAAAGGGTTTGCTGCATGGCAAATTCGACAAAAGCGATGGCGATCACTGGAATCGATTACTGGGGATAATTGAATTGGATTCCCACTGAAGAATTTAGGTCAGATTATTCTAGATCTTTCTGGAATTCCAAAACCTCTCTCCTTCAAAGTTGTCCCCTGATTTTCGTCGCTGAGAATGGACATTGCCTCTGCTCTCCTGGAATCCCCTTTCGATCCTTCCGGCCATGAGTTTCGGCGAGTATTCTATTTTATAACTCGTTTTTTTTTTATTTAAACTTGTTTTCTGCTTCTTGGTTCGTGAGATTGTTGAATTAGGCTTTACCTGTGAGGTTTGTGAGAATCTCTCCCTTCTTTATAAGTTTTTAAAAATTTGGAGGGGAAGGTTTTGATGATTTTAGAAAACCCCCAAACCCCTCTTAAGTCCACTTTTTTGATTTACCCCAATTTGAATTTTTTTGGGATAATTAAATTACTAATTTACCTTCCTAATCTTTACTAATTTGCATTAATATTTTTGCTTGGAAGGTATATTAATATTATTCAAAAATATTACTTACCTTAATTTTCAAAAATAAGGGTAAGATTATAAAAATATGATATAAACACTATTATTTACTTCCCCTCAGTACAACATGCATTCACAAACAAGGGGAGGGATAATACTCTCCCTCCCTCCCCTCCCCTCCCTCCCTCCCTCCCTCCCATTTCATTCTCCTTTGATCCCCTCTCTTTTCTTCATCTCCAAACTCCCAAACAAAGGTATATATGAAGGCTTGAAGGCTTGAACGCTTGAACGGAAAGATGGGAGGATGGAGTCCGAAGGTCCAAATAGGGTCTCAAGGACATAATGGGAAAAACAAAATATTATGTAATCAAGTTTATGATAATCATTTAAATTTCAGATTATGTGTCATTAGTTCATTGGGCCATATAGACCGTGTAAATATTACCCAAAATTTACATGGTTATCGAAGAATTCACCTTAAACCTTTTGATCCCACGGTGAATCTTGTGGCCCTCGTCTTGAAGCTTTTGGGCTTTGTTTAATGTACAATACTTGAAATCATAATTAAAAAGGGAGAAACTTTGAGGAACTCTCCTGGGAGTCAGGATTCGAATCCCTAATCATTTGTTTAAGATGCCAAAGTTTTTTATCACTTAGATCAACCACATGTTGATAGCTCCCTAAGATTTAACTAAACTACATTTGACACATTTTTTATGATAAAAATTACATCAATCTTCATTTAAATTTATGTTATCATTACATTTACCTTTAAAGGATAATGATTGAAATTTCACTATCCACTCCTAAGGAGATGTGATGTAAGTTTATTTTTTTATAATAATAAAATATTAGGTATAAAACAAACTACAAAGAAGGTCATTACCCTTTATATATCTTATTCCATGCATGCATGTGCATGTATTTTATCAAGTAAGTTGGGACAAATCAACTAACCACTTCACTAGTCCAACTCGCCAGTCTTATTTGAATTTATGCTTAATTACATATTTGATCCTTCATCTTTATCACTAAAGTTTCATACCCTCTTACATTTAGCCCTTCGTTTTTTTTTTTCTTCAATTGTGTAACATTAATTCCTCTATCAAGTTATCATCCAAAAGCTAAAGGAAGTTGTTGAGGTGGCACCCATTTTGCCATGTGTCCCACTAATAACATGCAAATATGGCAACAAATAATTGAAATAAATAGTACAAAAATAGTATAAAAAATAAATCAAATCTTCCTTCATATGCCGCCTTAATCAGCCATCTCGCCCGACCACCATCAATAGTCGACCATCCCATTGATCACTATTGTTGGCCGACCATCTATCGAATCAAGCCAACCACCCCATCAGCTGATGAGGCCAGTATTATAATACTAATATTATATTAGTTTTTATTATTTTAATACTATAAATTACCAGTTGAGCATGCCACATGGGTTTCACACGGCAAAACATATACCACCTCAGCAACTCCCGTGGTTCTTGGATGAAAACTTGATGAAAGGACAGACATCACAACATTCAGAAAATGGGAAGAATAAATGTCGAGAAAAAAAAAGGGGATGAAAGTCACAAATGATAAAAGACAAAAGTGCAATTAAAGCTCGAGTTTAATTGCAATGCTGGAAGGTCCAAATAAGGGTGGTAAGGTTTGCGGTATATGTCAAAAGTATTAGGAGGTATAAGATGTTGGATTCAAATCCTACCTCCTATTGATATAATAAACTAAAAGCTAATATTTGTCTATCAAAAAAGGTTTTGCTGTCCTAAGGACGATGGTTAATGATTCCAATAAAAACAAGTTTTTATTAAGAAATTAAGAAATAACATTTATCAAAATGTTGAATGCATCACTATTCACTTCCCAATAAAAACTTTCTTTTATTAATTTCTTAATTAATATCCTTAGGACATTCATTAACATTCTCTTAAACAAAAAATTCTTGAGGCATTGGTTAAAAAAAAATTGTATAGGAAAATTTTATATTTAACATGTTGAAAACTATTATCCTTAATTTTCCAGTATAAACTTTCCTTTTGTTGATTCCTTAACCAATGCGGTTAGATAGCGTTTAGTTTTTAGAATATTTTATTCTCAGGCAAACTATATTCCTAAGAATTTCCATAAATATTTCTTTTTCTCACCTTCACACATAGGAACGAGGTTTTTCAAATTTATAACTATCATTCACTAATTTTATTACGCTAGAGAACCCCCAAAACGATCACCAACACCTCAGAAATGGCTGAATCGCAAAAATCACAAACTGCCTTGGTATTTATTAAATCAATAATAATTGCAAACAGTAACTACCATGTTTTTATAACAATAGGGTTGATGACACCTAGACTTTTCCTTTTGGATACAGATCCAAATACCCTGAGGAGATATAGAATGTAAGGATAAAATCACAATTAAGCGATAACTCATCTTTTACAAATAACCATATTCCTATGTATGGATTAAACACTGGCGAATTCACAACCAAATGCTCATTTTATGGCAAAGATTTTAAACAGGTTAATCCTCCAGTGGTTTCACAAACTTTGCCCAATACAGCTGATAATCCATTCTACAAGCATTTTACAGCAAGGAGACGGTTTTATGTTATGAACTCCGATTACAAAAGGAGAGTGCATACAAACTTACAAAGCTATAGAGATGGCTAAACCTGCCTAGTTTGCCAAAACTTTGTAGAGTCCTTGTCCCTAATTAGTGAGGGTAAGTAATTTCAATGTATCAATGATGGAAATGTATCTTCACAACCTACCAATACGATCCTGTTGATGCCAATTCACCTCCAACTGCGATAGTGCCGGTCTTCTGACATGTCCTTATATTGAGATGCACGATTTCGGTCTCTGTCATACAGGCTTTCGGAGGGCGAGTTTCCAAGTCTACCGGAATCTCGGTTCCGGGGAGAAAGAAACCTCTCTGAAGTCGAGTAATGTAGAGAATGAAAGGAAATAGGTCTTGGGGATTCTTCATCATGCAAAGGACTTCTCCTACTCCATTCTGATTGGAATCTTGCACTTGAAGAACTTCTTGGTACAGAATCACTGCCACCAAACCTAGGATGAAAACTATACCTAGGTGAACCATATCCTGAATCCCCTGGAGGCCCATCATCCCTGAAATCCCCTGACAATCTCTGCTCGCGATGATATCCTCTGCTGCCATAATCGGTACTATGATTTGATCTGTGCTGTGGCAAGTTTCTTGAAATATTTGGATTATCAGAACTCGATGATCCTGGCCTAGCAGACCACAATCTTTCATCAGCATTTTCTGGAATAGGAGCATTTATTCCAGGAAATTCAACAGTCATTTTCCGTTTTGGTTTCGAATTATCTACTTCCATAATTTCCCCATCCTCCTGTTCTGCAATATCCCTATCAGTGTATATTGTAATGCCTGAAGGCTGATCCTCATCATCCACATCTAAATTCCAAAACATAAAGTGTATGAGGTTGACAAATTTGGTAGTCCAATCACATTGTCTATATAAACTAATTTGATATCCCATACAAGAGAAAAGAGAAGAAAAGAAAGTTATATATAAACAATGTAAATAGCAACCAAAAAAATTAGAAATAAGAAACTTCAAAAATAAATAAATAAATAAATAACAGAACAAGTTCAAAAGGTTTAGAAAGACACGTGCAACAATCTCTTAGCATACTTTTCAAAAGTTTTGTCGAGGAAACTTATGCACATAGAATTAAACTTATATCAATTAGATACTACATACTACTAAGAATGCAAGATGTGACAACTTGTGCATAGGCAAACATCTCTAGTCTTCGTCCCAAGCACTAGTGAAAGTATCGTTTAAAAAAATGGGATGCACTTATAAGATTCATCATACACTTGCCTTTGACAATAACTTTCAGATGCAGTCAACATTTTTAGAAGTTAAAAAAACAGAGTATCAGATGTTTTGATATTACACTTAGATAGCCATTTGAATTTCCCTTGCGTCTAAAATGTTTCATGTTTGGTCTTGCAAGTGCCAATGAACCAGCATAGCATCATGGCTCTAATACTAACAGTTTCATTTTTTTTCTTAATTGGCAAACCATCAATATTTCTACAATGTCATCAATAAATAAAATATGACAACTTTATCCTTCCAAGACTGATATAATTGAGGTCAAAGAAATGTGATTTACCAAGATATCCAGGTGGGTACCCTATTTCTCGCATTCTGTTAAGCCACGGAGGTGGATCAAGCTCCTGCATAAAACATTTTGTAATTTCATACAATGAAGAACTTTGCCATATCTCAGAAGTCTCCATTGTATATTTTAGTTATACTTACACCAGAAGTACAACCCGTTTAGCCATTTTGACTTCGTTATTATTATTTAGACACCATCAGTTTAACAAGCAGTAAATAAATTACTACACCTAACACATTCCATACAAAAATTTATTCCAATATTTTTTCCTTACACATATAGACCTATGTAGTTAATAGCGAGCTATAGCAGCGATGTAGTGGAGCGGATCAACCCCTGGCCGCTACGGTGCTTGAATAGCACAGCATTTTCTAATAGCGGCAATAGCGGCCACTATAGTGGCAAAAATAGCAGGAAATAGCGGCCGCTACAACAAAGTGTGTTAAGAACCCATTTTTACCCCTCCTCGGGTGGGCATCTAACGGTCATATTTGGGGATATTGTCGGTTTAATGGTCATATTTGAGAGTATTGTCAGTTTTTCAGACCAAGGTTAAATAATTTTCACCTCTACCTCCTTCATATTTGATAGTTTTTTACTTTTGTTGTTATTGACATGGAGATAATAACTTATGGTTATTAATTATGAGCTTGTGTTTGCATTTTTGGGTAGTATGTTATGTTTTAGTATTTACATGTGTATATTAAATTTTTTTAGCTTGTGTGTATATACATTGCAATAGTGACCATTCCACTCCTGCTATAGCGGTTTCGAGGGTCGGCTGGTACGGGCCACTTCGGGATTGATAACTATGATATAGACTATAGAGCCACTTAACAGTTTAGAGGTTGTGTAGCTTGTAGAATCAAGTTCATATTCAGTTACGACAAAAGTGAGAAAACCGAATAATTTTTTTTTGTTGTAAAATCGATATAACATTTTACTAAAGGAAATTATGTACACACACATACATGTATGTATATTGTTGAGGACTAGAGAATATAAAGGAAGAGAAATCTTAATGGTTAGCAGAGTGGTTTCTTGTTTGTGCATCAAAACTAAAGGGTACAAGTATCATTTGGCTGTCAAAGTCTCTACTTAACAGGATTGACACAAATGACTTGTTGCAGATCTGTAGACCCTGCACAGCCTTCCCCCAATGTGTTATGTGCAGTTCTAACTCAAACAGTAAACCACAGTTTTTGCATAGTAGGGTGGCTACTTTATTTAAGAACTTTTTTGGGGTTCCCTGGTGAGCACTGCCTGCATCCTCTAGGGTCAGGGAGAAATCTAACCTAAAAAGACTGTAGCCCATAAGTGAAAAAAGAAAGCAGGTAGCTGGGTGTTTTCCAGTTTAGATTCCAGTTGTCCCTCTTTCATGTTCGAGTAGTTTTGACTCCACCGACCTCCAATGCAGCTTCTAGGGGTATCACATCACTCCTAAGAAGAGACCACCAGAGAGATGAATAGGAGTTTGTTTTGGCATACAAAAGGTTCAAACTCATGGACCTCTTTAAATAGATACGCTTCTACAGTTGAGTGATTTGACCGATTGATTCGAAATTGGTTCCAGTTCAAATCCCTAACGTCAGTTTGATTGTTGGAAGAGTTTTCACTGAAGCCAGTTACTGCATTCCAGGCCTAGCTACTGGGGAAAGGGGTGAAGCACTAGTTTGAATTGAAGTAGTAGTAGATGAGAGATAGGTTCCACAAGCCCTAGCCCATAGATTCAAGAATTCAATTAGTTAGCGAGTTATAGGTTTTACGAATAATCGAAAATAGGAATTTTTGGCTTTTAAAGGAGTTATTGTTGTTCATTATAAAAATAAATAAAAAATCATTATTATTTAAAGGTTTGGTAATAAATAAGGAGGTAATAACTTGTGGCAGTGCACAGTTTTTTCAATCCTTTGGTCTACTATTTGGTTGGAGCGCAAACACTCACTTCTTTAAGGGTGCAAAATTTCCCCTAGATCTTTTATGAGATTTGCAGCTTGTCTTCATGGTTCTCTCTAGTGTTCTGCTCGGGTGTTTCAAGGGAGTCATCTCTGATAGGCAGAGAGATTGGGTAGCTTTGCTGCATTGTTGATCTTTTCTTGATTGTCTTTTGTTTTTCCTACATTGGAGGATATCCTATCCTCCTTAGCTGAATCTTCCCTCACGTTTCTCCAATAAAACTTGTTTCCCAATCCAGAAAATAAAGACCTAATGATTAAAAATGTGTTACAAAACTAAGAACATCAAAACAGGATTTTGAATAACAACTCTTACCCTCAAGCCCAAGAGTTGACGTGTTACATCATCAAGAGCACCTGGCCTCAAACCAGCATACTTTCCAGCTGGAGAATTCTGATAATATCGAGTTGAATTGCGGGAAGAAGCATTCTGGTTCCGCCGGGACTTGAGTTGGTTGCGAGCATTATTGACAGCAACACTGTCACGAGGCCTTGGACACACTCTCAAACTATGACTGTATGAACCACAATTAAAACACCGGGAAGCATCATCGATGATCTCCAGACCCCTACAATATTTAAAACAAAAAACAAAAAATCAAAGAAAGCACAATATTGTTATGGAAGCTAACAGTATATTTTACCAATAAATAGATAGAAGTTACACAAGAGCAGGACACTCTTTTAAATAAGTGATTGAATGCTTCATCAATAATTAGTAACATACCACCAGAATAGAAGATGCATGCAAAACAAATGTTACATCAAGATGCTAGATAAAGGAAAAATATATAAGTGAAGGCAAAGTGAAAAAGGTCTATGAAATCCAATTCCACAATGAAGAATCTGGAAAAGTTACACAATCCCAAAATTGGAGCTCTTAATCCCATGAACCATTCTCCTCCTTTCCTTTCTCTAACTCTAACCTCGCTATAAATAGAAATCAACCTGCAACTGCTTTTGAGGACCTTATTTTTATGCCCTTCCCCAGTCCTTTGCTCAAAATGAAAGAAAAGCAGCACCTTGACATCTTAGGCATAAGCCACTACAATACAAAAATACAAAGTGCAAGCTACCAAAATGGTTGTAGCAACAGGACAATGAATAAGCAAATGATAAATTGCTTCATCATTGTGTTTATGTAAGCAAAATACGAGACCGAAAACATGTCTTCCTTGCTCTTTGCATAAAATGCAATCAGAATATTTCTGCATGCCAATGTCCCAACTTCCCAATAACACAGAAAACTAAAGGGTGTGGCCAAAGAACCAAGTACCAAATCTTGCAGAGGTTTAATAAGCCTCACATGTTAAAACCTCTCGCCATTGGTAACATAGATATCAGCTACAAATACTTCATCCAGAGGTATTTAAAACATGTAAAGAAAATAGAATCCTGTGAGGCAATATCATCCCACCAAATGTTTTTCCAGAACCTCACTAACCAATACCAAAATTAAAGAAAAGCACGGCAGAGAAATGGAAGCAGCACAGAAGATAAATACTATTCCACAAGCTAGAACCACAGACTACTTAGTACTTAACTGACAAACCACACACCATATTGGCAGCCACTATCATCTTCTATTAACTACAATCTGCTGCAAATTGCCACATCAATTGATCGAGTAACGCTTCCCTAGACGTCCATATGTCCCTACAACCTAAACTTCCTGTTCATACCTAAATACATATATTCCCAAATTATGAACTGAGATTTGAATTGTCTATTTTTACTATTGCAAAAGAAATCAAGCTGCATCTTCCCTAACCTTGAAGTGCTAATACAAATATAGTGAATATGTGAGGAGATCTGCCAAGGTGCTTCAGAACACAGTAAGCTTTTTCGATTTGAAGAGATACAACTGCTTCCATTGTACAAATCTGCTTTTTTACGCCTCAATGATGGGTCCCACACAGCTAGATATGAAAGAATTGGAGGATAGTTCTATTACAAACTGATGTGTGAGAAAGAGAACGAGAGAGAAAGAAAGAAGGATTGAACCGAATTTGTTATTCTGAAAAACTTGATCTGATCGTACAGTACAAAGGTATTTATACCTTTACAATTCTGTTGTAAGGTAGGAACTGAACTACAACAAACTAAATAGAACAGAATATTTTAACTGTAAGGGAATATTCTAGCAGATTGTAAAATAATCTAACAAGTTCAAGTCTTTAAGATAGGTCATAAGCAACTTAGAACTTCTCATATCATGTGAAGGCAAATTCATAACGAAATATTATCATATAGTCCAACAGAAACAACGGGTGATTCTATGATACACCCAAATGAGGGTGTATCAAGGTCCTTGAATTTTAGCAGGTTAAACAATAAAAATATATATTAAATAACCAGTTTTATTAAATTTATAATGTGAACCCTAAACAATATATACTAAAAAAATTTGTCCCAACTTCTTCCTCCCCACTGACGCCTTTGCCCCGCCACTCCATCACCACCACCATAGATTCCAGGCACAGCTATCCCTGTCACCTTCCTCCGTCCACCACAATCCCAAAGCCCCGGAATTCATCCAAAACCACCATCGCCACACCCAAAAATCCTCCATGAACAGAAAGCACCATCCAAAACTGCCCTCACTCCCACCCTTTCTCCATCGAATCATGCAGTCGCCTCATACTCCTGATCTTGTCTTTCTCTGCACTTCGATGTACTCCTTCCCCCAAACAAGTGAAGGAAATAGTGAAAAGGAAACATTCACCATTTCCTTCACCAAAGTATGATAACAGGAAACAAAGTGAAAACAATGTGGCGTTTTTGTAAATTGCAATTATGATTTAAAACACATCAACTGGTAATGAAAAAACAGAACAAACAAAACACCCCCCTTAAATTTTACAATACCTTGCTGCTACAATTATTCTTGCCAAGAGCAAATAACTACCACTAATTTAATCGAATATACGGAAATTATACCACATCTCATGCTCTGAATGCAAGATAATAGGAAAACAACTCCTAATCAATAATTTAATAGAAAGCGGATCTTTCAAGAAAACTAAGACAATTTCTCATATTAGAGAAAGTGGAGCAACAAAAGAAAAGGAAAAAGTTGAAATAATAGTTTTACCAATTGTTAGTCTCCTTAGGTGGCGTTTGGTTCATGAAATATCCTATTCCCAGGTAAACTAAATTCCCAAAAATCCGATTCCCGGGAATATTTCTTTCCCACCCCAACAAATGGAATGAAATTTTCAACTTTCATCCACATATTATATTTTCGAGCATCATTTATGCATGTGAATGATCTTTTATCCCTTGTACCAAACATAAGAAACTTTTATTCCCATCTCACTTTTCCGAGAGTATTAAAATATGTTTGATACCGAACGCTACCTTAGAATGTACCCTATACCGAACCAAAAAGAAGTTAAATTTTGCAAAACTGAATGATACTTCTACAGATAATTACAATAGGCTTTTCCTTCAAAAATCTTCACAAACATTAAAAAATCCAATAAAATAGACAAGTTAACACTGAAAAATATAAAGGTACTGATCGGATAAGTAAAGATGTAGTTCAATCTTTACTCTAGAAAAGTAGAAATTTGAAATACAAATCAATTTTTGCATTTAAATTTTTAAGCTATGCTTTTCCAAAAAGACCAGATTCTGTACTCACAATGATCTAGGGTTTTATCGTGTCTCCCAGCAAAGGTTTCTATGTGCAGTGCAGTATCACAATAATGGACAACCAAGAAACAAGCTAGCAAGCTAATCAATGTGATATTAATAGCAAAGAGATATTTCACTAGCCATAAGCCATACTTCATCATAATATTATATTTCAAACATCTTAAGATCACATGAATCATCTAGAACTGGAAGTTAAGTGCATTCATAATTTCATCCAAAATAATACAAAGTAGCAGTGTATACCCATCCACATTACTCGAACCGTCAGCTGATGTCAACCCCAATGCATATCCACGATCATATAGAGGCACAGAATTATCATTTAAAGGAATGAAATCCTTATTCTTATCATTTCTTGTCAGGTTATCCATCCAGAATGACTGCAATATAAAATACGGAAAAATAATATAGCTAACACTGCAAACAATAATCTTTTCCTTTTTTTTTTTTTTTGCAAAATAAATAGATACAAAATGAGACGATAAGTGCACATGTTAGCTAATGAAGCACCGAATCTGACACGGACACCGCAACACGGCTAATGTCCAAAACATAGGACACCAGGACACCGATTTTATATATATATATATATATATATATAATTTTTTCACCTTCTAAAAATGTTGTTAAGCTTTACAATTTTCATATGATAACGACCCTCACCAAAAGAATACTAAGACTAAGATGGGTCATTTCACAATGCAATTCTAACAAAAATAATCTCAAGATAAGAAGAAGAATCATGTTTCATAAAACAACTAGTTAGGTCCTATGATAATGAGCCTCACAAAAAATGCCAAGAGGCATCATGTTGCTTTATGTCTAAAAAAGTAAAAGATCTAATTTGGGGTTGGTGACCCATTACCATTTTAGAAAATATTTGTTTCAAAAATATTTAGGGTTTGTGACCCATGATCTCAAAATGCTAAACTGACTTACGGCAGTGTTAGGGTTCGAAATAGACTGAGAGAACTGAGCGCGCAAGAGAGAAAATCTTTTTGGGTCGAAATGTTTGAGTAGCGCGCAAGAGGAAGGATGAAAGTGAATAGAAAATAAGATATTTAACATCGGTTCTTAAAAAACCCGATGTCTTAAGTGGTGCTCGTTAAAAAATTCAATTTTTGTTTCTCAACTTTCAACATCGAGTAAAAAAAAGCTGATGTCTTAAAATTTTCACATCAATTTAAATCATAACCAATGTCTAAACTTTTACATGGTTTTTAATTCTATTTTTGGTTCAATTTTCAACATCGGTTAATTTGAGAAACCGATTTAAAAAATATTATCACATCGGTTAATTTTGGGACCGATGTTAAAAGTTTTCAATTTAATTTCAAAAATGTCACCGCCTCCTTTTTAACATCGGTTTTGTTAGAAACCGATGTTAAATTCTCGACGTTAAAAGCATATTTTGCACTAGTGTTAGTGGATTTTAAGCAAAGATATATATATTGTTCGAGAGATAATTGTTGGTTTGGGTGTAAGGATAATGGTGACTTAGAGGTGCCTAACCTAAACTAATTATTTTAAAGAGTATGTGTGACATAGAATATGTGTTAAGGCTTTGATGGAAGGTTAAGGCACTAGGATGTTATTAATGTGGGTTGGTGAGATTCATATAGATGTATTGTTATTCACAGTCGTGTGAGTGGAACACACGAGGTCAGGATATCCTATTTTGGGATATCGGATATTGTGTGTGAGTACCCTACGGATGTGGATGCCGAGGTAGACTACCGTAATACTCTTTAGTTCTTGACGATTTGAAGGTTCTTGCATCGGACCGTTATCGACCGATACTCCTTGACGCGTTTGTATATTCGGGCACTAGACCATTTTGGACTAATACTTGTTTAGTCTTGATGCTTTCGAAAGTTATTGGTCTTTGGACCGTTCGGACTACTAACTAACGTGATAGGAATAGAGATGGCCACGTCAATATAAAAGTTTAGTTGTATCAGGTTGGGGTAGAGGATGATACATTAATTAGAGGATGATTTGTTAGTTATGTATGTTGATTGTCTGTGACATTTATTGTATGATATGCTATGACTAGAACTGTTTCTTATCCTTTGTATTTTTCTGTATGTAGTACTTTTATTTTATTATGGGACCGCACGTGAAGATCGAGTGAACGAACTGAATGTGGAAGAGTTGGATAAAACTCCCTATTAACCGGAAGCTGGAGGTCGAGCTGTGATCCATGGAGATAGAGTATAGATAGTATGGCTAGTGTGTCTTTTGGAAGTATTTTATGTGTTTCTGCTAAGTATAACTTTCTTTTAAGTATACGCCTATGAGGGATCCTACTGAGAGGATACCCTCAACGGTGTTTTGTATTAAGTGTATAAGACATATGCGTGTATGTATGATATATTTATGTTATGATGTGCTAAACTATAAAAAAGTATGTTTAATTAACTTAAGTTTTAATTTTTACGTATTTTAACATTAAGCGCTCGACTAAGAAATGAATTAAGAAGGCTTTAAATTAATAAAACATCAGGACACAACGGGATGTCTCACAAATGACTTTTATTGATGAACACATGAATTAATAAAATGGTCACATTCCTGTATTTTATATTCAGTAATTAATTTTTTTCTTTGGCAACTTCACTTCTTTTTAATTTAAAATAAGGGTCTTACCAACGAGTGCCCTAAGGGCATTGGTTAATGAATCAATAAAAAAAAAGTTTGTATTGAGAATACAAATTTAACATTTTTCAATGTAATAAATATATCACTTAGGGCTGGACAACGGGCGGGTTTGATTGGATTCGGGTCCAAACGGCCCAATCCAAACCAGCCCGCCAATCTATATATAAGGGCCCATCCCGTTCAAAGCATGTGTCGGTTTGGGTGGGTTGGTGGTACACGGGTTGGGCCAAATCATTTTTTATTTGGCCTAATCATTTTTATAATTAAAAAAAATTAAACCATAAAACAGTAAAACATTAAACCATTTCTTTTTTATTTTTGATAGTAACCCTAAAGCAGTAAAACATTTCTTTCTCACCATTAGGGCACCGCAGCCTAGCCCCCCTTCACAACTTCCCTCCCCCCGGTTGCAGCACTTCGTCGTCGCGCCCCTGGAGGATCTGCGAGTGTCGATGACGAAAGGTGTAACACCCTACTTTTTATTTTCCATTTTTTTCAGTAAAAATATTTTCGCTTTGTTAACCGGTATAAATGTATTTATTTATAATTTTTATCCGAGTTCATGGAGATTGATTTTTATGAAATAAAAATCATATTCATACTCTATCTTAGGGTAGAAGCTTAAGATAAAAATTTGGGTTGAAAATTCAGACGGAAATCGATCTGCGTTTTCACTGACAAATATAATTTTACTGAGTAGAAAACCTAATTTTGACTCATGAACGAAATGGTTTATATTTAAATCATATTTCTAACGATTTTGGTTGTTTTGAAAATTTTCAATCAAAAACGAAATATTACGCTTTACGCAGCGTAAAACCCTAATCGAGAAAACCGACAGAGTGAAAACGGAACTCACGAGACCCGTCAAGAGATCGGGATAACGAAGTCATACATGACGACTCATGGAGGATGAGTCACCAAGCATTTATGAGCATTAAATGCTAGTAATCATGACTTTTATGTGGAAAAGACCAAAATACCCCCAAGCTTTCGCGGGTATTAATCGACACATATACGCACTCTTAACCACTCATTTTAAGTGGTTGTAAACCTCCCACATCTCCTCAATTTTGTGCAGCCATATATACTCAACCATATCTATTTCATTTTGCTTTCGTTTCATCATTTCCTCTCAAAAACCGAAATCGGGTAAACGACAGAGCCGCATACTGGAAGTTCCGGAACCACTAACGGATAGGATAGGTGACTCATTAGTGAGTCACTTTGTGTGGCCCAAAATCAGCCTCACCTCCATCAAATGTGAGCCACATATTTATTAACCATAGTTAAGCAAAGTAACCCTAGTTAAGTTAATTATTAACTATGGTTAAGCTTATATTAATTAAATAATCACAAAACTCATTAATATAAAAGTTAAAAACCAAACAAGGCCTAAGATTTTCCCTATAAAAGCCCTCCAAACCGTGGCCTCCCCTCACTATTTCACTCATCTTCTTCATCTTCTTCATCTATCTTCATTTCTTCACAAATCACCAAAACTCCATTTTCTTCTTCAAGAGCTCCAAGTACTTCCATCGAAGAACTTGTCAAGATCATCATCTTTTCTCCATATTCTTCACACACTTGAGGTAACATGATCATCTCATCCCTTGTTTTAGCTTTTGTTCTTCATATGTCATAGTTTTCCATTTCTAGATCTACAACTTGTAATAATTCTAGAAAATTGTAGAAAAATCATAAAAATGTGAAACCAATTTCTATGATCTAGTTATGATCCCTACTTTATTTATCCAAGAGCATGTGATCAAAATCATTTTCCTTCCCTATTTTCTAATTGAGGCTGAAACTGAGTATAAAAGTGGTTTTCATGTTTTCAAGTCATAGCAATGTATCTAGGCTACCTAGGACCTAAGTAATTAGTATCCAAAAGCTTAGGTTGAGAAAAGAACTCTAACCCTCATTTGGATGAGTTGGCCGAACCTAGTACCATATGTCCATATTTAGATTTGTTGATTCATTTGTTTTATTGTTGATTTGGTTGAAGGTGGTTTTGTTAACTCGTGGCGGGATAACGAGGACCGTCGTTTTCGTGTTTCTGGTGATAACTCAGGTGGGGGAAAGAATCAACCTATCGTCGGAATCGATAAGTAGTAGATTATATGATAATTGTGTAGGGCGACCTAAACCATACTAGTAGTCGAGTAATCGACAAGACCAAAATCCCATTGGAAACCTTTTCTGTAAAACCAATGGTGATTCGGGGATTGTAGGTTTATCGGCACTAAGTTGATTTTAAGTATTTGAGGATGTTTGATTTTATGTTATCAAATTTACGGTGATACACTGGTTGAGGTATTCCATTTGCATGTGACGTATTATTGCGGTGTTTGAATATTTATGATATTGAGGATGTTCAGTGTCTGTCACGACCGTGATGGTTGTCATGGCCAGGCCGTGACAGGTTCTGTTTTGTAGAATTCTTGTCTTTGTTGTCCTGTCACGGTAGTGATGGCTATCACAAACAGTGTGACAATGTCTGACTTTGTTATTTATTTGGTTGGACTATTATGATTTGGTTGTGATAAATTGCCTTATATGATATTGAGATATTTGAATATTTTGTTGATTAATGTGTTATGCATGATCTCCCTAGGTTTAATACTATGCTTCGATGATTTTAAGGAAAGATATATATTGCTCGGAGGTATTTTGTTTGGGTGAGAGTTTTGAATATGAATTAGAGGTGCCTCGCTATTATTTTATAGAAGTGATGTGATATAGAATGTAAGTGGAGGTTGTGAGGAAAAGCTTGAGGTACTAGGTTGTTATTGATAAAAGTCAGTGAGAATCATATGTTGCATTGTTGTTCATAATCGTGTATTTGAGATACACGAGGTCCGAAGTTCTCGTAGACCGTTCCAAATTAGAATTTAAGTTGTGCAACTATAGTGTCATTGCTATGCATGATCACCCTTGATAGAGAGGAGAGAGAGAACCAGGGTGTGCACCGACGGTACTGTGCAGCTATAGTATCATTGCTTTGCATGAGCATTCTCACCATGGATGAGAATGTGCACCGGCGTTGGGAACGTGTCACTCGGACGATCGATCGACATTCCTAACGAGGGATGTGTGACAGATTAGCAGTGGCCACATCAGCATAAATGTTTAGTTGCATGAGTTGGAGGGTAGAGGATGATGTTATAAAGTATGGATGATTGTAAATTGTGAGTGATTCATGTTTAGGACTATTATTGTATTATATGCTATGAATCTTTTCCGCTTATGATGATAGAACTGTTTCTTATCTCCCTATTTTCGTATTTTTGTGTATGTCTACTTTGTTACGTCGGAAGACCGGATGGACGACTATGTTACCGAGGAGATGGATGGAACCCTATACGAGATGGAGGTTGTTGAGGAGTTGAATGACGTTCCGTATGAAGTCGACACAGAAGAACAACCTCACCGATCCTAATAATGTAGCGTAGTAAGTTTAGGGCCAAAGTGGGTCATATAAGACGTTTTTGTTTTTCCGTTAGTTATAAGCGAGTTTGTGTAAATAAGTACTGTGTGGGATCCCTCGAGAGGATACCCTAAACAGTGTTGTGTAAAATAAAGGATAATTATGTGTGTATTTATGTAATATAGTTTTGGTGTGTTTTATATCTGCAGAAGTTATATAATTATTAATTAAGTTTTAATTTTTACGTATTTTCAACAGTAAGCGCGCGATTAAGTAAATAATTATTAAGGTTTTAATATAATAATACAATGGGGCACAACGGGGTGGCTCAAAAGGCAGTCTCCCTCTCTCAGAGTCTTCCCCTTCACCCCTTCCCTCCAAGATCGTTTTGAGTCTCTGCAAGATGCGGCATGTGTGCTGTCTTCTTCACAGACGTGATGGTCGCCTCACCTCCTTTTCATCTTCTCCAATCCGACGGCGTGGGAGTAGATCTACATGTCGTTCTTCCAGATCTGGTTTGGATCTTGTTAAAACTTTGAACATTCTTCATTTTCTTCCATTGAAATCTGGTTTGTATTTGAATAGCAAAGTTTGTTTGTTGTCTCTTGCTCAAGAACGAAGCTCTGGAACGAAGATTATACTTAGTTTGTCGATCGGGTTCGATCATCGGCGGAATTCGTTAGAGAACCAAACCCGCCTGTCGTCACCCGTATCAAACTGTTTCATAAAATCGACAACCCGTCGACTCACCGTCATCCACTCAGAACCCTTCAGTACGTCGTCGGGTTTTACGGGTTCGATTGGGGCTCGGTTTTTTGTCGACCCCCTAATACCACTTTCTCATACAAACTTCCTTAACTAACACTCATTAGTATTTTCCATTAAATAAAAGAACAACCAATAAAAACCATTTGTGAATGGTTTATGAAATCCATGTCTAGCTAAATAGCACCTCTCATATCTCGCGTGATAATAATTTTATATGATGACGAAAGACATGGTTAAAAGAGGATTATTGTATTAATAAAATGATGGGGAATTGATTAACGCCATATTCACAGTTTATGTCGAAGGTCAACAACCAGAATTTTGATGAATATTGAATAACTCAATGGGTAAAGTTCTTGTAAAAGTGAGTATAAAAACTGGAAATCGAATCTCTATTCACTTTTCTCCGTCCATACTCCATAGTGTGTGAGAAAGAAGTACAATCATCTAAGATTTATTAAAAACAAAATTTTTAAAAACAAAAAACCAGCTAGCTGTTTTTTTTATCAAGAAATCCACCATAATCAGGACATTTAATTCTACACCCATTATGTATCAGCTAACTGGTTTGCACACCCAAATAAATAGTAAGAGTCACAAATTTTGATCTTTTTCTTCCAATTTTCTCTCCTTTTTTAATAAATTTGCTAAGTCGGTTTAACATGAAATATTATAATGTTTGAACATACATCCATACCTCTCCTTTCTGGAGCTGTCTTCAGTACTCTATTGGAAACATGGAGTTTACACCCTCCTTGATCTTGCATCGTCGATTTAATAAGATAATAATCTAAAGGTCAAGGTTAAAAGAGAAAAATAGGTATTATGAAAATAATAATTTATTTAATATAAAGAATAAAAACCTTATGTTCTTGCGTCTTTCCCTGCTGCAGAACTGTGTTGTTGGTGGTGGTCATGGGTTGCTGTTCTTTCATTCCCTCCCCAATTATTCTCTATTTTTGTTTGGATTTTTCTTTTGGTTTTTTGATTTGAGATGGTGGTGAAGGTGAGGGGTTTTGTGAGGTGTTGAGAGTGAGGGTAAGCTCTGTTACTGGTTATGGAGATGAGGCTTTGGGTGAAGGTGATGGGTGGAGATGGGTGAAGGCGATGTTCTCTGTTCTAACGGTTTCCTCTTCTTCCTTTTTCTTACGCTACTCTTTGCTTCTGCCCCTGGGAAAATATATTGACTTTCAAGAGAAGATGTTTTCCTCTTCAGGTTAGTTTTCTGATTTTGTTCATTGATTGGGATTAGGGTTCTTGTGGTATTTAGGGTTTGTTATTTTGTGTGTATTTGATGAAATTGAGAGGTGGATGGTTTTGCAGGAAGTATGGCTGGATAGGGTTACGGAAAGGGTTTGCTGCATGGCAAATTCGACAAAAGCGATGGCGATCACTGGAATCGATTACTGGGGATAATTGAATTGGATTCCCACTGAAGAATTTAGGTCAGATTATTCTAGATCTTTCTGGAATTCCAAAACCTCTCTCCTTCAAAGTTGTCCCCTGATTTTCGTCGCTGAGAATGGACATTGCCTCTGCTCTCCTGGAATCCCCTTTCGATCCTTCCGGCCATGAGTTTCGGCGAGTATTCTATTTTATAACTCGTTTTTTTTTTATTTAAACTTGTTTTCTGCTTCTTGGTTCGTGAGATTGTTGAATTAGGCTTTACCTGTGAGGTTTGTGAGAATCTCTCCCTTCTTTATAAGTTTTTAAAAATTTGGAGGGGAAGGTTTTGATGATTTTAGAAAACCCCCAAACCCCTCTTAAGTCCACTTTTTTGATTTACCCCAATTTGAATTTTTTTGGGATAATTAAATTACTAATTTACCTTCCTAATCTTTACTAATTTGCATTAATATTTTTGCTTGGAAGGTATATTAATATTATTCAAAAATATTACTTACCTTAATTTTCAAAAATAAGGGTAAGATTATAAAAATATGATATAAACACTCTTATTTACTTCCCCTTGTACAACATGCATTCACAAACAAGGGGAGGGATAATACTCTCCCTCCCCTCCCCTCCCTCCCTCCCTCCCTCCCATTTCATTCTCCTTTGATCCCCTCTCTTTTCTTCATCTCCAAACTCCCAAACAAAGGTATATATGAAGGCTTGAAGGCTTGAACGCTTGAACGGAAAGATGGGAGGATGGAGTCCGAAGGTCCAAATAGGGTCTCAAGGACATAATGGGAAAAACAAAATATTATGTAATCAAGTTTATGATAATCATTTAAATTTCAGATTATGTGTCATTAGTTCATTGGGCCATATAGACCGTGTAAATATTACCCAAAATTTACATGGTTATCGAAGAATTCACCTTAAACCTTTTGATCCCACGGTGAATCTTGTGGCCCTCGTCTTGAAGCTTTTGGGCTTTGTTTAATGTACAATACTTGAAATCATAATTAAAAAGGGAGAAACTTTGAGGAACTCTCCTGGGAGTCAGGATTCGAATCCCTAATCATTTGTTTAAGATGCCAAAGTTTTTTATCACTTAGATCAACCACATGTTGATAGCTCCCTAAGATTTAACTAAACTACATTTGACACATTTTTTATGATAAAAATTACATCAATCTTCATTTAAATTTATGTTATCATTACATTTACCTTTAAAGGATAATGATTGAAATTTCACTATCCACTCCTAAGGAGATGTGATGTAAGTTTATTTTTTTATAATAATAAAATATTAGGTATAAAACAAACTACAAAGAAGGTCATTACCCTTTATATATCTTATTCCATGCATGCATGTGCATGTATTTTATCAAGTAAGTTGGGACAAATCAACTAACCACTTCACTAGTCCAACTCGCCAGTCTTATTTGAATTTATGCTTAATTACATATTTGATCCTTCATCTTTATCACTAAAGTTTCATACCCTCTTACATTTAGCCCTTCGTTTTTTTTTTCTTCAATTGTGTAACATTAATTCCTCTATCAAGTTATCATCCAAAAGCTAAAGGAAGTTGTTGAGGTGGCACCCATTTTGCCATGTGTCCCACTAATAACATGCAAATATGGCAACAAATAATTGAAATAAATAGTACAAAAATAGTATAAAAAATAAATCAAATCTTCCTTCATATGCCGCCTTAATCAGCCATCTCGCCCGACCACCATCAATAGTCGACCATCCCATTGATCACTATTGTTGGCCGACCATCTATCGAATCAAGCCAACCACCCCATCAGCTGATGAGGCCAGTATTATAATACTAATATTATATTAGTTTTTATTATTTTAAT
Organism: Sophora flavescens; assembly: GCA_030762895.1. NCBI lineage: Eukaryota > Viridiplantae > Streptophyta > Magnoliopsida > Fabales > Fabaceae > Sophora > Sophora flavescens. Next base: position 38,832,443 of record CM061062.1, on the reverse strand, counting down.
ACTATAAATTACCAGTTGAGCATGCCACATGGGTTTCACACGGCAAAACATATACCACCTCAGCAACTCCCGTGGTTCTTGGATGAAAACTTGATGAAAGGACAGACATCACAACATTCAGAAAATGGGAAGAATAAATGTCGAGAAAAAAAAAGGGGATGAAAGTCACAAATGATAAAAGACAAAAGTGCAATTAAAGCTCGAGTTTAATTGCAATGCTGGAAGGTCCAAATAAGGGTGGTAAGGTTTGCGGTATATGTCAAAAGTATTAGGAGGTATAAGATGTTGGATTCAAATCCTACCTCCTATTGATATAATAAACTAAAAGCTAATATTTGTCTATCAAAAAAGGTTTTGCTGTCCTAAGGACGATGGTTAATGATTCCAATAAAAACAAGTTTTTATTAAGAAATTAAGAAATAACATTTATCAAAATGTTGAATGCATCACTATTCACTTCCCAATAAAAACTTTCTTTTATTAATTTCTTAATTAATATCCTTAGGACATTCATTAACATTCTCTTAAACAAAAAATTCTTGAGGCATTGGTTAAAAAAAAATTGTATAGGAAAATTTTATATTTAACATGTTGAAAACTATTATCCTTAATTTTCCAGTATAAACTTTCCTTTTGTTGATTCCTTAACCAATGCGGTTAGATAGCGTTTAGTTTTTAGAATATTTTATTCTCAGGCAAACTATATTCCTAAGAATTTCCATAAATATTTCTTTTCTCACCTTCACACATAGGAACGAGGTTTTCTCAAATTTATAACTATCATTCACTAATTTTATTACGCTAGCAACCCCCAAAACGATCACCAACACCTCAGAAATGGCTGAATCGCAAAAATCACAAACTGCCTTGGTATTTATTAAATCAATAATAATTGCAAACAGTAACTACCATGTTTTTATAACAATAGGGTTGATGACACCTAGACTTTTCCTTTTGGATACAGATCCAAATACCCTGAGGAGATATAGAATGTAAGGATAAAATCACAATTAAGCGATAACTCATCTTTTACAAATAACCATATTCCTATGTATGGATTAAACACTGGCGAATTCACAACCAAATGCTCATTTTATGGCAAAGATTTTAAACAGGTTAATCCTCCAGTGGTTTCACAAACTTTGCCCAATACAGCTGATAATCCATTCTACAAGCATTTTACAGCAAGGAGACGGTTTTATGTTATGAACTCCGATTACAAAAGGAGAGTGCATACAAACTTACAAAGCTATAGAGATGGCTAAACCTGCCTAGTTTGCCAAAACTTTGTAGAGTCCTTGTCCCTAATTAGTGAGGGTAAGTAATTTCAATGTATCAATGATGGAAATGTATCTTCACAACCTACCAATACGATCCTGTTGATGCCAATTCACCTCCAACTGCGATAGTGCCGGTCTTCTGACATGTCCTTATATTGAGATGCACGATTTCGGTCTCTGTCATACAGGCTTTCGGAGGGCGAGTTTCCAAGTCTACCGGAATCTCGGTTCCGGGAGAAAGAAACCTCTCTGAAGTCGAGTAATGTAGAGAATGAAAGGAAATAGGTCTTGGGGATTCTTCATCATGCAAAGGACTTCTCCTACTCCATTCTGATTGGAATCTTGCACTTGAAGAACTTCTTGGTACAGAATCACTGCCACCAAACCTAGGATGAAAACTATACCTAGGTGAACCATATCCTGAATCCCCTGGAGGCCCATCATCCCTGAAATCCCCTGACAATCTCTGCTCGCGATGATATCCTCTGCTGCCATAATCGGTACTATGATTTGATCTGTGCTGTGGCAAGTTTCTTGAAATATTTGGATTATCAGAACTCGATGATCCTGGCCTAGCAGACCACAATCTTTCATCAGCATTTTCTGGAATAGGAGCATTTATTCCAGGAAATTCAACAGTCATTTTCCGTTTTGGTTTCGAATTATCTACTTCCATAATTTCCCCATCCTCCTGTTCTGCAATATCCCTATCAGTGTATATTGTAATGCCTGAAGGCTGATCCTCATCATCCACATCTAAATTCCAAAACATAAAGTGTATGAGGTTGACAAATTTGGTAGTCCAATCACATTGTCTATATAAACTAATTTGATATCCCATACAAGAGAAAAGAGAAGAAAAGAAAGTTATATATAAACAATGTAAATAGCAACCAAAAAAATTAGAAATAAGAAACTTCAAAAATAAATAAATAAATAAATAACAGAACAAGTTCAAAAGGTTTAGAAAGACACGTGCAACAATCTCTTAGCATACTTTTCAAAAGTTTTGTCGAGGAAACTTATGCACATAGAATTAAACTTATATCAATTAGATACTACATACTACTAAGAATGCAAGATGTGACAACTTGTGCATAGGCAAACATCTCTAGTCTTCGTCCCAAGCACTAGTGAAAGTATCGTTTAAAAAAATGGGATGCACTTATAAGATTCATCATACACTTGCCTTTGACAATAACTTTCAGATGCAGTCAACATTTTTAGAAGTTAAAAAAACAGAGTATCAGATGTTTTGATATTACACTTAGATAGCCATTTGAATTTCCCTTGCGTCTAAAATGTTTCATGTTTGGTCTTGCAAGTGCCAATGAACCAGCATAGCATCATGGCTCTAATACTAACAGTTTCATTTTTTTCTTAATTGGCAAACCATCAATATTTCTACAATGTCATCAATAAATAAAATATGACAACTTTATCCTTCCAAGACTGATATAATTGAGGTCAAAGAAATGTGATTTACCAAGATATCCAGGTGGGTACCCTATTTCTCGCATTCTGTTAAGCCACGGAGGTGGATCAAGCTCCTGCATAAAACATTTTGTAATTTCATACAATGAAGAACTTTGCCATATCTCAGAAGTCTCCATTGTATATTTTAGTTATACTTACACCAGAAGTACAACCCGTTTAGCCATTTTGACTTCGTTATTATTATTTAGACACCATCAGTTTAACAAGCAGTAAATAAATTACTACACCTAACACATTCCATACAAAAATTTATTCCAATATTTTTTCCTTACACATATAGACCTATGTAGTTAATAGCGAGCTATAGCAGCGATGTAGTGGAGCGGATCAACCCCTGGCCGCTACGGTGCTTGAATAGCACAGCATTTTCTAATAGCGGCAATAGCGGCCACTATAGTGGCAAAAATAGCAGGAAATAGCGGCCGCTACAACAAAGTGTGTTAAGAACCCATTTTTACCCCTCCTCGGGTGGGCATCTAACGGTCATATTTGGGGATATTGTCGGTTTAATGGTCATATTTGAGAGTATTGTCAGTTTTTCAGACCAAGGTTAAATAATTTTCACCTCTACCTCCTTCATATTTGATAGTTTTTTACTTTTGTTGTTATTGACATGGAGATAATAACTTATGGTTATTAATTATGAGCTTGTGTTTGCATTTTTGGGTAGTATGTTATGTTTTAGTATTTACATGTGTATATTAAATTTTTTTAGCTTGTGTGTATATACATTGCAATAGTGACCATTCCACTCCTGCTATAGCGGTTTCGAGGGTCGGCTGGTACGGGCCACTTTCTGGGATTGATAACTATGATATAGACTATAGAGCCACTTAACAGTTTAGAGGTTGTGTAGCTTGTAGAATCAAGTTCATATTCAGTTACGACAAAAGTGAGAAAACCGAATAATTTTTTTTTGTTGTAAAATCGATATAACATTTTACTAAAGGAAATTATGTACACACACATACATGTATGTATATTGTTGAGGACTAGAGAATATAAAGGAAGAGAAATCTTAATGGTTAGCAGAGTGGTTTCTTGTTTGTGCATCAAAACTAAAGGGTACAAGTATCATTTGGCTGTCAAAGTCTCTACTTAACAGGATTGACACAAATGACTTGTTGCAGATCTGTAGACCCTGCACAGCCTTCCCCCAATGTGTTATGTGCAGTTCTAACTCAAACAGTAAACCACAGTTTTTGCATAGTAGGGTGGCTACTTTATTTAAGAACTTTTTTGGGGTTCCCTGGTGAGCACTGCCTGCATCCTCTAGGGTCAGGGAGAAATCTAACCTAAAAAGACTGTAGCCCATAAGTGAAAAAAAGAAAGCAGGTAGCTGGGTGTTTTCCAGTTTAGATTCCAGTTGTCCCTCTTTCATGTTCGAGTAGTTTTGACTCCACCGACCTCCAATGCAGCTTCTAGGGGTATCACATCACTCCTAAGAAGAGACCACCAGAGAGATGAATAGGAGTTTGTTTTGGCATACAAAAGGTTCAAACTCATGGACCTCTTTAAATAGATACGCTTCTACAGTTGAGTGATTTGACCGATTGATTCGAAATTGGTTCCAGTTCAAATCCCTAACGTCAGTTTGATTGTTGGAAGAGTTTTCACTGAAGCCAGTTACTGCATTCCAGGCCTAGCTACTGGGGAAAGGGGTGAAGCACTAGTTTGAATTGAAGTAGTAGTAGATGAGAGATAGGTTCCACAAGCCCTAGCCCATAGATTCAAGAATTCAATTAGTTAGCGAGTTATAGGTTTTACGAATAATCGAAAATAGGAATTTTTGGCTTTTAAAGGAGTTATTGTTGTTCATTATAAAAATAAATAAAAAATCATTATTATTTAAAGGTTTGGTAATAAATAAGGAGGTAATAACTTGTGGCAGTGCACAGTTTTTTCAATCCTTTGGTCTACTATTTGGTTGGAGCGCAAACACTCACTTCTTTAAGGGTGCAAAATTTCCCCTAGATCTTTTATGAGATTTGCAGCTTGTCTTCATGGTTCTCTCTAGTGTTCTGCTCGGGTGTTTCAAGGGAGTCATCTCTGATAGGCAGAGAGATTGGGTAGCTTTGCTGCATTGTTGATCTTTTCTTGATTGTCTTTTGTTTTTCCTACATTGGAGGATATCCTATCCTCCTTAGCTGAATCTTCCCTCACGTTTCTCCAATAAAACTTGTTTCCCAATCCAGAAAATAAAGACCTAATGATTAAAAATGTGTTACAAAACTAAGAACATCAAAACAGGATTTTGAATAACAACTCTTACCCTCAAGCCCAAGAGTTGACGTGTTACATCATCAAGAGCACCTGGCCTCAAACCAGCATACTTTCCAGCTGGAGAATTCTGATAATATCGAGTTGAATTGCGGGAAGAAGCATTCTGGTTCCGCCGGGACTTGAGTTGGTTATGAGCATTATTGACAGCAACACTGTCACGAGGCCTTGGACACACTCTCAAACTATGACTGTATGAACCACAATTAAAACACCGGGAAGCATCATCGATGATCTCCAGACCCCTACAATATTTAAAACAAAAACAAAAAATCAAAGAAAGCACAATATTGTTATGGAAGCTAACAGTATATTTTACCAATAAATAGATAGAAGTTACACAAGAGCAGGACACTCTTTTAAATAAGTGATTGAATGCTTCATCAATAATTAGTAACATACCACCAGAATAGAAGATGCATGCAAAACAAATGTTACATCAAGATGCTAGATAAAGGAAAAATATATAAGTGAAGGCAAAGTGAAAAAGGTCTATGAAATCCAATTCCACAATGAAGAATCTGGAAAAGTTACACAATCCCAAAATTGGAGCTCTTAATCCCATGAACCATTCTCCTCCTTTCCTTTCTCTAACTCTAACCTCGCTATAAATAGAAATCAACCTGCAACTGCTTTTGAGGACCTTATTTTTATGCCCTTCCCCAGTCCTTTGCTCAAAATGAAAGAAAAGCAGCACCTTGACATCTTAGGCATAAGCCACTACAATACAAAAATACAAAGTGCAAGCTACCAAAATGGTTGTAGCAACAGGACAATGAATAAGCAAATGATAAATTGCTTCATCATTGTGTTTATGTAAGCAAAATACGAGACCGAAAACATGTCTTCCTTGCTCTTTGCATAAAATGCAATCAGAATATTTCTGCATGCCAATGTCCCAACTTCCCAATAACACAGAAAACTAAAGGGTGTGGCCAAAGAACCAAGTACCAAATCTTGCAGAGGTTTAATAAGCCTCACATGTTAAAACCTCTCGCCATTGGTAACATAGATATCAGCTACAAATACTTCATCCAGAGGTATTTAAAACATGTAAAGAAAATAGAATCCTGTGAGGCAATATCATCCCACCAAATGTTTTTCCAGAACCTCACTAACCAATACCAAAATTAAAGAAAAGCACGGCAGAGAAATGGAAGCAGCACAGAAGATAAATACTATTCCACAAGCTAGAACCACAGACTACTTAGTACTTAACTGACAAACCACACACCATATTGGCAGCCACTATCATCTTCTATTAACTACAATCTGCTGCAAATTGCCACATCAATTGATCGAGTAACGCTTCCCTAGACGTCCATATGTCCCTACAACCTAAACTTCCTGTTCATACCTAAATACATATATTCCCAAATTATGAACTGAGATTTGAATTGTCTATTTTTACTATTGCAAAAGAAATCAAGCTGCATCTTCCCTAACCTTGAAGTGCTAATACAAATATAGTGAATATGTGAGGAGATCTGCCAAGGTGCTTCAGAACACAGTAAGCTTTTTCGATTTGAAGAGATACAACTGCTTCCATTGTACAAATCTGCTTTTTTACGCCTCAATGATGGGTCCCACACAGCTAGATATGAAAGAATTGGAGGATAGTTCTATTACAAACTGATGTGTGAGAAAGAGAACGAGAGAGAAAGAAAGAAGGATTGAACCGAATTTGTTATTCTGAAAAACTTGATCTGATCGTACAGTACAAAGGTATTTATACCTTTACAATTCTGTTGTAAGGTAGGAACTGAACTACAACAAACTAAATAGAACAGAATATTTTAACTGTAAGGGAATATTCTAGCAGATTGTAAAATAATCTAACAAGTTCAAGTCTTTAAGATAGGTCATAAGCAACTTAGAACTTCTCATATCATGTGAAGGCAAATTCATAACGAAATATTATCATATAGTCCAACAGAAACAACGGGTGATTCTATGATACACCCAAATGAGGGTGTATCAAGGTCCTTGAATTTTAGCAGGTTAAACAATAAAAATATATATTAAATAACCAGTTTTATTAAATTTATAATGTGAACCCTAAACAATATATACTAAAAAAATTTGTCCCAACTTCTTCCTCCCCACTGACGCCTTTGCCCCGCCACTCCATCACCACCACCATAGATTCCAGGCACAGCTATCCCTGTCACCTTCCTCCGTCCACCACAATCCCAAAGCCCCGGAATTCATCCAAAACCACCATCGCCACACCCAAAAATCCTCCATGAACAGAAAGCACCATCCAAAACTGCCCTCACTCCCACCCTTTCTCCATCGAATCATGCAGTCGCCTCATACTCCTGATCTTGTCTTTCTCTGCACTTCGATGTACTCCTTCCCCAAACAAGTGAAGGAAATAGTGAAAAGGAAACATTCACCATTTCCTTCACCAAAGTATGATAACAGGAAACAAAGTGAAAACAATGTGGCGTTTTTGTAAATTGCAATTATGATTTAAAACACATCAACTGGTAATGAAAAAACAGAACAAACAAAACACCCCCCTTAAATTTTACAATACCTTGCTGCTACAATTATTCTTGCCAAGAGCAAATAACTACCACTAATTTAATCGAATATACGGAAATTATACCACATCTCATGCTCTGAATGCAAGATAATAGGAAAACAACTCCTAATCAATAATTTAATAGAAAGCGGATCTTTCAAGAAAACTAAGACAATTTCTCATATTAGAGAAAGTGGAGCAACAAAAGAAAAGGAAAAAGTTGAAATAATAGTTTTACCAATTGTTAGTCTCCTTAGGTGGCGTTTGGTTCATGAAATATCCTATTCCCAGGTAAACTAAATTCCCAAAAATCCGATTCCCGGGAATATTTCTTTCCCACCCCAACAAATGGAATGAAATTTTCAACTTTCATCCACATATTATATTTTCGAGCATCATTTATGCATGTGAATGATCTTTTATCCCTTGTACCAAACATAAGAAACTTTTATTCCCATCTCACTTTTCCGAGAGTATTAAAATATGTTTGATACCGAACGCTACCTTAGAATGTACCCTATACCGAACCAAAAAGAAGTTAAATTTTGCAAAACTGAATGATACTTCTACAGATAATTACAATAGGCTTTTCCTTCAAAAATCTTCACAAACATTAAAAATCCAATAAAATAGACAAGTTAACACTGAAAAATATAAAGGTACTGATCGGATAAGTAAAGATGTAGTTCAATCTTTACTCTAGAAAAGTAGAAATTTGAAATACAAATCAATTTTTGCATTTAAATTTTTAAGCTATGCTTTTCCAAAAAGACCAGATTCTGTACTCACAATGATCTAGGGTTTTATCGTGTCTCCCAGCAAAGGTTTCTATGTGCAGTGCAGTATCACAATAATGGACAACCAAGAAACAAGCTAGCAAGCTAATCAATGTGATATTAATAGCAAAGAGATATTTCACTAGCCATAAGCCATACTTCATCATAATATTATATTTCAAACATCTTAAGATCACATGAATCATCTAGAACTGGAAGTTAAGTGCATTCATAATTTCATCCAAAATAATACAAAGTAGCAGTGTATACCCATCCACATTACTCGAACCGTCAGCTGATGTCAACCCCAATGCATATCCACGATCATATAGAGGCACAGAATTATCATTTAAAGGAATGAAATCCTTATTCTTATCATTTCTTGTCAGGTTATCCATCCAGAATGACTGCAATATAAAATACGGAAAAATAATATAGCTAACACTGCAAACAATAATCTTTTCCTTTTTTTTTTTTTTGCAAAATAAATAGATACAAAATGAGACGATAAGTGCACATGTTAGCTAATGAAGCACCGAATCTGACACGGACACCGCAACACGGCTAATGTCCAAAACATAGGACACCAGGACACCGATTTTATATATATATATATATATATATATATAATTTTTTCACCTTCTAAAAATGTTGTTAAGCTTTACAATTTTCATATGATAACGACCCTCACCAAAAGAATACTAAGACTAAGATGGGTCATTTCACAATGCAATTCTAACAAAAATAATCTCAAGATAAGAAGAAGAATCATGTTTCATAAAACAACTAGTTAGGTCCTATGATAATGAGCCTCACAAAAAATGCCAAGAGGCATCATGTTGCTTTATGTCTAAAAAAGTAAAAGATCTAATTTGGGGTTGGTGACCCATTACCATTTTAGAAAATATTTGTTTCAAAAATATTTAGGGTTTGTGACCCATGATCTCAAAATGCTAAACTGACTTTTTTTAAATTTTTTTTTTTTATGATAGTAGTGTCCGAGAAGTGTCCAAGCTGTGTCTGAGAGGCGTTCGAGCCCAAAAAAATATTTTTTAATTGTGACACCACAGAGGGGTATTTGACACGTGTCCAAGACGTGTCTGAGAAGTGTCGGTGTCCGATGCATGTCCGACACGCGACACGGCACTTCGAAGATGTGCCCGTGCTTCATATATAATGGCTAATGGCATAACTGACTACAGATATGCTTCCCACACCCACCCTAGGATTCTTGTGATGTAATAGTTAGAAACAAAGGACACTTAGAAAAAGGCATCATGAATGGAAAATAAAAATTAATAAAGACAAAAATGGTGGAGAAAAGGTCATACTTGAAGAAGAATTAAAAACACAGAATATTAATAAGGGGTGAGATAATTATCACAAAATGCAGCAAATGCAGACTTCACGCTACAATGGCTACTGTAACCCTATTACTACAGCCAGCTGCACATAATTGCTGTGGAGGATCAGAACTAAAACCATTATTCTTGGACAAATCAGATTAAGACCACGATAGTAATATGAAAATCCAAGAACAACTCCAGCAATCCTAATCCTTGAAACTTGTGATAATGAAAAGCTTCTTAGCAGTGGAACTAATTAACTAAAAGCTTCACAACCTTGTGATAATGAAAAGCTTCTTAGCAGTGGAACTAATTAACTAAAAGCTTCACAACCTGCAGTTTTGCAGGTTCACATAAACAGACTAGGGAAACTCACCACAGCCGAGGTCTTTTCGAGGCCAACATGTAGAGGAGGATAAAATGTCTGCTCACCAGATTCCAACACTTCATTAGGATCCTGGACAGTAAGACATTGTCAACTTTCTTTTATCATTTTTGAAAAACTAAAACAGAAAAACTGCATCTTTTAACAGCACAAGTGCACAATTGCTTCCCATTTCCTTGCCAATACGCCAAACATCGAAGGAACCTGCCTTCTGATATTCTCTAGATTATTCAAGTTGTCTACAGGTCAATTTTTATGAGACTTTGTCAAAACCCAAGTCTAAACTCTAAAGCCAAATATAAGCTACAGAATCCTTATCTCATGCAACCATCACTGAAAACAACTTCTAATTGAAACATAAAACTTTTGCCTCCCTGGTTCCAAAAAAATAAAGATTAGTCAACTCAGATTGCCACATTTAAATAAAGGTTTTTTATCTGACAATTAAGAGTTACAACTCATCAACAATCCCAAAATTATTGACCATGGATAAAAAAGATAAGCTTCAAGCTTGGTTTGAAATTGAAAGCACATACATCTCCAATGGTCCTATGGATTTTAATGAGATAAGTAGGCATGTATTTGTATTTGTGCATCTTTGTCAATCATTAGTCAGTACTTGGATTCCAACTCAACAATGATAACTGTGCAAACTCCATCTTCATCTCAAATCATCATCTTTCTAATGAAGAATATTAACATTTCTGCTCTTTTCTATGTATTCTTGTAATGACATTGTATTCTATATACTTTGTTCACTCATGTTTTCACTATTAAGGGAAATCCTCTTTCATTAACTGATAAACAGTGCAAACTAAAATAGAAAATAGAAGAGCACACTCCTTACAAGCAGAGGTACCCCTCTGTTAAGACTAAAATGCAGAAGAAAATATATGGAAAATAACAATAGATATTCTGCAGAAAACAGAATATCCAACCCACCCAACCCTTTCCTCCTTACTCCATTCTTGCCTGCCTTCTCCTCACCTCCTTCCCCCTCTATATTTTTGCCCCTCACTTCTGGTATCATACCAGAATTCCCTTCTCCACTCAATATACGACAGCTGCCCATGTTGTTACAGCCTTTCAACTCTCTTCCAACAAACCATTCCTTTGGCTCGTTCTCTGCAGTGGTCATTTTCCCATTTTCTCCAATTCCATTTAACCACACAGCCCATCACTTCCATTTAGCCCACTCTTCCTCAGCCCATTTTTCTTTTTTTTTCCTAGCATAAACCTGTGTAACGGGTCTATCATTAACAAAAGGGAAAACAATTGGCCTTACATTGGATGGAGAAACGTGTTTATTGTGCCATTCTGACCATTGCTGTAGAAGTTCCTCAAGCTTCTGCCTACTAGCTCTGGAATGTGTGCAAACATATGTCAAAATATCAATCAGCGAAACTGAACTGTCAATATTGGGCATTTTAATATTTAAATATCAACATATACAACTCGACTTCTTCTTCTTCTTCTTTTTCATTTTGGGGTAAATAGATCACATCCTGTTGTAGCTTCAAATAATTTTTCTGACCAATGTGTAAAAAAGGGTAATACCACAAACCTTGTAAGGGAATTATAGATGAAATGAACTGAAGGTTGATGTTCATCGACAGAAATGCGGGCTCTTTTAGCACCTAATATAGCTATCACATCTTATTAAGGAAAAGAGTACACTGGGGATCTTATAATAACCGGAGATACAACCGTTCAAAATATTTGTTGGCATCAATGGCATAAATATTAATGTAGAAGCAATGCAGCCAATCAGTGGATAGAGCCGCATATCGGCTGACTGCAAAACACTATAGTGAGATAGTGGATAGCGAGTTAGCCGCTACACTGAGGATTATGGAAACAATATAAATAATTTTAGTTTATACCAATGTTTTAAAAACTAGACCGGTCATTGAACCAATGAAGGCACTGGTTCGCAATTAATTGGTCCAATCATGGTTGAACCATGGTCAAACCGGTTGTAATTAAATATATATTTAAAATTTATATAATATATTTAATAAAAGAAAAATAAACTACCATACGAAAAATAAAAGAGATAATTCATTCAAGAGCAAAAAATTCCACACTCATAAGAAGTGTATCTTTCAAGAGGTATCCAAAGCTCCTTCCCTCTTCAGAATAAATTGCATCAAAGCACAGTTAGAACTCAAGTCATATGATCTTTCATCGTTTGAGATGCATATGTCACATATGTCATTAAATTATGGTTTAAAAGAGATATCACAGAAACCACTGTTATAAAGCCAATTTAAAGCAACTAAAAGTACAATCAAGCAAAAAATTTAAGTATTTAATACACATCTTGCATATGTGACATCAACATTTGGTTTTTTTTTTAATAGGCAAATGTTAGTGTTAATGTTAGTATTTTGTTATTGGGTGGGGTTTGAACCCTCAACCTCCTTATCACTCCACTCCTTAACTCCCTCACCCTAACCACCTTGACCACCTTATGACTCCCATCAACATTTGGTTTAAAAGATATTTAACAGATACCACTGTTATAAAACCAATTTAAAGCAACTACAACATACAAATTATGAAAGATAGAAGAGAGACTTGTCATTTTGTCAATTTGAAAGAAAAAAAAATATAACTTTGTCCACCAAGCACATATGCATAATCTAAACGACTCTCATTACAAAGAACTCGAAGGTATCTAATTTACTCATCTAAACTAAATTTCACATATAGGGGTTCCAGTCAGTAGAATTTAATGGTTTTTCCTCAAGCTTCAAACTAGCAAAAAATTGGAGAACGTGTATCTAAAAACAACCTTCACTACTAAATTTCATAAAAGGATACATCTTCCATCAATCTCAAGGCTCCCATCGGGACTTCCATCCTTAAGAGAAAGGCAACCATTCTCAGCTTTCACTTCCTCTGACATCACTACAGTTTCGGCCACCTCAAATCCCACATGCAAATCCTTGCCAGTGGTAATTTCTAGCTTCTCATCTTCACCTTGAAGAACACAATCCTCAGTTTGGTTTTGGAATAGATTTTCATCTTCAACCTTAATCTCCTTATCCAAAGAATCATTTATACTCTTCTTGGTTCTGCCGTTTTGAGCATCAGAACCATAATCTCCTTCGTTCAAATGCTCATCACCATCCATATCAAACAAACCCTCTCTTTTTTCTATTGTAAAATATGAAAAAATTATCAAAAAAAACACACTGAAAAAAGGAATATAAGTATGTATGTATATATGAGTGCAGTGCGAGTTGAACAAAGAGCAAAGAGAATTGGGAATTTGGGAAGAAAAGCATACCCTGAGAGGAACGAAGATACGAGAAATTCGCGAAGGTAGCAACTAGCACAGAACGACGTCGTAAAACGCGGGAATTGCAGAGCACAGTTAGCAGCAAGAGCAAGAAGAGGAAGCCAGTGAGTGAGTGTGAGGGAGAAACAGGAAGAACCCTAGAACTAGAAATTGAAGTGACAGTGTGACAGCGTCTGTTCACGTTTCTTGAATTTAGGGTGGATCCAATCTCAATCACTGCCCCATGCAAAACGCAGCGTTTTGGTTATATATATATATTTTTTTTTTTGATAAATAAATAAATAAAAGAACAACAATTCATCAGGTTGCCAATTGGGTTGGCACATCACGACATAATTCTTTTCTTTTTTTTTAATTCAAGGAATTAACTTCATTAAGACTTAAGAGTAATTTTCAAATAATGAACAATAATTTTTTATCAACAATCCTAAAGATTGGTCTAATGGAGCACAATAGAGTTGTTATCCCCACATTTAAATTAAGTGGTCGAGTCAAACGACTAGCTTGGAATTAGTCAGCCGAGGACAATATTAGCCGATAAAGATAGAAGTATAATCGACTGTAGCTGGGTTGGGCCTTGCAGATTGGGCTGAGATTGAAGATGTTAATTGGGCATAAGGATAAAGAGTTGCAAGCTGCTGAAAAGCATGGAAACACGTGAGGCTGAGTTGCTGGTAACAATGCCACAAAATATGTCGAGAAGATAGGAGCAGGCTATTGTGGAGATAGTCGTTGGAGTTTGTGGGTAGGCTAGTCGTGGGTTAGTTGCTTGTTTTTAGGAAGCTTAGCCAATCGGGATGGCTATGGGACTAGTCGGTTTTTATCTATAAATACCTATTATATTTACTGTTAAAGACAGATCCAATCCAATACAAACTCTTTAAGCTTTTGCTTACTTTCCTTGCCTATGTTTACTTCCTTTTAACTTTCTTGCCTTTTACTTCAGCTTTTATTTGATTATTGCCTTTACTTCGAGCCTTTCTTTCTTTAATACTTTATTATTTTAGCCGATTATTGTCTAATTCGTTAGTTTTTAGCTCTTCTCTGGTTCACTTGATTCCAAACGCTTTCTTTAGTGAGTTTGGGGACCCTTTGCTAGAAGGAAGGGTTTTGCTTCTACTTCAAATTGCCTGATCCCTTTCAAAACCCATACGTGTTTATCGGCTGAGTCTCTATTCGGCGATTCCCTTTTCACACGTAAAACAAATTTGGCACGCCCGGTGGGACACTCTCTCAAGTGAACTAATTAAGAAGTTTCCTTCTCCCGATTCAGATCACCATTGGCGTATGCACCTATGGTCCAGAAAGAACCTTAGCAGTATGGATACCAACCAAACAGGCAAGAAGAACGGGACAAAGAAGACAACAGAGGGGATTCCGCAAACTACTTTGGGAATGCCGATTACCCCTCCACCTGTCAGTGCATCAGTATCTTCGACTCTAACTACCACCTCTGGGGTAGAGAGTTCTGATCAGCCTCAGTCGATCACAATGACTACTTCGTTTATTCGTGATCAAATTGATCAAGGGATGAACGAATGTATGTATCAGATGTCTAGACAACTTTATGAAATCGTGAAACCTATGGTTCACAATGAACTGCATTTTGCTAGGGAAGCTGAGAAAAGATATTCCGATTCAGGTAAGACTTCGGCTCACTCAACTAATGCTGGCACCCTTGTTGGTGGACAAACTTATGTAGGGCCATTACCTATGGTCCAGCCGAGTCTGGGCATGCCGCATGTGGTTCCCATGTATCAGCCTCCACCTCTTGAGGGTAATGTGCAGTCGAGCTTGCGGAGATGGGCATGTACAAGTGCCAGGAGACCCCCTCAGGCAAAGTGGGAATAGTTGGCTTGCCGTAGACGGTACCTAATACTATAGGTACCACCAATCCACAAGTAGCCATGACTGGGGGCATCATATACTCGGCCGCTATAGGACCTCCTAGATACATCCTAGATTATGTGGTGGAGCTACCTTGGTCTAATATCCCTCCTACTCCAGTAGGGATGCCTGATGGTTTTCCTTATGGGCAGACCATCCCTGTTAGGATGGATTGGCCATGGGTTAACGTGCCTCGGGTGACCCCAGTTCAGTCGATTCCCCAACCATGGGTGAATAACTATCCTCACCTAGAGAATAATCAGGGGGCAGTTCCTATACAGGAACAACAGTATTAGATGCCCCATTAGCCTATAGTGGCAAATGCAAGGCCTGCTAGGCCAGTCGAGCCGCCAGCACCAAATTGTGCTGGGGATAGGTTTCAACAGCTGATAGACCCATAAATGATAGCTGAAACCATGATAAGGCATTTCAGAATTCAGCTGAGGTTACTAGATAGACTTGTGTACAAGAAACCCTATCCTGAGTGGGTGGACAAAATGATGCCTCTGCCAAGGGGATTCAAGACTCCTGATTTCACTACCTTCTTAGGAGAAGATGGAAAATCCACAATGGAGCACGTCGGCAGGTTCACTGCTCAATGTGGGGAAGCAAACCATAATGAGTTCTACAAGCTCCAGCTATTTCCTCTGTCCTTGACTGGATCAGCCTTCACATGGTATTCTTCTTTATCTCCAAATTCTATCCAGAATTGGACAGACATGGAACGATGTTTCCATGATAGATTCTACATGCCCCAACTGGATGTTACTGTAGCCGATATGATGAATTTGAGGCAATTAGTGGATGAACCAGTAGCTGATTGTTTGGAGAGATTCAGGAAGCTTAGGAGCAAATGTGCTATCCAACTTCCCGAGGCCGAGTAGTCTTATATGGCCATTGGTAATATGCATCCTACGCTCAAGGAGAAGCTTGTGGGACAAGATTGCGCTAATTTGAACCGATTGGCTTCCAGAGCTTCCAGAATTGAACAGTACATTTTGGAATGGGAAAGAAGGAGATCTAGTAGGAACAGAGGACCCCATTTGATCAATGTGATTTATGTAGAAGAACCTGACTACCTGTTAGATAATTCAACCTAGCAATCGGCAGACATCATGGCAGCTGAGATATTAAGGGGAAACCATACTCATGTCCTGCTCTTAAGCCACCTAAAGGAAAGGAAATACAAACGTTAGAGAACAGGTTTGAGTATTCGTTTGACATCTCAAAGGCCGATCAAATCTTTGATTATCTATTGAAGGATCAGTGATTAAGTTAAATGAAGGGCACAAGATTCCTCCTGAGGAAGAATTAAAAGGGAAGAAATATTGCAAATGGCACAACTCTTACACACATGCCACAATCAATTGTATAGTCTTCAGAAAAGCTATGCAGAAGAAGCCATATGTGTTTGATAGACCATAAACCATCTGTGTTTGATAGACTGAAGAAGCCCCAGATAACTAAGAATGAGCTAATCAGGAAAGAGGCACCAGCTGGGTACAACAGGCCCACTATGTTCAACCGATTGGAAGGAAACAAGACGATGAGATCACTTGGGTTTAAACAATCACCTACTGATTGCGAGGTGTATAGGGGCCCAAATGGGAAGACTATTCTAATTCCAAAAGATGCAGTAGAGAATACTAAGCCCGGTATGTTTGGTAGATTGAGTTTCTCAGGAGTGAGAAAGGGGCTTGAAAGCAAAACTAGTGCTGCATTTGAATCTAGGGTAGTGCCCAAGGGAGGTTTCTATGGAGAGAAGAGGATTCATCAGTAGAGTCACACTCCAGATAGTACAAGGTTGCCTAAGGTGGATGAAAGTCCAGTTCCAGATGGAGGAAGGAGAGTGGCTCGTTTTGATGTAGAAAAAGGAATGATCGCACTGAAAATAACTGTAAGGAATGGGGAGGATATCAAACCCCAATGCATGGTCAAACCACCAGTCAACGTGGAAAATGAGCATTGGCATATCAACAAGTATGTGAAAGGAAAGGAACCCGTGGTGAGAGAACCATTGGGTATGACTAGGACTCAGAAAAGAAGAGCTCAGAGAAATAAATCCGTGCAGCGGATGAAACAGACTTTGGCTATGTTAGCCGAAGTGAAAAGAATTGATCGTGCTGAGATACAATCTCCCAGGGTTGCCGAGATCTTAGAGGCTGTTTTTGGGCAACCAAAGGAAACGACTACTAAGGAAACAGAACAGGACTCGGAACAATCAGAAATCCAAGATTGTTTAGGAAAAGAGGAACATGAGTTCCAAGAAATGATTAAGGAACTGGAGACAACTAAGTTGGAAGAAGTGCCAATTATGGAAGTTGAAAAAAAAGTCCCTTTGACAGTTGAAGAAATGGAGAAAGAGCTCAGCACAGATCTTTCACTAGAAGATTCAGTGTTGGATACCATACTTGGAGAAGATGGAGACCAACCAACAGCCGAGACCAACATGGTGGGGTTAATTCCAAGTCAGTTCTTGGTTCAGCATGAATAACCTGAGAACTTAAAAGGGGATGTGCTTGCAGAAGAAGTTGAATGGGCGGAGTTAGCTCCCATTACAGAAGAACCTAAAATGGTGTTTTCTAGGCCAACAGGAGAAATGAGTAAGCACCTAAAACCCTTGTATATTATGGCTCGGGTTAATGGCAAGACAGTGAGCCGAATCTTGGTAGATGGGGGAGCTGTCTTGAACATAATGCCACCAACCACCATGAAGAACTTAGGAAAGACTAAGCAAGATCTGATCCCCACCAACATGAAGATGATAAACTTTATAGGGGATGCCACGACTGCTTTAGGAATTTTGGTAGACGATATTACTGTTGGAAGTAAAACTTTAAGTTCTGCTTTCTTTGTGGTAGACTCAAAGTCTACTTACTCCATATTGTTGGGCGGAGATTGGATTTATTCCGGTCAATGTGTACCTTCCACTTTACACCAAGTACTGATGTTTTGGGATTGAGATAGAGTAGAATCAGCTGCAACCAATAAGAATCCTTTTACGGCTAATGTTAAAATGGCTGAAGCAATATTCTATTCACCTCAGCTAAAACCTATAACCATTCCTGAAGGATATGAGGAAGGATCATGGGAATCTTGCAATTTGACAACCGATGGGTTTAATGTCAAAATCCGAGCCGACCTACGACCTTCACAATTGTTTTTAGATGGATAGTACAACACAGGTAATAGAAGACTTGAGATATAGGCTGACATCCTTAGAAATTGAGCAAAGGGTTGGCGCAGTCATGTCTTTAGAAATGGAAGAAGTTCAAGATGAAGAAGGCTCAGCTGATGTGCCTAGAGGGCACGAATTGAAGGAGAGGGTGGGAATCCCCAATCAGCAGGAAGGTCCCTGTCTTTTCTACTGAAGATCCTCTGCTTGATGTTAACCTAGGAACAGAGTGGGAGCCGAGAATGACTAGAATAAGTAGTTTGCTGAAGGAGGAAGAAAGAAATCAGCTAATCGAATTGATAAAGAAATACAAAGATTGCATCGCAAGGGATTACCATGAGATGCCTGGATTATCCAGGGATTTGGTGGAGCATCAATTGTCGATAAAAGAAGGTGACATGCTGTCGCGCAAGCGTCAAAAAGCAAGCGGTTTGTAAAAATATGTAGATAGGGAGCGACAACTCGAGTATCGTCTCACAAGGACTCTTAGGTTGTTGTTAACAAAAAAGTCAGTTTTGGGGGTTTTGGATTTGAAATTCAATAAAGAAAACAAAGCAGAAAACAATGCAAACTAAATAACTATCAAATAGCTAAAAACGATTAACCTACTGTTCTCGGTTTCCCACTATCATTGGTTCATACAATTCCATGCCCTAAGCGGATTCTAAACCCTTTTCAATTGTAACATCAATTAACAAGCGAAACCGATGCTACGAGACATATGTTCCTATTCCCGAATTAAGCAAACGGGGTGAAGCCCTTCGTGAATTAAGCAAACACGAATTGAACACACGCGAATTAAGCAAACACGATTATGTTTAGGAACACACAATCATCGAAACAAATCAATACATATTCTATATAATCCTGAATTAAGCAAACAGAACATACAGAACAAATATTGAAAGAGAATAGCAATGAGTTCAAGAATTACATAACCTCAAGTGGTAATGGAAACCAATCGCAGTAGATTAATCAAAGGAGACTAGTTCTCCATTACAAACATAAACCCTAAACCTAATTCGCAGCCATCAACCAAAAAGAAGAAGAAAAAGAAGATATGCCTCAGTTCTGCCCTAAAACAGACTATAAATACAGATTATGGGTTGCGGTCGCTCGCGAGGCGAAACATGTTTCGCGAGGCGAAACTTATGAACAGTCCTTCAGTGTTTGGCTTTCTCGCGAGGCGAGCTGATTATTCGCGAGGCGAGACCTCAAATTCCAATCTGTCATGCCCGTGACCTTCATCACGGGTAGGCCATGATGGGCTCTGTCCTTCAGGGTGTGGATTTCTCACGAGGCGAGTCAAGGATTCGCGGGGCGAGACAGAGAGGATGGCATTTCTGGCACAGTTAGGCTTCAAGCTCGCGAGGCGAGTAGCCACTCGCGTGGCGAAGACTCCAGAACTGCTTTTCTTTATTAACCTGAAAAGAATAAATAGCAGTAAGTGCTTTATTTGACTCTAAATCAGCTAAATTACCCTAAAAGTATTTTAGAGACTCAAAATGTTGCTTGAAGACAATCACATCCAAATTTGGGCGAAAACGAGATTAAACTCGAATAAAACCTATGGTCTTACTAGTTAAATACCCCAAACTTAAACTTTGCTTATCCCCAAGCAAACTAAAACTCAAAAAGGACTCAAAACTTGGCAAGCTTAAAGGTTCAATCAAATTCGCACAAATTTCATGCAATTTCAACAAAACAATTTCTCTTCAATGTTTCCCCCCCTTTTCAACAATGCAATCCCCACATTCATTTACTTTAAACATTGAGAACTCCATCATTCATACAATCATTAATTTAAGCAGGGGATCCAAGTTACACACAAAAGGGAGATCACCAAATTCAAACAATCGCCTTCCTCACAAGGGCATTTAGTGTTTTGCCCATTCGCTCAGTTTGTCTAGGCTATCAACATTTCACTCAATTTCACTTTTCTTTTTCTCACCCCAGAATGACATGTCACATCCTTGTAGCCACCCCAAACTTAGTTTCTTACAGACCTTCTCTTGCTAAGCTTCCATGCTCTCCTAATCCTAAGATCGGGTTCACACGGTCTTTCCAGATTTAGGCTCATAACATAAGGTTATCAAGAACAAGAGGCTAATCAGGCTCAATGGGGCTAACTAGGAAACATGCATTAGGGATGGTTCAATTTAGGCCAAGTGGCTATTTCAAAGAAAATCTGCCTAAATCATCTGATGCAATCACATAAGCATGCAAACCATGAAGAGACTCAAGTAAATTCGGGAAAGTGCAACTCAAAAGTGATTCTCACAATTAAAAACATGATGGAGGCTCAAATCCTCACCTGGACATTTTTGCAAATTGTTTGACCGAGATTATATCCCTAGTGTGTGCATCCCTTCACCCCAAACTTATCATAAATCATGCAATCATAACAAAATATCTCAAAGTTCAGTTTTCAATTTTTCAAATGGGGATCAAATTTTCAATTTCAAAACCTAGGGGGAAAATTATCATCAGTCAACAAATAACATGCAATCAATCTATGCAAAAATCAATCAAAACCCAATCAAGCTTGCCGACACAAGACTCAACACACAAACTCTTGATATTCTCAAATTATTCAAGAGCTGAAGAAAACCAAACAAAAACAAGGAAAAGCAAAAACTAACAAGAAAATGAAAATAAACTAGAGAGAAAGGGTTAAGAAAACTCATTGAGGGGCTTCCGCCTGGATCTCGTTGCTTGTAGCATAAGGCCCAAGTGATGGACAAAGAGTGGGAGTTCATTCCATGGTCCCATAACTTGCAGCCTCGATACGGGAGTGGGTGCTTGACAATCATGGTGACCTCGCCAAGTGTGGCGGACTTCTCACTCCCTCTTGGGTCAAAGATGACCTCCTTGTTAATCTTGTCAACAAAGTCCTCCCAATAAAATTGGGGTTCAACCTCTTGGACTGGCCATAGTGTCTTCATATTCAAGGATGCAAAATCCAGTCTCTCAGGCAGAGGCTTGAACTCCATCGCCGGTGGTTCCACAGTGGGAGGTGGCAAACGGGTAGAGAGTGTCTCTGGTGCCGCTTCATCTTCTGCACAATCCCCATCCACTGCATTACCAGATTCATCACCTTCTGTATATGCAGTAACCTCAAAGACGCACCACACTGTATTTCTCCCATCACAATTGACACATGCATAGGAATTAATGGAGTCATCTAACTCCTGCAATTTCTTCATCATCCTCTAGCATGGCGGAATGGATGTCCTCCATATGCCTCTTCCTCTCAATTTCCTTAGGCAAGGGTTTTGATCCTTGAGCTTGCTGCATAGCATTCATTGAAGTGGCAAGCTGTCCAATCTGTGTCTGCAAGGCCTGAATACTAGCATCCGTTTTCACGCCGAAACTGTCCAATTTGTCTAAACTGCGGAGATTTTGTGCATTCATTTAAGCAGTCATTTGTGCAGTCATTTGCTTGAACAGGTCCTCTAGTGAAGGTCCAGAAGGTGCAGAGGTGGTCAATTGAGGAGCATTCTGTGGTGGTGCCAGCGGTAACATCAGTTGTTGTTGCATGGGTGAGTCCCCATACCAAGGGTTTGGATGGTTTCCCCAGCTGGGGTGGTACTCATCAGTGGAAGGGTCGGGAATGTTGTGCTCATTCGATTGTTGCCTTGATTGTAAATATTGGCTGTATATGCTTGAGGTGATTCATTAACTTGTCTAATACCAAATATCTCTCGCTTGATTGATGCAGCTCTGAAGGCAGGAAAATATCTCACTAGGAAGACTTTCTTCAAATCAATCCAAGTTGAGACGGAATTTGGCTCAAGACAATACAACCAATCCTTCGCAGCACCTTCAAGTGAGAGATGGAAGGCTCTCATCTTGATGTGGTCTTCTGTTATTCCTTCAGGTCTCAGCATTGTAGAACAAACAACCCGGAATTCCTTCAGATGCTCCTGTGGATTCTCACCTGCAAGACCACTAAACCTTGGCAACCAGTGCATTAAACCAGAAAAATCAGGATAATATAGACATGGTGGTTCATAATTAACATTAGGCATATAACCTTGCATATAATTATCCATGGGTAGATTCACAATCAGACCAATTTAACAAATATATATATATATATATATATATATATATATATATATTTTTTTTTTTTAATTTTCTGTTAATAACAACAAGAGTCCCCGGCAACAGCGTCAATTTTGACACGCTGTCGCGCACGCGTCAAAAAGTGAGTGGTTTGTAAATATATGTAGATAGGGAGAGACAACTCGAGTATCGTCTCACAATGACTCTTAGGTTGTTGTTAACAGAAAAGTCAGTTTTGGGGGTTTTGGATTTGAAATTCAATAAAGAAAACAAAGCAGAAAACAATTCAAACTAAATAACTATCAAATAGCTAAAAACGATTAACCTACTGTTCTCAGTTTCCCACTATCATTGGTTCATACAATTCCATGCCTTAAGTGGATTCTAAACCCTTTTCAATTGTAACATCAATTAACAAGCGAAACCGATGCTACGAGACATATGTTCCTATTCCCGAATTAAGCAAACGGGGTGAAGCCCTTCGTGAATTAAGCAAACACGAATTGAACACACGCGAATTAAGCAAACGCGATTATGTTTAGGAATACACAATCATCGAAACAAATCAATACATATTCTATATAATCCTGAATTAAGCAAACAGAACATACAGAACAAATATTGAAAGAGAATAGTAATGAGTTCAGGAATTACATAACCTCAAGTGGTAATGGAAACCAATCGCAGTAGATTAATCAAAGGAGACTAGTTCTCCATTACAAACATAAACCCTAAACCTAATTCGCAGCCGTCAACCAAAAAGAAGAAGAAAAAGAAGATATGCCTCAGTTCTGCCCTAAAACAGACTATAAACACAGATTCTGGGTTGCGGTCGCTCACGAGGCGAAACTTATGAACAGTCCTTCAGTGTTTGACTTTCTCGCGAGGCGAGCTGATTATTCGTGAGGCGAGACCTCAAATTCCAATCTGTCATGCTCGTGGCCTTCATCACGGGTAGGCCGTGATGGGATCTGTCCTTCAGGGTGTGGATTTCTCGCGAGGCGAGTCAAGGATTCGCGGGGCGAGACAGAGAGGATGGCATTTCTGGCACAGTCAGGCTTCAGGCTCGCGAGGCGAGTAGCCACTCACGTGGCGAAGACTCCAGAACTGCTTCTCTTTATTAACCTGAAAAGAATAAATAGCAGTAAGTGCTTTATTTGACTCTAAATCAGCTAAATTACCCTAAAAGTATTTTAGAGACTCAAAATGTTGCTTGAAGACAATCACATCCAAATTTGGGCGAAAACGAGATTAAACTCGAATAAAACCTATGGTCTTACCTGTTAAAAACTAGTCGAGCAGGAGGTGATCAAAAGGCTTTAAACTTCATAAGCAAACTGCAAGAAGACTTAGTCCAGAATTAATGCCAAGTATCAAGGAAGAAATGGAGCAGCTACTGAAAGCAGGATTTATTCACACGGCCAGATATGTTGAATGGTTGTCGAATATCATGCATGTAATTAAGAAAAGTGGTAAAGTTAGGATTTGTACTGATTATAGAAATTTGAACCTTGCCACTCCAAAAGATGAGTATGTAATGCCTATAGTCTGACATGCTTTAATGGATGGATATTCGGATATAATCAGATTTTTATAGCCAAGGAAGATGTCCACAAGACAGCTTTCAGGTGTCCTGGTGCCATTGGGATATTCGAATGGCTGGTTATGCCATTTGGATTGAAAAATGCTGGCGCTACGTACCAGAGAGACATGAATGCTATCTTCCATGAATTGACAGGAAAAAACATGGAAGTATACATTGATGATGTCATAGTAAAATCCCATGATATTGATCAACATTTAACTGATCTAGAACAGGCTTTTAAAAGGATGAGGAATCACAATTTGAAAATGAATCCTGCTAAGTGCTCCTTTGGAGCATCGGCTGGCAATTTTCTAGGTTTCTCATTACATAAACATGGGATTGAAGTGGATAAAAACAAGGCTAAGGCCTGTTAGGTGCCAGACCTCCTCGGAATAAAAAAGAATTACAAAGCCTTATTAGAAAAATCAACTTCCTAAGAAGGTTCATTTCAAATTCGGCTGGCAAGATGAAAGCCTTTTCTCCGTTGTTAAAGTTAAAAGATGTTGATGAGTTAGTATGGGGAGAAGAGCAGCAACTTGCCTTTGATCGAATAAAACAAGGCTTAG
Source organism: Sophora flavescens (assembly GCA_030762895.1). Taxonomy (NCBI): domain Eukaryota; kingdom Viridiplantae; phylum Streptophyta; class Magnoliopsida; order Fabales; family Fabaceae; genus Sophora; species Sophora flavescens. The sequence goes on along the minus strand of CM061062.1, from coordinate 38,807,761 downwards.
CTAACCCTCCAGTGTTAGTTCTGCCTGTGTCAGGGAGGCCGTTGAAATTATACATATCGACTGCCCCATAATCCATCGGCTGCCTGTTAGCACAGGATGATGATAGATGGGAATAAAAGGTCCATCCATTATCTTAGCCGATTGCTTATTGATCCCGAAACAAGGTATACTCCCATATAGAAGATATGCTCGTCTCTTTTTCATGCATGCACCAAGTTGGAATACTATCTCTTGTCGAAAAATGTTCAGGTAATATGCAAGATTGATATTGTGAAATACTTGCTGCATAGACCAGTTTTGCAAGGGCGATTAATGAAATGAGCTATCAAGCTAAGTGCATATGCATTGAAATATGTGCCCCTTCGAGCAGTAAAGGGACAAGCTGTAGCAGACTTCTTGGCTGTGCACCCATGTGTGGAGGTTATTGATCCTTTAGCCGAGGTACACTTATGTGTTAATTTGAAACCCTGGATCCTAATTTTTTATGGATCTAGAACTAACAAAGGAGCTTGAGCTGGGATTTCAATTACAAGCCCACGGGAGAGAATGGAAATTCATGTATCGATTAAAGCTCGGATGTTTAAACAACCAAGCTAAGTATGAGGATCTTATCTTAGGATTAAAAATATTGTGGTCTATGGGAGCTAAGTATATCCAAGTTATGGGGGATTCTCAATTAGTCATAAAGCAACTGTCTGGGGAATACAAGTGCATCAACCCAAACTTGGTAAAGTGTCACAAAACGGCTAATGATTATTGAAACAGTTTTGCCGATGTTGTGATAATGCGTATACCTAGAGGTGACAATGAAGAAGCGAATGACTTAGCACAACACGCTTCTGGGTATAGAGAAACTTTTGAAGAAATTCAGTCTTTGGATAATCGGCTCTGGGAACTCCTTGTTGGGGAGGTAGCTGTAGCTGATGATTGGAGAACATAATTAACAAAGTATTTGCAGGATCACTCCTCTCCATTGACTTTCTAGCTAAGACAAAAGTACGCTTTGGTAGATGGAGAGTTGCATAAGAGAGGTCTGGAAGGAATTTTGTTAAAGTGTCCTTGTATGACTGAAACTATGAAAGTTATGGGGGAAACACATGAAAGGATATATGGTTCACATAGGTCGGGGTCTATGATGCGTTGGCTAATACATAGGTATGGATATTATTGGCCAACCATAAATGCGGATTGCCATGCTTATGCTAAATGATGTGAAGAATGTCAAAGACATGGGCCAATTCAAAGGATCCCAGTCGAGGAACTACATTCTATTGTTAAGCCTTGGCCTTTCCGAGGTTGGGCAATGGATCTTATTGGGAAAATTTACCCTTCATCTTCTAAGAGACATTCTTTCATTATTGTTGCCACTAATTATTTTACCAAGTGGGTGGAAGCCCAGCCGATGGTTAATGTTACCCAAGCTGATGTCATCAGGTTCATCAAAAACAAAATCATCTATCGGTATGGCATTCCAGAGACTATAACCACAGATGAAGGCACAATTGCTTGTCCTCAAGCAATCACTAAGGCCAGAAGAATAAACAGAACATGGATAGTGAACTAAGAACCCGAGTAAATGATCCAAGCAATAGGCAATTCAAACAAATCAGCAAGAGACAATCAATTCAAGTCCAATTAGAGTCTTAGGTTCCTTAGACTCATGTTCTCACTGATTTGGGCACTCTTTCTCACCTGAAGCTCACCCCAAGCTTGTTCATTTGCTTGGCTCTCTTCCTCACCACTCAAGTGTTTAGGGGATAAGACATTTCACTCAATTTTCCTCAAGGAATGAATCCTACCATAGGCTTGACTATCAACCAAATCTCTACTTTATTAATGAAAACAATTAAGAATCAAGAGGTCTTTTATTTGGTTGTAACTTGGCCATGGGATTAATCGTTAGGTGGGGATAACAAGAAAAGGACATTCCAAAAGGCTACATAAACATCAAGCATTGCAAACATGACCTTCTAAAATACCTTCTTGGGTTTTCAATTTATTTTTCCACCTTTCTTTTCTTTCTTTTTCTTTTTATTTTTGTCTTCCCCTTCTCTATTTTTTTTCTTTTTTTCTTTTTTTTTTTTTTCATCCCCTTCTCTATTTATTAAATTTTCTTTTCTTTTCTTTTTCTTTTATTTGGAGAAGGGAATAATTTTCAAATCAAGAGAATTATTTTTTTCTGATTCTTTTCCCAAACTTTCAACTACCTTTTTCACCCTTTTGTAATACTTTAGAAGGCCCCATCAAACATTATTTATCAAAACATTTCAGGGTACCAAGAAAAGCATTTTTATTCTTTCAGGCTCAAAATTGGGCAACTAAAGGGTAGCATTTCATCATTCAAAGCTCAGAAGGCCAGAAAAATACCTATTGCCTCAATCATTTTCAAAAATGTTTTCAAAAATTTTAAGCTTCAAAATGGTTTCAAGTCAAGTTCTAGAGACAACAAACCAAGAGGAATAACACTCTACACAAAGCATGGGGTAACATTTTGTGAGTACCCCTTTATGGCTCAAAATCTCACATTTTAGTTCGAAACAATGAAAATCACAAGTCCACAGAACCATATGCTAATTATCAACTATCCAAGATCATCTCAAACATTTTCATTTGCAGCCTTATCACAAGAATAACAAATTGGGTTCAACAATTCACTATCACAATTTATTTGGCACTTAGTTCTCACTATTGGATGCAAAATCTAGTCAAGGGCAATCTAATTGTGTGATCATGCAAACTATCATGCAAAACTATATGAATGCAACATGAAATATGCAAATGCAAAATGCAAAACCCCTACCCCAAGCTTAAGAATTTACATTGTCCCCAATGTAAACAATCAAGTTGGAAAGAGGAGAAGAAAAATAAAAGAAAATACAAATTGGAACGGCTTACCGAGGCGGTGACGGGTGTTGGCTTTCATTTCGATCAGAAACTGCTTGAGAGTTGGGTTGCTTTTTCTTGTCTTCTTGCTCTTCCCTCCTTCCTTCTTACCCTGGAATCACTTGGCAATTTTATTAGTAAAAGAAAACTCTTGATCTTCTCAAATTATTCAAGAGTTTAAAATCAAAAATAAAATCTAACTAAACAAAAAGGAAAAAGGAAAAGGAAAAGAAAATTTGGGTTGCCTCCCAATAAGCGCTTCTTTAATGTCACTAGCTTGACTTATTAAAAAGCATCCACCCGGATCCTCCTCCCGGGTCAAATGGAAATTGGGATGGTGATTGTAGCAGTAATATAACTTTATTCTCAATTCCACCCAGCCATTGGGTGGAATATCCATTGACCTTTGTAACCATAATAATGCACTTACTTCCTAGCGGGTCAAATGGCATTTTCACCAGGAAGTTTGAAAAACATGGGGAAGGGACTAGTTTACCAATGTCCACACATGCATGCAAGCCGACATATTTGTCCAATGCAGAAAAATCAAACTGCTCAGCAAGCATGGTGGAATCCCCTACCACTTCGTCTTCATCTTGAACTATCCCCCAAACCAGATTTTCCTCAAATTGGGCTTCATGTGACTCTTGTACTAACTGTTGGCAAATCTCCTCAACTTGCATTTTGAAGTTCTGCTTCACAGCTTCTATACTCTCACAATTTGATCTTGCCTTGGCCTCAGAGGCGGATATCTCTTGGGAATACTGTTCTAGAGCAGCTTTCAACGGTATTTGCTCCTTCCATTCCCATTCCTCCTCATGCTTCATTATCACACTATAAGCTTGTGCATGAGAGGCGGTGAGCGTCCCAGAGCCCGTAGTCTCCCAAGACTACATTAGGCCCAAAGTGGTATTTTGTAACTCCATCCAAGGTGGGAAAGTAATAAGTCTCCATTTGTTGCATCCACCTTGTACAAACACAACTCAAAACAAAAAGATCAAATATATACAGAAAATAAAATAATAAAAATGTCTAAATCAGTTGCCTCCTTTGTTACTAATGATATTGGCAAAATCAATCCCCGGCAACGGCGCCAAAAACTTATTGACGAGTCTGGGCAAGTATACCCAGTCGTGCAAGTAATACGGTGGTAAGACCGGTTTATCGAATCCACGGGGATTGGATGTCAAGTACCAATTCACAAGCTCAGCAACTATCTAGACTAAACTATGAATCAAGAGAAAGTAAAACAAACAAAAGAAAAGGAATAAAATCTTTTTGTCTTTTTGGGGACTTTTGACAAACACTTGGAGTGCAGAAAGGATATGTTGGGACTAGACTTCACCAAACCTCTAACTCATGCACTATCAGGACTAGATACCTCCCATTCATGCTTCAGATATTAAAATCAATCCACTAAAATACTCAAACCCCGATTCCTCGGATGGCAAGAGCCTAAACCCACTAATAGACCCTAATTCCTTAGGTGGCCTAGATTAATGAATTTGCATTAAGATTAGGGATCATGTGATTACTAATAAACCTAGTTCCATTCCTAGATACAAGGCTTACTAGGTGATTAAATTCAGTTCGGTTATGATACTAACGTTCCCATTGCATACCAAAACACAAATCAAGTCATGGGGGTGCTAGCCACAACAAGCATTAAGCACAGAAAAATAACCACTAATATGAAGACATGAACATAGAATAATCCGTCAAGATAAATACATAAACATAGGTTTGATTACATCTAATCCCAACACAGGGATTTAACTACTCATAAAACAAAGAAAACCAAACCAGAGAAATAGGAAGGAAGAGGAGAAGAGAGGCTCCATGTGAGCTTTCAATCTTCTTCAAAGCACCCCCTCTTGGCTCCCTTCTAGGGTTGAAACCTCCTAGCCTTGCAGCCTCCAAATGCCTTCAAATGGACCCCAAAAAAACTCCTTGTTCTGTCTGCTGCGTTCTTATTTATAGGTCTGTTGCGCGTCACGGCCGTGATGGCCATCACGGCCAGGCCGTGATGGCTTCTGCCCTGGGCGCGTCTTTACTTTTTGGTCTGTCACGGCCGTGATGGGCATCACGGCCAGGCCGTGATAGATTCTGACTTTTGGCTTCTGCTCTGCTTGATCATGGCCGTGATGGTCATCACGGCCAGGCCGTGATGGGCTCTGTTTGGCTCATATTCTTCACTTTTCAAGCTCTATTTCATCCAAGCTCCACCATGGCTGATTTTGATCATTTTTACATTGAATTCCTGCAAAACAACACCAAGAAACCGCTTCACCCGTTCCAAGGGAAAATCTAACAAAAATCAAATAAAGAATGCCTAATCTATATGAAAAATGCATGCAAATATGTACAGGAAACATCATGTAAAATCACACTATCAACTATAACCACAGATGAAGGCACAATGTTTACTAGAGAGAAAATGGTGGCTTTTGCTCAGGAATATGGGATCAAGTTGATCCAATCCTCACCATACTATGCACAAGCAAATGTCCAAGTCGAGGCTACTAATAAGGTTTTGATTGGTTTGATCAAGAAGACTATAGAAGACAAGCCTAAAAGGTGGCATGAGGCGTTAACCGAGGTACTATGGGCATACAGGAACTCTAAGTCTACCGCAACAGGGTTTACCCCTTATCGACTGACTTTTGGTCAAGATGCAGTATTACCATTGGAAATTAATGTGAAATCTCTAAGGGTAGCTAAATAGCATTGCTTGACAATGGACGAGTACCAACAAGCTATGTTCATGGAGCTGGAATTGGCCGATGAAGATTAAGTTAATGGCCTTAGAAAATATTCGAAAGAATAAAGAGAAAGTGGCCAGAGCTTATAACAAGCATGTCAAGATCAAACGGTTTGTTGAAGGGGACTTAGTGTGGAAAGCCATTTTACCAATTGGAATTAAAGATTCTAAGTTAGGGAAATGGTCACCAAATTGGGAAGGACCTTATATAGTTAGTCAAGTTATGATTAATAGGGCCTATCGGTTGATAAATATGCATGGTGAGGAAATGGCAAGAAGCATAAATGGCAAGTATTTGAAAAACTATTGCCCGTCAGTTTGGGAGAAATGACTAGGAAAATTACTTGTTCAAAATACTGACGGTTACAAGCCAACCGCCTAGCTGATTAATCAAAATTAAAAAGAAACTAAATATCCTAAGGTTGCTGCTCGGCAGAAGAAGGAACAGTAGTTGCAGCCGGAGGAGGAGGAACATCATCAGCTAGGAGGATGGCCTTCTAGAGCATCAACAGTAGTAGCAGCAGTGGAGAGATCTTCGTTATGCTCAAGCTCGGGGGCAGGGAAGGTATCCTTTTCAGACTGAGTAATTCTTGTCTCAGCTCGGCTAACAGTCCAAGCCAGGACTCGTTAGCCGAGAGAAGCCCTTGTTCACCTGTGATCAGGTCTTTCTCTAAAGCTTCCTTTTGCTGCAGCAGGATGGTTGTCTCCTTGTCCAAGGCAGAAGATTGGTGGTACAGTTGAAGCCTAACCTTGGAGCTAGTAGCAATCTTTTTGGTAACGGAGTTTAGCTTAGGCTCGAGGTCCACTATGTCTGCCTGAATCCTAGCCAATTCTGCTCTTAACTTGGTTAGCCGAGTGGATGTTTGAAGCTGGCTAGCCAGGTCTTGTTGGCGCTCTGTCTCTACTTCATTAAAAGTTTGCTGGAATTGAGCTTTTTACCTTTGAAGATCAGCCAGTCTTGTTAGATCTCTTTTAGTAGTTGATTTACGTTCAGAGCAAACCTTGAAATTAAAGGCGATATCCCCAATTTGTATGGCCATTTAATTGAAAGCAGTTTGTTGCTGGGGAGTAAGATTATTTGCTCTGGTTAGCTTCAGGAGAGAAAGGCGGAGGTCAGAAATGGTTTTGGTATCCGTGGGGATGTCTCGATTCAGAATATCTTCAACAAAATGCAAATGTTGATCAGTTGGGGATGAAATAGGTGCCACGACAGCCTGAGGAATAGGTGAAGAAAAGTAGGATGCAAGTACTTCATCCGGTATAGACTCGGGAACAGCCGAAGCTTCAGCAGCATGAATGAAAGGAGAAGCAGGCACCTAAAAGAGAAAATGTCAACAATAAAATCAGAGCAATAGCAAGTGGAGAGTGAGTAAGGAAATAAGGATTACCTGGAAAAATTCCCCTCTGATAGGTGAAACCTGCGGAGATGGAGCTGTGGCAGAGATATGTTGTTGCAGATTATCGGTAGGAGAAGTCTGAGCCGAAAAATTGATAGCCGAGGAAACCGCAAGAATAGTTTGTGCATAGGGAGGTTCCGAGGATTGGGCAGTGTGAAATATTGATTTCATTCCTTAATTCAGAATAGGTACAATGTAGGTTTAAATAGAAAGACATATACATCAAACAGGATCCCAGAAAAAAGGAAAGAAAAAATAAAATCCTAGCCTAATCAGGGAAATGAATCAGGACATTAATTAGGAGGGATAATATGTACAGGAATCCTTTGAATACAACAATTACATATTTACAGCTGCCCTAATAAAGATATTGGAATCAATCATTAATGGTCGATTCATATATCATATTTGGCAACCAACACTCCCCCTCAAGTTGGGTAGTAGATATCAATCATGCCCAACTTGGACCTTAGGTTCTCATAACTTGACTTGTGAAGAGCTTTAGTTAATATGTCTGTTGTTTGATGATTGGAGGGAGTATATTCTAGTTTGACAATCTCATCATCTAATTTCTCCTTTATGAAATGCCTATCTATTTCCACATGTTTGGTTCAATCATGCTGGACTGAGTTTTTGGCAATGTTGATTGCTGCCTTATTGTCACAAAACAGTCTCATGGTGCGATCAGTTAACACTCCAAGCTCCTTAAGCATTCGTTGTAGCTATATTCCTTCACAAATACCGTGAGCCATAGACCTGGACTCGACTTCTGCACTGCTTCTAGCAACAACTGATTGCTTATTACTTCTCCAAGTGACCAAGTTTCCCCACACATATGAGCAGTACCCGCTTGTTGATTTCCTATCAGTCACCGAACCAGCCCAATCAGCATCTGTGAATATTTCCACATTTCTATTCATATTCTTCTTGAAGTGGAGGCCTCTTCCTGGTGTCTTTTTTAGGTACTGGAGGATCCGGTTTACAGCTTTCATGTGATCTTCAGTTGGATCATTCATGAACCGACTTACCATAATCACAGAATAGCCAATATCTGGTCTAGTGTGGGTTAGATAAATCAGTTTTCCTACCAATCTTTGGTATCTTTCTTTATCAGTAGGAGAACTTCCTTCTCCAGCCATGAGTTTTAAGTTAGGTTCCATGGGGGTATATGCTGGCCTGCATCCCAACATTCTTGTTTCTTCTAGTAAATCTAGCACATACTTTCTTTGGGATATATAAATTCCAAGAGCGGATCGGGCAACTTCCATCCCAAGGAAATATTTCATGTGTCCAAGGTTCTTAACTTCAAATTCTTTGGCTAGGAACCCCTTAAGTTCTTCTATTTCTTCTTGATCATCTCAGATGATGATGTCGTCCACATAGACAATAAATATTGCTATTTTCCCATCTCTAGAGTGCTTAACAAACATTGTATGATCTGTTTGGCACTGAGTGAATCCATGTCTCTTAACAACACGAGTTAGTCTATCAAACCATGCTCGCGGGGATTGTTTGAGACCATAGAGGGATTTTTGTAGTTTGCATACCTTGCCAATTGTTTCAGGAGTTTCAAGACCTGGTGGAATATTCATGTAAACTTCCTCTTCGAGTTCACCATTTAGGAATGCATTCTTGATGTCTAGTTGGTGAAGGGGCCAATCTAGATTGGTTGCTAAGGATAGGATGATTCGAACTGAGTTTAGTTTTGCAACTGGGGCAAATGTTTCCTCATAGTCTATTCCATAGGATTGGGTGAATCCCTTTGCCACCAAGCGGGCTTTGTATCTATTCACACTTCCATCTGCATTATGCTTAATAGAGAAGATCCATTTGCACCCAACCGGTTTCTTCCCTTTTGGCAGTTCCTCAAACTTCCATGTCCCATTCTTTTCTAGTGCTTCAATTTCCTCTTCTCGCAGCCTTCCACTCTGCTTGTTGGACAGCTTCTTGGATATCACGAGGAAGTTTCATGTTGTCCAAGGTAGTGATAATTGCCCTGTAGTCCTGTGGTAACTTTCCATAGGAAACATACTTATCAATTGGGTGTTGAGTACATGATCTCACCCCTTTTCTCAAGGCAATTGGTTTGTCTAGATTATCCTCATTTTCATTACAATCATCATCCATTCAATATGAGTTAGGCTCAAGAAGTGTGTTACCTTGGTGAATTTCAGGTGGTTCTGAATTTTGGTTGAGCCTTGGAGATTTGCAGATTTCTTCCTCCCTTCGAGTTTTCTTCTTCCTTATGAAGACCCGCAGCTCCTTGATCCCTTGATTAGTGGGTTTGGTTACAACTTCTTCTGCTGATTCTGTTTCTGGTTCAACTATTTGACCAGCCACAAGATCAATTTCTGGTTCAGCTACTAGTTGACCAGGGATCAATTTCTGGTTCAGTTACTTGGTTTAAATTCTGCTCAACTGTGACATTTTGCTCAGGTTCCAAATAAACCAAAATATGGGATTCAATAGCTCCTTGCTTCTCCCCCTGAATGCCAATTTTGGGGTAGAAAGGTTGGTTTTCAAAAAAGGTTACATCCATGGAATGGTAGAATTTTCTGGTTGTGGGAGAGTAGCATTTATACCCTTTCTTGTTTGGTGCATAGCCTAGAAATATGCCTTTGCATGACTTTGGGTCCAACTTGCTTATGTGGGGTTGATGATCATGCACAAATGCGGTGCATCCAAATATTCTAGGAGGAATAGATGTTAGGAGTTTGGTGTTTGGTGTTTGGGTGGATGGATGAGAGGATTTGGTAAGGGGTTTTGAAATTGAGGGTTTTGGAAGGCATTCTTTTTATCAGGTATGTAGCTGAGAGGACTGCTTCACCCTAAAAATGATTTGGCACATTCATGGAGAGCATGAGTGATCTTGTGACTTCCATAAGATGCCGGTTTTTCATCTCAGCGATACCATTCTGTTGTGGTGTGTTCACACAAGAGGTTTGGTGGACTATTCCATGTTGGAGCATATAGGAGCCAAGTGTGTTATGATAGTATTCACGCCCATTGTCAGTTCTGAGGACTTGGATTCTGGTCTCAAGTTGAGTTTGAATCATATTGTGGAAGTTCTCAAATATTTTTCCCACTTCTGACTTTTCTTTCATAAGGAACACCCATGTAATTCTTGTATGATCGTCTATGAAAGTTACAAACCATCTAGAACCTGTTATGTTCTTAACCCGAGAAGGACCCCAAACATCACTATGAATTAATGAAAATGGCTGAGATGGTTTATATGGTTGGGTAGGGTAATGGTGGCGTGAGTGTTTGGATAATTGACAAACTTCACATTGGAAAATTCTGGAATTTTTATTGAACAGTGAAGGAAACATTTTTTCAAGATACATAAAATTTGGGTGTCCTAAACGATAGTGTCATAACATCACATTACTTCCGAGGTTCTCTCCACTTGACACGGCTACATTAGATGCATCATTTCTTTTCTGGAAGTCTTCAACTTGAAGGAAGTATAGGCCTGCACATTCCTCAGCATTGCCAATCTTCCTCCTTAATCCAGATCCTGAAATTCACATAGGTGAGGCAAAAATTTAGTAACACGATTTTGGTCCCGAGTCAATTTACTTATCGATAAAAGATTGCAATTCAGATTAGGAACATAGAGGACAGATTTAAGGGTGATGTCCTTAGAGTAACCACTGAACCTTTGCCAGCCACTTTTGAAGTTGAACCATCAGCTATCTGAACTATAGAGTTATCATTGCATGGGACATACACATCAAAAAGAGTAATATCCCTAGTCATGTGGTCTGAGGCTCCCGAATCTACAATCCATGAATCATATTTTCCTTGTTTAACAGAGAGTGCACTTGAAGAATTACCTTTTTGTATTAAGGTGGCAGCAGAGTGTGTGTTAGTGTTTTGGAGTGCTTGCTGAAGCATTTGCTGCAATGTCTCCATTTGTTCCCTGCTGAATGGACCCTGTTCAGGTGCAGGTGGTGTCATCACCTTGTTTCCCTCAAGCGTGGCAGAATTAGCACGACTATCCCTACTCCGAGAAGGTTTCGAATCTGCTGGTTCCCCATGGATTACCCAGCATATATCCCTGGTGTGGCCAGGTTTTTTGCAATGTCACACCATCCAAGAGACTTTTTTTGGATTCCTTTTGCTGCCAGGGCAGAGCTCTCATTGTTAGAGGTTGGATTAGGGTTTCCAAGCATAATTTTCCTTCTGCTCTCCTCCCTTCTTACTTATGAAAACGCTTCCCTGATGCTAGGTAGAGGTTTGGTTCCAAGTATCCTTCCTCTTACTTCATCCAGGTTTCTATTTAGGCCAAGAAGGAATTGATAAATTCAGTCCTTCTCCACCTGATTCTTGTATTATTTGCTGTCTTCTGGACATTTCCAGTCTATATCCTCATAGATATCCAACTGCTGCCAATATCTAGTGAGGGTGTGGTAATATTCAGTGATGGATGAATCTCCTTGGTGCAACTCATGGAGAAGACTCTTGATCTCAAATATGGCTGAGGTATTTTCCTTATTTGAGTATGTCTCCTTAGCTGCGCTCCATATCTCTGCTGCAGTGTCGTAGTACATGAAATTTTCCCCGGTTTCATTTGTTATTGAGTTTAACAGCCATGACATGACTTGGCTGTTCTCAAGTTTCCACTTTGGGTGGCTGGGATCTTTCTTCTCAGGTTCTTTGGCTTCACCAGTGATGTAGTCCTCCTTTCCCTTTCCTTGAAGGAAATCTTGACAAATCTTGCTGTTGTCAGTGATGTGTAGGATGGTGTTTTCAGTCAAATTGGTAACGTTAGTAATTCCAGTTGCCGATTTAGGGTCTAGGCTTGAGACTGAGATGTTGTCTTCAGTCATGGGGAATGGTATTTCTCACTTGGATCAGAATTGCTCCGATACCATGTGAAATATTGATTTCATTCCTTAATTCGGAATAGGTACAATGTAGGTTTAAATAGAAAGACATATACATCAAACAGGATCCCAGAAAAAAGGAAATAAAAAATCAAATCCTAGCCTAATCAGGGAAATGAATTAGGACATTAATTAGGAGGGATAATATGTACATGAATCCCTTGAATACAACAATTACATATTTACAGCTGCCCTAATAAAGGTATTGGAATCAATCATTAATGGCTGATTCATATATCATGTTTGGCAACCAACAGGCAGCTTGAAATGTTTTAGCCAAAGAAAGGTTATCTTAGGAATTTTCGGCAAGCTGCGAGTGCATACAAAAGTTAGCCGAATAAAATCATGAAAATAGCAAATAAAAAGGGTGTAAAGGAAAGAGTAAGAGACCTTGACCAATCTCTTCTTCTTTGTGGATGGATGTTGAAGAGAAGGAGCTGGTTCCCTGATGCGAATGCCAGTCTGCCTAGTAATCCTTTTTTGGGCAAGACGTAATGAAACTTGAACTGGAGCTTCTTCAAGGTTTTCTACATCAATGGCGACTTCAAGAGAAGAACCTAATTACACTTTCAATAATAAGAAAGACGGTTAAGAGGAAAAAGTGATCAAGAAAAATTCAAAAGGTTTACCTGAAGCTTTAGCTTTCCTTTTAAGGGTCTTCGTGGAGCTGCTTGGCATATGGACGGCATGTGGAACAGGATTGGCTGCTCGACCAGCTATAAGTTTAGAGACATACACTGAGCGAGACAAAGGAAAGATAGCTTCTATTACAGAGGGCCACCAATTGATGAAGGCAGAAGTTTCACCAAGTTGCCGAGGAAAGGAGACATATTGAAAGTGGTTCAGCTTGGCCAAGTTGGCAGCAGTTAGGGAAGCAATGTCATTGTCAGAGAAAGTTGGGAGATCAAAGGGAGTCACCATGGATTCATAAGCAAGGGGATGCTTTGAATAAGCCCGAATTGCCGAGCAAACAGGTTAGGAAAGTAGAACCCGATCGACGTCTTGGTGTAATGAGATTTTGGTTTTAGCCCACATAATAGATCTCGGGCCACCAAGACGCTTCCGATCAAAGCAAACAATATCGTTTATCAGTCGGGTGTCTTCTATCTCTTCAACATGAGTTCGGCCCAAGGCAAATGATGAAGTTTGTTGGCCAAAGGAAAGAATTCGGTGGTATGACACGCGGATAGAGTAAAGAGTTCACTAGCTATTTCGAAAGCAAGATGCTTACAGCTAGTATGGCTTGGAGAACTTGGCCGAAGGTTAAGTTAGCCGATGGTAGTAGGAGCTGTTTGTGTGAAAGAGGGATGAATTTCGGGAAATAGAGAGGAATCCAAAGCTGAAGAAACCAAAGAGGGCCTGGGATGTTGTCCAGCTTTTCACCAGATTCCAGCTTGGTGACAAAGGTAAAGAGCCCTTTATAAAGAACAGAGAGGCAAAGAGAGTCGAGGGAGATGCTTTTGCCGGAGGTGATCAACGAAACATAGTAAGAGTATTCAATGACCACAGCCACGGAGTTGGTACAAAAATGAACTTATAGAGCCACAACAGCAAAAAAGCTTGGTGTTCTCCTTCAGAAACAGTACCAGTAGTCTTGGCATTAGATGAAATAAAGTTCGAATAAGGAGCAATGTGTTTATTGAACTGGATATTCAAGGGAGCACATTCAAGATGATGGAGAGATGGAATTTCTTCTCCAGAGATAGGAAGTCCGGTAATGGCTCCAACGTCTAATAAAGTTGGGCTCACAGCGCCTGAAGGAAAAATGAAGCCATTAATGGAGGTGGACCAGAAACCCAAGAAGCCAAAGATGATGTCAGGGTTGTAAGAGATTTCTTGTTCAGACATCATAATCATGTAAAAAAAATACCCCATTCTTTCCATTGTTTACTGATGTCGTGCGGATGCACGTCGTGCGATCCGGCAAGTGTACCGGATTGTCGCCAATCAATAAAAAGATATCAATCCCATAGAGACCGTGATCTCAAATCGCTACTAATTATCAAATTGACTAAACTGGACTATAGAAAAGGCATTTTGAAAAAGGTTTTTGATATTTGAAATAAGAGATAAGGAATGCAATCAAGTCAAACAGAAAGTAAATCAATTTATGGTTTTTTAGATCTAAATGGATTCCTAGGAATTTGGGTTACCGACAAGATTGATTATGTTACTAAATTGATTATCCCTCGTTAATTATCAAAGTTGCCTTGAAGGCGAATTTATCCTCAAATAGTTTAAGCTCCCTCTCGGGTTACAAAAATAGTGCCCAATTAAACCAACCCCTACTCTCGTGGTAGTCGAATTTAGATTGAACCCTTTATGTTTTGTGACAATTCGTTAATCCTCGAATGAAAGCTTCTAACTCTCGTGATTTCAGTCCTAAGTCCGACTCTATAGATCCGACACCTAAGTTCACCGCTAGGTTCCTCCTTAGAATGTCTACGTCACGCAAACAAGTGGCCTCCGAATTTACGAGTAATTAAAACACTAGAAATCAGATCTAAAGCAAAATCGTAATTAACGAAGATAAAACATCAATTCAACAACATAATCAGATCTTGGGCATAGCCCCAATCCCTAGAAATTAAACTACTACTCAAGCCTTGCCATGGTGATGACAAGCTTGGTTAACAACATGAAATAAAACTAAGAGAAGAGAGGAAGAAGAAGAAGAGAGATCCTAAAATATAGCCTAAGAGTAGCAGCCCAAAAGTCCTCCTCCAACTCTGCCCAGATGCCTTATTTATATATTTGAGAAGTTTGAATCCCAATCCAACACAAATTCTGATCCAAATCAGTTGCTTCAGATCCAAGTAATGCGTGTCTCGGCCATGATGGCCATCACGGCCAGGCCGTGACGGATTCTGGTTTGGGCGCTTCTTCAGTGATTGGTCTGTCACGGCCGTGATGCTCATCACGGCTAGGCCGTGATCAGTTCTGCCTGTTGAGGGTCTGGTTCAGCTGACATATCGCGGTCATGATGGGCATCACGGCTAGGCCGTGACCAGTTCTGACTTTTGCCTTCTTTCTTTTTTAGCTCTGCTTGATCATGGCCGTGATGGTCATCACGGCTAGGCCGTGATTGGCTTTGTTTGGCTCATTTTCTTCACTTTTCAAGCCCCATCTTCATCCAAGCTCCATCATGGTTGATCCTGAGCATTTAATCCTTAATTTCTTCAAAATAACACCACAAAAACCGCCTTACCCGTTCCAAGGTAAAAATTAACAAAAATCAAATTAAATATGCCTAAGCTATATGAAAATGTATGCAAAATGACCATGAAATATGAGGTGCATTCACACTCATCAAATCACCCCAAGCTTAAGATTTTGCTTGTCCTCAAGCAATCACCAAGGCCAGAAAATAATCAGAGCATGGATAGTGAACCAAGAACCCTAGCAACAAATCCAAGTAACAGGCTTATTCAAATAAGAAACCCAAAGACAATCAATTTCAAGTCCAATTAGAAGCTTAGGTTTCCTAAATCCTTATTCTCACTGATTCAGGCACTCTTCTCACCTCACTCAAGTGTTTAAGGGTATATGACAATTCGCTCAATTTCCTCAAGGAAGGTATTCTACCATAAGCTTGACTATTAACTAAATCTCTACTTTATTAATGAAAACACATAAGAATCAAGAGGTCTTTTACTTTGGTTGTAATGGGGCCCTGGGATTAATCGTTAGGTTGGGAAATCAAGAAAAGGAAATTCAAGAAGGCTAGACAAAATATCAAACATTGTAAAGCATGACACCTTCTAAAATACCTTTTTGGGCTTTGATTCATTTTTCCACCTTTCTTTCTTTCTTTTTATTTTATTTCTCACTTTCTTTTTGTCATCCCCTTCTCCATTTTTTTTTGTTTATTTTATTTTATTTATTTGGAGAAGGGGAGATTTTCAATTCAAGATAAATATTTTCTAACTTTCTTATCCCATACTTTTTCAACTACCTTTTTACCCTTTTTGTAATACTTTAAAAGGTGCCATATCAAGCATTATTCATCCAAGTAATTCAAGGTACCAAAAAAAGTATTTTATTCTTTTAGGCTCAAAATTGGGCAACTAAGGGGTAGTATTTAATCAATTAAAGCTCAGAAGGCCGGAAAAATACCTAGTGCCTCAATCATTTTCAAAAATGTTTTCAAAAATTTTTAAGTTTCAAAACGGTTTCAAGTCAAGTTCTAGAGAATACAATCCAAGAGGAATAAAATACTCAATCACAAAGAATGGGGTAGATTTAGTGAGTACCCCTTTTAGGCTCAAGATCTCATATTTAGTAGTTTAAAATCAATGAGAAATACAAATCTAAGGAGCCACATGCTAATTATCAACTATCAAAAGATCATCTCAAAAATTTTTATTTTTAGCCTTATCACATGAATAAAAAATTGGGTTCAAAAATTCACTATCTCAATTTATTTGGCACCAAGTTCTCACAATTGGATGCATACTCTAAGCAAGGGGGTAATGATATCATGTGATTATGCAAAACTATGGCTATATGAATACAAGATGAAAAATGCAAAAATGAAATTTTTTTGCAAAAATACCCTTACCCTAAGCTTAAAACTTACATTGTCCCCAATGTAAATAATCAAGTCGGAAAGAGGAGAAAAATGGAACAACTCACCGAGGTGGTAGCGGGTGCTCGCTCACATTCCTAGCCAAAGAGATGCTGGAGGATGTATCACGGCCGTGATGTGGATCACGGGCAGGCCGTGATTGATTCTGGTCCATAGGGGCTGGCCTGTCACGACCGTGACCTGTATCACGGCTAGGCCGTGATACTCTCTGATCTTTAGGGTCTTTCTTATCACGCCCGTGATGGGTATCATGGCTGGGCCGTGATCCTTTCTGGTCTTCTTTGTTTAGTTCATCACGGCCGTGACCACTGTCACGGCCTGGGCGTGATGTTTGCTGACTTTGTTTGTTCTTGCCCTTTTTGCTCTTCCCTGCTTCATAACCTGAAAAATACTTGGCAAAGCCATTAATTATTGATCTTTCTTTTCTTATCTTCTCAAATTATTCAAAAACAAAATTCAAAAACAAACGAAAAAGGGAAGGAAAAACTTGGGTTGCCTCCCAAGAAGCGCTTATTTATGGTCTTAAGCTTGACCATACTTCCTTCAATCAACCGGGGTCGGCTGGGCGTAGAAGTGCAGGAACACTTCTCTTCCATGGGAGTCCTTCAAAGATCCGATTCTGCTCATATGGCCAATCGCGCTTCCGCTTTGCCCTTTTCACTCGGAGCTTCATGGCCTTACTCCCTCCCGGCTGAAGTTTTGTTTCCACATGATGAGCAACTCCATCTTCATTACTGTTGGGTGCATCATTTGCCATGCAAATCTTCGGAGTTGCTTCCATGTTGAGCTCTTCCTTTACCACTGGAGACGTTATATCGATCCTGCACACATGACTCTCAAAAGGAGGGTTGTTATATGAGTTAGTCAAATAAAAATCTACCCTACCTTCCTCTACATTCAGATAGAGTTTACCATTCTTTACATATATTATTGCTCCAGCGGTGGCCAAGAATGGCCTTCCTAAAATGATGGGGAATTCAGAATTCCCGTTCATATCCAATACCAGGAAATCGGTAGGGATGAAAAATTTCCCTACCTTTACGGAAACATTCTCTAGTATGCCTAGAGGAGTTCTAGTTGAGCCATCCACAAATTGTAAGGAGAATTTGAATGGACTCAACTCCTTGGTTCCCAACCTCTCCAAGATAGTGAGCGGCATCAAGCTCGCACTAGCCCCTAAGTCACATAAGGCTCGATCTATTTGCACTTATTCAATTGAGCAAGCAATAGAGAAACTACCTGGATCTTTTAGCTTAGGAGGCATATTAGTTCCTATATCTACTTGCTTTCTCTTGACCAACCTTTGTGGGAAAGGTATTGGGGGTTGGTACGGTGGTGGAGGGACGTATTTTGGCTCCGTCTCTTCCTCTTCGCTCTTGTCCTCCTCACATTCCATATCCTTTTCAACCACCCCAAGCTTATCATCCCTCAAGTATATGGCATTACAATGCTCATTGGGATTAGCTTCGGGTTGGCCCGGGAACGTACCCTTAGGTCTAGAGTATGTGCTGGCTTGTTGGGCAATCTGAGTTTTTAGCATCTTGTTATGAATGGCTAAGTTATCTACCTTAGATGCTAGCTCTTTTATTGCCTCATTTACTGCCCTACCTTGTTGTCTAAACTCTTCATTTTGTTTTGTTTGAGTTTCAACAAAACTTTCCAAAGAAAGACTCGAGTTTAGACTTCTGTACCTGAGGATACCCCGGTGCGGGTTTCCTATTACCTTGGGCTTCTTGGAACTCGTGGTTCAGCGTGTTGCTGTAGTTCCCGTACGAGATAAGGGCTGTTCTTCCTTCCTTGGTTGTAAGCATTTGGAGGAGCATAGTTTGGCAACTTCAGGTTCGTGTCGTAGAAGTTGTGACAAGAGTTCACTTGTTCCCCCGAAGCGCCGGATCCATGAGCAATACCACGCAGGCACTCCATTATGTCATGTCCCTGCATTCCACAAATCTCACAAACAATGTTAGTAGCACCTATTGAACTCACGTTAGCCCTTTCAAGCTGATCAAAACGTTTATTCAATGAGTCTATTTTAGACATAATAAGATCAGTGCTATTCATTTCAAACTTACCCCCCGAAATCTTTTTCGGGTTATTACCTCTTTCTGAACCCCATTGGTGGTAGTTGGTGGCCACGTTTTCAATGATGTTGAATACCTCAGTCAGAGGCCTATTCATAAAGGCTCCACCAGCTGCGGAGTCAAGTGACACCTTCGAAGAGTAATCCAATCCATTGTTGAAGGTGTGCACTAATAACCACCTCTCGAGTCCATGACGTGGGAAGACTCCAGCAATCCCTTGTAGCGATCCCAAGCTTCGGATAAGCATT
The DNA here is from genome assembly GCA_030762895.1 of Sophora flavescens. Classification (NCBI taxonomy): domain Eukaryota; kingdom Viridiplantae; phylum Streptophyta; class Magnoliopsida; order Fabales; family Fabaceae; genus Sophora; species Sophora flavescens. The sequence goes on along the minus strand of CM061062.1, from coordinate 38,788,911 downwards.
CTCCGTCTTTTTGGAAGAAGTCGGTGATCTGGGTTCGTATGTAGGCCGTCTTGGATGGAGGGAAGAATTTCTCCAAGAACGCCTGCTCCAGTTGGTCCCAAGTCGACAAGGTATTAGCGGGTATTTGCTTTAGCCAAGCTTTCACCTTTCTAGTCATAGAGGAGGGGAATAACCTCAAGCGAATAGCATCAACCGGGGCGCCATGAATTCTAACTGCATCAGTGAACTCCAAGAATGTCTCCACGTGGTCAGTCGGGTCCTCCGAGGGCAATCCTCCGAATTGATGTTGCCTAATCATGTTAATTAGCATAGGCGGTATAGTGTAGTTCTCCGCCTCGATCTCTGGCCTAGCAATCCCAGTTAGCAAACCCCTCGCATTTGGGGCTGCGTAGTCCTTCAGAGGTTTCGTATCTGGTAGATTCGCCATTAGTGGAATGGGAGTCAACCTCTCTCTCTCTCTCTGTAGTCTCCTATGCCTATGAAAGGTCTTCTCGATTTCGGGGTCAACCTCACTAAGGTCTCCAAGACTTAGTGATCTTTGAATAAAAGAGAAAACACAGAGAGATAGATGCTAAATTTTTTTTAACAAATATAAAAATTAAATAAAAAGAAAAGGTCCAGAAAAATCAATTCAAAAATTAAATTGAGATTCGAGAAAGCACAGTCCCCGACAACGGCGCCAAAAACTTGATGTCGTGCGGATGCACGTCGCGCGATCCGGCCAGTGTACCGGATTGTCTCCAAGTAATAAAAAGATATCGATCCCATAGAGACCGTGATCTCTAATTGCAACTAATTATTAAATTGACTAAACTGGACTATAGAAAAGGGATTTTGAAAAAGGTTTTTGATATTTGAAATAAGAGATAAGGAATGCAATCAAGTCAAACAGAAAGTAAATCAATTTATGGTTTTTTAGATCTAAATGGATTCCTAGGAATTTGGGTTACCGACAAGATTGATTATGTTACTAAATTGATTATCCCTCATTAATTATCAAAGTTGCCTTGAAGGCGAATTTATCCTCAAATAGTTTAAGCTCCCTCTCAGGTTACAAAAACCGTGCCCAATTAAACCAATCCCTACTCTCGTGGTAGTCGAATTTAGATTGAACCCTTTATGTTTTGTGACAATTCGTTAATCCTCGAAGGACGGCTTCTAACTCTCGTGATTTCAGTCCTAAGTCTGACTCTAAAGATCCGACACCTATGTCATTTCCACCTTATCATCATGACATTCTTGGAAAATATCCGAAAACCCATGCAAAACGACCTTTTTGCCCCTAAGTTATTTTATTATTACCAAATGACCAAATTACAAAGTTGAAATATCTCATCCTCTCCTCCCTTAATGTGACACATGGCTACACGCCTCCACCACACATTTCTTTAATTCTCATCCTATCATGATGGTTTATAAAATTTCTAAGTATTCTATATTATTTATTTTAACTACACCTAAAATCATGATCAACCAAACTATGATTAACCAACCATGGTTTCAACTAAAATATCTTCTCCTCATTACACCAAGAAAAAAATCGTCCAGCCTTCCTCTCTCCCACATCTTCACCTTATTTTACACTTATCATCCTTGTTCATAACACAATCCTTTCCTTTGTTCTTAAGCAAGAATTCGGTCATCATCACCACACCTCCAACCATTCACTTGTTTCAAAAACCAAGAGTAGATATTTGATTCTCTCATCATTCTAAGACTATCCGATTTCACACAAAAATCCCTTTAGAGCCTTCCTTGAAAAAGGGTATTTTCAAGCCTATGAACATTCATTATTGATCATCATCATCCTTACTTCTAGTAAGTGATTCAAGCCATGATTTCTCTTCCTTATGTATGCCTAAGCTCATGTGTGTAACCTTTTTTATTTTTGTGTGCTGTTTGCTATGTTTTGTAAGCACAAAAGCATGAGCATACCTTGAAGTTTTAACTTGTTTTGCTTTATTCCAAGTGATCTACAAGAGGTATGTGGGAGACTAACCACCATCATACCATATTTTGTGTGTGTGGTTTATATTGTTTTTGTGTTGTCTTGAAATCCTAAGTGTGGGGTTATGTGTTTATGTTCATGTGATCCTCTAAGAGGACTTTGTATGATATTTGGGTTGTGTATGTGGTGTACTTGTTTGTCGAGAGTATGCTTATTTGATGTATGTTGGTTTGAAGAAAAATGATGATTTAGATTACATGATTTTGGTAGGAAAGCATGATTAAAATGTTAAGTTATATGCCATGAATCTATGTATTGATACATGGATATGTATATGTGATAGTGAGCTTGTTTAGTGAAGTGAGAACCTTCACTTTGTTGATGCTTGGTTGTGGCCAAGGCTAGAAGAAATGGCATGACAACTCTAATTTCATCAATTTATGTAACTCTAACCTTTTTTAAAGGTTAAAAAAGGAATAAAACCAAGAAGAAAATAATGTTTTGCAAAACTGTTTTCGTAGTATTTAAATCTTATTTTTGTGGGATAAATGGCTCCAAAAATTTTTTAATTTGAGTTTAGGACTTAAGAGAACAAAAATCATGTTTTAGCGAACTTAAAAGCAGAATTTTCACGAAATCGGACACGTAAAATGAACAAAGATTCTAATTTCAATCAAATCTATTTTTGACTGTTTGAAACTTTTTGAAGTCTATTTAAGTGTCCTAAGACTCCAAATTGAGTTTTGGACCATTAGGCTTAAAAATTGTTGAAAAAGATTTACGCGATTTTCAAATTCAACGACGTTCGGTCGAGTTTTAGGATTTTTATACAAACTATAGAGTGAAACTCGAAATTAGCATTTTTAATATTTTAACATAAGTTCTTGAATCTAAGAAAGTGAAGGATTTGAGAAAAACGATCATGTTTTCGAAAATACGGAAGTTAAGTTGAAATACAGTAAAAAGCGGTAAAACTATGTTTTAAGTATTTAGATGTTTTTGAGAAACAGTTTTGAGGAATTTGGTACTTATGTACTCCTAGTTAATTTTTCTTTCAAAATGATTTGGTTTTAGTTAAAGGTTTTGGTTTTAAACAAAAAATAATTTTAGTCCTAAAAAACTAGGATTTACAATAAAATGTAAAACTTAAGTCATAAATGACTTAGTGAAAATACAAACTTAATAATTTATACTTATGGTGAAGCAAAACCAATTGTCATATAGTGTGGATAATTCAATATCCACACATCTACACATGACTCGCATCTTCTCGTGTAATTGTCCATTTTCCTCAACATCATTATCACTTCTCAATTTTGATCCAAAAATGTTATTATGACTCCCCATTTGGGACAACTACGGTACTGTAGTGCTACAATACCACTACTTTTTTTCTTCCAATTTTTGACTTTTTTAAAAAAAAATAAAAATTTAGATTTTTTGAATACTAATATTTTTGGTTAATCATGTGTAAATATCTGGTTAATTCAGTTCATTATATGGTTAATGGGTCATCTTGAAGCATACAATCATTTTCCACAACCATGTAAATATTTGGTTAATCACGTATAAATATTTGGTTAATCACGTATAAATATTTGGTTAAATCAATTCAATATATGGTTAATGGGTCATCCTGAAGCATACGATCATTTTCCATCATTGTACATACATTAACCATATAATGAATCGAATTAACCAGATATTTGCACGTGATTAACAAAATATTTACATGGTTGTGGAAATTGATTGTAAGCTTCAGGATGACCCATTAACCAAATAATGAACTGAATTAACTAGATATTTGCACGTAATTAACCAAATATTTACATAGTTGTGGAAAATAATTATAATCTTTAGGATGACCCATTAACCATATAATGAACTGAATTAACCAGATATTTGCACATAATTAACCAAAAATATTAGTATTCAAAAAAGATAAATTTTAATTTTTTTTAAAAATAAGTCAAAATTTGAAGAAAAAAAAAAGTAGTGGTGCTATAGAGCTACAGTACCGTAGTTGTCCCAAATGGGGAGTCAGAATAACATAACTCATTTTCATCATCTAGCACGGTCATGTCATGAGTGAGTTGTTTTCCTTGTGCTCTTTAGGAGTTGTAAACACAACACCAAATATATCTAAGACTTTGTTTGTTAGAGTAGAAAATGACAAGAGAGAAAATAAGAAGAGAGAAAAGGAGGAGAAAATACACTTTTCTCTTGTTTGGCGAAGGAGAGAAATAGGGAAGAGAGAAGAAAATTGGTGGGACCCACCTCTAATTTTTTTCTTACCCCAAGTGAGAAGAAAATGGAAGAGGAAGAGAGTGTTTCATGTAAAATGACTTTTGTACCCTTCTTTTTGGGTTCTCATTCAATTATTTAATAAATTTAAATAAATTGAATTAAATTAATCATTTAATAAATTAAATTAAATTGAAATAAATAAAATAATTATATTAGACTAATAAATTTTATTTAAAATAACTTAAATCATTTAAATTAATTTAAATTATTTGATTAGTTAGAATAACTTAAATCAATTAAATTTAAATATTTTTATATTGATTTTTTAGTTAAGGATATTTTTGTCTTTTTTAAAAAATTACTTTTATTTTTTCTTATTTTATATCCAACCAAATAAAGGGGAGAGAGAGAAAACATATATTTCTCCTCTATTTCTCTTACACCAAACAACACATAAAATCTATTCTGTTTCTCATCATTTTCTCTATTCTCATAATCTTTCTCATCTCTTTCTCTCTTCTCCTTTTCTTCTCACAATCAAACAAAACCTTAGTCTTGGTTTGTAATGCCAAAGATTTGGGTTGGTCTTATTGAGTTTGGTCCCTGAATTTGGCTCACTTCACTCTCTCGTTTGTTCTCTTTCTTTCCTTGAGGTACGAGATGTTTCAATGGTCTCTAAATGGGGCCAACCATTAATGAAATGATTGATTAAAGGTGTGAATATGAGATTGAGTTTGACTTGGTCTACAAACAATCTTACTATGTGGTGCAATAACGACTTCTAAAAATTGAAAAGAATTAGGTGGAAAGTGTAATTTTGCAAAACTTTATTTCAACTGATGTTATATTTGAGAAAAATGAATTTTTTAAGAAAAATAAAAATAAATGGTGTAAAATTACAAACAAATGAAATGAAAAAAATAATCATCGTAGGAAATAATTCCCTAACGTTTCATATATCAATGGAAAAACCTAAGCTCGCCCCTCTTATTATATTTTACATCGACTGGAAGAATAATTTAAACAAGAATTGTAATTCTTGTAATAATAGGTGGAGAGATAATTTAATTTAATGATAAAATATTATCAACAATTTGAAGAAAAATAATAACACAATAGAGAATTTCATAAATGAAGTTAAAATTTATTTTACTAATATCATATTTGTATCAACTTTTGGATAACGAAGGATTTATCTGTAGATAAAATTGTGTTTTTACAATAAAAAATAATAATCTATAAAGTAAATTTTTTGAAATAAGAACAAAATATCAATATTTCTAGAAAAACACACGTATTTAAAATTAACTACAAATCATGTTAAAAATAAAATACGGATAATATAAAATGCTTTATAAGGACCAAGATTGACGATAAGTACTAGTTAAAAACTTAAAATACACATAGTTATAATCTAAGGTGGCCTTTTCCAGTCAAAAAAATTGGCCAACTTCAATAATGAGTGAACCATGTTGAGTGTTTGAGTGGTCCTAAAAGTTGTCTAAAAACAATGGACTCTCAACATTTGGCAATTGCACATCCGATCCGCAACCTTCAGTTGCCGTCCTTAGATTCTGAAAAGCATTTGTCTCAAATGCTTTCTTTCCTTTGCATCCGTTATTTTATTATGGGTGTTGTTGACGGATGTTCTAAAATTATTAATTAAAGAATTAATAATAAGCAAGTTTTTTTTAAAATATTAAATATTTATCTTCTTAAAATATTAAATACATCATGTTGTTGTGAATTTCTAACCAATGCACTCAAAACATAGTTAGCATTCTTCTTTTGTTATTTTTAAAAAGAACTATCCAACCATAATAAATGTTGTTGACGACTTCACTCTATAAAATGTTTATTTATATTTTTTTAATCAATTAATATTTTAACTTTTAAATTTTTAAAATTATGTTTAATTAATAAAAATATAAATAAAAGAATTAAAAATGACGATATTCCTATCTATAACAATAATAAATAATGCTATTTTTGTTATATATATATATATATATATATATATATATATATATATATATATGACATATCAAGTGAGAGGACATTTCTTATATGAGAGTGAGAAGATTATACCATAGTCATTGAATCAAACTTTAAACGGTCAAAATTAAACCTCAAAGTCATGTGACTTTTTTAAGAGGCTGATTCTAATAATAATATCAAGTGATACTCTTGAAGTTGGCACACGCAAACATAAGAAGGGGGTTGAATTGTGTTTGTTAATTATTTTCGCATAAACCCTTTTTGAGAAACCTTTTCACAAGCATAAGATAAAAAGTTTAAGCACACAAGAAATCCTTTTTAAAAGATTAACAAAACCAAAATCAAATCCCACAGTTAGTCTAAATAAATAAAACTGGAAAAGATAAGGGATAGAAAATTCACTCAGGTATTTTATCATGGTTCATTCTCTTCCAACCAAGAGCTACGTCCAATCCCTTCTACTTGAAGGATTTTCTCCACTATTTCCAAATAGTTTTTACAACAAGTATTCTTCACCTCTACAGGCTACAAGTATTGCTTTCTTGCAAAGTCTCTTCAGGCTCTAACTCAATCACAAATATTTTTCTAAGATCTTTCTAACTCACTATATGTGAGGATATGAAGGTTTAAGATCTACTGAATATTTTAACAAATATTGAACCTTAAGAATTACAGATTTTTGCTTTACAACGTGCATATGAGCTTTGAATATCTTGTAATTGTTCAAATGGCAAAAGTTATTCTTTAGTGCTTGAGACCTTCTATATATAGTGGTCTTCAACTTCTCTTGTAAATCTTCAACGGTTATTTGAATAGTCCCGTTATAGAGATAGCATTAAATGCATGATATCCGTTGAGACTGATAGCTTTGATTTTTGACCGTGTTGAAAAGCATCCTTGGTTATCGTAAAATCACAAAGTCGAGGCTCACTGTTATGAGCAATTGCACCTTTAAAAACTTTCTTTCCTCCTTTGTATATAACCCAGCTTTTGTCCAGCAATAAAGATGTCATTGTACAGATCGTTTTGTAATTTCAATTGTACTATTTGCTTTTTGTATTTCCTTGATAGTACTATGAATTTTCTCAAAGGAAACAAGACATTAATCGGATAAAAACAAATGGGAAAAACAAATATTCATTTGAAATAAATATCAATCATTTGAAATAAATTCATCGTGGACCGGATTGCATTAAATCATATTCAAGGTAGTAAAGATATAGAAGATGTATAACCATCTACAGGCACTCAGTTTTGAACGCATCTACACAAGATTTTAATCTGCTCGTCCACTGATGTGGTAGAAGCGCTCGTCCACACAAGTCTTTGGACTTGCTAAGTCCTTAAAGAAACTCCGTCCAATGACGTGACACTATGGACGTCTACTGAATTTTAGTTAGGCACTATGGATGTATACTTGAGTTTCAAAGAGAGCACTCGTCCGCTGACGTGGCTACTATGAACGCCTACTGATTTTTAGTTAGCCATCTATTTAACGATTACAATATAAACATTTTAAATAACCTTTGGACGGGTAATTCTTTGCAAGAGTCCAAGCGTTGTATACCTTATATTATTTTGGATATTCCTGCATAAACTGAACTGACTTGTTAGATCTGAACTAACACTTTGCCAAGCAAATTTAATTCTTTTATTAATATCAAAACCTAGAGATTAAATAAATCAGAACCACTTTGGTTCCAACAACTCTAAAGTAATCCTGACACATTCCATGTGATTATTATATAGTGGAACGACTTATTCTTATTTTTAGATTTATTTTGGTCCCTCTACTTTAAATTCATTTTGATTACTTATTTATGAAATGTTACTCATTTTGGTCCCTTCTATCACATCCATATATAACAATGTTAATGGTGTCCAACGTGACCGTTAACAATAGCTGATGTAGATTCATTTTGGTCCCTCAAACTTTTAAGTAGATTCATTTTGGTCTCTGACAGATTCATTTTGGTCCCTCAACGTAGGACGTTGTTAACGTCGTCATGGACGGATGTGACGAAAAGGACCAAAATGTGTAACGTTTCATACATAAGGGATTAAAATTAATCTTTTTAAAGTTGAGGGAACAAAATGAATCTAAAAATTAACTTAAGGGACCAAAATAATATTTTAGCCTTTAATTAATTAATTAATATTGTATATATCGAGATCCACCCAGGTCACATTGAGGAATATTGTCTATACTATAATCCCGGATGTTCCTCGTTGCAACTTGTAACAAACATGGAGGATCGTTATTGAGAATCTCATAACTCTTACGACTTACACGCTGTTTGGTTGGAGGGGAATAAAGGAGAGGGGAAGATGTGGGATGAATTATTTTAAATATTTTCTGTTTGGTTTATTGTTTTGGAGGGATGGGGAGCAAAATCCCTTCTAGATCAATTTTGGCTCCCCTTCAATATTGGGAGGATTTGGAGGGGAGGGGATTTAAAATATTTTGAATAGATTGACTAAAATATCCTAACTTATATGTTTTGATTTCTAAATTTATAAGGGTTTTAAAGTAAATTAGTTTTAAATCCCTCATTTACCCTCCGAACCAAACATGAAAATTATTATTTCTCTTCCCTCCACTAAAATCCCTCCCTCCTCCTCCTCTCGACCAAACAAAAATCTAATTAAAATCCTACCCCATTAAATCCACCCTCATTTGAACCAAACACACCTTTACCAAGTAGAACACAAGAACCTTGACTTCTTTTTTATGTATCATTTTTATATTTTTTTTTGTAAACCTTGAAAGGGGTAAAATAATATTTTAAATTTTTAAAGTTTTTGCATAGCTAATTTAAGGTTTCATTTATGGAATAAGTTATGTAGGGTTCTAACATCTTCCATAATCGTAATCAATTCTTAAGCTCAATCTCATTTTTCAAAGATCGGCTATTTAAAGCAAATGTGTTTTTCAATAATTTTCCGAATTAAAAACTTTGATGACAAATTCTCGTTGTTTTTTCGTTTTTCACGACCTTGCCGTGATTTTGGTTGTGTCACTCCGGATATGCCTCCATACAACATACAAAACATGTGGACAGTTATGAGAATCTCACATCCCTATTACCCATCGAGCACGAGATTCTTGACTTTACCGCCTATAACCATCCCTTACGTCTCCTAAGCTATTCTTGGACAAAAACCTAGTTGGTGATCACGAGTAAACTAAGTTTCATATAAAAGTTTGATAACTTGTATATAATTAATGAGGTTACTCTAATAATAATACCAAGTGATAGTCATATTTATATATTTCTATGAATATTATAGCTGGACAATTTATTATTCGACACTCCTCCCCCATCAGAGCGCACAAACACGTAATTACTGCCAGACACGCATTTGCTAGATCAAAAGCGACTACAAGTTGCTTCTCTATTGCCCATCAAATGCATGCTATCACGTTATATCGAGAATCTCCATTTGTTACCCATCAAGCACGAGATTCTTAACCTTATCTCCTATAGCCATAGCTAACCATCTTTACCTTCTATATAAGTTGATTTGGATGTCAAAGTCTCATTACATGTAAAACCTCTCTAGGTAAACAAAAATCAAACTAAGAAGGAGAAGTGGATTGACTATCATTGCAAGGCATCTCTACTTAGGGGTTTTTTTTTTGACCAAAATGGGTTCATTTTAGAAACTATTTATCAGTTTAGGATTGTTCTGAAACTATTTATCAATGGGGTTCTTTTGGACACGTGGCATATTTTTTTTTCTTCACTCTGACGGGTCAAAGGCGTCAGTCAGACTGACGCCTTCCAGAGTCAAAGGCCCGGTCAGACTAGCGCCTTCAAAGACGCCAGTCAGATTGGTGCCTACCAGTATTAAAAAAAAGACAATTGATAGCAATAATAAGAGGCATAAAAAAATAATAGCAATAACAATTTACACCAATAAATATTCATCAATTATTACAGTAGTAAAAAAAAATATAGAGAGTGACGATGACATTAATGATAAAGTATCTATTTAAAACAACAAGAGGCAATAAAAAAAATCCCCTAATAACAAGTAGAAAATAATATCACAAGAGGCATAAAAAATAATAGCAATAATAATTTACACCAATAAATAATTAATTATTATAGTACTAAAAAAATGTTACCTTGTAATAGGTAACTTTCTTTTAATTCTTACAAGATAAATTTTTTTAATTATTCTAAATTGCAGGTAACTTTCTTTTAATTCTTATAAGGTAAAATTTTCTTTACTACTGTAATAATTGATGAATATTTATTGGTGTAAATTGTTATTGCTATTATCTTTTATGTCTCTTATTATTGCTATCAATTGTCGTTTTTTTAATACTGGTAGGCGCTAGTCTGATTGGCGTCTTTGAAGGCGCCAGTCTGACTGACGTCTTTGACTCTGGAAGGCGCCAGCCTGAGTGGCGCCTTTGACCCGTCAGAGTGAAAAATAAAATAAAATATGTCACGTGTCTAAAAGGACCCCCCATTGATAAATAATTTCAGAACAATCCTAAACTGATAAATAGTTTTTAAAAGAACCATTTGGATAAAAAGCCCAATTTAGGTGTCCAATCCGGCTGTTAAAAAAAGCATTTTATATTTAAGTGGTAAAATAATTTTTTTATTCAATTATATTATTACATTATATTATATTATTACATAGTAGTAATATTCCCTCCCAAACTACGCTACTCAAATCGGAGAGGCATGCAATAATTACTAATTTCTATTCTCATAGCGATCCAATCAGATTCTCTAATTCCATAACAGCCATCGGCGATGGCCACCCTCAACGATCGCCGCCGCGTGCTCCCGGCGGCCCTCGACCTCCACTCCGAACCATTGACAGAGTCCGTTCCCAACAACCACCGTGAGCAGCCCCGCCGTGTCGCCGGAAGAAGAAGCCACCGTCCTCGCCTTTCCCGGCAACGATCTTTCACGAACAATATCGGTCGCGTCGCTTCAGAAACCTACTTGGTTACTCGCATGACCTTCACTCTTCTTCGATATCTCGGGTACGTGTACTTTTAGAAGTTCAATTTATTTGAATTTTTTTTTTCATTTTTATTATGTTTTCCTTGCAGCTAGTGAAGATTATAAACTTGTGTGTGTAGCTTTTTACTCAATTTGGTTTTGTCATTTGTGACACAGTTAACTACTTGCCTTGATGTTTTTACCCTCTGGATAAGGTTTTGTTTGGATAAACCGCCTTAAATAATAAGCACTTATTTGAAGATAGAGCTTATTAATTAAGCAAGGACAAAATTCTAACAATTTATTGAGGTTAATTAAGTCATAATTCATAAATTACTATATAAACAGCTACTGTCTAAATTTTTCACGAGCTTCAATTTTTCTAGCTTACTAAATTAGCCAAAAACAAAGCTGTAAAAATGCTTCATAAGTGATTATTGCAATAGATAAAGCCCAAATAAGTTGAAAATGAGATCATCTGGAGAGCTTAATTTGTTAGTAAATTTATTATAGTAAAAGTAGCTTGGGTAGGCAAAAGAGTAAATAGCAACATACTGATGAAGAAAATACTGCCAAAACATCATATGAATATGGAAAGATTACAATTACAGTGCCTCTGCCTCAATAGTCAATAGATGGAAGAGGAAGCTGAAAGTATCAGCCAGATACAATTTGCAGAAAGAGATTTCTCATGGAAAACCTCAACCGGTGAACTTCGAGCAAGACCCCTTTATTTGCTGATTTCTTGAACTTGTGTGGTTGAAACTTGAACCTGTTTCGAAACAATTGTCCTTTAGTTTTCTATAATCTTTTCTGTGACCCTAAATCAGTTCATATACACACATCAAACAATTGTGGGGAAAGCTCAGTATTTCATAAGTATTTACCTGAGTTTGCCTAAATTCCTACTAGATAATGTAATGTCTGCCTTAAACTCCCAAAGCAGAATAAGAGAAGCAGGTGACTATTTCAAAGAATATGCACATATTAATGTTATTCCTTAAAAGTTTTAGCATTCTTCTCATACCACATTCACCAAACTTATATCAAAGATTCTATCTTTATAGCCAGTAGGATTAGTCCGTTGCCACCTAAATTTTACTTTGATTCATAACTTGTGGCATGCCTGATTTTCTATTATGCTTCATTCAGGATCGGTTACCGCTGGATTACGAGATTTCTTGCCCTTGCATGTTATGCCATGCTACTTATGCCTGGTTTTCTACAAGGTTGGTTTTATGTAATTGTGCAGTTCTTCTTTCTTATCTCCAATAATGGTAAATGTTAAGCTTTGTAAATTTACTTTGGCAGCTTCAGCTTCATGGATATAGCTCATCATATATCTTTGTACCCATTCTGTTTACTTAAAGTAGTCAGTATCTTAATGATATGCCCAATGATAATCTTGCTTTATCATGTTCTGATTCCCCTACTACCCATCCTGATACTTGGTTTTTCTATATTACATTCTGCCGTCTGTCCTTCTACTTGAGAAGGGTTGGAAATCTACACATAAATTTTGTCTATAGCAACATTACTAGAAAATGGTTCTTTTGTTTGTTTTCTTTTCCCCCTCCTTACTGTTGACTTTCTGCAGTTGCATATTATTATTTCTTCTCAAAGAAGGTAAAGCGAAGCATTGTTTATGGAGATCAGCCAAGAAACAGGTGAATTGAAACACTGGTAAATCTATCCCATGATGTTTGTCATTTCATGTACTATGCACATAATTTTCTTATAAATTGTGGTTTTTCAGGATGGATCTGTATCTACCTGCTGATATTCAGAAACCTATGCCAGTTTTGATATTTGTAACTGGGGGAGCATGGATTATTGGGTGAGTGTTTTGAAATATCTACATGGTTTTGCTTGAATTCATTTGTTAATTTACTATGTATGTTATTGATTCTTATTCAACCCATAAGATACTCTGTAATTCCTTTCTCATGCTAAGCCTTTCCATTACTGCAATGGCACACTGCTGCTGACTTCATAAGAAGCACATAAAAAAGATTGCTACAAAACTATATATATATATATATATGTGTGTGTGTGTATAACACATGTAGCCATGGGCCGAGGGCCTATTGGGCTTGACTAGAATAAAGTAAAGGTTAAAGTAAACTATTCTACAATATACATTAAACTCCCCCTCGAGTTGGAGCATATGGATTATATGCACCCAGCTTGTCACAAATGAATTCTTCCTCACTTCCTCATGCTAAAAGTAATTGGTCTCCAGAACCATGGCATGACAAGAATTTAGTAATATATATACAAGTGAGTTCATCTATCTCTGGCTTTTAAAAAGGTTAAGTGATTTTAATTGGATTTTGATTTAGGTATAAAGCATGGGGCTCTCTTTTGGGACTACAGTTGGCAGAAAGAGACATTGTAGTGGCAGCCATTGATTACAGGTACCTAGTTCAGTTCAAGCAGTGCAAGATTGAATCTACAGTTTACCTTTGGTCCATTTGCTGTTCTGATGGACAAATTGGGTGCATTAAATAGTCTATTCGAATAACTGCAAGGGTTTCTATGTCATTTTGCTAAACTTAAATAGTTGTTTGGTGGTGCACATCTCATATTGAATTATTTGTTAATATTTTTTTAAATGTAAAAAATAGAGCTCATCACACTTAGGATATGCATATTCATAATTACTTAAAATGTTTTGTAGCTTAGAATGTAATAGGGTTATTCCTAGGTAATTGAGCATTCTTTTATAGACTATCGTAATGCATAGGGTGGAAACAAACATATTTTCTACATTATTGGGTGTATAACATATTTGTTAGATTTAATTTGCTAAGTTTATGCTATATTTACGACCAGATTGTCATTTATATGTTAATGCAGAAATTTTCCTCAAGGAACCATCAGTGACATGGTAGATGATACTTCTCGGGGAATTTCTTTTGTCATCAACAAGATAGCTAACTATGGAGGCGACCCTAATAGGTGACAGAAATGCTACTATATGAGATTCCTTTTCATTATTTATTTAGACATTCAACTATGCGATTGATCTTTTTTCATTTCTTGTTAATAAATATGTAATAGGATTTATCTAATGGGGCAATCTGCTGGTGCTCATATTTCTTCATGTGTTTTGCTGGAGCAAGCAATTACAGAATCTGGAAAAGGAGATAGTGTTTCTTGGAGCGTTTCCCAGCTAAAAGCTTATTTTGGTTTATCTGGAGGGTAAGACATTGTGGCCTTGTTAGAGTTTGATAGGAATATACTGAATTGTATGGAAATGGTCAATTTCAATAATATTTCTCAGTTCTTTCTGGATTGTCAAGAAAACATAGATGGAGTTCCTTCTTAGGATTTTATGTCATCCACTATTGATGTTTTTGTTTTAGGATGATAATAATTTAGTGCGATAGTTTAGAGTGTTTCTACCTTTTAGTTGTCTTGTCACCGTTCTTTGGTTGTTTCTCTGAAGCTTATTTGACACTCCTTTCCTTCTGTGGGCAAAGGCCTCAAATCTCGAATATCTATTCAAAATAACCAAAAGCATTTAACACATTGCAATGTTTTCATACTTTTCTTGCTTGCTAATTTATCAATCTCATGGTTGCTAATGTTCAAGGTGATGTCCTTAAAACCCGGTTTTGGAAAGTGCACCCGCTTAATGCAGACACCGCAAATTTTTTAATCTATATGCTTATAATGATGGGAAAATTGGTGGAGTCTCTTATTCTAATGTTTAGCCTCTTGTATGGTGTGAAAAAGAGTGATTTCAGTCTTGTTTGGTGTGGAGAAATTTGGTTACTGACAACTGTGCTTCTGAATTATGCTCATCTATAAATTGACCTATACATGTCAAAGGATCATCTATTAACCCTTTCAAAATATGTCTACAGATACAACTTACCGAATTTAATCGATCACTTCCACAATCGTGGCTTGTATCGTTCGATTTTTTTAAGGTGTGTCCCAAATAAGTTTCATTGTCAATGTGAGGCTTTAGTGTTTTTCCCCCTCTTTATAACTGTGATTTTGATTGCAGCATAATGGAGGGTGAACACTCCCTGAAGAAATTTTCACCTGAAATCAAAATTCAAGATCCATGCATCAAAGATTCCATTCCTCTTTTGCCCCCTATAATTCTATTCCATGGAACTGATGATTATTCCATACCACCAGTTGCCAGGTAAGTGTATTGACTTGAAATTCATTTGTATATTTGTTTTGAAGAAAATTACTAAAGGGTTAGATGACATTGTAGGTCATCCTTTCATTTCTACGGTATTTGTCTTATTTGTATGAACAAAACACCGTGATGGAATGATCTACACTTATAAATGAAATCTCAAACTTTGATATTTTTCTTTGCTAGAATTTCAAGTATTTATGTCAAGGTGTCAGTGGCTTTTGTTTCACTCTTTGATATTAATGTGTGATTGTTTACAGTGAAAGGTTCGCTAATGCTCTTCAGAAGGCAGGGGCAAGAGCTGAGCTTATTCTATGTGATGGGAAAACTCATACAGATTTGTTTCTCCAAGTATGTGAAAAATGATGCCAATTTCTTTTAGCCTTTTATTTCAAATTTTAATGCTCTTAATAATACACTAAATTACTATGTATAGTGCAATTTTTTGAATTGGGTGTTTCAACTTTCAATTATGTCTATACTATAAGTATAGCTGAGAGAGGATCAATATGGAGAGCTAAAAATTAAAATTTCTTTAGGCTGTTAGACTTGAATAGATCTCCCTTCAGCCTTCTGATTCAGTTTCTAAAGCTTAAAGTTTGCTATGCTTGACCTTTGAACTTTTAGCTTCACCTTTGCAGATATTTTCAAGTTTTGGCTTCATAGCATAATTTATTTTGTCATAAATTAGGGTATGTAGTATGTTTAGATAAGTTTTGGAAAAAAAATGATTTTAAGATAGCACAAAAAATTGTTTTTCTAGTTTTTATGAAAAGCGAAATTTATTTTGTGTTTGACACTTTTCACTCCCTCTCTTCATTGCATCTCTCAAAACGGTTTTCCCCATAAGCTACTCATTTCAGCTTCTGATTAAAAGTGGAGAACTGATTTTTTTAGAATTTTTTTATTTTACAAAATCTTATCCAAATTTGCAGAGCCTATCTAGCTCTCTAGTATACAGATAATTTCTAACTTCACTCTTGTACTATTATTTTGCATTTGATGGAAATTTCAGGTGTGCACCCATTACGGGTCTAATATTGATCAAATATTATGTGATAGTGAAATATCTTAATAGATGTTAGTAAAGTATAACTGTCACTTTCTTATTTGATAAATAAATATATTGGTAAAATAATCATCCGAAGTTTACAACCAATGTGCCATCCTTTAGTTTTATCTAATGAATTTCTAATTTTCAACCATGGTGTACAGGATCCTCTCCGAGGCGGCAAAGATGACCTGTTTGATTATGCAGTTGCTCTTATACATGCCGATGATAATGATGCTCTTGCAAAGGATGCCGCTGCACCCCCAAGAAGACGGTTCGTTCCTGAGATTTTATTGAAGTTGGCTCGCAAGATCAGTCCTTTCTAAGCTTGTAATGTTGGGGGTTCTCATTTATTGGCCTTAACTAGTTCATCTAGTATTTATTGTATTTGTTATTCATGAACTTCTTCTATGGCTTTAGAATGTGTATACCTCATACTATTCATTCATTGAGTCACCATATTTCTTCAGAGAAATTAATAGGTTGAGGCTCCTTCCTCCTTATAAATTTAGTTCTTTTTGGATGGAATGTGAGGTGTTGTCTCAAATCTTCACGTTACATATCTACGGGTATTTTATTTACTTAAATTAACCCACTCTATTGCCATAAGCCTCCATTGAATTCAGGGATAATAAATTTTAAGTATTTCTAATAAGAAATATTTGACAAATAGTACTCAATCACAAACAACAATCATTTAAAAAGAAATTCCTTTCTTTTAACACTGACACTAAATTAAATAGTACTGAGATTTTTTTCCCCTAAGGATGAGTTTATTTGCATATTGTGGATAACCATTATGTCATTGGTTTGTAGCATCTTCATTTTCTCTTTGAAATTCGGTGTTTATTTTGATAAAGTACCAACTATTTGATGAAAACCATGAACCAAGTCCTGCATCTATGGCTGTAAACAAGGCTTATTCTAGAATTTGGCATGTGTCATATGGTGACTCATCCACTATAGAGCATGGTTCCATATTGGTTTGTTGATGCGTATCATCAGACTTGCTGAAGTGACAGTGCTAGAGAGCTCGCTTCAGAATTTATATAGTATAAATAGATAAATAGATTAGAAGTAGGGTATTCAACTCTTTAAAATGACATTTGAACTTAGTTTAGTGCTCAACAAGTGATTGTTTCTTTTCATTGGCATGACAAAGATCCCGGGTGTTGACATATAGAAGGGATAAACCTTAAGACCTAGAGAATAAGGAATGAAGATATAGACATAACTCCCTTATAGTGTCATAGTGGTTAGGAATATCATCAACCTGATAATTTAAGGTCCTATAATGTTATGTGTACAGTTGAATAACCTCCCTATGCACGAGTCTTTAGAAGCCATATTTGATGAATGATCTTGAGTCAGGTGATCTTCCTTGACATGACATTTTAAATATATATGTCAATCACTTTCTTCCAATTGGGATAATTATTTTCATCATCATTCAACTTCCCATAAGTGATATTAGAATTAAATAAAATCCATTCAGTAGACACTGGAAAGTAGATAGCATCGTAGGTCCTTTACTAGTGGTCCTTGCCAATAGTCTCCAAGTTATCGTCATGAATACCTCTAAACCATAAAAAGGGTAGCTAAAACCAATGAAGAAAAAGCCCAATGAGTGGGAAGGATAGATAGCCCAACCTTGTCGTGGAGACATCACTGGGGAACCAACCGCTGACACACCTACCACATTCTGGACATCCTAGAATGTTCTAGAAAAGAGATAGCTCGACTTTTGTGGGTCCTAGAAATTTGCTTAATTAAACACCACACAAACCAATTAAACTACAATTGAGTCATCACTGTTGATCCTCCTCCTAGAGCTGTTGACCATGACCAATCAAATTCCACAAGGAGCTTGCGAGAATCACTTGACGACAACTTAATTCGGGCTTCCTAATATGAGATCACACTATCCTTTCTTATAAAATTTTTGGGAAGGAAAAAAGGGAAAATAAAAGTATTTTTTTATTTGTTAAAAGGATGGGAAAGAAAAAGAAGGCTCTAGATACCAGGTAAAGTGGGTGATTCCTTTTGGGAAATCTATACCCAGTGTGCATTAAAGTCTCTACATTTATACAAATTAAAAAGATGATAATAAATTGACAATCACCACACATTATTCATATGCATACACGCTTCTCAATAGAACACAATTTGAACATTTACATTGCTGAATACTTCATATAGATAGATACATCCTTCATCCAAATCCATAGCAGTGGTTTTCAAAAGTGATTGATGAGAATGTGAGATAATGGAAAGATGAACAATAAGTCAAACCCTTGCCACTTGATATGCACGGTGACAATGTAGCATAGGCCATTTCTCAGTACATCTTAAGAATGCTTGATATCTTAATTATTTGTACGACACCAGAACCAACATCTTTCAAGCAACGTAAAATAGTCGAACTTATATGGTTAGCACAATGATTTCACTTTTACTAAATGTTTTCACCCTTGTTAGTTGATACGATAGAATGATGCATCATTTCTCTATTACAACTACTTGTTGGCTTATACATGTGTATAATAACACATTTTTAAACTATCAAACTTATTTAAAACCTGGCTCACTCATGTAATCTACAAGAGAGAAGAAATCAACCCGACCAAAGGAAAATTCCAACATCTTCTCATAAAACAGTTTTCTATAATTTCATGGATTACAATGCCAAGAAAAACATGAATGACATGCATAATTAAAATTTAATAACAACAAAAGTCAATTTATTTCAATGATATCACCATAAGCATACATACAATGATAAGCCTCATCAAAGTATGGTAGTAGCATGCATAATCGTTATTGTTGTTCTCACTTAATGAGAGGAATAAGCAACTATATGGAGATACATATTATGGACCATCCTAGTGTCCTAGCTAGCTTGATTGATAGATAAGGGAGCTAGGCTTTCTACATACTTATGAATGAAGCAATACCGATCAGGGTAAATTTCGAAAGTGTGTATCGGCTGGGCATCGGAGTTGTATAACACCAATGGATGATCGAAAGGAGATCCTCCAAGAAATTCAGCACCACCTTTCCAAACAGCATAGACACGAACACCTAAATCAAGTGGCTCAATGTTGTAATTTTTGGTCCAACGATCATGTTTAAAAATCCAGATCTCAATCTGACAAGAATTCATAAGTTTTTTGTATGCAACATAACCAACAGAACCATCATCAGCCTCAACAAGAGAACCATTGCGATTGTTTGCTACTGGTGGGGTGTCGAGTTTTCGAAATTGGTTGTAGCTAAAGTCAAAGTAAAGGATGTATGTGTGGTCCGAAGACAACCAGTGACTAGCAAGAGAAGTTGCATAAAAGGGGCATCGACCCGTAGTAGTAATATCACCAATAGTATCATCAGTAAAAGCATTATGAATAACTTCCCAAGAATTGGCACGAAGATTGTATACCTGTGCTAAAGGAGTAAGAAGCCCAGTTTGATTATTGAACATAAGGTAAAGCTTGATGATCTTGAAGTCATTCAAGGTATTAGGTTCAGCCCCAAAACCTGTATAGGAAATATTATGGTCACTAGATGGTTTTTCAGGAGGTGGGGGAACAACTTTGATATGTGTGGTGGCCGGATTCCATAGAATTGTCTGAAAAATCCCACCACTATTTTGAAAGAATCCTTCTATGCAAAAAACACCATTAATGTGATGCCCATGCGACGAAATGTGCCCCAAGGAACTAGAGTTGTCGGGAGATGGAAAGGGGTGTTGTAGATCCTGAATCTCAAAGTGAGGTGGCTCATTGCAGATGAGTAGTCTTACACGAGGTATCAAAGTGACAAAGTTTTCAAAGATCATGACATGATTATCTGATCTTTCACTCTGTCTTTGCATATGCCTAGTCATAAAGCTGGGAGTTTTGAAGAGGGCATCCCAGGATCGATGAACAGATTTGAATCTTGTCAACGATTTCACTGGCAACCTCTCCAACACTTCTATCACCATCTCATCTGAAAAAATCATCGTCATTCTCGATTTGATACAATTGAATTATCATTGGTGAGTTTTCGTTGCAATTTATATTTTCATTCTTACCAAATCTTCTACCAAACTCACCACTAAATCATTATTTTTATTATAATTATTTTATCACGGTGACACTATGATAGGTAAGCTCGCTGTTATCATATTTGATTCATTGTCATTAATTATTATTTACGAAAAAAAGGAAGAAATAATTAATATTTTACATTGAATGAATTTTTATTTTAGTAGTTTAATTAATTAAAGGAGGAAAAATAATAATTTAATGTTTAAAGTAAATTTTTATTATGAATTTATAACACTTTCTAAATTTAAATTAATTTGAAAGATCTTAAATATTTAATTTATAGAAAATCTAATATTTTAATTTGATATTGCATTTCCTTTTTCTTTTTATTCAAATTGATTGTTTACCTCCGTTTTTTGTCAAGGTAAAACTTAACTTTTAGAAGGCGTAATAAACTTTTTCGTCTCTATAATTTAGGTCACTTTTGGTTTTCGTCCTTGTCTTTTTTTTTTCTTTGTATTGTGTATTTCTAACTTTTAAAATTTTTCAAAACGTCCCTGCTGTCAGTCAACTTCGTTAAGTGCTTAGCTGGCAGACGGAATCACCATGTCAACATTCAACGTGGCATTCAAATATATTATTTTAATGCCACCGCGGGTTACGACCAGGGCAAGGTCCCACGAAAATCTCCGTCATTTCCTGCTCGTGAAAAACTACATCATCGTTCGTGGGACCATTTGAAGACAGGTGATGTGTGGCGTTTCAGAGGTGGCGTGACAGGTGATTGTGGTGGTCTGATGAAGATGGTGCTTTGGTCTTGATTATGATTCTATTTTTTTTTATTTGTTTTGTTGGGTGATAGATGGCGGTTGTTTTGCTTTTTTGTTGTTGTGAAAAATGGTGTTTTTGGGTTTGAGGTGAGATGGAAGAAGATAAGTGAAGTTGAATTTTTGTAGGTGAAAAGTTTGGTGACTTGTGTCTAAGCTTGGTGGTGGAGAATGGCTAAAGAGGCATTTTTGGGAAGATGCTATGTGGCATAGCCAAAGAAGGGGTGGGGGTTACTCATATTTCCAAGGGGTGGTGGTCTTTCCCGCCACAACGTCAGACAATCCAGATCCGAGAGGCCGTGGGCGAGGTGAGAGAGGACCATGGCGACAATGAAATAGGAAGGGAGGGGAGGTTGGAGAGGGCAATGTGGGATGATGATGGGTTAGGTGGTGATGGTATGACGATGGGTTGAAGATGGGTGTTCTGTGATTCTGCCATGGAGAAGGGGTTGGGAGATGGAAGGAAGAAAGGGGAAGAAGAAGAAAATAGGTAAAAAAATAAAAAATTTATATTATTATTGATAATTGTTAGAATAAAATACTCAATAATTAAAAATAAAAATATTTTTTTCCGAAATTGCCATGTGGCATTAAAATATTAAATTTAATGCCATGTGGCATGCTGAACTGGCATCTCCATTAGACATGTCAGCAGTTTACGGACGTTTTTGATGGAAGAGACTAAATGCAAAACTTAAAAAATTGAAAGGATCGAATGCAAAGAAAAAAAATGGTAGGGACGAAAACAAAAATCGACCATATTTTTCAGGACCAAAAAGTTCATTAAGCCCTTTTAAAATTTATCTTGTATCAATTTAATCATGTTTATATCTTGTATGTGTGGTTTCTTACTCTTTTACAAGTTCTTCCTCTTAATTTCTTTCTTTTTCTTTTTTCTTTTCTTTTTTCCATTTGTCTTTTTTTCCCTTTTTCTCTCCCTCTTTCTCTTTCGTTTTCTTTTTATTTGGGGTGTAAATTGGTTTGAGTCGACCCGCCAATCTAAACCAAACAAATCTAATTGGAATGCATGGTTTAGTTCTAATGATCATGTATTTTTCCCCCTTATGACTTAAGTACACATATACGATTATGATTATCAGATTCTTGGTATCTATCACCTTCCTCTTTCTTTTGGGACTACAGTTGGCAAAAAGAGACATTATAGTGGCAACCTATGATTACAGGTACCTAGTTCAGTTCAAGCAATGCAAGATTGAATCTATAGTTTACTTTGGTCAATTTGCTGTTCTGATGGACAAATTGGGTGCATTAAATAGTCTATTTGAATAACCGCAAGGGTTTATGTGTCATTTTCCTAAACTTAAAGAGTTGTTTGGTGGTGCACATCTCATGTTGAATTATATGGTTTTATTTTTTAAAATGTAAAAAACAGAGCTCATCACACTTAAGATATGCATATTCATAATTACTTAAAATGTTTTGTAGCGTAGAATGTAATAGAGTTATTCCTAGGTAATTGAGCTTTCTTTTGTAGTCTATCGTAATGCATAGGGTGGAAACAAACATATTTTCTACATTATCGGGTGTATAACATATTTGTTAGATTTAACTTGCAAAGCTTGTGCTATATTTACGATCAGATCGTCATCTATATGTTAGAAGTTTTCTACCTTTTAGATGCGGTCACCATTGTTGGTTGTTTCTCTGAAGCTTATTTTGACACTCCTTTTCTTGTGTGGGCAAAGGCTTCAAATCTCGAATATATATTCAAAAATAACCAAAAGCTTTTAACACATTGCAATGTTTTCATACTTTTCATGCTTGCTAATTTATCACTAATTTATCAATCGATGGTTTCTAATGTACAAGGTTATGTCCATAAAACCCGGTTTTGGAAAGTGCACCCGCTTAATGCAGATGCAGCAAATTTTTTAATCTATATGCTTATAATGATGGGAAAATTGGTGGAGTCTCTTATCCTAATGTTTAGCCTCTTGTATGGTGTGAAAAAGAGTGATTTCAGTCTTGTTTGGTGTGCAGAAATTTGGTAACTGACAACTGTGCTTCTAAATTATGTGCATCTATAAATTGACCTATATATTTCGAAGGATCATCCATTAGCCCTTTCAAAATATGTCTACAGATACAACTTACCGGATTTAATTGATCACTTCCACAATCGTGGCTTGCATCGTTCGATTTTTTTAAGGTGTGTCCCAAATAAGTTTCATTGTCAATGTGAGGCTTTAGTGTTTTTTCCCCTCTTTATAACTGTGATTTTGATTGCAGCATAATGGAGGGTGAACACTCCCTGAAGAAATTTTCACCTGAAATCAAAATTCAAGATCCATGCATCAAGGATTCCATTCATCTCTTGCCCCCTATAATTCTATTCCATGGAACTGATGATTATTCCATACCACCAGTTGCTAGGTAAGTGTATTGGCTTGAAATTCATCATTTGTATATTTGTTTTGAAGAAAGTTACTAAAGGGTTAGATGACATTGTAGGTCATCCTTTCATTTCTACGGTATTTGTCTTATTTGTATGAACAAAACACCGTGATGGAATGGTCTACTCTTATAAATGAAATCTCAAACTTTGATTTTTTTTTCTTCGCTATACTTTCAAGTATTTCTGTCAAGGTGTCAGTGGCTTTTGTTTCACTCTTTGATATTAATGTTTGATTGTTTACAGCGAAAGGTTTGCTAATGCTCTTAAGAAGGCAGGGGCAAGAGCTGAGCTTATTCTATGTGATGGGAAAACTCATACAAATTTGTTTCTCCAGCTATGTGAAAAATGATGCCAATTTCTTTTTGCCTTTTATTTCAAATTTTAGTGCTCTAAATAATACACTAAAATACTATCTATAGTGCAGTTTTTTGAATTCGGCGTTTCAACTTTCAATTATATCTATACTATAAGTATAGCCGAGAGAGGATCAATATGCAGAGCTAAAAATTTAAATTTTTTTAGACTGAAAGACTAGAATAGATCTCCCTTCAGCCTTAGACAGACTGATTCAGTTTCTAATGCTTAAAGTTGGCTATGCATGACCTTTGAACTTTTATGTTTAGATAAGTTTTTGAAAAAAAAATTGATTTTAAGATTGCACAAAAAATTGTTTTTCTAGTTTTTTATATTTATTTTGTGTTTGACACTTTTCACTCCCTCTCTTCATTGCATCTCTCAAAACTGATTTTCCCCATAATCTACTCATTTCAGCTTCTGATTAAAAGTGGAGAACTGATTTTTTTAGAATTTTTTTATTTTACAAAATCTTATCCAAATTTGCAGAGCCTATCTAGCTCTCTAGTATACAGATAATTTCTAACTTCACTCTTGTACTATTATTTTGCATTTGATGGAAATTTCAGGTGTGCACCCATTACGGGTCTAATATTGATCAAATATTATGTGATAGTGAAATATCTTAATAGATGTTAGTAAAGTATAACTGTCACTTTCTTATTTGATAAATAAATATATTGGTAAAATAATCATCCGAAGTTTACAACCAATGTGCCATCCTTTAGTTTTATCTAATGAATTTCTAATTTTCAACCATGGTGTACAGGATCCTCTCCGAGGCGGCAAAGATGACCTGTTTGATTATGCAGTTGCTCTTATACATGCCGATGATAATGATGCTCTTGCAAAGGATGCCGCTGCACCCCCAAGAAGACGGTTCGTTCCTGAGATTTTATTGAAGTTGGCTCGCAAGATCAGTCCTTTCTAAGCTTGTAATGTTGGGGGTTCTCATTTATTGGCCTTAACTAGTTCATCTAGTATTTATTGTATTTGTTATTCATGAACTTCTTCTATGGCTTTAGAATGTGTATACCTCATACTATTCATTCATTGAGTCACCATATTTCTTCAGAGAAATTAATAGGTTGAGGCTCCTTCCTCCTTATAAATTTAGTTCTTTTTGGATGGAATGTGAGGTGTTGTCTCAAATCTTCACGTTACATATCTCCGGGTATTTTATTTACTTAAATTAACCCACTCTATTGCCATAAGCCTCCATTGAATTCAGGGATAATAAATTTTAAGTATTTCTAATAAGAAATATTTGACAAATAGTACTCAATCACAAACAAAATCATTTAAAAAGAAATTCCTTTCTTTTAACACTGACACTAAATTAAATAGTACTGAGATTTTTTTCCCCTAAGGATGAGTTTATTTGCATATTGTGGATAACCATTATGTCATCGGTTTGTAGCATCTTCATTTTCTCTTTGAAATTCGGTGTTTATTTTGATAAAGTACCAACTATTTGATGAAAACCATGAGCCAAGTCCTGCATCTATGGCTGTAAACAAGGCTTATTCTAGAATTTGGCATGTGTCATATGGTGACTCATCCACTATAGAGCATGGTTCCATATTGGTTTGTTGATGCGTATCATCAGACTTGCTGAAGTGACAGTGCTAGAGAGCTCGCTTCAGAATTTATATAGTATAAATAGATAAATAGATTAGAAGTAGGGTATTCAACTCTTTAAAATGACATTTGAACTTAGTTTAGTGCTCAACAAGTGATTGTTTCTTTTCATTGGCATGACAAAGATCCCGGGTGTTGACATATAGAAGGGATAAACCTTAAGACCTAGAGAATAAGGAATGAAGATATAGACATAACTCCCTTATAGTGTCATAGTGGTTAGGAATATCATCAACCTGATAATTTAAGGTCCTATAATGTTATGTGTACAGTTGCATAACCACCCTATGCACGAGTCTTTAGAAGCCATATTTGGTGAATGATCTTGAGTCAGGTGATCTTCCTTGACATGACATTTTAAATATATATGTCAATCACCTTCTTCCAATTGGGATAATTATTTTCATCATCATTCAACTTCCCATAAGTGATTTTAGAATTAAATAAAATCCATTCAAGAGACACTGGAAAGTAGATAGCATCGTAGGTCCTTTACTAGTGGTCCTTGCCAATAGTCTCCAAGTTATCGTCATGAATACCTCTAAACCATA
The DNA here is from genome assembly GCA_030762895.1 of Sophora flavescens. Taxonomy (NCBI): domain Eukaryota; kingdom Viridiplantae; phylum Streptophyta; class Magnoliopsida; order Fabales; family Fabaceae; genus Sophora; species Sophora flavescens. The sequence continues at coordinate 38,762,718 of CM061062.1, read as the reverse complement.
AAAAGGGTAGCTAAAACCAATGAAGAAAAAGCCCAATGAGTGGGAAGGATAGATAGCCCAACCTTGTCGTGGAGACATCATCGGGGAACCAACCACGACACACCTACCACATTACGGACATCCTAGAATGTTCTAGAAAAGAGATAGCTCGACTTTTGTGGGTCCTAGAAATTTGCTTAATTAAACACCACACAAACCAATTAAACTACAATTGAGTCATCACTGTTGATCCTCCTCCTAGAGCTGTTGACCATGACCAATCAAATTCCACAAGGAGCTTGCGAGAATCACTTGACGACAACTTAATTCGGGCTTCCTAATATGAGATCACACTATCCTTTCTTATAAAATTTTTGGGAAGGAAAAAAGGGAAAATAAAAGTATTTTTTTATTTGTTAAAAGGATGGGAAAGAAAAAGAAGGCTCTAGATACCATGTAAAGTGGGTGATTCCTTTTGGGAAATCTATACCCAGTGTGCATTAAAGTCTCTACATTTATACAAATTAAAAAGATGATAATAAATTGACAATCACCACACATTATTCATATGCATACACGCTTCTCAATAGAACACAATTTGAACATTTACATTGCTTTGAATACTTCATATAGATAGATACATCCTTCATCCAAATCCATAGTAGTGGTTTTCAAAAGTGATTGACGAGAATGTGAGATAATGGAAAGATGAACAATAAGTCAAACCCTTGCCACTTGATATGCACGGTGACAATGTAGCATAGGCCATTTCTCAGTACATCTTAAGAATGCTTGATATCTTAATTATTTGTACGACACCAGAACCAACATCTTTCAAGCAACGTAAAATAGTCGAACTTATATGGTTAGCACAATGATTTCACTTTTACTAAATGTTTTCACCCTTGTTAGTTGATACGATAGAATGATGCATCATTTCTCTATTACAACTACTTGTTGGCTTATACATGTGTATAATAACACATTTTTAAACTATCAAACTTATTTAAAACTTGGCTCACTCATGTAATCTACAAGAGAGAAGAAATCAACCCGACCAAAGGAAAATTCCAACATCTTCTCATAAAACAGTTTTCTATAATTTCATGGATTACAATGCCAAGAAAAACATGAATGACATGCATAATTAAAATTTAATAACAACAAAAGTCAATTTATTTCAATGATATCACCATAAGCATACATACAATGATAAGCCTCATCAAAGTATGGTAGTAGCATGCATAATCGTTATTGTTGTTCTCACTTAATGAGAAGAATAAGCAACTATATGGAGATACATATTATGGACCATCCTAGTGTCCTAGCTAGCTTGATTGATAGATAAGGGAGCTAGGCTTTCTACATACTTATGAATGAAGCAATACCGATCAGGGTAAATTTCGAAAGTGTGTATCGGCTGGGCATCGGAGTTGTATAACACCAATGGATGATCGAAAGGAGATCCTCCAAGAAATTCAGCACCACCTTTCCAAACAGCATAGACACGAACACCTAAATCAAGTGGCTCAATGTTGTAATTTTTGGTCCAACGATCATGTTTAAAAATCCAGATCTTAATCTGACAAGAATTCATAAGTTTTTTGTATGCAACATAACCAACAGAACCATCATCAGCCTCAACAAGAGAACCATTGCGATTGTTTGCTACTGGTGGGGTGTCGAGTTTTCGAAATTGGTTGTAGCTAAAGTCAAAGCAAATGATGTATGTGTGGTCCGAAGACAACCAGTGACTAGCAAGAGAAGTTGCATAAAAGGGGCATCGACCCGTAGTAGTAATATCACCAATAGTATCATCAGTAAAAGCATTATGAATAACTTCCCAAGAATTGGCACGAAGATTGTATACCTGTGCTAAAGGAGTAAGAAGCCCAGTTTCATTATTGAACATAAGGTAAAGCTTGATGATCTTGAAGTCATTCAAGGTATTAGGTTCAGCCCCAAAACCTGTATAGGAAATATTATGGTCACTAGATGGTTTTTCAGGAGGTGGGGGAACAACTTTGATATGTGTGGTGGCCGGATTCCATAGAATTGTCTGAAAAATCCCACCACTATTTTGAAAGAATCCTTCTATGCAAAAAACACCATTGTGATGCCCATGCGACGAAATGTGCCCCAAGGAACTAGAGTTGTCGGGAGATGGAAAGGGGTGTTGTAGATCCTGAATCTCAAAGTGAGGTGGCTCATTGCAGATGAGTAGTCTTACACGAGGTATCAAAGTGACAAAGTTTTCAAAGATCATGACATGATTATCTGATCTTTCACTCTGTCTTTGCATATGCCTAGTCATAAAGCTGGGAGTTTTGAAGAGGGCATCCCAGGATCGATGAACAGATTTGAATCTTGTCAACGATTTCACTGGCAACCTCTCCAACACTTCTATCACCATCTCATCTGAAAAAATCATCGTCATTCTCGATTTGATACAATTGAATTATCATTGGTGAGTTTTCGTTGCAATTTATATTTTCATTCTTACCGAATCTTCTACCAAACTCACCACTAAATCATTATTTTTATTATAATTATTTTATCACGGTGACACTATGATAGGTAAGCTCGCTGTTATCATATTTGATTCATTGTCATTAATTATTATTTACGAAAAAAGGAAGAAATAATTAATATTTTACATTGAATGAATTTTTATTTTAGTAGTTTAATTAATTAAAGGAGGAAAAATAATAATTTAATGTTTAAAGTAAATTTTTATTATGAATTTATAACACTTTCTAAATTTAAATTAATTTGAAAGATCTTAAATATTTAATTTATAGAAAATCTAATATTTTAATTTGATATTGCATTTCCTTTTTCTTTTTATTCAAATTGATTGTTTACCTCCGTTTTTTGTCAAAGTAAAACTTAACTTTTAGAAGGCGTAATAAACTTTTTCGTCTCTATAATTTAGGTCACTTTTGGTTTTCGTCCTTGTCTTTTTTTTTTTCTTTGTATTGTGTATTTCTAACTTTTAAAATTTTTCAAAACGTCCCTGCTGTCAGTCAACTTCGTTAAGTGCTTAGCTGGCAGACGGAATCACCATGTCAACATTCAACGTGGCATTCAAATATATTATTTTAATGCCACCGCGGGTTACGACCAGGGCAAGGTCCCACGAAAATCTCCGTCATTTCCTGCTCGTGAAAAACTACATCATCGTTCGTGGGACCATTTGAAGACAGGTGATGTGTGGCGTTTCAGAGGTGGCGTGACAGGTGATTGTGGTGGTCTGATGAAGATGGTGCTTTGGTCTTGATTGTGATTCTATTTTTTTTTTATTTGTTTTGTTGGGTGACAGATGGTGGTTGTTTTGCTTTTTTGTTGTTGTGAAAAATGGTGTTTTTGGGTTTGAGGTGAGATGGAAGAAGATAAGTGAAGTTGAATTTTTGTAGGTGAAAAGTTTGGTGACTTGTGTCTAAGCTTGGTGGTGGAGAATGGCTAAAGAGGCATTTTTGGGAAGATGCTATGTGGCATAGCCAAAGAAGGGGTGGGGGTTACTCATATTTCCAAGGGGTGGTGGTCTTTCCCGCCACAACGTCAGACAATCCAGATCCGAGAGGCCGTGGGCGAGGTGAGAGAGGACCATGGCGACAATGAAATAGGAAGGGAGGGGAGGTTGGAGAGGGCAATGTGGGATGATGATGGGTTAGGTGGTGATGGTATGACGATGGGTTGAAGATGGGTGTTATGTGATTCTGCCATGGAGAAGGGGTTGGGAGATGGAAGGAAGAAAGGGGAAGAAGAAGAAAATAGGTAAAAAAATAAAAAATTTATATTATTATTGATAATTGTTAGAATAAAATACTCAATAATTAAAAATAAAAATATTTTTTTCCGAAATTGCCATGTGGCATTAAAATATTAAATTTAATGCCATGTGGCATGCTGAACTGGCATCTCCAGTAGACATGTCGGAGTTTACTGGACGTTTTTGATGGAAGAGACTAAATGCAAAACTTAAAAAATTGAAAGGATCGAATGCAAAGAAAAAAAATGGTAGGGACGAAAACCAAAATCGACCATATTTTCCAGGACCAAAAAGTTCATTAAGCCCTTTTAAAATTTATCTTGTATCAATTTAATCATGTTTATATCTTGTATGTGTGGTTTCTTACTCTTTTACAAGTTCTTCCTCTTAATTCCTTTCTTTTTCTTTTTTCTTTTCTTTTTTCCATTTGTCTTTTTTTCCCTTTTTCTCTCTCTCTTTCTCTTTCGTTTTCTTTTTATTTGGGGTGTAAATTGGTTTGAGTCGACCCGCCAATCTAAACCAAACAAATCTAATTGGAATGCATGGTTTAGTTCTAATGATCATGTATTTTTCCCCCTTATGACTTAAGTACACATATACGATTATGATTATCAGATTCTTGGTATCTATCACCTTCCTCTTTCTTTTGGGACTACAGTTGGCAGAAAGAGACATTATAGTGGCAACCATTGATTACAGGTACCTAGTTCAGTTCAAGCAGTGCAAGATTGAATCTATAGTTTACTTTGGTCAATTTGCTGTTCTGATGGACAAATTGGGTGCATTAAATAGTCTATTTGAATAACCGCAAGGGTTTCTGTGTCATTTTCCTAAACTTAAATAGTTGTTTGGTGGTGCACATCTCATGTTGAATTATATGTTTTTATTTTTTAAAATGTAAAAAACAGAGCTCATCACACTTAAGATATGCATATTCATAATTACTTAAAATGTTTTGTAGCGTAGAATGTAATAGAGTTATTCCTAGGTAATTGAGCTTTCTTTTGTAGTCTATCGTAATGCATAGGGTGGAAACAAACATATTTTCTACATTATCGGGTGTATAACATATTTGTTAGATTTAACTTGCAAAGCTTGTGCTATATTTACGATCAGATCGTCATCTATATGTTAGAAGTTTTCTACCTTTTAGATGCGGTCACCATTGTTGGTTGTTTCTCTGAAGCTTATTTTGACACTCCTTTTCTTGTGTGGGCAAAGGCTTCAAATCTCGAATATATATTCAAAAATAACCAAAAGCTTTTAACACATTGCAATGTTTTCATACTTTTCATGCTTGCTAATTTATCACTAATTTATCAATCTGATGGTTTCTAATGTACAAGGTTATGTCCATAAAACCCGGTTTTGGAAAGTGCACCCGCTTAATGCAGATGCAGCAAATTTTTTAATCTATATGCTTATAATGATGGGAAAATTGGTGGAGTCTCTTATCCTAATGTTTAGCCTCTTGTATGGTGTGAAAAAGAGTGATTTCAGTCTTGTTTGGTGTGCAGAAATTTGGTAACTGACAACTGTGCTTCTAAATTATGTGCATCTATAAATTGACCTATATATTTCGAAGGATCATCCATTAGCCCTTTCAAAATATGTCTACAGATACAACTTACCGGATTTAATTGATCACTTCCACAATCGTGGCTTGCATGGTTCGATTTTTTTAAGGTGTGTCCCAAATAAGTTTCATTGTCAATGTGAGGCTTTAGTGTTTTTTCCCCTCTTTATAACTGTGATTTTGATTGCAGCATAATGGAGGGTGAACACTCCCTGAAGAAATTTTCACCTGAAATCAAAATTCAAGATCCATGCATCAAGGATTCCATTCATCTCTTGCCCCCTATAATTCTATTCCATGGAACTGATGATTATTCCATACCACCAGTTGCTAGGTAAGTGTATTGGCTTGAAATTCATCATTTGTATATTTGTTTTGAAGAAAGTTACTAAAGGGTTAGATGACATTGTAGGTCATCCTTTCATTTCTACGGTATTTGTCTTATTTGTATGAACAAAACACCGTGATGGAATGGTCTACTCTTATAAATGAAATCTCAAACTTTGATTTTTTTTTTCTTCGCTACTTTCAAGTATTTCTGTCAAGGTGTCAGTGGCTTTTGTTTCACTCTTTGATATTAATGTTTGATTGTTTACAGCGAAAGGTTTGCTAATGCTCATACAAATTTGTTTCTCCAGGTATGTGAAAAATGATGCCAATTTCTTTTTGCCCTTTATTTCAAATTTTAGTGCTCTTAATAATACACTAAAATACTATCTATAGTGCAGTTTTTTGAATTCGGCGTTTCAACTTTCAATTATATCTATACTATAAGTATAGCCGAGAGAGGATCAATATGCAGAGCTAAAAATTTAAATTTTTTTAGACTGAAAGACTAGAATAGATCTCCCTTCAGCCTTATACAGACTGATTCAGTTTCTAATGCTTAAAGTTGGCTATGCATGACCTTTGAACTTTTATGTTTAGATAAGTTTTTGAAAAAAAAATTGATTTTAAGATTGCACAAAAAATTGTTTTTCTAGTTTTTTATATTTATTTTGTGTTTGACACTTTTCACTCCCTCTCTTCATTGCATCTCTCAAAACTGATTTTCCCCATAATCTACTCATTTCAGCTTCTGATTAAAAGTGGAGAACTGATTTTTTTAGAATTTTTTTTATTTTACAAAATCTTATCCAAATTTGCAGAGCCTATCTAGCTCTCTAGTATACAGATAATTTCTAACTTCACTCTTGTACTATTATTTTGCATTTGATGGAAATTTCAGGTGTGCACCCATTACGGGTCTAATATTGATCAAATATTATGTGATAGTGAAATATCTTAATAGATGTTAGTAAAGTATAACTGTCACTTTCTTATTTGATAAATAAATATATTGGTAAAATAATCATCCGAAGTTTACAACCAATGTGCCATCCTTTAGTTTTATCTAATGAATTTCTAATTTTCAACCATGGTGTACAGGATCCTCTCCGAGGCGGCAAAGATGACCTGTTTGATTATGCAGTTGCTCTTATACATGCCGATGATAATGATGCTCTTGCAAAGGATGCCGCTGCACCCCCAAGAAGACGGTTCGTTCCTGAGATTTTATTGAAGTTGGCTCGCAAGATCAGTCCTTTCTAAGCTTGTAATGTTGGGGGTTCTCATTTATTGGCCTTAACTAGTTCATCTAGTATTTATTGTATTTGTTATTCATGAACTTCTTCTATGGCTTTAGAATGTGTATACCTCATACTATTCATTCATTGAGTCACCATATTTCTTCAGAGAAATTAATAGGTTGAGGCTCCTTCCTCCTTATAAATTTAGTTCTTTTTGGATGGAATGTGAGGTGTTGTCTCAAATCTTCACGTTACATATCTCCGGGTATTTTATTTACTTAAATTAACCCACTCTATTGCCATAAGCCTCCATTGAATTCAGGGATAATAAATTTTAAGTATTTCTAATAAGAAATATTTGACAAATAGTACTCAATCACAAACAAAATCATTTAAAAAGAAATTCCTTTCTTTTAACACTGACACTAAATTAAATAGTACTGAGATTTTTTCCCCTAAGGATGAGTTTATTTGCATATTGTGGATAACCATTATGTCATCGGTTTGTAGCATCTTCATTTTCTCTTTGAAATTCGGTGTTTATTTTGATAAAGTACCAACTATTTGATGAAAACCATGAGCCAAGTCCTGCATCTATGGCTGTAAACAAGGCTTATTCTAGAATTTGGCATGTGTCATATGGTGACTCATCCACTATAGAGCATGGTTCCATATTGGTTTGTTGATGCGTATCATCGGACTTGCTGAAGTGACAGTGCTAGAGAGAGCTCGCTTCAGAATTTATATAGTATAAATAGATAAATAGATTAGAAGTAGGGTATTCAACTCTTTAAAATGACATTTGAACTTAGTTTAGTGCTCAACAAGTGATTGTTTCTTTTCATTGGCATGACAAAGATCCGGGTGTTGACATATAGAAGGGATAAACCTTAAGACCTAGAGAATAAGGAATGAAGATATAGACATAACTCCCTTATAGTGTCATAGTGGTTAGGAATATCATCAACCTGATAATTTAAGGTCCTATAATGTTATGTGTACAGTTGCATAACCACCCTATGCACGAGTCTTTAGAAGCCATATTTGGTGAATGATCTTGAGTCAGGTGATCTTCCTTGACATGACATTTTAAATATATATGTCAATCACCTTCTTCCAATTGGGATAATTATTTTCATCATCATTCAACTTCCCATAAGTGATTTTAGAATTAAATAAAATCCATTCAGAGACACTTGGAAAGTAGATAGCATCGTAGGTCCTTTACTAGTGGTCCTTGCCAATAGTCTCCAAGTTATCGTCATGAATACCTCTAAACCATAAAAAGGGTAGCTAAAACCAATGAAGAAAAAGCCCAATGAGTGGGAAGGATAGATAGCCCAACCTTGTCGTGGAGACATCACTGGGGAACCAACCGCCGACACACCTACCACATTCTCGGACATCCTAGAATGTTCTAGAAAAGAGATAGCTCGACTTTTGTGGGTCCTAGAAATTTGCTTAATTAAACACCACACAAACCAATTAAACTACAATTGAGTCATCACTTGTTGATCCTCCTCCAGCTGTTGACCATGACCAATCAAATTCCACAAGGAGCTTGCGAGAATCACTTGACGACAACTTAATTCGGGCTTCCTAATATGAGATCACACTATCCTTTCTTATAAAATTTTTGGGAAGGAAAAAAGGGAAAATAAAAGTATTTTTTTATTTGTTAAAAGGATGGGAAAGAAAAAGAAGGCTCTAGATACCATGTAAAGTGGGTGATTCCTTTTGGGAAATCTATACCCAGTGTGCATTAAAGTCTCTACATTTATACAAATTAAAAAGATGATAATAAATTGACAATCACCACACATTATTCATATGCATACACGCTTCTCAATAGAACACAATTTGAACATTTACATTGCTGAATACTTCATATAGATAGATACATCCTTCATCCAAATCCATAGTAGTGGTTTTCAAAAGTGATTGACGAGAATGTGAGATAATGGAAAGATGAACAATAAGTCAAACCCTTGCCACTTGATATGCACGGTGACAATGTAGCATAGGCCATTTCTCAGTACATCTTAAGAATGCTTGATATCTTAATTATTTGTACGACACCAGAACCAACATCTTTCAAGCAACGTAAAATAGTCGAACTTATATGGTTAGCACAATGATTTCACTTTTACTAAATGTTTTCACCCTTGTTAGTTGATACGATAGAATGATGCATCATTTCTCTATTACAACTACTTGTTGGCTTATACATGTGTATAATAACACATTTTTAAACTATCAAACTTATTTAAAACTTGGCTCACTCATGTAATCTACAAGAGAGAAGAAATCAACCCGACCAAAGGAAAATTCCAACATCTTCTCATAAAACAGTTTTCTATAATTTCATGGATTACAATGCCAAGAAAAACATGAATGACATGCATAATTAAAATTTAATAACAACAAAAGTCAATTTATTTCAATGATATCACCATAAGCATACATACAATGATAAGCCTCATCAAAGTATGGTAGTAGCATGCATAATCGTTATTGTTGTTCTCACTTAATGAGAAGAATAAGCAACTATATGGAGATACATATTATGGACCATCCTAGTGTCCTAGCTAGCTTGATTGATAGATAAGGGAGCTAGGCTTTCTACATACTTATGAATGAAGCAATACCGATCAGGGTAAATTTCGAAAGTGTGTATCGGCTGGGCATCGGAGTTGTATAACACCAATGGATGATCGAAAGGAGATCCTCCAAGAAATTCAGCACCACCTTTCCAAACAGCATAGACACGAACACCTAAATCAAGTGGCTCAATGTTGTAATTTTTGGTCCAACGATCATGTTTAAAAATCCAGATCTTAATCTGACAAGAATTCATAAGTTTTTTGTATGCAACATAACCAACAGAACCATCATCAGCCTCAACAAGAGAACCATTGCGATTGTTTGCTACTGGTGGGGTGTCGAGTTTTCGAAATTGGTTGTAGCTAAAGTCAAAGCAAAGGATGTATGTGTGGTCCGAAGACAACCAGTGACTAGCAAGAGAAGTTGCATAAAAGGGGCATCGACCCGTAGTAGTAATATCACCAATAGTATCATCAGTAAAAGCATTATGAATAACTTCCCAAGAATTGGCACGAAGATTGTATACCTGTGCTAAAGGAGTAAGAAGCCCAGTTTCATTATTGAACATAAGGTAAAGCTTGATGATCTTGAAGTCATTCAAGGTATTAGGTTCAGCCCCAAAACCTGTATAGGAAATATTATGGTCACTAGATGGTTTTTCAGGAGGTGGGGGAACAACTTTGATATGTGTGGTGGCCGGATTCCATAGAATTGTCTGAAAAATCCCACCACTATTTTGAAAGAATCCTTCTATGCAAAAAACACCATTGTGATGCCCATGCGACGAAATGTGCCCCAAGGAACTAGAGTTGTCGGGAGATGGAAAGGGGTGTTGTAGATCCTGAATCTCAAAGTGAGGTGGCTCATTGCAGATGAGTAGTCTTACACGAGGTATCAAAGTGACAAAGTTTTCAAAGATCATGACATGATTATCTGATCTTTCACTCTGTCTTTGCATATGCCTAGTCATAAAGCTGGGAGTTTTGAAGAGGGCATCCCAGGATCGATGAACAGATTTGAATCTTGTCAACGATTTCACTGGCAACCTCTCCAACACTTCTATCACCATCTCATCTGAAAAAATCATCGTCATTCTCGATTTGATACAATTGAATTATCATTGGTGAGTTTTCGTTGCAATTTATATTTTCATTCTTACCGAATCTTCTACCAAACTCACCACTAAATCATTATTTTTATTATAATTATTTTATCACGGTGACACTATGATAGGTAAGCTCGCTGTTATCATATTTGATTCATTGTCATTAATTATTATTTACGAAAAAAGGAAGAAATAATTAATATTTTACATTGAATGAATTTTTATTTTAGTAGTTTAATTAATTAAAGGAGGAAAAATAATAATTTAATGTTTAAAGTAAATTTTTATTATGAATTTATAACACTTTCTAAATTTAAATTAATTTGAAAGATCTTAAATATTTAATTTATAGAAAATCTAATATTTTAATTTGATATTGCATTTCCTTTTTCTTTTTATTCAAATTGATTGTTTACCTCCGTTTTTTGTCAAAGTAAAACTTAACTTTTAGAAGGCGTAATAAACTTTTTCGTCTCTATAATTTAGGTCACTTTTGGTTTTCGTCCTTGTCTTTTTTTTTTTCTTTGTATTGTGTATTTCTAACTTTTAAAATTTTTCAAAACGTCCCTGCTGTCAGTCAACTTCGTTACGTGCTTAGCTGGCAGACGGAATCACCATGTCAACATTCAACGTGGCATTCAAATATATTATTTTAATGCCACCGCGGGTTACGACCAGGGCAAGGTCCCACGAAAATCTCCGTCATTTCCTGCTCGTGAAAAACTACATCATCGTTCGTGGGACCATTTGAAGACAGGTGATGTGTGGCGTTTCAGAGGTGGCGTGACAGGTGATTGTGGTGGTCTGATGAAGATGGTGCTTTGGTCTTGATTGTGATTCTATTTTTTTTTTATTTGTTTTGTTGGGTGACAGATGGTGGTTGTTTTGCTTTTTTGTTGTTGTGAAAAATGGTGTTTTTGGGTTTGAGGTGAGATGGAAGAAGATAAGTGAAGTTGAATTTTTGTAGGTGAAAAGTTTGGTGACTTGTGTCTAAGCTTGGTGGTGGAGAATGGCTAAAGAGGCATTTTTGGGAAGATGCTATGTGGCATAGCCAAAGAAGGGGGTGGGGGTTACTCATATTTCCAAGGGGTGGTGGTCTTTCCCGCCACAACGTCAGACAATCCAGATCCGAGAGGCCGTGGGCGAGGTGAGAGAGGACCATGGCGACAATGAAATAGGAAGGGAGGGGAGGTTGGAGAGGGCAATGTGGGATGATGATGGGTTAGGTGGTGATGGTATGACGATGGGTTGAAGATGGGTGTTCTGTGATTCTGCCATGGAGAAGGGGTTGGGAGATGGAAGGAAGAAAGGGGAAGAAGAAGAAAATAGGTAAAAAAATAAAAAATTTATATTATTATTGATAATTGTTAGAATAAAATACTCAATAATTAAAAATAAAAATATTTTTTTCCGAAATTGCCATGTGGCATTAAAATATTAAATTTAATGCCATGTGGCATGCTGAACTGGCATCTCCATTAGACATGTCAGCAGTTTACGGACGTTTTTGATGGAAGAGACTAAATGCAAAACTTAAAAAATTGAAAGGATCGAATGCAAAGAAAAAAAATGGTAGGGACGAAAACCAAAATCGACCATATTTTCCAGGACCAAAAAGTTCATTAAGCCCTTTTAAAATTTATCTTGTATCAATTTAATCATGTTTATATCTTGTATGTGTGGTTTCTTACTCTTTTACAAGTTCTTCCTCTTAATTCCTTTCTTTTTCTTTTTTCTTTTCTTTTTTCCATTTGTCTTTTTTTCCCTTTTTCTCTCTCTCTTTCTCTTTCGTTTTCTTTTTATTTGGGGTGTAAATTGGTTTGAGTCGACCCGCCAATCTAAACCAAACAAATCTAATTGGAATGCATGGTTTAGTTCTAATGATCATGTATTTTTCCCCCTTATGACTTAAGTACACATATACGATTATGATTATCAGATTCTTGGTATCTATCACCTTCCTCTTTCTTTTGGGACTACAGTTGGCAGAAAGAGACATTATAGTGGCAACCATTGATTACAGGTACCTAGTTCGAGTTCAAGCAAGTGCAAGATTGAATCTATAGTTTACTTTGGTCAATTTGTCTGTTTCGATGGACAAATTGGGTGCATTAAATAGTCTATTTGAATAACCGCAAGGGTTTCTGTGTCATTTTCCTAAACTTAAATAGTTGTTTGGTGGTGCACATCTCATGTTGAATTATATGTTTTTATTTTTTAAAATGTAAAAAACAGAGCTCATCACACTTAAGATATGCATATTCATAATTACTTAAAATGTTTTGTAGCGTAGAATGTAATAGAGTTATTCCTAGGTAATTGAGCTTTCTTTTGTAGTCTATCGTAATGCATAGGGTGGAAACAAACATATTTTCTACATTATCGGGTGTATAACATATTTGTTAGATTTAACTTGCAAAGCTTGTGCTATATTTACGATCAGATCGTCATCTATATGTTAGAAGTTTTCTACCTTTTAGATGCGGTCACCATTGTTGGTTGTTTCTCTGAAGCTTATTTTGACACTCCTTTTCTTGTGTGGGCAAAGGCTTCAAATCTCGAATATATATTCAAAAATAACCAAAAGCTTTTAACACATTGCAATGTTTTCATACTTTTCATGCTTGCTAATTTATCACTAATTTATCAATCTGATGGTTTCTAATGTACAAGGTTATGTCCATAAAACCCGGTTTTGGAAAGTGCACCCGCTTAATGCAGATGCAGCAAATTTTTTAATCTATATGCTTATAATGATGGGAAAATTGGTGGAGTCTCTTATCCTAATGTTTAGCCTCTTGTATGGTGTGAAAAAGAGTGATTTCAGTCTTGTTTGGTGTGCAGAAATTTGGTAACTGACAACTGTGCTTCTAAATTATGTGCATCTATAAATTGACCTATATATTTCGAAGGATCATCCATTAGCCCTTTCAAAATATGTCTACAGATACAACTTACCGGATTTAATTGATCACTTCCACAATCGTGGCTTGCATGGTTCGATTTTTTTAAGGTGTGTCCCAAATAAGTTTCATTGTCAATGTGAGGCTTTAGTGTTTTTTCCCCTCTTTATAACTGTGATTTTGATTGCAGCATAATGGAGGGTGAACACTCCCTGAAGAAATTTTCACCTGAAATCAAAATTCAAGATCCATGCATCAAGGATTCCATTCATCTCTTGCCCCCTATAATTCTATTCCATGGAACTGATGATTATTCCATACCACCAGTTGCTAGGTAAGTGTATTGGCTTGAAATTCATCATTTGTATATTTGTTTTGAAGAAAGTTACTAAAGGGTTAGATGACATTGTAGGTCATCCTTTCATTTCTACGGTATTTGTCTTATTTGTATGAACAAAACACCGTGATGGAATGGTCTACTCTTATAAATGAAATCTCAAACTTTGATTTTTTTTTTTCTTCGCTACTTTCAAGTATTTCTGTCAAGGTGTCAGTGGCTTTTGTTTCACTCTTTGATATTAATGTTTGATTGTTTACAGCGAAAGGTTTGCTAATGCTCATACAAATTTGTTTCTCCAGGTATGTGAAAAATGATGCCAATTTCTTTTTGCCCTTTATTTCAAATTTTAGTGCTCTTAATAATACACTAAAATACTATCTATAGTGCAGTTTTTTGAATTCGGCGTTTCAACTTTCAATTATATCTATACTATAAGTATAGCCGAGAGAGGATCAATATGCAGAGCTAAAAATTTAAATTTTTTTAGACTGAAAGACTAGAATAGATCTCCCTTCAGCCTTATACAGACTGATTCAGTTTCTAATGCTTAAAGTTGGCTATGCATGACCTTTGAACTTTTATGTTTAGATAAGTTTTTGAAAAAAAAATTGATTTTAAGATTGCACAAAAATTGTTTTTCTAGTTTTTTATATTTATTTTGTGTTTGACACTTTTCACTCCCTCTCTTCATTGCATCTCTCAAAACTGATTTTCCCCATAATCTACTCATTTCAGCTTCTGATTAAAAGTGGAGAACTGATTTTTTTAGAATTTTTTTATTTTACAAAATCTTATCCAAATTTGCAGAGCCTATCTAGCTCTCTAGTATACAGATAATTTCTAACTTCACTCTTGTACTATTATTTTGCATTTGATGGAAATTTCAGGTGTGCACCCATTACGGGTCTAATATTGATCAAATATTATGTGATAGTGAAATATCTTAATAGATGTTAGTAAAGTATAACTGTCACTTTCTTATTTGATAAATAAATATATTGGTAAAATAATCATCCGAAGTTTACAACCAATGTGCCATCCTTTAGTTTTATCTAATGAATTTCTAATTTTCAACCATGGTGTACAGGATCCTCTCCGAGGCGGCAAAGATGACCTGTTTGATTATGCAGTTGCTCTTATACATGCCGATGATAATGATGCTCTTGCAAAGGATGCCGCTGCACCCCAAGAAGACGGTTCGTTCCTGAGATTTTATTGAAGTTGGCTCGCAAGATCAGTCCTTTCTAAGCTTGTAATGTTGGGGGTTCTCATTTATTGGCCTTAACTAGTTCATCTAGTATTTATTGTATTTGTTATTCATGAACTTCTTCTATGGCTTTAGAATGTGTATACCTCATACTATTCATTCATTGAGTCACCATATTTCTTCAGAGAAATTAATAGGTTGAGGCTCCTTCCTCCTTATAAATTTAGTTCTTTTTGGATGGAATGTGAGGTGTTGTCTCAAATCTTCACGTTACATATCTCCGGGTATTTTATTTACTTAAATTAACACACTCTATTGCCATAAGCCTCCATTGAATTCAGGGATAATAAATTTTAAGTATTTCTAATAAGAAATATTTGACAAATAGTACTCAATCACAAACAACAATCATTTAAAAAGAAATTCCTTTCTTTTAACATTGACACTAAATTGAATAGTACTGAGATTTTTTCCCCCTAAGGATGAGTTTGTTTGCATATTGTGGATAACCATTATGTCATCGGTTTATAGCATCTTCATTTTCTCTTTGAAATCCAGTGTTTATTTTGATAAAGTTACAACTATTTGATGAAAACCATGAACCAAGTCCTACATCTATGGCTGTAAACAAGGCTTTTAAATATGCCTTGATCGGTTCTTAGATGCCTAAAATTATACTTATTTTTATCCGTACAATTTCAGTCTATTTGAGAGGAGCAAAAATTTCATTTTAGTATTCTGAGTCCTTAATTGGAACAATGTTTGAGTGTGTGTTTGGATGAACGTTTGGTAAAAGTGATTTTGAAGGTAATTGATTTGTAAAATTGATTTGGTTAGAATTAAGTTTGAAATGAAGAGATTTATGTTTGGATGTTTTTATTTTGAAAGAAAGTATGATGTAAAACTTAGTGTAAATTTTTCAACTCAACTCAAAAGCTACCTTTTTTAGCTTCTAGTCAGAATCACTTATGGAGGTAACCAAACATCTTATTTCTACTAAAATCACGTTTGATAGATGATAGAATCAATTCTGGAGGTTTCCAACGTGAAACCAAACAGACACTGAAGCATGAAATTTTTATAGGAACATGTTTTGTTTGTGTGTGATCAAGACAGCCTGCTCGAGGTTTATGTTACTCATTTGAAAGTCATTGATATGTTAGGATTATATGATTGGATGAATTTTGAGTTATCATGATGTACGAGAAGAAATGAATAATGAATTTGAGACTTTGTCTTGACTCTTATTTTTCGATTTGAGCTTGAATGAAGAGAGCAATTTGAATATACTGTGAATGTGCAAACTATATGTGAATTTTCTGGTTGATTACGTGGTGGGCAAGGAGAAAGGCACACTTTATTTTGAGTGATCGTAGCAGTATGATGGGTCAACATTTCAATATAAGATACTTCTTGGTTCGAAGAATCATAACTAAAAGACAATGCCATCAATGATGATTTATTTGGCTTTGAAGTTGTTTTTTTTATACATGTTCCAAGTAGTCACATGATTAATTAAATATATCAAATTTTTTTATTTAAATTTTAAATATCGAATACAATACAAAATTAAGAGCAATCCAAAATAAACAATAAAAACAAAAACAAAAACAAAAGCAAAAGCATTATATCCTGAAATCTAATGTAAATCCTTAATGTATCTATAGGGAGGAAGGAGGATCTATTTTCTTGAGGTTTTACACTTTGGACCTCTCTATGAATTCTTCTTACATAGATAATAGGCTTTTCCATCTACTGAATTGGGGCCTGAGTGATATCTGCATGTTTTATGCCAAACAATATGATTAGCTACTTTCAAAAAGGAATTATATTATATAGCTCCTAAAAAATTATCCGAAATTCAGACCCTCAGTAATAAGAAATTAAGCACCATGGTTTGTAGAATTATCAAAATAACAACTATTATATTAAAATACAAACTACAAAGAGCACCCGATTATCTATAATTGTTGCCTCTGCAACCCCTGTGTTTCGAAACAATGACAAGTGATACACAACCAAGTCCAGAAAGCACATCATTTCAAAGTAAAGGAAGACAAAAGAACAAGGAAACAGACATTATCCCCGTTATGATTACCTTGAATGGTACATTATTACTTCCTTGAATAAAATGCAACCAAAAAGGGAAATCACAGTTTAGAAAAAATCAAAGCCCGAGATTAAATATGATAATGAAGAGGTGTACATATAGACTAGCAATTATGTTGGCAAGAAAATGAAGGAGAAGGGTATATATACAAGCCATCCATTTCTGCACCAAAACCTGTGCGACCACCTACCAGTAACCCAAAATCCCAGATCCTCCTTGTTCGCCTCCCACCTCCTCTACATTGCACGTCTAACTATGCAGCTCTGTCGAAAACCAACGTTGCCCTCCGCTCATGGATGCGTTTACCTAGAGCCAGCCTCCTCCCTCGGCCACCACTGTGGTGCTGCCCATCCTCCACTCAAGCGCGATCCACGCCTTCCTAATCTACACTAGAACTAGCGCGGTCTATACTTGAACTCCACCTTCAATCCCCACCCCCCCTATTTTTATTTAAATTTTAAATATCGAATACAATACAAAATTAAGAGCAATCCAAAATAAACAATAAAAACAAAAACAAAAACAAAAGCAAAAGCATTATATCCTGAAATCTAATGTAAATCCTTAATGTATCTATAGGGAGGAAGGAGGATCTATTTTCTTGAGGTTTTACACTTTGGACCTCTCTATGAATTCTTCTTACATAGATAATAGGCTTTTCCATCTACTGAATTGGGGCCTGAGTGATATCTGCATGTTTTATGCCAAACAATATGATTAGCTACTTTCAAAAAGGAATTATATTATATAGCTCCTAAAAAATTATCCGAAATTCAGACCCTCAGTAATAAGAAATTAAGCACCATGGTTTGTAGAATTATCAAAATAACAACTATTATATTAAAATACAAACTACAAAGAGCACCCGATTATCTATAATTGTTGCCTCTGCAACCCCTGTGTTTCGAAACAATGACAAGTGATACACAACCAAGTCCAGAAAGCACATCATTTCAAAGTAAAGGAAGACAAAAGAACAAGGAAACAGACATTATCCCCGTTATGATTACCTTGAATGGTACATTATTACTTCCTTGAATAAAATGCAACCAAAAAGGGAAATCACAGTTTAGAAAAAATCAAAGCCCGAGATTAAATATGATAATGAAGAGGTGTACATATAGACTAGCAATTATGTTGGCAAGAAAATGAAGGAGAAGGGTATATATACAAGCCATCCATTTCTGCACCAAAACCTGTGCGACCACCTACCAGTAACCCAAAATCCCAGATCCTCCTTGTTCGCCTCCCACCTCCTCTACATTGCACGTCTAACTATGCAGCTCTGTCGAAAACCAACGTTGCCCTCCGCTCATGGATGCGTTTACCTAGAGCCAGCCTCCTCCCTCGGCCACCACTGTGGTGCTGCCCATCCTCCACTCAAGCGCGATCCACGCCTTCCTAATCTACACTAGAACTAGCGCGGTCTATACTTGAACTCCACCTTCAATCCCCACCCCCCCCCCCGCGGCCAAGCTCAACAGGTGGGTTGTAGTTGTCGACACGGCCTCCACACCACTGCCCTTCCCTGTAGTCATGTGGGAGAGGTATCAGACTTAGCTCAACTTTTGATGAGCCTTTTCCATTTTGTGTAAATGTCCCTTTGTTTTTTATTTTTTGTTTGATTTACAAAAAAATAAAATAAAATGGTAAGATATAGGAGTTTGACATGTCGGCATTTTAGATGAAAATGAAAGCTATCAGATGATACGACTCCTTTTCGAGCAAGGAGGAAATCCAGAAGAATAAGGGAGAAATCAGAAGGGAAACAAGGAAAATTTGGATTAATTCTTCTCTGCCCTCTTTCATTACTATCAATGCTATTTTTATAGTTAAAAGGCATTCCTGTAAGTGTGGATCATGAGCCAAGTGGCTACACCATATTGTTTGGAGCATCACAGAAAGTTAAGGAAATTTAAGCAAAATATAAATTGGCAATGTGATAACAGAATAAGAATATTCTAGAATTTGGCATGTGTCATATGGTGACTCATCCACTATAGAGCATGGTTCCATATTGGTTTGCTGATGCGTATCATTAATTACCCCACTCTTCGAAATCAACCTTGTCCTCAAGGTTGTGACTAGCATCGTTGAAACATCCCATTGGATCCCATTGTTGGAATTGTAATGACCCTTTGGTATGGGTAAAATAGCAAACTCCACCTGGATCCCATTTCATGTAGTGTTTTGATAAGATATGGTCAAGGTAGCAAACTTCAATAGTGTCAAAAAAATAAGTGATTCTATCAATGTGCAGTAATGAACCAGCGAGTGAAGTTGCCATTCGTTGCAGTGCAGTCATTTGTAATGCCTTTTGCCAATGCTCCTCAGAATTTAGGAGAATGTCATATGCAGCCACATAAAAAAATACATTATGAAACTTTGCACCCAAGGCAACACTATAGGTTCCAATTTTGTTGGTTGTGTCTCCATTTGATGCAATAAGGTCTGCCCAAACAATAACAACAATCACGGGCCCCACTTTCATTGATGCAGCTACAGCAAAATCTGCTATAAGAGTTGCTGGTATTTTGTCATGTACCAACTCAAAGTCACCAAGAGATCCGTGATGAAATGGGCTTGTTTATGTGCAATGAGTACTTTTTAAAATTCCTTCACCGTGAAGTGCACAAAATACACCCCGAGCATAACCATATCCAGTTATGGCTAAACTTCTAGTGTTGCACCGAGTCCAAATAACAAGCATAATTTAGTTTTAAAATAAACTAGCTCCATAAGGACCAATTACTTTGTTTGAGCCAACATCATTGCAGGAATTATTATAAAACTTGTGTGCTGAATACCTCCAACAACACCCAGCATTCACTCAATTTTCTCTTTCTTTCAAATTACCTGAAGCAATCCTAGTAACAATTTTAGCCAAACAACTATTGTTAACGTGGTTTTTGGTTTCTGACCAAAATTCCTTCCTGACAAATAATTAAAGATCAAACGAGTGTGGGACCTACGAGTTATGCGGTAATCTCGTCAAAAATATGTATGTGAATTGTCTGCCAAGTACAAATTTGACAATTAGCCAAATTAGGAATTACTGGCAAAGACTTAGTTTTAAAACAAATATGTAAGTTTGAAAGAGATGTGCAAAATATTGCAAATAATGAAAGTTGACAATAAAACTGCTTGAGTTTGAAAAGATAAGTTTGAAGTTTAAAAAGAAGGACAATTATTTAATAGAAAACAACTTCCTAATCGTACTGAGTTTATAATGAAAAGAAAACTGAAGTTTGAAAGGAAAGGAAAGTATAGAAAGATCTAAATGACACTACTTGCAAGAAGTAAAATAAACTTAAAAAGACGAACTTGAGAGAAATACTGGAAATTAAAAGGAACAAGTAAAGAGCATGAACAAAAGAGATGAAAATGGCATTGAATTTTGCCATAGTATTGAAATAAGAAGGATGGAGGGAATACTTGAATGTAATCCATCAATCTACTGTGTGATCGAGATGTGTAGGATGTATATCAAGTAACCGACCTTTATTACATTGTAATAACTAGTATTTATAGGCAAATAAAATAACTACCTAGTAGTAACTTCCTATCTAAATGACTGCCACATGTCCTTGGCAGTTCTCTTAGGCTTTATATTTAAACTGCTTGTCAAACAATTCCAATAACTGGTCAATGTCTTGAACCGCTCCATGTCAACTAGCTTCTCTTCGACGGTATTAACTGCTTGACAACTTGTCTTGACTATATTGTCGATTTTGAGACTTAGTCATTTTTTCTATTTCCATATCTTTGACAATCCTCCCATGAATTTCATCAAAAAGACTACTTGTCAAGCAATCTTTTCGTCGACATGTACACTTTCTTGTCAACCAAGTATTTTCGACACTTAGAAAATAACATCCTTTACTTCAATTCCTTCATCAGCCTGTCAGAATTATTTCTGTCAAGAATTTGAAATTCTTCCACTAACAGATGCCCCCTAAGTTTTGCTTTTCGACGGCCTTGCCCGAAAGAATAGCAAAATTTGAATTTTAAATTGCTAACGAATTGTCTCAATTCTGGATTTTATTCCGTTAAATAAATCTCATTTTAATCTCATCCCTACTTAATAGGGATAATCATAACGTTGCAGGTTTCTCGGAATTCGAACCAACAACTCCCACTATTCTTTAAATAGCAGTCACATCGCTTTTGTGACTTTCTTCTTCTTGTTGTTCTTCTTCCTTTGCGAAAAACCCTTCTTTTATTTTTTTTTACAAAGACTTCCATGGAAACTTCCTCCAAGACTTCAACTTCAGCACCCCAAGCTTCAATTGCTGCTCCTAGGGCGATAGTTCAATACCCAATCTTGGACGAATAAGAACTATGACAGGAATCTTAGGTAATCTACCCTGTTCATGACTTTTCCATTTCTCTGAATTTACATGCTGCGTTCTTGGGTCCTCTCGTTGCCCAGAACGAAGTCCCTAAGAACTTGCGTGGTTCTTTTCCTTGCAATAATCCAGATGAAGCTATATTAGGTTCTTTACCTTCACTCCCTATCCATGCATTCAAAAAGGGTGATAGGATTTTTAGGATGCCCCCTGCTACCAAATTCGATGCCTACGTTATTTGACTTGATCGTATCCAAGCCCAAAAATGTGATGTGTGGGAGGAAGCTGGAATCTTTGAATTTATTCAGCTTTCCCGTCATCTTAAATTGGTAGATTTTTCTTTAATAGGGGCATCAGCCTTTTTCTGGAACAAAACCACCAACAATTTCCATTTTCCATATGGAATGATGGGTCCAACCCTTTTCGACATGTCGGCCATCACAGGACTTCGTCCGGATGGCCCTGCTATGCATTCTAGTGTTGAGGTCAAGAGACAAATTGATGTCTATGTCCCAAGATGTTCTTTCTCCAAATGTCACAGATTTTAGAGGTAAAGATAAAGAACCTGTGACAGATACTGAGCATGTAGCCTTTTTGTTTCTTTGGCTATGTGCTTATGTCTTTTGCAACAAATCTGCTACTCTAATTGCAGCTTATGTTCCTCTAGCCAATCTTCTTGCTACTGGCAAGAGGGTAGCATTAGGACAATGTGTTCTGGCCAATCTTTATGATAGCATGAGCATGTTAGTTGACACTGTCAGATCCAATAAAAAGAAACCTAACATAGGAGGTCCCTTTTTGGCTTCTCCAATTATGGCTGCATGCTGTCCTAGAACGTCGATTGTCTTATAAGGCTCCTGAAGATTTGTCAATTGACACTTATGGCTCTTATCTCTGTTACATTTCCGCTAAGTCTTTGTCAAAAAATGAGATTGCCAATTTCAAATTATACTTCAAAATTTTCCACTCTCTTTCATCAACTTCTCCAAGAGTCAATTTTACTGCTTTTGTCGACCGAAAGTATGGTCCAGAGTGGTTTACCAAGCTGAGCACCACTATCTCCAAATCCAAAGAATCAATCTGGGTCAATTTACTTTGTCAGAGAATCATCTTTGTCGATGGTCTTGGTTTTAAAACCCATCGAATCTACCTCCATTTACCCAATACCACTCCTTGTCAGCTTGGTTTTTGTCAATCCATTCCTACTCCTTACTCATCAAACCCGGATGAGCACTTCATCAATACTAAGGCCCCGACATATGAAGATATTATGGCCATCAGTGACGAAGATAAAGCTCGCAGGACCTTTTTACAGCTTGTCCCATTTTCTATCTTCCATGGAGCAACTCAAAGCTTTCTTGACTGGTGGAATTATTATTATTCCAATTATCATCCAAGTCTAAAAGTTTGCTTGAGTCGAATTGAAGACGCTGTTGGTAATGGTGATGATTCTTCTATGCAGGAACAGGATCTGGCATCGAAAACTCAAGGTGAACTTTTGAAAGAAATTCGAGCTTTTGAGAAATTTTACAAAATCAAGTGGAATCCCATGAGACCATATGATATGGTTCGTCATGTCAATAGTGTTTTAGCTAAAGCCAAAAGGAAGCATGATAACCAGGAATCTGAAAGACTTTCCAAATATCGGGAAATTCCAAATATGACCAAAGAATATTTTGACATCTTAAAGTCTCCTTTTCCTGATCCTGTGCCTATTCCTTGTGCCCATTTTGGTTTAGCTGATTCACATCCAGGGAAGCCGACCAAGGGAGGTAACTTCATCTTTTTAGAGAGCTTAAGTTCTTATGTTGACCCTTTTAAAAAGCCAAACCCAGTTACCTTCGCTCGTCGGTTTCTCTAACCTGATGACGACTTTATATTCCTTTCGCGAATACTAACTTATAACTTAGGTACTTATTTGTCAAAAAAGTATCTAGTTTCTTTTCTTCCTCACTGACAATCAACTTATTCATGTTTTCATTGACATTTGTTCCTCTTGACAAACCACTTCCTGGGAAATCCAAGGCTGACGTATCAGCAGAATAAATATCTGAAGATAACAATGACGAAGATGAAGATGTGATCCCTGTGAAGACCAAGACTGCCAAAAAATGATCACGATCAACCAAAGCTCCTGTCCCTAAGACTAAAACAACTAGAGGGACCAAGAAAAGAAATGAGAAAACGTTAGTCTCTGATTCTCCTTCCAAGAAATCAAAGTCTGTCAGAAGCTCTTCAATTTCAGTAGATTCTAGCACTGCCAAGGGTAAAACTCCATCTAAATCACAAGACATTATTATTGGCTCATCCAAAAATTCCCCTTCTGACCAATCCAAGGTAAAATCGTGACTCTTATAATTGGTCTGTCAGATTTTATTTTTCTATTTATACTCTCTTCTTTTCACTTTGACAGAAGAAGAATACTGCCCAGCCTATTAAAACAATAAATAAGACAGGCACTGACATTGATTCGATGTCTTCAGACTCGAATATGGTATTTTCCTCATCCTTTCACCTTGTTTTCATCTTTCACCTATATCTCATTTCTATTTCCTATATTAGGAAAGAACTCCCCAAATTGAAGACTCGATGACTATCCGGGAAATTGCCAACAAAGCTGTTGAACCTGTGAACCAACCTAATCCAGAGGTATAAGTCAATTTGCTTGTTTTTTTCCCATTTATTCATTTAGCCCCGCCTTTAATTATTTTCTTGTCCTTTTCAGGTTGAAGAAAATCCAAAGACTACGGCTTCTAGGGTTGAGATTCTGACGGAAAAGCCTTCAAGCCCTAATTCCAATCAAGGGATTCCCCCCAGTTCTCAACAACACATTTCAACCATTCCAACTCCAACTCCTGTAGTCGACAAGCCAGTTGAAGCTGCTGTCATGATTGAGATTTCGGATGAAGATATAGACATGGAAGCCTTGTTGGCTGAAACAATTCCCGTCGTCCTTCCTCCACCTCCAATCAGACCTCCAACTACAAAGTCTCCTGAACCCAAGCCAACACTTCATTTCAACACTTGGATTAACATGCTGGCTGGAGTCAGTCGAAAAGAATCAACATTTTCTGCCAACTCTTCGTCAACTCATTATGACTCTAGTGATTCTCGAATCATCAATCTTATGCATGACCTGAGAGCTCTTTTTTACAACTCCTTCAGTACTCTTTGCTCTGATGTTAACACCCAAAAAGATCTGTCAAGACTGATCAAATAAATCACTCCTCTTCATTCCAATCTTCCCATATCTAGCCGTACCCACTTTCTTTCAATCTATAAATTCTGGGAGCGGCTTTCTGACAAGTTAGAGAGGATGACGTCTGTCATTCCTTCTTATGAGGTAGAGGAAAAAACTAAAGACCAATTTTTGGCTAAATTCCGAGATCTTGAAGCTTCCAAACAGAAGGAACTGGAACTTATCTCTACCGGGTCTCATACCAAAGAAACTCTCTTAGAATATCGGAAGAAGTTACTGGCAGAGATTGAATTGACAGATCAAAAATGTGCCAAGTTTGACAAAGCCTTAGAGAAGAGTAAATAGAAGGTCAAGGCCATTGACAACAAATCAGAGCAGCTCGGTCAAGAAGCTGAGATCGTAGTTGGCAAACTTCGCGCATTATGGCCTGAATATGATGCTACTGTAGCCAACATGCCTGATCTTTCTTTTGCATGGGATCAGTTGTCCCTTGACATTAGCTTAGACAAGAATTAATTATTGCAATTCTTTTTTCTGTCAACTCAATTTTGTAATTTCTGACACCCACTTTGTCATATTTTCAACGAATGTGACTTTTGGCTTATCTACACGTTTTCTTTATTATTTATCGTTCGACTCGTCTGTTTGTTCCCAACGAATTTCGTAACTCACTTTTGGCGAATTATAATTAATGTTGTGATGAGTTTCAAAACATTGGTAAACTCCTCGCATTAAATTTCTTATCCCTCAGGGAAAATTATAAACAGCAAGGCTTGCTAATCAAACACCTTTACACTTGAACATTTTTACTTCAAACAAAATATGCTCCCGTCCATAGCAAGCTTTTCTTTATTCTTATTGCTTCCACCATGGGAGCCTGACCTTATCACCTTCGAACTTCAGACTCAAAGTTTTTGTCTTGATGGTCATCTTCTTACTGAAGGTCAGTAACCAATGTAATGTGTGCAGTGGAGGTCAGCAACCAACGTAACATCTAGAGCTGACCTCGATGCACATCCGGGGAGAAGCCAATCTAGAAACAGAACGAGTGCATCTTGTTCTAGTTCCATCATCTTCATCCTAGAGGATGGCTGTTCTCTCTTGGTATCACCTTTACTGTGCCAATGGCAACCACATCCCTCCGGGTGAAATGATGGTGAGATCTGGTCGTGCCAGCTTCTCTCCCTATACCTCTGCGTACTCTCGACATATGAAGCAGATAAAACCTCATCAAGTGGGAATGAAGCCTCAACAAATTGGGTTACACTGCTGCATTGTCGAAGAGTGAAAGAGAAAAGTCTGCCGAACTTATCAGAGTCTTGGACTCTTAGTTATTTTTAGGAATAAATTAGCTTTGATTGACAATTTGTACTTTTGACAATATATGATTGTATTGCCAACCTATATATAGCTTAGATTGACAATTTGTACTTTTGACAATATATGATTGTATTGCCAATTTAGTGAATAAAAATTTTCATTTCTTTTCACTTGTTGTCAATCTTTACTTCCAGCATTGTCGGTTTATATTCCTTCGAATACTTGCCATTAATCGAGCAAGAGTGTTATGCCAGTTTTTAGGCTGTTGACCCACATGCTTTTTAATGAGGCCAATGATAATTTTATTTACGGCCTCGACTTGGCCATTGGCCTGTGCATAGTATGGGGTAGACGTTAGCATCTTTATATGCCTAGAATTTGCATATTCCACAATCTTCTTACTAGTAAAAATTGACCCTTGATTAGTTGTTAAGGTTTGTGGTATTCCAAACCGACAAACAATGTGATTTTCAATAAAGTTAATTACATCTTGTTAGGTGACTGATTTAAAGCAAACTGCTTCTACCCACTTGGTAAAATAATCAACTCCAACTAAAATGATTTGGTGTCCTTTCGATGAAGAAGGATGTATTTGGCCAATTAAGTCCAAGGCCCATCCTCTGAATGGCCAAAGCTTGACAATAGAATGTAATTCACTGGCCGGAACATTTTTATATGTGGCCATGTTTCTGACATTGCTCACAAGACTTGGCAAACAGAATGCAATCCTTTACCATAGTTGGCCAATAATACAAAATACGTCGAAGTACCCATTTCATTTTATCTCCCGCTTGGTGGGCTCCACATATACCCTCATGGACCCCTGACAAAGCTAAATAAGCATCTTGCTCACTTAAGCATTTGTGTAAAGTTCCGTCAATATATCTTCTATGTAATAGTCCACCTTGCATTGTGTAATTCAATGCTTCATTTCTACTAGTACCTCTAATCTGATAATCAAAGCCTCATATTCAGCTTCGTTATTAGAACATGGATACTTAAGTTGAAACATGAACTTAGTATAAGTTCCTTGTGGAGTCACGATCAAGACTCCTACTCCACTACCTCCTTGATGCCTTGACCCATCAAAGTAAAGTTTCCAGGGTTGTAAACTGACAAAGTTTATTTCTGGTACATCCAATCCTGGATGTTCTACCAAGAAGTCAGCAACTGCTTGACCTTTGACAGCTTTGACTGGCACATATTGTAAAGAATATTCCGACAAAGCAATGGTCCATTTACCAATACGCCCATTAAGGACTGGTTTTGACAACATATACTTTATTACACCACTCTTAGAAATCACCAATACATTACAAGGCATCATATAATATTTAAGTTTGGTACATGAAAAATACAATGCTAAACATAAATTTTCTATAGCACTATATCTTCTTTCAGCATCATTGAGGACTCTGCTTAGATAATACACAGACATTTCGACATTGTCATTGTCATCCTGGTCCAAAAGACATCCTAGTGTCTTCAGATGCTGATATGTACAACTTCAACGGTCGACAAGGCATAGCAGGCATCATGATCGGTGGATTGACTAAGTATTGCATGATCTGGTCAAAAGCTTCTTGATGACATGGTTCCCATATGAAGCTCTGTTCTGCTTTCAACTTGACCAATGGTGCAAATACTCTTGTTCTTCCCGACAAATTCGATATGAACCTCCACAGAAAGTTAACCTTTCCTAGGAAGGACAGTAATTCCTTTTTATTTGTCGGTGTTGTGGCTTCCATAACTGCTTTGGCTTTATTTGTGTCCACCTCAATTCCTTTTTTATGAACTAAAAAGCCCAAGAATTTGGCAGCCAACACTCTGAAGCTACACTTTTCTGGGTTCATTTTGAGATTGTGTCTTCTCATCCTTTCAAACCCTGGCTTCAGATGCTCTAAGTGGTCATCCTTAGTTGTGGATTTTACAACCACATCATCAATGTATACCTCTATGAATTTCCCAATTACATCATGAAAAATGGTATTCATTGCTCGTTGATAGGTGGCTCCTGCATTCTTTAAACCGAAAGGCATGACAATCCATTCATATGTCCCAATTTCTCCTAGATACTTGAAGGCAGTCTTTAACAAAGCTTCTTTGGCTATAAAGACTTGATTATGACCTGCATGGCCATCCATACAACTTAAAATTTCATTTCCTGATGCTGAGTCGATAAGCATGTCGGCTATTGACATCGGATATTCATCTTTAGGGGTAGCACTATTGAGATTTCGAAAATCTATACATACCGTCATTTTACCATTTTTCTTAATAATAGGAACTACATTAGAAAGCCAATCGACATACCTGGTTGTTCGAATGAACTTTGCCTTAAGCAGTCTCTCTACTTCCTCTTTGATTTTATGTACCACCTCTGGGGCAAATCTTCTGCTTACTTATTTGACAGGTTTGTAATCCTCCTTGAGTGGTAATCGATGTTTTATGAGATCCCTGCTCAACCCAGGGATTTCATCATAGTCCCATGTGAAGCAATCTTTGTATTCTGTGATTAATCTGACAAGTTTTTGTTTGTAATCCTCTGGCAGAAATGCACTAACAAAGATAGGCCTTTTCTTGGCCTCAGTGCTTAAGTTTATATCCTCTAGGGGATCCTCAACTTCTACATTTTGTTTCATTTTGGCTCCCTTTTCGAAACCTAAAGGGCTGTCGTCAATTATACAATCTGCTAACACATTCTCTGAAGTGTGTACTTCCTTGTCGGCTAGATAAGCCGACAATCTCCTCAATTGTATTTCAAGACTCATTGTCGGAATTTGGTCGAGTTTTGTCGGCCTCGTCCTTTATCTTAACACCGAATTGGCTGAGAAGGCTTGCTTCCAAAGCATCCTTGTTAATAACCCCTTCGTTTGCAGTTATAGGTTTGACATTTGGTACGTACACTTTGAAATCGACATGTAATTGCTGAGCATAGCAAGCGCTGTCATCGGCTTCAACTATTTCCACCCGATCTTGTGCATTCCACAAAATTACCTTATGATGCACCGTTGACAGGATTGCTCCTACTGCATGAAACCTATCCCTGCCAAGTAATAAATTGTAGCTTGACTTGGCGGGGATTATCGCAAACAGTGTCATCCTTTCGACGGTGCCAACTTGAATATTCAACAGGATGACGCCATCTGACGGAGAAGTCTTGCCACTGAAATCAGTGACAACCATATCAGTTGGGATTAAATCCGACTGATCCTTCCCGAGCTTTTTGAACATTGCTCTTGGCATCCGATTCACAGCGGCTCCTCCGTCAATTAAAACCCTATTGGTAGGTCTTCCATCTATTATGGCTTTTACATGAAATGGCCTTAAATGGTTCCTCTGCTCATCTATAGGTTTCTCCAATTGGGCCACATTATCAAACATAATGACCAAGTTTTCTTGAACATACATCCAAAAATCGTCTGGATCTCTGTCATTGTTGACAACATCTTAGCCCTCAGAGAAATCAACTTCGAGATATCCCTCATATTCTGCTGGAATGAATGAAATCAATTCTATCTTCATTTTCATCCCCGGTTCCAGTATGACTTCATTCTCTGGATCCTCATCCAAGAATGCACGTCCAACCATTCCGCCATGATTTCTTTTTAAATCATTCTCATCATCTGATCCTGACCTATCTGACAGAGGTCGGCCTATTCCTGCGCCACAGTTATCCAGTGCCTCGATGATATCAGCTAGATCTTCATTCTAGCTATCCATGTCAATGTCTTTACTAATGTTTATGTCATCATTTGGATCATTCAGTGCTTCGATGACAGTATCAAAAGACAAATCTTCCTTGGTTAGGTCGCATTCAGGCTTGAACGTTGCCAACTGTTGTTCTTCCATTCTTGCCTCAAACTCCTTCTCGAGTCCCGCTACCCTTTCTATGTTTACCAGACCGACATGCCATTTGCCTGTGGATTTTGTTGGTGGTGATGCTAGCTCTAAGGCCTTCTTCTTCTCTACATAAACATGTGACATAGGCTTACTCTGCCTGACTTGATTAATAGGCACCCTAGTGTCAACTTCCATTGGATGAGCCTCTATCATGCTTTTCATTTTGACATCTCCACTCTTGTTAACTATGTTGTCAGCCATTGTAACCAAACAACCAGTATCATGTGAAGGCAATTCCTTTATGGTGATGCCCCTTGCTTTGCAAGCTTCTTCTTGTGAGCCTGTCGGAGACTCTGTAGCCTCCTCTTTTGACTCTTAGATATGGCCGGTTGACTTGAAGGTCCTGACAAACCAGGCCCTGTCATCTGAGTATTTCGAGCTAACTGCCCCTTTCGGTAATCCTCATTCCAGAAGGGAGGATTCCTATCATTGAACTTATTCCTTTTGGCCCATTTCTGCTTACGCAGTTCTGGATAACGAGCCATGGCAGAATTTCTTACCCATCAATCCCCCATTACATTGGACGGGGGTTTCCTGGTCCTGACGAAATTGAAGCCTCCGCCGACTGACTTGTTACTTCTCACTGATTCTCTGACTGGCTCTTCGAGCCAACCTCCGGTGTTATGTTGTTTGGTTCTTGCTTGATATATATTTTGCTGACGACTATCTCTCTGCCTGTCGACAACATGCCCAACAGTACTATGCATATCGTTAGACCCAGTTTGGCTCCTCGGGTGCGAAAATTGCCTTGACTATTACCATCACGAGACTCAGTTCTGTCTTGTGGGTGATATGATGGAGTTCTCTGCCCCTTGGCTTTCTTGGCAGCATCATCGTCGTAAAATTCATCACATCTTGGGCAAACTTTAAATATGCCACCAGATTTTTTCCATGTTATGAAATCAACAAGCGGTTCCCCTGGCTTTGGAAATATATCTAATGAATCCGTCAGGTCCATATGGATATTCTGTCCAGCTCTTATATTGACCATGCCTATTCCCAAAGGGACTTGGCGGTCAGCCTTGTTAACTTCAGGATCGAATGGTTCAGTGTCAATCTTCATGTCCGGTTTCTTATCTGAAAATTTCAGCCTTCCTTCTGCTAAACCTTTCTGAATGATGTCCCTGAAATGCATACAGTCGTTAGTCTCATGACCAAAATTGTTATGAAATTCAAAATATTTGATATTGTTAACATTGGTTTTTGGTTTCTGACCAAAATTCCTTTGTGACAAATAATTAGAGATCAAACAAGTGTGGGACCTACGAGTTATGCGGTAATCTCGACAGGAATGTGCTATTTTGAAGGTAATGTCTACCAAGTATAAATTTGACAAATTAGTCAAATCTAGTAATATACTGGCAAAGACTTAATGTTATGATAAGTTTATGAGTTTGAAAATGGTGTTTAAGATTGTCGTCAACAAGGAAACTTGACAATGAAACTACATGCATTTAAAAGAAGAATAGAAAAGGGAACTTTAAAATTTAAGAGATGAAAGTGCTTCCTATTGTAGAAAATAACTTCCTAATTGAACTCAATTTATAACGATCAAGAAACAAAAGTCTTGAAAAGAGAGGTTAAGTAAAGTAAAATCTAAGAAAAAAAATTCAAAAGAAGGGTTGAAGAAAATAAGATCTAGACAATACTACTTGCTGAAAGTGAAAGAACTTAGATGAATAACTTGAAAGAAATACTGGAAATAATGAAGAACAAGTAAAGAACTTGAAGAACACAACCAGTATTGCACTGGGGTTTCATATTCAATTGAAATAAGATGGGTGGAGGGAATACTTGAATGTTATCCATCAATCTGCTGTGTGATCGAGATGTGTAGGATGTGTATCAAGTAACCGACCCTTATTACATTGTGATTGCTAGTATTCAAATAAAATAACTACCTAGAAATAACTCCCTATCTAAATGACTGCCACATGTCTTTGGCAGTTCTCTTAAGTTTTATACTTAAACTGTTTTGTCAAGCAATCCCACTACCTGCTCAATGTCTTGAACTGCTCCGTATCAATTTGCTTATCTTCGACGATTTAAACTGCTTCACAACTTGTATTGGTAGTACCTTTCGTCGTAT
Source organism: Sophora flavescens (assembly GCA_030762895.1). Classification (NCBI taxonomy): domain Eukaryota; kingdom Viridiplantae; phylum Streptophyta; class Magnoliopsida; order Fabales; family Fabaceae; genus Sophora; species Sophora flavescens. The sequence goes on along the minus strand of CM061062.1, from coordinate 38,730,694 downwards.
TGGAGACTTAACCAATTTCTTCACTTTTCTATTTCTCTTGACGACTCTTCCTTCGACTAAGTCTTCCTTTATTATTTTGTCAGGAATTTGATTGTCGAATATTTTCCTTTGTCAAACTGTATTTTCTTGTCAAACCAAATATCTTCAATACTTAGAAAATTTTGATTACCTCCTCAATCCCTTCATCGTCCTATCAAGAAAACATCTATCAAAAATCCAAAATTTCATCCTCAACAGATGCCCCCCAAGTTTTGCTTTTCGACGGCTTTGTCAGAAAGAATAACAAATTTTGAATTTTCAAATCCTTAACAGGTTTTTAATTCTAGGTTTAACCACAGTAATTAAATCTTATCAACTTAATCATATCCCTACTTAATAGGGATAATCATAACGTTGCAACCTTCTTGGAATTCGAACCACCAACTCCCACTATATTTAAATTTTCACCACATCATCGTCTGATTTCTTCTTATTTCTTTTGATCTTTTTCTCTCTCTCTGCGAAAATCCTCTCTTCTTCACAAAGAACCCTTCCTCTTCGCCATTAGGTTTGACTTCCATGGCAACTTTGTCAAAAGCATAAACTTCAGTACCCCCAAACCTCGATTGCTGCTCTTGGGGCAGTAATTCAAGATCCAATCTTGGACGAATCGGAATTATGACAGGAATCTAAGGTAATTTACCCTGTTCATGATCCTTCCATTTCTCTGAACCCACCTGCTGCGTTCCTATTTCCTCTTGTTACCCAGAACGAAATCCCTGAGGATTTGCGTGGTTCTTTTCCTTGTAGTAGTCTAGATGAAACCATCTTAGCTTCATTAACTTCATTCCCTATCCATGTATTTAAAAAGAGTAATAGGATTTTCAGAATGCCCCCTGAAGTTGGCACAAACAAACACAAGAAGGGGGGTTGAATTGTGTTTGTTAATTATTTTCGCAAAAACCTTTTTGAGAAACCTTTTCACAAGCAGAAGATAAAAAGTTTGAGCACACAAGAAATCCTTTTTAAAAGATTAACAAAACCAAAATCAAATACCACAGTTAGTATAAATAAATGAAACTGTAAAAGATAAGGGATAGAAAATTCACTCAGGTAATTTATCCTGGTTCACTCTCTTCCAACCAAGAGCTACATCCAGTCCCTTCTACTTGAAGGATTTTCTCCACTATTACCAAATAATTTCTACAACAAGTATTCTACACCTCTCCAGGCTACAAGTATTGTTTTCTTCCCAAGCCTCTTCAGGCTTTAATTCAATCATAGATTTTTCTAAGATCTTTCTAACTCAATATATGTGAGGGTATGAAGGTTTAAGATCTACTGAATATTTTTTACAAATATTCAACTTTAAGAATTATAGACTTTTGTTTTACAAAGGGAACATGAGCTTTGCATATCTTGCAAATTTTCAAATGGCAAAAGTTGTTCTTCAGTGCTTGAGACCTTCTATATATAGTGGTCTTCAACTTCTCTTGCAAATTTTCAACAGTTAAAATTGATCATCCCGTTTAGAGATAGCATTAAATGCATGATATCCGTTGAGATTGATAGCTTGATTTTGACCGTTTTGAAAAGCATCCTTGGTTATCAGAAAAGTACAAAATGGAGGCTCATTGTCCTGTGCAATTGTACCTTAAAAAATTTCTTTCCTCCTTTGTGTATAACCCAGCTTTTGTCCAGCAATAAAGTTGTTATCGTACAGATCGTTTTACAATTCGAATTATACTATTTGCTTTTTGTATTTCCTTGATAGTACTATTTGCTTTCTCACAAAGGAACAAGGCATTAACCAGATAAAGCAAATATAAAGAACATATATTCCATTTGAAATAAATATCAATCATTTGAAATAAATTCAATGTGGTTAAGATTGCATTAAAATCACATTCAAGGTAGTAAAGATATAGAAGATGTAGAACCGTCTACAGGCACTTAGTTTTATAACGCGTCTACACAAGGTTTTATTCTGCTCGTCCATTGATGTGGCAAAAGCGCTAGTCCACACAAGTCTTTGGACTTGCTAAGTCTTTAGAGAAACTCCGTCCAAAGACGTGGCTCTATGAACGTCTACTGAATTTTAGTTAGGCACTATGGATGTCTACTTGAGTTTCAAGGAGAGCACTCGTCTGCTGACGTGGCTACTATGGACGTCTACTAAATTTTAGTTAGCCATCTACTGAACGATTAAAATATAAACAATTTAAATAACCTTTGGATGGGTAATTCATTGCAAGAGTCCAAGCATTGTATACCTTATATTATTTTGGATATTCCTGCATAAACCGAAATCACTTGTTAGATCTCAACTAACACTTTACCAAGCAAATTTAATCCCTTTGTTAACATCAAAACCTAGATATTAAATAAACCAAAACCACTTTGGTTCCAACAATCTCCCTCTTTTTGATGATGATAAAAACCAATTAAATTTAAGTAGCAAAGTCTAAGAGAGCTTGCAAGGCTCCCTCTAAGACAAAGCTTTCAACAGATCAAAGCAGTTAAGGTATATAAAACCAAGTCTTATTTGCAAGATAATATAAGTTACCAGACCAAGATAGTAGCTTATCAAACATTTGTGAATAAACAGATCAAAACAGTATCAGAACATAATTTACTTCAGACAAAATTTAGGCATAAGAAGTCAAGGCAATGTATCATAAAGATGAATAGATTAAATTTATGCATATGCAGACAAAATATGTTCCTTTTCAAACAAAAGCTCTGTATAAATTTAATCTATTTCCTTTCTAGTTTAAGATGATGGGAAAGCTGAATAAATTCAAAGATTCCAGCTTCCTCCCACACATCACGTTTTTGGGCTTGGACACGATCAAGCCAAATAACGTAGGCATCGAATTTGGTAGCATGGGGCGTCCAAAAAATCCTATCACCCTTTTTGAATGCATGGATAGGGAGTGAAGGTAAAGAAGCTAAGATAGCGTCATCTGGATTATTGAATGGAAAATAACCACGCAAGTCCTCAAGGACTTCGTTCTGGGCAACGAGAGGACCCAAGAACGCAGCAGGCAGATTCAGAGAAATGGAAGAGTCATGAACACGGTAGATTACCTTAGATTCCTGCCATAGTTCTGATTCGTCCAAGATTGGGTCTTGAACTACCGCCCTAGGAGCGACAATTGAAGCTTGGGGTGTTGAAGTTGAAGTCTTGGAGGAAGTTGCCATGGAAGTCTTTGTAAAAAAAGAAGAAGGGTTTTTCCCGAAGGAAGAAGAACATGAAGAAGAAAGTCACAACAGTGATGTGACTGCAATTTAAAGAAGAGTGGGAGTTGCTGGTTCGAATTCCGAGAAACCTGCAACGTTATGATTATCCCTATTAAGTAGGGATGAGATTAAAATGAGATTTAGTTAACAGAATAAAATCCGGAATTGAGAGAATTCATTGGCAATTTAAAATTCAAATTTTGCTATTCTTTCGGGCAAGATCGTCGAAAAGCAAAACATGGGGGCATCTGTTAGTAGAAGAATTTCAAATTATTGATAGAAATAATTCCGACAGGCAGACGAAGGAATTGAAGTAAAGGATGTTATTTTCTAAGTGTAGAAAACACTTATTTGACAAGAAAGTGTACATGTCGACGAAAAGATAGATTGGCAAGTAGTCTTTTTGACGAAATTCATGGGAGGATTGTCAAAGATATAGAAAGAGAAAAAATGACTAAGTCTCAAAATCGACAATATAGTCAAGACAAGTTGTCAAGCAGTTAATACCATCGAAGACAAGCTAGTTGACACGGAGTGGTTCAAGACATTGAACAGTTATTGGAATTGTTTGACAAGCAGTTTAAATGTAAAGCCTATGAGAACTGCCAAGGACATGTGGCAGCCATTTAGATAGGAAGTTACTACTAGGTAGTTATTTTATTTACCTATAAATGCTAGTTATTACAATGTAATAAAGGTCGGTTATTTGATACACATTCTACGCATCTCGATCACACAACAAATTGACGGATTACATTCAAGTATTCCCTCCATCCTTCTTATTTCAATACTACGGCAAAATTTAATGCCATTTTCATCTCTTTTATTCAAGTTCTTTACTTGTTCCTTTTAATTTCCAGTATTTCTCTCAAGTTCGTCTTTTAAGTTTATTTTACTTCTTGCAAGTAGTGTCATTTAGATCTTTCTTTACTTACCTTTCCTTTCAAACTTCAGTTTTCTTTCATTATAAACTCAGTACGATTAGGAAGTTATTTTCTATTAAATAAATGTCCTTCTTTTTAAACTTCAAACTTATCTTTTCAAACTCAAGTAATTTTATTATCAACTTTCATTATTGGCAATATTCTGTACATCTCTTTCAAACTTACATATTTGTACTTGGAAAACAATTCACATACATATTTTTGACGAGATTACCACATAACTCGTAGATCTCACACTCGTTTGATCTTCAATTGTTTGTCATGAAGGAATTTTGGTCAGAAACCAAAAAACCACATTAACAGTAGTTGTTTGGCTAAAATTGTTACTAGGAAGGCATGGATCGCACTTGAGTAGAGGATGGGCAGCGCCGTAGCGGTGGCCGAGGAAGGATACTGGCTTGAGGTAAATGCGTCTGTTTGAGCAGAGTGCGACGTCGGTTTTCGACCAAGATGCATAGTTGGAGGTGCAATGTAGAGGTGGGAGGCGAACAAGGAGGACCTGCGTTACTGGTAGGTGTTCCCGTAGTTTTTGGTGCATAAATGGATGTCTTGTATATATACCCTTCTCCTTCATCTTGCCAACATAATTGCTAGTCTATATGTGCACCTCTACATTGGTCCACTGCCTTGTGCTAAATGGAACAATGCAATGGAACAATAGGTAAAACCCAATTAAATTTTTTTTTACGTTTCGTTTCTTAAGGAGTTTCATTATCATATTTAATCTCGGGCTTTGATTTTTTCTAAACTGTGATTTCCTTTTTTGGTTGCATTTTATTCAAGGAAGTGATAATGTACCATTCAAGGTAATCATAATGGGGGTAATGTCTGTTTCCTTGTTCTTTTGTCTTCCTTTACTTTGAAATGATGTGCTTTCTAGACTTGGTTGTGTATCACTTGTCATTGTTTCGAAACACAGGGGTTGCAGAGGCAACAATTATAGATAATCGGGTGCTCTTTGTAATTTGTATTTTAATATAATAGTTGTTCTTTTGATAATTCTACAAACCAGGGTGCTTAATTTCTTATTACAGAGGGTCTGAATTCCGGATAATTTTTTAGGAGCTATATAATTCCTTTTTGAAAGTAGCTAATCATGCTGTTTGGCATAAAACATGCAGATATCACTCAGGCCCCAATTCAGTAGTTGGAAAAGCCTATTATCTATGTAAGAGGAATTCATAGAGAGGTCCAAAGTGTAAAACCTCAAGAAAATAGATTATCCTTCCTTCCTATAGAAACATTAAGGATTTACATTAGATTTCAGGATATAATGCATTTCAGGCTTTTGTTTTTGTTTTTGTTTTTATTGTTTATTTCGGAGTTCTCTTAATTTTGTATTGTATTCGATATTTAAAATTTAAATAAAGAAATGTGATATATTTAATTAATCATGTGACTACTCGAAACATGTATAAAAAAAACAACTTCAAAGTCAAATAAATCATCATTGATGGCCTTGCCTTAGTTATGATTCTTTAAACCAAGAAGTATCTTATATTGAAATATTGACCCATCATACTGCTATGATCACTCAAAAGAAAGTGTGCCTTTCTCCTTGCCCACCACATAATCAACCAGAAAATTCATATATAGTTTGCACATTCACAGTATATTCAAATTGCTCTCTTCATTCAAGCTCAAATCGAAAAATAAGAGTCAAGACAAAGTCTCAAATTCATTATTCATTTCTTCTCGTACATCATGATAATTCAAAATTCATCCAATCATATAATCCTAACATATCAATGACTTTCAAATGAGTAACATAAACCTCGAGCAGGCTGTCTTGATCACACACAAACAAAACATGTTCCTATAAAAATTTCATGCTTCAGTGTCTGTTTGGTTTCACGTTGGAAACCTCCAGAATTGATTCTATCATCTATCAAATGTGATTTTAGTAGAAATAAGATGTTTGGTTACCTCCATAAGTGATTCTGACTAGAAACTAAAAAAGGTAGCTTTTGAGTTGAGTTGAAAAATTTACACTAAGTTTTACATCATACTTGCTTTCAAAATAAAAACATCCAAACATAAATCTCTTCATTTCAAACTTAATTCTAACCAAATCAATTTTACAAATCAATTACCTTCAAAATCACTTTTACAAAACGTTCATCCAAACACACACTCAAACATTGTTCCAATTAAGGACTCAGAATACTAAAATGAAATTTTTGCTCCTCTCAAATTGACTGAAATTGTACGGATAAAAATAAGTATAATTTTAGGCATCTAAGAACCGATCAATGCATATTCAAAAGCCTTGTTTACAGCCATAGATGCAGGACTTGGTTCATGGTTTTCATCAAATAGTTGGTACTTTATCAAAATAAACACCGAATTTCAAAAAGAAAATGAAGATGCTACAAACCGATGACATAATGGTTATCCACAATATGCAAATAAACTCATCCTTAGGGGAAAAAAAATCTCAGTACTATTTAATTTAGTGTCAATGTTAAAAGAAAGGAATTTCTTTTTAAATGATTGTTGTTTGTGATTGAGCACTATTTGTCAAATATTTCTTATTAGAAATACTTAAAATTTATTATCCCTGAATTCAATGGAGGCTTATGGCAATAGAGTGGGTTAATTTAAGTAAATAAAATACCCGGAGATATGTAACACACTACAAGAAATTCGGTGATTAGCTACGACAAATTTGATAGCTAATTTGTAGCTAATCTCTAGCAAACAAATTTAGCTACAAATTAGCTACAAAATAGATGCAGAATTGGTGGTAGCATAATTTGAGTGGCAAATTAGCTAGAAAAATGTTCCTAGCTAATTCATAGTTAAACTTAAAAAAGTTCTAGCTATTTGGTAGCAAATCTCTAGTAATATCTTATTATGAATTGCTTTTTTCTAGCTAAATAGCTACGATATTGTCGTAGCGATTTTGTAGCCAATCAATAGCAAAATTTCATAGCAATTTTATAGTTATTTTCTAGCTAATTCAAAAAAATTTTTTAAAAAAAATCGATCACTAAATTGATCCTAAACACCTATTCTATGGACCAATTTAACGATCGATATTTATCAAGTTTATTATTTGGTTCTAGCTCTAAAACCACATACCAAAACAGAAGCAACAAAACTTACAAATAACAATAAAATAATTCATAACAATTCACTAGGAAAGCAAACACACAACAATATAGCTGAAAAACATTTCTATCTGTGTTAAACAATGAAAAGTAAATAATTTTATACAAGACTAATATATATATATATATAGTTTAAATCACAAGAAAGGCATGCTTATGATAGGCTCTCTCAACATCCATCTGCTTGGAAGTTAGAACTAGCATAAATGAAACCTTCAATACCACAAACAATATGCCACTGAAAATGTTGTAAGCATCATGTTGATTAAATATTTGGTCAAACAAAAAACATCCTAAACTTATTAAATGGTAACATATAAATACACCTTAGCAGTTAACAGCACAAAGACATATATGCAAACAAAAAATATAAAAGAAATGCACAAGCTGCCAAAAATAGTTTCACAAAAACTATGAAAAGGATAAGGTATTAGCATAAAATTCAGATACCTTGAGTGCAGGAATGATTTCAGATCCAAAGTCATTGGATGTAGGATATCTCCATCTCAGAAGATTGAGTAAAAATTCTGTCTTGAATACATAAACCCCCATAGATGCAATATATGGTGACTTTAATGCATCTTGGGGTGACAACCTAAAAAGAGAAGTATCTGCTTGCTGAAGAGAATCAACAGGAACAAATAAATATATTACAATCACATTATTATGCCATGATGCAAAAACTTCCAAAAAAAAAATAAAAAAATCGGGGACTGCAAGTTTGTATAAAAATTACATATATAAGGAAATAAGAATAAGAGGCGACTTTGGGGGTTCAATTTTGCATAATTTGTATGTTTTATATATATATATATATATATATATATATATGCATGTTCTTAACATGTAAAACACATCATCCTATGATGTATTACAAGTCATTCTGGATTAAAATATGAACTTTACAGAACATGCTATAGTGCTAAGATGCTCACTCTAGAAAGATGAGGAAAAGACAGTTGAAATTGAGGATGGTATTTTTATCTTTGCTTTCTGATAGTGACCAACCTTAGTAGAATTACCAGATACAAAGAAAAGAAAAAGGTAAACACATTAGGTTAGCTTTGGAGTTACCATTGCTTTCAGATCTGCACCCTTGGGTTTCTCTGAAAAATGGATGATATGACCTCTGCCATCTACCTTGACCAATCCATAATCTGATGCACGGTTGAAAAAGCATGCAATTGGAAATGAAACCAAGATAAAATTAAATTTGAAATGATTTGTTTTGAGGATGTTATGTGTTTCTATGTCCCTTTCTATTATGGCTCTGAACCTTCTCAATCAAATACATTGGCATGGATTTAGATTGAAATAAAATAAATTCTTCCAGTAACAAAGTGATATCAAACGAATAAACATGCAGAAGCAACAAAAAGAAACAAATCTAAAAGAAGCCAGAACACACCTGTCACCTACAGCAGCACATGATTCTGTGATATATGCATTTCTGTCAACATGACTCTGTGTATTTGTTACAATATAATCAGAAAAACTGTGAGAATGAAATGAAGAAATAATTTCAACTTACAAAACAGTTACACTGTATACCTGCACTAGGTCCATGTAATCCATTCGGTATAGATGGTCTCCGGCTAAGATCAATACATTCTCAACATGTGTGTGCTTGGCATCCTACAACAGTCAAACAATTACAGAAAAATTCAACTTGAGGATAATAAAAGAAGGGGCATGCTATATACTACAATATGGTGTATACAAAATATCATTTTCCCACCTCAAATACCCATGTAAATTGCCTCACAGCATCTGCAGTTCCTTGGAACCAATTCTTTCCAGTTTCTCCAGGTGTTTGAGTAGCTGCCAAGACTGTTTAGAATTTGTGCTTTAATAAGTTACTATGAACAGAAACTTGCAATTAGTCAACAACCCTGGTCCTGGCACCCCCTCCTCCCAAAATATAAAATCATCTTTCTAGTGGCTTATTCTTGTCTATCAACTTTCTATTCTGTTACTTCATAATATTCAAATTTGCAAATGCTTTTGAGTTTGGATATGTGGCCCCTGATCAGACAGTTGAAGAGGCAGAGAGTGGTGTCAATGGTCATACACAAGACTTGTTCTGAGATAAGGATCTCGGTAGAGACAGGTCACGTAAAGAAGCAGAAAAAGAATTGAGACTGAGCTCAGCACTCCTGAAAAAAGACATCAATACAATCATAAAGCAAGTCGAAGGTGAGAGGCCCCAACTAAAGAAGCTTTATTTTACTGTCTTCAACAATGTTTCTAAAGTAAGTGCTGTTAAATAGATACCCACTTTCATGCATCAAGAAATTCTGGAGAGTGCATTTTAAGTCTCATAGTCATAAATGGCTAATTTATATGAATTGATTGCCTAGTGACTAATTATTTTTTTCTAAAATCATTCTATCTAAAGTAGGTTGACCCCATTCATAGAGCTACATCAATTGTTAAATGCGTGGTGGCTTTTATAGATCCATCTAGTCCAATATTTATTATATATAGAGTACTGCTGCATAGCAAGAAAAAGTCATCCAGAATTTTCACTAAAATTTTCACTGAAGTTAGATAAAATAAGCTGATAGGCAAAGTCCATTCTGCATCTTGGAACACCTCATAAGGATCAATACCAATACTCACCTCCCTCAACAAAGGAAACAAGGAGTCCTCCAATTCCATTGCAATGCCTGCACATAAAAAAAGTATTAAGGAGTATCTTGTTTCAATTAAAAGTACATATTAAAAAAATGTAAACATAAATATGAGCCTATTTTAACCTTACAAGTCATATTCCATAATGGATATAACTCAAATTTCTGTTAAAGGTTTGAATTTCTCATCTCTCTCTCGGTAGTAGAATCTGTTAAAGACTTGGGTACATTTAGAAGGGAATGGGAAAGATCATGTGGTGGCAGGCTGGACTAAGAATGAGAACCTTCATGGTTGTGTGGAGGCTTTGTCAATAGGGAAATGGAAGGATATGAAGGAGGCTGAATCACACACTCCACTTAAACTACTCAATTCCTTCACCAGATTTGGGGGTAAGGACTGGAGTGGTTTTTCTTTATTAAAAATTGTTGGACGACTCTTCTATCCCTGGTTTTATATGTTAAAATATGAGACATAAGTACATCTTTGGAATTTAAACTATTCGATCTACTTAGACTTTCTGTTATGCCGCATACTGATGATCATCACTCATGATTCTCCAGTTTCCTGAGTTTTGTTTTTATTCACATTCTGCACATCAGATGTTGAATTAACTAATTTCACATTTGATGTTTCTCATAAGAGACTCAATAATAACCTTTAGTTGGTTCTCTACCAAGTTTTTTTAGAGCCACAGAGTTGGAAGGCAGAGGGGCTGGGTTAAATTTAAACATCTTAAGTAAAAGATGCAGGAAGCTTACCTTCAAGAGCCTGGATTGATCTTTTTGATCCCAATAAGTTCAGAGCAACAGGTTGATCTGGACCAAAGACCTCGCAAGATGCACACTAATTCTATTTGCTGAAATGAATAATGCTGGACTAGAAATCAATTCATTCACATTTGGTTCTTCACCCCAAGCTTAAAACTTTGCTTGTCCTCAAGCAATTACTCAGGCCATAAGATATAAATCTTTCAAAGCATGGATAGTGAACTAAGAACCCTAGAAGCTAATCCAAGTAATAGGCATTTTTAATAAGCATTCAAGAGATAATCAAGTTCAAGTCCAATTAGAAGCTTAGGTTCTTCAAGTTCATGTCCTCACTGATTTGGGCACTCATCTCACCTCACTCAAGTGTTTTAGGGTTTATGACAATTCACTCCATTTCCTCAAGGAAAGTATTTTACCATAGGCTTGACTATTAACCAAATCTCTACTTTATTTATGAAAACACTTAAGAATCAAGAGGTCTTTTCCTTTGGTTGTAATGTGGCCATGGGATTTATTGTTAGGTGGGAAAATCAAAGAAAGGGAATTTTCAAGAAGGCTAGATAGATTATCAAACATTACAAGGTATGACACCTTCTAAAATACCTTTTAAGGGCTTTGGTTTACTTTTCCACCTTTCTTCCTTCATTTAATTTTTTTTTTCTTTTCATTTCTCACTTTCTTTGTCATCCCCTTCTCCATTTTTTTTTTCTGTTTATTTCATTTTCTATTTGTTTGGAGAAGGGGAGATTTATAGCTCAAGAGAAATTACTTTCTAGCTTTTTCATCCCATACTTTTTCCAACTACCATTTTGCCCTTTTTGTAATACTTTAAAAGGTGCCATACCAAGCATTATTTATCAAAGTAATTCAAGGTACCAAGAAAAGTATTTTTTCTTTAGGCTCAAAATTGGGCAACTAAGGGGTAGCATTTATCATTCAAAGCTCGGGAGGCCGGAAAAATACCTAGTGCCTCAATCATTTCCAAAAATGTTTTCAGAAATTTTTAAGTTTTGAAATGGTTTCAAGTCAAGTTCTAGAAAATACAGTCCAAGAGGAATTTCAACACTCTATCACAAGAAATGGGGTAGATTTAGTGAATACCCCTTTTGGCTCAAAATCTTACATTTAGTAGTTCAAAAATCAGTGAGGTACACAAGTCTAAGGAACCACATGCTAATTATCAACTATCAAATGACTATCTCAAGAATTTTTATTTTTAGCCATATCACAAGAATAATGAAAAATTGGGTTCAAAATTCACTATCTCAATTCATTTGGCTCCAAGTTCTTACAATCGGATGCATGTTCTAAGTGAGGGGCAATCTAGAGAATGTGATCATACCAATCTATGCCTATGAGAATGCAATATGAATGCAACAATGCAAATGCAAAAATAAATACCCCTACCCCAAGCTTGATTACTTATATTGTCTCCAATGTAAATAATCAAGTCGGAGAGAGGAGAAAAATTGGAACAACTTACCGAGTCGGTAGCGGGTGTTGGCTTCACATTCCAGTCAAAACTTGGGTAGAAATTTTATCACGGCCGTGAGGCTCATCACGGCTAGGCCGTGATCGTTTCTGGTCCTCAGGAGTTGCCCTGTCACGGCCGTGATCTACATCATGGCTAGGCCGTGATGCTCTCTGACCTCGGCATCCTACTCATCACGCCCGTGATGGTTGTCACTGACAGGCCGTGATCCTTTCGTGCTCTTGTTTAGTTCATCACGGCCGTGACCCTTGTCACGGCAGGCGTGATGGCCTCGACTTTATTTTTTTATTGCTCTTCTTCTCTTTCTCAACCTGAAAACACTAGACAAACCTATTAATGATATTTTTGCCTCTTGATCTTCTCAAATTATTCAAGAGGTTAAATCAAAAACAAAAGGAAAAAGGGAAAGAAAACTTGGGTTGCCTCCCAAGAAGCGCTTATTTATGGTCTTAAGCTTGACCATACTTCCTCAAGTCAACCGGGGTCGGCTGGGCGTAGAAGTGCAGGCACACTTCTCTTCCATGGAGCTCCTTCAAATAGCCGTTTCTGCTCATACGGCCCGATAACGCTCCGCTTTGCTCTTTTCTCTCGGAGCTTCCTAGCCTTCCTTTCTTCCGGCGGAAGTTTTGTTTCCGCATGGACAGCAACTCCAACTTCACCACTTTGGGTGCATCATTAGCCCTGCAAATCTTTGGGGTTGCTTCCATGCTAAGTTCTTTCTCTACCGCTGGAGTCTTTACATCAATTCTGCACACATGGCTCTCAAAAAGGAGGGTTGTTACAAGAGTTAATCAACTGAAAATTTACCCTACCTTCCTCTACATTTAGAGAGAGTTTGCCATTCCTTACGTCTATTAATGCTCCAGCGGTTGCCAAGAATGGCCTTCCTAAAATGATGGGGAATTTAGAATTCCCTTTCATGTCCAATACCAGGAAGTCGGTAGGGATGAGAATTTTCCCTACCTTTACAGGAACATTCTCTAGTATGCCTAGAGGAGTCCTAGTTGAGCCATCCGCAATTTGTAAGGGGAATTTGAATGGTCTCAACTCTTTGCTTCCCAACCTTTCCATGATAGTGAGGGACATCAAGCTCGCACTAGCCCCTAGGTCACATAAGGCTTGGTCAACTTGTAGTTGTTCGATCGAGCAAGCGATGGAGAAACTACCTGGGTCTTTCAGTTTAGTAGGCATTTTAGTCTCTACATCTACTTGCTTTTTCCTGACCAACCTTTGTGGGAAAGGTATCGGGGGTTGGTACGGTGGTGGAGGGACGTATTTCGGTTCAAGCTCTTCCTTTTCGCTCGTGTCTTCCTCCGGTTCCACCTCCATTTCAGCTACCCCCACCCCAAGCTTATCATCCCTCAAGTGTATGACATTGCAATGCTCATTGGGATTTGCTTCGGGTTGCCCCGGGAATGTACCCTTAGGTCTCGAGCATGTGATGGCTTGTTGGGCAATCTGGGTTTCTAGCATCTTGTTATGAGTTGCTAAGTTGTCTACCTTAGATGCTAGATCCTTTATTGCCTCACTCACTGCCCTTCCTTGTTGTCTAAACTCCTCATTCTGTTTTGTCTGAGTTTCGACAAAACTTTCAAATAAAGTCTCGAGTTTAGATCTTTGTACCTGAGAGTACCCCGGTGTTGTTCTCTTATTACCTTGACCTTCTTGGAGCTCATGATTAAGCGTGTTGCTGTAGTTGCCGTAGGAGAGGTAAGGGTTGTTCCTTCTTTGGTTGTAGGGATTTGGGGGAGCATAGTTGGGCAGCTTCGGGTTCGTATCATAGTAGTTGTTACAAGAGTTCACTTGCTCACCCGGCGCTTAGGATCCATGTGGGCATCCTATCATGTCATGTCCCAGCATTCCACAAATCTCACAAACAAGGTTAGTAGCACCTAATGCACTCACATTAGCTCTTTCAAGCCGATCAAAACGTTTATTAAGTGAGTCTATCTTTGACATAATAAGATCTGTGCTATTTACCTCAAACTTACCCCCCGAAATCTTGTTCGGGTTATTACCTCTTTCGGATCCCCATTGGTGGTAGTTGGTGGCGACATTCTCGATGATGTTGAATGCCTCAGTGAGAGGCCTATTCATAAACGCTCCACCGGCTGCAGAATCTAGTGACACCTTCGAAGAGTAGTCCAATCCGTTATAGAAGGTGTGCACTATTAACCACCTCTCGAGTCCGTGATGTGGGCACGACTCCAGCAGTCCCTTGTATCGATCCCAAGCTTCCGATAATGATTCTCCGTCTTTTTGGAAGAAGCCGGTGATCTGGGTTCTTATGTAGGCTGTCTTGGATGGAGGGAAGAATTTCTCCAAGAACGCCTGCTCCAGTTGGTCCCAAGTGGTCAAAGTGTTAGCGGGGATTTGCTTAAGCCAGGCCTTCGCCTTTCCACTGAGAGATGAGGGGAACAGTCTCAAACGCACAACATCGACTGAGGCTCCATGAATCCGGATTGCATCGGTGAACTCTAAAAATTTTTCTATGTGATCGGTCGGGTCCTCCGAAGGCAATCCTCCGAATTGATGTTGCCTAATCATGTTGATTAGTATGGGCGGTATGGTATAGTTTTCCGCCTCAATCTCTGGCCTTGCAATCCCAGTTCGCAAGCCTCTCGCATTTGGGGCTGCATAGTCCTTCAAAGGTTTTGTATCCGGTTGATTTGCCATGAGTGGAATGGGACTCAACCTTTCTTCCTCTCTTAGTAGTCTTCTACGTCTGTGGAAGGTCCTCTCGATCTCCGGATCAATCTCACTAAGGCTCCCAAGACTTAGAGATCTTTGCATATAACTCACAGAGAGATGGATACAATAGAAGGAAAAGAAATTTTTGATTTTTTTTTTTTTTTTTTAAATTTCAGAAATAAAAATCAAATAAAAAGAAAAGGTCCAGAAAAATCAATTCAAAATTTGAATTGAGATTCGAAAAGGCACAGTCCCCGGCAACGGCACCAAAAACTTGATGTCGCGTCGGTCGACGTGCGACGACGCTCGTGCGATTCCGGCAAGTGTACCGGACTGCCGTCAAGTAATAAAAGATATCGAACCCACAGAGACTGTTCTCGAATCGCAATCGGTTTTCGAATCGATTAGTTCTGGACAGTTTTAAAGAGGTTTTGAAAAATGTTTGAAATTGAAATTGAAATGATAAACAAACAGAAAACAATTGTTTTTGGGGTTTTCGATTTAAACGGATTCCTAGGGATTTGGGTTACCTTTGAGGTTGTTTATGTTGCTAACTGATTTACCTTTGTTGATTACCGAAATTGCCTTGAAGGCGAGTTTATCCTCTAATAGCTTAAGCTCCCTCTCTGGTTACAAAAGCCGTGCCCAATTGACCCGACCCCTACTCTCGTGGTAGTCGATCCCAGATTGGACCCTTTGCGTTCAGTGACAACTCGTTGCTCCTCGAGGGACGGCTTCTAACTCTCGTGATTTCAGTCCCAAGTCTGACTTCTATAGGTCCGACACCTAGGTTCACCGCTAGGTTCCTCCCTAGAATGTCTAAGTCATGCAAATAACCTAAGTTCACCGCTAGGTTCCTCCTTGGATCACTCACATCTCACAAACCAGTGGCTGCCGGGCTTTACGAGTGAATCACCCTAGAGATCCTAAGTTCACCGTTAGGTTCCTCCTTAGAACGTCTATGTCACGTAAATAAACGGTTGCCGAAATTTATGAGTGATAAACACACTAGAAATCAGATCTAAAACAATTCGTAATTAACAAAGATTTTACATCAAATTAACATTATTTACAAACCTCGGGCAGAGCCCTAGTCCCTAGAAACTAAGCTACTACTCCAGTCTTGCCATGGAGATGACAAGCTGGGTTGACAACATAATAAAAATCAGAAAAGAGAAGAGAGGAGAAGAGGAGAAGAGATCCTAAATCTATGCCTAGAGTAGTAGCCTCTAATGTGTTGTGTCCCCCAGATCTGATGCCTTGGTCCATATTTATAGAAATGGGGAAGTTAGAGTCCCAAACCAACTCAAAATCTGATCTATTTCGGTTTCTTCAGGTCCAAGTAATGCGCGTCACGGCCGTGACGGTCTCTGCCTCTGCCAATCTGGAAAATTCAATTTCTCGCGACGCGAGATTCTGCTCGCGACGCGAGCCTTCCTTTCATGGCCCGTGATGAATTTCACGGCCGGGCCGTGATGTGCTCTGACTTGTGGTGGTTTTGGGTCACGGCCGTGATGGCTATCACGGCCAGGCCGTGATGACTCGACTTGACCTTTCTTCTTTTTCAGTTTTGCTCGATCATGGCCGTGATGGGCATCACGGCTAGGCCGTGATGGGCTCTGTTTGGCTCATTTTCTTCAGTTTTAAAGCTCCATCTTCATCCAAACTTCATCATGGTTGATCTTGAGCAATTTACCCTTGATATCTGCAAAACAACACACGAAAACCGCCTTACCCGTTCCAAAGGAAAATTAACCTAAAATCTAATAAAAATATGCCTAAACTACATGAAAATGCATGCAAAATGATGGACAAAGATGAGGTGGAATCACACTCATCAGTTCTGCAGTTAGTGCTACTACCAACAGTGCCAATGTTAAACTAGGGAAGCAGATTCATGCAATGATTATAAAAGCTGGCTATGATTCAGAAATATAAGTCCTTTAATAAATTCATATACACTTTTTTTTGTCTCCCTTTGTCACTAATTATTGAATTTTTAGTCCTAAAGTTGAAAATTATTGAGAATAAAGAACTTGAACCATTGCTCATCACAACCACCAATTTCCTAACATCAATCTTAAGGTCATTATTTCAAAGATGCAAAAGATTATTATCTTGCAAGCAAGGACTGTTTTCTGGAGTTAAAACCAAAGCATCACCAGTAGTTAAGCAACATAATAACCAAAGCAGTAGTTAAGCATGACCAAAATTCTGATCTAGGCATTTTGTCAAACAAGTGAGGTGCAATACTACTAGACATATAATGTCATCAAAATTATGTTACACTCTTCGTGTCGTGAGTGAAAGAAGATGATCAAATTGTGAGAGACCAAAACAAATTGACAAATCATAGCCCTAATTACAGATCGAACATTTTACCTTCAAATTGCATATTGAACTTCTTATCTTCAAGCAAATCTTGTCATCAAATTGCAGATCCCTCACCTTCAAATCGCAACCTGAGAGAGAGAACGTAAGCGATGGAGAGAGAGAGAGAGATTGAAGAAAGAGACTAAGCCTGAGAGTACGAGAGTGCGAGAGAGTGAGAGTGGGATAACGAGAACCTGAGCAGAGAGCGAGAACAAAGCCATGCGAGAGTGAAAGTGAGAGTGCGAGAACCTGTGGAAGCAGAGTGAGAGTGATACAGAACATGCAAGAGACGGAGCGGCGAGAGTGCTCAACAGTAAAACAAAATTTTTATAAAAAATAGTTAATATTTAGTTTTAACTTTAAGTAAGAAAAGGTTTATGGTAGCTAACACTTAATAGTAGTTAACAAGTAGTTAATTAACTTGAAATTAGCTATAGATTACATTGGTAGCTAATATTAGTAGCTAATTACTGTTTTTCTTGTAGTGACATGAAGATTTGAGACAACACCTCACATTCCATCCAAAAAGAACTAAATTTATAAGGAGGAAGGAGCCTCAACCTATTAATTTCTCTGAAGAAATATGGTGACTCAATGAATGAATAGTATGAGGTATACACATTCTAAAGCCATAGAAGAAGTTCATGAATAACAAATACAATAAATACTAGATGAACTAGTTAAGGCCAATAAATGAGAACCCCAACATTACAAGCTTAGAAAGGACTGATCTTGCGAGCCAACTTCAATAAAATCTCAGGAACGAACCGTCTTCTTGGGGGTGCAGCGGCATCCTTTGCAAGAGCATCATTATCATCGGCATGTATAAGAGCAACTGCATAATTGGTCGCGCTGTCGCGCACGCGCCAAAAAGGACGAGCGGGTTTAAAACTGTAGTCTAGTGCGACAACTCGGATGTCGTCTCTCAAGGACTCTGAGAATATTATCTTTCACAAAAATCAGTTTTGGGGGGGGGGTTGGATTGGCGTGCAAATAAGAAACAAACAAAACAGAGCAATCAAAAACAGGGCAGTTAAAAGGAAATTATCAATTATCAAACAACGATTAATCATCATCAAGAATTCCCAACTATCCTTGGTTAATGTAAACCCAAGCCCTAAGCGATTCTAATCCCCTTTCGATTCTGAGAACAACTAACAACGTAATTGCTACTATGGATGCAAATTCCTATTCCCGAAATAACAAACGGGATTAAGCTCTCATGATCAAACGATCATGAATGAACACACGCGAATTAACAAACGCGATTATGTATAGGAAATTAACATCATCGAAACAAATCAATACAATATTACACACTCCTGAAATAACAAACAGAAATATGAAATATGGTATTGAAAAGGGAAAAGCAATTAAAATAGGGATTACATAACCTCAAGTATATAGGATCCTCAAACAGTAGACTAATCCTAGGACTTAGTGCTCCATGGCAAAAACGAAATCACAGAGAAAAATGTATATCAGAAAATTGGAGAAGCAAAAGTTTTTACAAAATGTTCAGAACAGCCTTTTATACAAATTCAGAATTCAGATGGCTCGCGAGGCGAACAAACATTCGCGAGGCGAATTTCATGCAGAGTCAGCAACCTTTGGCATTCTCGCGAGGCGAAATACTTTCTCGCGAGGCGAGGATATGAAGAGTTTTCTCCTTACGCCCGTTATGGCCATCAGGGCCTAACCGTGATGCTCTCTGACTTCCAGATTCGCGAGGCGAAGGGATGCTCGCGAGGCGAGACTCTTCAACTTCAAAACTTCCACGGCCAAGACCTTCAACACGGGCAAGCCGTGATCGTCTCTGACTTTTTCAGGTATGCAAGACTCGCGGGGCGAGACCTTCTTCGCGAGGCGAACCAGAGACTTAGCAATTTCTTGGAACAGTCAGGCTTCGGGGTCGCGTGGCGAGCGTGTCCTTCGCGGGGCGAATCCCCTGAACTTTATTTTCTCAGCTTCTACTTAACCTGAAAGTAAGGAAATAACCATAAGTGTATTATTTTGACTTAAAACTAGCTAAATTAACTTAAAACTACTCTAGAGACTCAAAACCTTGCTTGAGGACAATCTAATCTAATTTGGGTGAAAATACGATATAATTTGCACAAAACCCTGGTCATACTAGCTATAAAACTAGATGAGCCAGAGGCTTATCAAAATACCCCAAACTTAAACTTTGCTTGTCCCCAAGCAAACTAAGACTCAAAAATCAAAAAGACTCAAGACCTGGCAAGCTCAAAAGATTCAATCAACATTGCACACATTCAAGCAATACATCAAAAACAGTTTTTCTTCATTGTTTCCCCCTTTTCAAACAGAGCAATCCCCACATTCATTTATTCTAAACATTTGAGAGTTTCATCATGAAAACAATCGGAAATCTAAGCAGGGGATCTAAGTCACACACAAGAGGGAGATCACCAAATCCAAACAACTGCCTTCCTCACAAGGGCATTATTTGTTCACTCAGTCACTCAGTTTATGTCAGGCTAACAACTTGCACTCAGTTTCACTTTTCAAGTACACTTCCCAAAAATTTGCTTTTCATCTCAAAATGGCTCCCACAGAAAACATGCAAGCAACATCAGAAGGTCTTTTATGGGTTGTAATGGGGCCTGGCTAAGGGTAGGATATACAAAGGAACTAAGCTGAAGACCCTAGGAACTAAGAGAGCATGAACTATATTTACACCTTGAAATTCACTCAAGTTCCTTTCTTTATTTTTTTTCTTTACACTTCTGGGTGGCTACAGCACTTTTTATTTCTTTTTGGCAATTTTGTATTTTTGTAATTTTTTTTTTACAACATTTGTACATTTTTTTCTTTCACAAGCTTTTGGCTCCAACTTTTTTTTTCTTTTTTTTTTAATCCCAACAACATATTACACCTTGCAGCCACCCCAAACTTAGTTTCTTGCACCCAGTCTAAGATTACATGCTCTCCTAATCCTAAGATCGGGTTAACATGGTTTTCCAGATTTTTGGGCTTATAACATTAGGTTATCAAGAACTAACAGACTAATAGGCTCAAAAGGGCTAACTAGGGAACATGCATTAGGAATTGGTTTATTCAGGCCAAGTAGCTATTTACAAGGAAAATGCCTAAATCATTTGCTACACACATATAATCATGCAAACCAAAAAGAGATTCAAACAAATCCAGGGAAGTGCAACCTGAAAGCGATTTTCACTCAGTTTAAAACATGTTGGAGGCTCAAAACCTCACCTGGACATCCATGCAAATTGTTTGAAAGAGATATTATCCCTAGTGTGTGCTTCCTATCACCCCAAACTTATCATTCATCATGCCATCATAACAAAATCCCAAAGTTCAGTTTTCAATTTCACATGGGAATCACTTTTCAAAAAAAAAAAATTTTCAGCTAGGGGAAATCATTACATATCAATCATGCAAGCAATCTGTGCAACATCAATCAAAATCTAGCAAACTTGCCAACTAAAAACTTAACACACAAATGCTCCTGAGCTTCTCAAATTATTCAGGAGCTTATTCTAAGAAAAGAAAACTTTATTCAAAGAAAAGAAAAACTACAACTAGTTCCCTCCCCCACACTTAAAACATACATTGTCCCCAATGAACAACAACAGACTTTACAATCAGAGTGAGGGAAAGGAAAAGAAACTCCCTGATCAAGCATCAGTGTAGGTTGGAGCATCCAAAGATAGCTCCTCAACATTGGCATCCATAGGAACAACAGCATCCACACCATGGAATGGCTTCAACCTCTGCCCATTAACCTTGAAAGGCTTGTGTGTACCTGCACGTGTAATCTCTACTGCACCATAAGGAAACACATTAGTAATGACAAAGGGGCCTTCCCATTTGGACCTAAGTTTCCCAGCCATCAGTTTTAGGCGGGAGTTAAACAATAATACTAGCTGGCCCACAAAAAATTCTTTCCTAACAATCATTCTATCATGAAATTGTTTTGTCTTTTCTTTATAAATCTTGGAGCTTTCATAGGCTTCAAGCCTAAGCTCCTCAAGTTGCTGCAACTGCAGCTTTCTTTCAACACCAGATTTATTCATGTCCATATTACAACACTTTACTGCCCAATATGCTCTATGCTCAACCTCCACCGGGAGGTGACATGCCTTACCAAAAACTAGCCGAAATGGGGACATTCCTATAGGGGTCTTGAAAGCAGTCCTTTGTGCCCACAGTGCGTCTTCCAGACGGCGGCTCCATTCCTTTCTATTAGGCTGCACCATCTTCTCCAGAATTTGCTTGATCTCCCTGTTGGATATTTCAGCTTGGCCATTGGTTTGGGGGTGGTAAGCAGTAGACACTCTATGTACAACCCCATATTTTCTGAGTAAGGCCTCCAAGGTTCTGTTGCAAAAATGTGTGCCACAGTCACTGATGATTGCCTTGGGTATGCCAAACCTGCAAAAGATGTTGGACCTAACAAATTTTGAAACAATCTGAGCATAGATAGACCTAGTGTGGATTGCTTCCACCCACTTTGAAACATAATCTACAGCCAACAAAATATATACAATACCAAAAGAAGGAGGGAAGGGACCCATGAAGTCCATCCCCACACATCAAAAACTTCACAAAAGAGCATGGGCTGTTGGGGCATCTCACTCCTACGAGTGATTGCCGGGCCTGTTATTTGACATTCTTTACAACTCTTATATACCTCATATGAATCCCTAAAAAGTGTGGGCCAGTAGAACCCGGAGTCCAGGACTTTTCTTGCTGTCCTTTGAGGTCCAAAGTGTCCTCCAACTGGAGAGGCATGTGAGAAATGCAGGATGGACTCCGTCTCATGATCGGGTACACACCTCCGAATGACTTGGTCACTGCAAAACTTCCACAGATAGGGGTCATCCCACACATAATACTTTGCATCGCTCTTCAGCTTGTGGAACTTTTGTCTACTTGTACCTGCAGGAACAACACCAGCAACTAGAAAATTTACAATGTCAGCAAACCAGGGGGTTACCCCATACATATGTAACAATCTCTCATAAGGGAAATCATCTTGGATGGCAAAGTATCCTCATCCCTTGCTATCCTGCTCAAATGATCTGCTACCAAATTCTCAGCTCCACTTTTATCCTTTATCTCCACATTGAATTCCTGGAGCAAGAGCATCCACCTGATCAGTCTTGGCTTAGCTTCTGGCTTCTTCAACAGATATTTCAAAGCTGCATGGTCAGTAAAAACAGTTACCCTAGAACCTAGCAAATAAGACCTAAACTTGTCAAGTGCAAATACAATAGCTAGCAGCTCTTTCTCAGTGGTTGTGTAATTTTCCTGTGCTGCATCTAAGGTCCTAGAAGCATAGTGAATTACATGGGCAACTTTGCCCACCCTTTGTGCCAGAACTGCCCCCACATCAAAATTTGAAGCATCACACATCAGTTCAAACGGGAGTGTCCAGTCTGGGGGCTGGATGACAGGGGTAGAAGTCAACGCCTTCTTCAGATAGTCAAATGACTCTTTGCACTTTTCATCAAACTGGAACAGGGCATCATTTTTCAGCAGATTTGACAATGGTAGTGCTATCTTGCTGAAGTCCTTTATAAAGCGCCTGTAGAAACCTGCATGTCCAAGAAAGGAACGGATCTCGCGTACGCAAGATGGGTAAGGCAATGAAGCAATTACATTTATTTTTGCAGGATCCATAGAAATACCCTCTTTGGAAATTACATGACCCAATACTATCCCCTGTTCTACCATGAAATGACATTTCTCATAATTCAGAATCAAATCAGTATCAATGCATCTTTGAAGAACTAGATTTAGACTATGCAAACAAGCATCAAAAGAGGAGCCATACATAGTAAAATCATCCATAAACACCTCTATGCAATTTTCAATAAAATCAGAGAAAATACTAAGCATGCATCTTTGAAAGGTGCCAGGAGCATTACAGAGGCCAAATGGCATCCTTCTATAAGCAAACGTACCGAAGGGGCACGTGAAGGTGGTCTTTTCCTGATCCTCAGGGGCAATATGAATCTGGAAATACCCGGAAAAGCCATCTAGAAAACAATAATGGGACTGACCAGCCAGCCGATCCAGCATCTGATCTATGAACGGCAAAGGAAAATGATCCTTTCGGGTGGCCTGGTTTAGCTTCCTATAGTCTATACAAACTCTCCAGCTATTCTGGACTCTAGTAGGCACAAGTTCATTATTCTCATTCCTAACTACTGTTAGACTAGACTTCTTTGGTACAACTTGAACCGGACTTACCCAAGAACTATCAGAGATTGGATAGATAATACCTGCCTGTAGAAGCTTGGTCACCTCTTTCTTTACCACATCCAGAATCAGTGGGTTAAGTCGCCTTTGGGCCTGTCTGACTGGCTTAGCCCCATCCTCCAGTAAAATTCTGTGCATGCATCTGGAGGGGCTAATTCCTGGAATATCGGCCAATGTCCACCCAATGGCCTTCTTGTTCTTCCTCAGAACTTCTAAAAGCTTGGCTTCCTGATCAGAATTGAGGCTGGAGGAAATGATGACTGGCAATGTTGCATCCCTCCCCAAGTAGGCATACTTTAGGTTCTCAGGAAGTGGTTTGAGTTCCAAAGAAGGTGGCTGCTCAACAGATGGTGCATTGGGAGCAGCCATAGGGTCAAGGACTTTTGCTGAGTAAACAGCTTCACTCTCACTATCACTTTCACTATCATCCTCACCCTGCAAGGTTAAATCCAAAAACTCAGAACAAACAGAACATGGGTTAGTGTTAGTGCAGTTAGTACAAGTATACACATCATCAAAACCAGAAATAACAGGAAAATCAGAAATAAGGTCATCATGAGTGTCCTCAATGAGCTCAGACAGCAACTCTAAGTGGAATACAGAGTGCTCCTCTACTGGGTGCTTCATAGCATCAAAAATCTTGAATTTGGCCACAATACCACCAAACTCCATAGACATAGTCCCATCATAAACATCAATCTTGGTCTTGGATGTCATCATGAATGGTCTCCCCAAGATTATGGGTGATCTCTTGGATCGAGTCTCTCCGCCATATCTAGTATATAGTAGTCTGCATGGAATATCATATCATCTACTTGGACTATGACATCATCTACCATTCCCATGGGTCAGCACTTGGTCCTATTAGCCAACTGGATGGTCGGACACTGTATCTGCAATGGCCCCGGATCAAGGTTATTAAAGATGGAGGTAGGCATGACATTGATTGATGCTCCCAAGTCCAACATGCAGTTCTCAAACTTCTTGTCCCCAATAGTGCATGGGATAGTGAAGGTGCCTGGATCCTTGCACTTCTGTGGCAGTACTTGATTAGGGGCTATAGAAGCAACTCTCTCTATCTTTGACTGGATAAGCACTGAGACATTCATTCCCAAGTCAACCCTCTCATTAGTCTTCATCTTCCTCTTGTTAGTGCATAGGTCCTTGTAAATTTAGCATATCCGGGCACTTGCTTGATCACATCCAACGGTGGAATATTAATGACTACTTTTCCGAAAACATCAAGAATCTCCTTCTCTTTATTTTCACCACCAATCTTCAAATTTTTCTGAATTCTATGTGGGAATGGAATGGGTGGTCTATACACTCTCTCAGTTTCAACTTCAACCACAGGCTCAGGAGTAGCCTCAACAGTAGGCTCAGGAGTAGCCTTAACAGTTTCTTCATCCTTTCCAGAAGTGGCCTCAACAACCTTTCCAGATCTCAGAGAGATGACACTCACATTAGGGTTGGAGGCATTAGGATTTATCACTGGCTGTGCAGGCAGCTGGTTTGTCCCTTGACCTTGTTGTATGCTATTCATGGATGTAGCCAACTGTCCAATCTGAGTCCTCAAATCTTGAATACTAGCATCTGTCCTCTGCTGAAACTGTACACTAGATGCAGCCATTTGCTTTACCAAGTCTTCTAATGATGGTCCAGAAGGTGCAGAAGTGGTCACTGGAGGATGATTCTGAGGTGCCATCGGCTGTTGTTGGGAAGAGTTCCCATACCGCAGATTAGGGTGATTTCTCCAGCTAGGATGGTACCTATTAGTAGAGAGGTCTGGAATGCTGTACCGATTCTGACTGCCTCCTTGATTATAGGGGTTCACTGCATAAGCTTGAGGTACTTCACTGACAAACTCTTCTCTCTGGATCGGGCATGGATCAAATGGATGCTCAGGTGCATTGCACATGCTACATAACTTTGCAGGCTGAACCTTGTCTATTGCCAATTGTCTTACAAAGGAAGTCAGCTCATCCAATCTATTCTCAAGGGCGGCCTGGTTGGAAGATGAACTATGAATCTCATGCACACCTCTTGGCTCAACTGAATTTCTTCTTGTAGAAAACTGCTGGGAATTCAACGACATATTCTCAATAAGTTGCTTAGCAGCAGCTGGGGTTTTATCAACTAATGCTCCCCCACTAGCAGTATCCAACTTATTCCTATCCATAGGCAACAATCCTTCATAAAAGTATTGGATCAGGAGTTGTTCAGATATTTGATGCTGGGGGCAACTAGATACCAAATGTTTGAACCTTTCCCAGTATTCAGCTAGTGACTCGTTCCCTTGCCTTATGCCACATATCTCTTTCCTTATGGAAGCAGCTCTTGAAGCAGGAAAATACCTTTCTAGGAACACCCTCTTCAAATCATTCCAAGTGGTGATGGAGTTAGGCTCAAGGTACAATAGCCAATCCTTTGCAGCTCCTTGGAGTGAAAATGGAAAAGCCTTCAGCTTGATACTGTCCTCAGTGACTCCCTCTGCTCTCGAGGTTGTGGAGCATACAACTTGGAATTCTTTCAAGTGCTTGTGTGGATCCTCACCTGCAAGACCATTAAACTTGGGCAACAGGTGAATAAAACCAGATTTCAGTTCAAAAGGGGTGTCAGCACCAGGATAAGAAATACATAATCCATTATAGTTGACATCAGGGGCAGCAAGCTGCCTTAATGTCCTCTGGTCTCCCATGTTTTCAAAAGCAGTTTTAAAATTGGAATCACTACTAGTGCTAGCCCGAAATTCCCTACGGAGTGTGTGCAATGTTCTTTCAATTTCCGGGTCAAAATCACACAGTTCAGGGCAATGAGACCTAGTAGCCAGACCAATTCAAAACAGAACAGAAAATAAAAGAAAGAAAAGAAAAGAAAATAAAACAAATTGCGAAAAATAACAACTCAGAGTCCCCGGCAACGGCGCCAATTTTTGGTCGCGCTGTCGCGCACGCGCCAAATAGGACGAGCGGGTTTAAAACTGTAGTCTAGTGCGACAACTCGGATGTCGTCTCTCAAGGACTCTGAGAATATTATCTTTCACAAAAATCAGTTTTGGGGGGGTTTGGATTGGAGTGCAAATAAGAAACAAACAAAACAGAGCAATCAAAAACAGGGCAGTTAAAAGGAAATTATCAATTATCAAACAACGATTAATCTACTGTCAAGAATTCCCAACTATCCTTGGTTAATGTAAACCCAAGCCCTAAGCAGATTCTAATCCCCTTTCGATTCTGAATAACAACTAACAACGTAATTGCTACTATGGATGCAAATTCCTATTCCCGAAATAACAAACGGGATTAAGCTCTCATGATCAAACGATCATGAATGAACACACGCGAATTAACAAACGCGATTATGTATAGGAAATTAACATCACTGAAACAAATCAATACAATATTACACACTCCTGAAATAACAAACAGAAATATGAAATATGGTATTGAAAAGGGAAAAGCAGTTAAAATAGGGATTACATAACCTCAAGTATATAGGATCCTCAAACAGTAGACTAATCCTAGGACTTAGTGCTCCATGGCAAAAACGAAATCACAGAGAAAAATGTATATCAGAAAATTGGAGAAGCAAAAGTTTTTACAAAATGTTCAGAACAGCCTTTTATACAAATTCAGAATTCAGATGGCTCGCGAGGCGAACAAACATTCGCGAGGCGAATTTCATGCAGAGTCAGCAACCTTTGGCATTCTCGCGAGGCGAAATACTTTCTCGCGAGGCGAGGATATGAAGAGTTTTCTCCTTACGCCCGTTATGGCCATCAGGGCCTAACCGTGATGCTCTCTGACTTCCAGATTCGCGAGGCGAAGGGATGCTCGCGAGGCGAGACTCTTCAACTTCAAAACTGCCACGGCCAAAACCTTCAACACGGGCAAGCCGTGATCGTCTCTGACTTTTTCAGGTTTGCAAGACTCGCGGGGCGAGACCTTCTTCGCGAGGCGAACCAGAGACTTAGCAATTTCTTGGAACAGTCAGGCTTCGGGGTCGCGTGGCGGCGTGTCCTTCTTCGGGGCGAATCCCCTGAACTTTATTTTCTCAGCTTCTACTTAACCTGAAAGTAAGGAAATAACCATAAGTGTATTATTTTGACTTAAAACTAGCTAAATTAACTTAAAACTACTCTAGAGACTCAAAACCTTGCTTGAGGACAATCTAATCTAATTTGGGTGAAAATACGATATAATTTGCACAAAACCTTGGTCATACTAGCTATAAAACTAGATGAGCCAGAGGCTTATCAATAATCAAACAGGTCATCTTTGCCGCCTCGGAGAGGATCCTGTACACCATGGTTGAATATTAGAAATTCATTAGATAAAACTAAAGGATGGCACATTGGTTGTAAACTTCGGATGATTATTTTACCAATATATTTATTTATCAAATAAGAAAGTGACAGCTATACTTTACTAACATCTATTAAGATATTTCGCTATCACATAATATTTGATCAATATTAGACCCGTAATGGGTGCACACCTGAAATTTCCATCAAATGCAAAATAATAGTACGAGAGTGAAGTTAGAAATTATCTGTATACTAGAGAGCTAGATAGGCTCTGCAAATTTGGATAACATTTTGTAAAATAAAAAAATTCTAAAAAAATCAGTTCTCCACTTTTAATCAGAAGCTGAAATGAGTAGATTATGGGGAAAATCAGTTTTGAGAGATGCAATGAAGAGAGGGAGTGAAAAGTGTCAAACACAAAATAAATATAAAAAACTAGAAAAACAATTTTTTGTGCAATCTTAAAATCAATTTTTTTTTTCAAAAACTTATCTAAACATAAAAGTTCAAAGGTCATGCATAGCCAACTTTAAGCATTAGAAACGGAATCAGTCTGTATAAGACTGAAGGGAGATCTATTCTAGTCTATCAGTCTAAAAAAATTTAAATTTTTAGCTCTGCATATTGATCCTCTCTCGGCTATACTTATAGTATAGATATAATTGAAAGTTGAAACGCCGAATTCAAAAAACTGCACTATAGATAGTATTTTAGTGTATTATTAAGAGCACTAAAATTTGAAATAAAAGGCAAAAAGAAATTGGCATCATTTTTCACATACCTGGAGAAACAAATTTGTATGAGTTTTCCCATCACATAGAATAAGCTCAGCTCTTGCCCCTGCCTTCTTAAGAGCATTAGCAAACCTTTCACTGTAAACAATCAAACATTAATATCAAAGAGTGAAACAAAAGCCACTGACACCTTGACAGAAATACTTGAAAGTATAGCAAAGAAAAAAAAAAATCAAAGTTTGAGATTTCATTTATAAGAGTAGACCATTCCATCACGGTGTTTTGTTCATACAAATAAGACAAATACCGTAGAAATGAAAGGATGACCTACAATGTCATCTAACCCTTTAGTAACTTTCTTCAAAACAAATATACAAATGATGAATTTCAAGCCAATACACTTACCTAGCAACTGGTGGTATGGAATAATCATCAGTTCCATGGAATAGAATTATAAGGGGCAAGAGATGAATGGAATCCTTGATGCATGGATCTTGAATTTTGATTTCAGGTGAAAATTTCTTCAGGGAGTGTTCACCCTCCATTATGCTGCAATCAAAATCACAGTTATAAAGAGGGGAAAAAACACTAAAGCCTCACATTGACAATGAAACTTATTTGGGACACACCTTAAAAAAATCGAACGATGCAAGCCACGATTGTGGAAGTGATCAATTAAATCCGGTAAGTTGTATCTGTAGACATATTTTGAAAGGGTTAATGGATGATCCTTCGAAATATATAGGTCAATTTATAGATGCACATAATTCAGAAGCACCGTTGTCAGTTACCAAATTTCTGCACACCAAACAAGACTGAAATCACTCTTTTTCACACCATACAAGAGGCTAAACATTAGGATAAGAGACTCCACCAATTTTCCCATCATTATAAGCATATAGATTAAAAATTTTTCTGCATCTGCATTAAGCGGGTGCACTTTCCAAAACCGGGTTTTATGGACATAACCTTGTACATTAGAAACCATCAGATTGATAAATTAGTGATAAATTAGCAAGCATGAAAAGTATGAAAACATTGCAATGTGTTAAGAGCTTTTGGTTATTTTTGAATATATATTCGAGATTTGAAGCCTTTGCCCACACAAGGAAAGGAGTGTCAAAATAAGCTTCAGAGAAACAACCAACAATGGTGACCGCATCTAAAAGGTAGAAAACTTCTAACATATAGATGACGATCTGATCGTAAATATAGCACAAGCTTTGCAAGTTAAATCTAACAAATATGTTATACACCCGATAATGTAGAAAATATGTTTGTTTCCACCCTATGCATTACGATAGACTACAAAAGAAAGCTCAATTACCTAGGAATAACTCTATTACATTCTACGCTACAAAACATTTTAAGTAATTATGAATATGCATATCTTAAGTGTGATGAGCTCTGTTTTTTACATTTTAAAAAATAAAAACATATAATTAAACATGAGATGTGCACCACCAAATAACTATTTAAGTTTAGGAAAATGACACAGAAACCCTT
The DNA here is from genome assembly GCA_030762895.1 of Sophora flavescens. Taxonomy (NCBI): domain Eukaryota; kingdom Viridiplantae; phylum Streptophyta; class Magnoliopsida; order Fabales; family Fabaceae; genus Sophora; species Sophora flavescens. Next base: position 38,700,660 of record CM061062.1, on the reverse strand, counting down.
GCGGTTATTCAAATAGACTATTTAATGCACCCAATTTGTCCATCAGAACAACAAATTGACCAAAGTAAACTATAGATTCAATCTTGCACTGCTTGAACTGAACTAGGTACCTGTAATCAATGGTTGCCACTATAATGTCTCTTTCTGCCAACTGTAGTCCCAAAAGAAAGAGGAAGGTGATAGATACCAAGAATCTGATAATCATAATCGTATATGTGTACTTAAGTCATAAGGGGGAAAAATACATGATCGTTAGAACTAAACCATGCATTCCAATTAGATTTGTTTGGTTTAGATTGGCGGGTCGACTCAAACCAATTTACACCCCAAATAAAAAGAAAACGAAAGAGAAGGAGAGAGAGAAAGAGAGAGAGAAAAAGGGAAAAAAAGACAAATGGAAAAAAGAAAACAAAAAAGAAAAAGAAAGAAATTAAGAGGAAGAACTTGTAAAAGAGTAAGAAACCACACATACAAGATATAAACATGATTAAATTGATACAAGATAAATTTTAAAAGGGCTTAACGAACTTTTTGGTCCTGGAAAATATGGTCGATTTTGGTTTTCGTCCCTACCATTTTTTTTCTTTGCATTCGATCCTTTCAATTTTTTAAGTTTTGCATTTAGTCTCTTCCATCAAAAACGTCCGTAAACTGCTGACATGTCTAATGGAGATGCCAGTTCAGCATGTCACATGGCATCAAATTTAATATTTTAATGCCACATGGCAATTTCGGAAAAAAATATTTTTATTTTTAATTATTGAGTATTTTATTTTAAAAATTATCAATAATAATATAATTTTTTTATTTTTTTACCTATTTTCTTCTTCTTCCCCTTTTTTCCTTCCATCTCCCAACCCCTTCTCCATGGCAGAATCACAGAACACCCATCTTCAACCCATCGTCATACCACCACCACCTAACCCATCATCATCCCACATTGCCCTCTCCAACCTCCCCTCCCTTCCTATTTCATTGTCGCCATGGTCCTCTCTCACCTCGCCCACGGCCTCTCGGATCTGGATTGTCTGACGTTGTGGCGGGAAAGACCACCACCCCTTGGAAATATGAGTAACCCCCACCCCTTCTTTGGCTATGCCACATAGCATCTTCCCAAAAATGCCTCTTTAGCCATTCTCCACCACCAAGCTTAGACACAAGTCACCAAACTTTTCACCTACAAAAATTCAACTTCACTTATCTTCTTCCATCTCACCTCAAACCCAAAAACACCATTTTTCACAACAACAAAAAAGCAAAACAACCACCATCTATCACCCAACAAAACAAATAAAAAAAAAAAAGAATCACAATCAAGACCAAAGCATCATCTTCATCAGACCACCACAATCACCTGTCACGCCACCTCTGAAACGCCACACATCACCTATCTTCAAATGGTCCCACGAACGATGATGTAGTTTTTCACGAGCAGGAAATGACGGAGATGTTTGTGGGACCTTGCCCTGGTCGTAACCTGCGGTGGCATTAAAATAATATATTTGAATGCCACGTTGAATGTTGACATGGTGATTCCGTCTGCCAGCTAAGCACTTAACGAAGTTGACTGACAGCAGGGACGTTTTGAAAATTTTTAAAAGTTAGAAGTACACAATACAAAGAAAAAAAAAAGACAAGGACGAAAACCAAAAGTGACCTAAATTACAGAGACGAAAAAGTTTATTACGCCTTCTAAAAGTTAAGTTTTACTTTAACAAAAAACGGAGGTAAACAATCAATTTGAATAAAAAGAAAAAGGAAATGCAATATGAAATTAAAATATTAGATTTTCTATAAATTAAATATTTAAGATCTTTCAAATTAATTTAAATTTAGAAAGTGTTATAAATTCATAATAAAAATTTACTTTAAACATTAAATTATTATTTTTCCTCCTTTAATTAATTAAACTACTAAAATAAAAATTCATTCAATGTAAAATATTAATTATTTCTTCTTTTTTTCGTAAATAATAATTAATGACAATGAATCAAATATGATAACAGCGAGCTTACCTATCATAGTGTCACCGTGATAAAATAATTATAATAAAAATAATGATTTAGTGGTGAGTTTGGTAGAAGATTTGGTAAGAATGAAAATATAAATTGCAATGAAAACTCACCAATGATAATTCAATTGTATCAAATCGAGAATGACGATGATTTTTTCAGATGAGATGGTGATAGAAGTGTTGGAGAGGTTGCCAGTGAAATCGTTGACAATATTCAAATCTGTTCATCGATCCTGGGATGCCCTCTTCAAAACTCCCAGCTTTATGACTAGGCATATGCAAAGACAGAGTGAAAGATCAGATAATCATGTCACGATCTTTGAAAACTTTGTCACTTTGATACCTCGTGTAAGACTACTCATCTGCAATGAGCCACCTCACTTTGAGATTCAGGATCTACAACACCCTTTCCATCTCCCGACAACTCTAGTTCCTTGGAGCACATTTCGTCGCATGGGCATCACAATGGTGTTTTTTGCATAGAAGGATTCTTTCAAAATAGTGGTGGGATTTTTCAGACAATTCTATGGAATCCGGCCACCACACATATCAAAGTTGTTCCCCCACCTCCTGAAAAACCATCTAGTGACCATAATATTTCCTATACAGGTTTTGGGGCTGAACCTAATACCTTGAATGACTTCAAGATCATCAAGCTTTACCTTATGTTCAATAATGAAACTGGGCTTCTTACTCCTTTAGCACAGGTATACAATCTTCGTGCCAATTCTTGGGAAGTTATTCATAATGCTTTTACTGATGATACTATTGGTGATATTACTACTACGGGTCGATGCCCCTTTTATGCAACTTCTCTTGCTAGTCACTGGTTGTCTTCGGACCACACATACATCCTTTACTTTGACTTTAGCTACAACCAATTTCGAAAACTCGACACCCCACCAGTAGCAAACAATCGCAATGGTTCTCTTGTTGAGGCTGATGATGGTTCTGTTGCATACAAAAAACTTATGAGTTCTTGTCAGATTGAGATCTGGATTTTTAAACATGATCGTTGGACCAAAAATTATAACATTGAGCCACTTGATTTAGGTGTTCGTGTCTATGCTGTTTGGAAAGGTGGTACTGAATTTCTTGGAGGATCTCCTTTCGATCATCCATTGGTGTTATACAACTCCGATGCCCAGCCGATACTATTGGAAATATTACTACTACGGGTCGATGCCCCTTTTATGCAACTTCTCTTGCTAGTCACTGGTTGTCTTCGGACCACACATACATCCTTTACTTTGACTTTAGCTACAACCAATTTCGAAAACTCGACACCCCACCAGTAGCAAACAATCGCAATGGTTCTCTTGTTGAGGCTGATGATGGTTCTGTTGGTTATGTTGCATACAAAAAACTTATGAATTCTTGTCAGATTGAGATCTGGATTTTTAAACATGATCGTTGGACCAAAAATTATAACATTGAGCCACTTGATTTAGGTGTTCGTGTCTATGCTGTTTGGAAAGGTGGTGCTGAATTTCTTGGAGGATCTCCTTTCGATCATCCATTGGTGTTATACAACTCCGATGCCCAGCCGATACACACTTTCGAAATTTACCCTGATCTGTATTTCTTCATTCATAAGTATGTAGAAAGCCTAGCTCCCTTATCTATCAATCAAGCTAGCTAGGACACTAGGATGGTCCATAATATGTATCTCCATATAGTTGCTTATTCTTCTCATTAAGTGAGAACAACAATAACGATTATGCATGCTACTACCATACTTTGATGAGACTTATCATTGTATGTTTGCTTATGGTGATATCATTGAAATAAATTGACTTTTGTTGTTATTAAATTTTAATTATGCATGTCATTCATGTTTTTCTTGGCATTGTAATCCATGAAATTATAGAAAACTGTTTTATGAGAAGATGTTGGAATTTTCCTTTGGTCGGGTTGATTTCTTCTCTCTTGTAGATTACATGAGTGAGCCAGGTTTTAAATAAGTTTGATAGTTTAAAAATGTGTTATTATACACATGTATAAGCCAACAAGTAGTTGTAATAGAGAAATGATGCATCATTCTATCGTATCAACTAACAAGGGTGAAAACATTTAGTAAAAGTGAAATCATTGTGCTAACCATATAAGTTCGACTATTTTACGTTGCTTGAAAGATGTTGGTTCTGGTGTCGTACAAATAATTAAGATACCAAGCATTCTTAAGATGTACTGAGAAATGGCCTATGCTACATTGTCACCGTGCATATCAAGTGGCAAGGGTTTGACTTATTGTTCATCTTTCCATTATCTCACATTCTCATCAATCACTTTTGAAAACCACTACTATGGATTTGTATGAAGGATGTATCTATCTATATGAAGTATTCAGCAATGTAAATGTTCAAATTGTGTTCTATTGAGAAGCGTGTATACATATGAATAATGTGTGGTGATTGTCAATTTATTATCATCTTTTTAATTTGTATAAATGTAGAGACTTTAATGCACACTGGGTATAGATTTCCCAAAAGGAATCACCCACTTTACATGGTATCTAGAGCCTTCTTTTTCTTTCCCATCCTTTTAACAAATAAAAAAATACTTTTATTTTCCCTTTTTTCCTTCCCAAAAATTTTATAAGAAAGGATAGTGTGATCTCATATTAGGAAGCCCGAATTAAGTTGTCGTCAAGTGATTCTCGCAAGCTCCTTGTGGAATTTGATTGGTCATGGTCAACAGCTCTAGGAGGAGGATCAACAGTGATGACTCAATTGTAGTTTAATTGGTTTGTGTGGTGTTTAATTAAGCAAATTTCTAGGACCCACAAAAGTCGAGCTATCTCTTTTCTAGAACATTCTAGGATGTCCAGAATGTGGTAGGTGTGTCAGCGGTTGGTTCCCAAAGTGATGTCTCCACGACAAGGTTGGGCTATCTATCCTTCCCACTCATTGGGCTTTTTCTTCATTGGTTTTAGCTACCCTTTTTATGGTTTAGAGGTATTCATGACGATAACTTGGAGACTATCGGCAAGGACCACTAGTAAAGGACCTACGATGCTATCTACTTTCCGAGTGTCTCTTGAATGGATTTTATTTAATTCTAAAATCACTTATGGGAAGTTGAATGATGATGAAAATAATTATCCCAATTGGAAGAAGGTGATTGACATATATATTTAAAATTTCATGTCAAGGAAGATCACCTGACTCAAGATCATTCACCAAATATGGCTTCTAAAGACTCGTGCATAGGGAGGTTATGCAACTGTACACATAACATTATAGGACCTTAAATTATCAGGTTGATGATATTCCTAACCACTATGACACTATAAGGGAGTTATGTCTATATCTTCATTCCTTATTCTCTAGGTCTTAAGGTTTATCCCTTCTATATGTCAACACCCGGGATCTTTGTCATGCCAATGAAAAGAAACAATCACTTGTTGAGCACTAAACTAAGTTCAAATGTCATTTTAAAGAGTTGAATACCCTACTTCTAATCTATTTATCTATTTATACTATATAAATTCTGAAGCGAGCTCTCTAGTACTGTCACTTCAGCAAGTCTGATGATACGCATCAACAAACCAATATGGAACCATGCTCTATAGTGGATGAGTCACCATATGACACATGCCAAATTCTAGAATATTCCTATTCTGTTAGAACATTGCCAATTTATATTTTGCTGTTAAATTTCCTTAACTTTCTGTGATGCTCCAAACAATATGGTGTAGCAACTTGGCTCATGATTCTCACTTATAGGAATGGCTTTTAGCTATAAATAGCATTGCTAGTAATGAAAGAGGCTAGAGAAGAATTAATCAAAACTTTCCTTGTTTCCCTTCTAATTTATCCCTTATTCTTATGGAGCTCCTCCTTGCTCGAAAAGGAGTCGTATCATTGGAGCTTTCATTTCGATCTCATTCCCGCTGAACTGCGGTTGAAGATGAAGATGGAGATTTTGATTTTTGATGGAGAAGAAGATGCCTGCTGTTGGGTGCTTTGCACCGAGAAACTCTTCAAAGAGTGCGGCACACCAGAGGAGATAAAGGTAACAGCGGCTATGGCGACACTGAGAGGCCACCCGCTCCACTGGTGGAGCTGGTGGTCTCAGCGTCACCCAGAGCCCAGTTGGGACAACTTCACCACTGTTTTTTTGCAACATTTCGAGCGTGAATCGCGACATCTTTTACCTGTATTCGAGGAGGAAGAGGAACTTGAGTGAGAATTACAACAGTCGGTGCAATGTGATAGTGTTGGAACACCATGAATGGAAGCTACAATCAATGTTTCAGCTCTTGAATGGCGGAGGGGAGATGCAAACCCACTCTTGGGTAAGAGCCTTCAACTCATCTTTCATTCTCTCCCTCTGTCGCTATTAGCGTACCCAGAACCTCCCTGTGATACCGGTAACCATACCCCTAATGCTGTCTCCACCACCATAGCAGTTGAGCCACTAGAGACCAACCATCGCCTATCACCGCCGAAACCACCAGAAACCAACCACCCCCCATCACCCCTGAAACCACCACCACCGGAACCACCAGAGACCAACCACCTCCCATCGCCGCCGAAACCACCACCACCAGAAAACAACCACCTCCCATCGCCGCTGAAACCATCACCACCGAAACCACCGGACCCACGATCTAGGCCATTAACATAAAACAGAATCCATGTGCTACACATCAATACCCAATACCCAATACCCCATCAAACCGTTGCCACCACAGAAACCTCTAGACATTATTGTTGTTCCGCCATTACCGGTCATGACGCCGGAAACACCTGACAAAGCTACCGTTCCGTCGCTGCCACCGCCTAAACCTCCATATCTCGGTTTTGTGCGACCCGATTCCACCATGCCTCAACCACCACCAGAACCTCCAGACACCAAGCCAACTCCGGCCTCACCGTCGAAACTACCGCCACCACACGCCGTCATTGTGTGCGATCCTCGTGGTGTGTTGCTTGCAGCTTCGCCCCTTGGTGCCGTCGTAGAGCAGATGATGAAGGGGGCGACCGAGCGTGGGCAGTACGGGGTGGTTCGAAACTCTGCCAAGCCTCCGCCGCCACCAAAATCGCCAGATGCGAGCTCATCTCTGGTGGTCAAAAGTGGAGCAGTGTTTCTGTTGCCTCTACAGAGACCCATCATGAAAGAGGAGAAGGTGCCAACAGGGGCAATTTGGGAAAGAGACCAAAGAAGTTCAATAATTAACCTAATGGGCCGGACCCATTTAATGATGGGAGGACAAAAGAATAACAGAAGTGCTATCAGGAATTTTTCTCATATTTGGCTTCCCTATTATCATGTTCTCCCCACTTCCGAGAGGCATTTCTGGTAACAGACTTTTCTCTGATGGGTTCTTTCTCAGGAATAATGGCTACGATTTCTTAGATCAAAGTCTCAGGCCACAAGATATTACTTTGTGTCTATTGAGGATGAAATTTTGGATTTCTGACAGATGTTTTCTTGATAGGATGATGAAGGGATTGAGGAGGTAATCCAAATTTTCTAAGTATTGAAGATATTTGGTTTGACAAGAAAATACAGTTCGACAGAGGAAAAGATTCGACAATCAAATTCCTGACAAAATAATAAAGAAAGACTTAGTCGAAGGAAGAGTCGTCAAGAGAAATAGAAAAGTGAAGAAATTGGTTAAGTATCCAATCCAACGAAAGGTACCAATACAAGTTGTCAAGCAGTTCAAACCGTCGAAGATAAGAAAATTGACACGGTCAAGTTCAAGACATTGAGCAGGTTGTGGGATTGCCTGACAAAATAGTTTAAGTATAAAACTTAAGAGAATTGCCAAAGGCATGTGGCAGTCATTTAGATAGGGAGTTATTTCTAGGTAATTATTTTATTTGCCTATAAATACTAGCAATCACAATGGAATAAGGGTCGGTTTCTTGATACACATCCTACACATCTCGATCACACAACACATTGACGGATAACATTCAAGTATTCCCTCCACCCATCTTATTTCAATTGAATATGAAAATCCAGCGCAATACTGGTTATGTTCTTCGAGTTCTTTACTTGTTCTTCATTATTTCCAGTATTTCTTTTAAGTTATTCATCTAAGTTCTTTCACTTTCCGCAAGTAGTATTGTCTAGATCTTATTTTCTTCAACCCTTCTTTTGAATTTTTGTTCTTAGATTTTACTTTACTTAACCTCTCTTTTCAAGACTTTTGTTTCTTGATCGTTATAAACTGAGTTCAATTAGGAAGTTATTTTCTACAATAAGAACTACTTTCATATCTTTAATTTTAAAGTTCCCCTTTCTATTCTTCTTTTAAATGCATGCAGTTTCATTGTCTAGTTTCCTTGTTGACAACAATCTTAAACACCATTTTCAAACTCATAAACTTATCATAACATTGAGTCTTTGCCAGTATATTACTAGATTTGACTAATTTGAAAATTTATACCTGGTAGACATTACCTTCAAAATAGCTCATTCCTGTTGAGATTACCGTATAACTCATATGTCCCACACTCGTTTGATCTCTAATTATTTGTCACAAAGGAATTTTGGTTAGAAACCAAAAACCAACGTTAACAAATTGGCACGCCTGGTGGGACGAGTTTAGAGTAACTCGTATAGTATCACGAACTCTGACATTCAAATTTATTGTATGTGTCTACGGAGTGGGAGAGTGATTCAAACGTCATCTAATTCCTAAAACTCTGTGAATATGAGTAGTTCAAGTAATGCAGGTGTAGTCAGCATTGACGCCGCTGTGTCAACGGTAGATGCTAATCCTATAACCACTATTGTGCCAGTTGATATTATTCCTGCAACCATGGTTAACGCTACTAATGCAGGAAATAATAGCACTAATAGTCTAGTGTCGAGAATAGGCGTTTCCTATGCTCAAGTTGTCAGTAGGCTTGACGAAGTTGGCCAAGGAACACTCCCATCACCAACTTCCCCAGTTTTACAACAAATAAATCCGCCAACTACCGGATTGTCTCCACGGAGTGTTGTGAATTCAAACCCCAAGAGGGACTACGCAACCTCTGCCACAACCTTTGTAGGGAATGCCATACGGTTCGACCACTATCAACCCAAATACCCCATTTGCATACATACCATATCCAAATGGAGTAACGACGGGCGCCCATACATCTGGACAGGCATGACCATCGACTGGGGGGCAAATCCCTAGTCAAGCGAATGGCATAACAGGGTCAGTGGTGATGACCCATACTTGACAAGAGCGTCCAGTAGTAAGGCCACGAGTATCCCCACTTAGACATCCACCGCAAAATATTGTGGGCCTGTCAGAGGCTACATTAGCCAATGTTCGACAACAAATTGAATCTAGTAACTTTGACATGGTGAATGCATTTACTCAGCAAATAGGTACAATGATTATGCCATTAATGGAAAACACAAATAATGCATGCATGACATTGGCAAATGAGATACGTAGGTTAAATAGAGCCTTGGGTGTGTTGGCCCCAGGTGACAACCAAAATGCCAATAGAAATTCCAATAGAAGTGTCAATAGGAATGTCAACCACGGTCAGATAATCAACCACAGGTTGAACAACCACAAGTTATCCAACTTGGTGGATCCGAACAAGATGACAAGTGGCCATAGCCCTATCGTCGAGTCCCTTTGAGACGTGGAAATGTACACATTCTTCAGCCAGAGGAAGACGAAGACTTTGTCATAAACCAGGGTGCTCTTGGAGCGCTTCGTCAAAATGTTCTAAACCAGAATGTTATCCAAGTTGTCGAACAAGCATTGAATAGGTTTGGTTTTAACATAGGTTTTTCCAATCAGCCATTTTTTACATCAGCATTTCCTGACTGGGTCCAACAGGCAGAAATGCCTCGAGGATACAAAATACCCAAATTGTCAAAATTCTCGGGGGAAAGTGGAGAGTCAACCGTCGAGCACATTGCCCGATATATGATCAAATTAGGAGATTTGTCTTTAGAGGAGGGACTAAAAATGAAGTTCTTTCCTAGTTCATTAACTAAGAATGCTTTTCTTGGTTTTCAACTCTGAGACCTAATTCCATACATTCCTGGAATCAATTAGAGAGGAGCTTTCATGATCAATTCTTTAGGGGTGATTTAAAAATTGGGTTGACAGACTTATTCGGAATTAAAATAATGAATCACGAGTCTGTCGATGATTACCTTGCCCGATTCCGTCAAATGAGGAGTCATTGCTTCACCCCTATCCCTGAGGCAGAAATACTGAAGATTGCTACCGGGGGTCTAGATTATCACATTAGGAAGAAATTGGTCAACCAACACCTAATTGATCTTGCCCAGTTGGGTGACAAAGTCTGACAAATTGAACAACTGAAGGGTGAAAAGGTTTTCAAGTAGAGGAAATTCCTCAAAAGGTAAATGATTAATTTTGTCGGATTTAGTGATTCCGACGAAGAGGGCAATAATTCTGAAGAATATGAGGTAGACTATGTTGAATTGAAAACTGGTCCCCTTTATACATGTCAAGTCTTGAGGCCTGCAAGGGCCAGAGAAAGGATTCCTTTCATCAATAAGAAAGTATATACATTTGACGAGACCAAAGCCGACCCAATATTTGACATATTGCTCAAAGATAAGTAGTTAAAGTTGTCAGATGATCATAGGATATTGAAAGCCCATGAAATAAAAGATCGGAAGTATTGTAAGTTTCATAATACTTTTGGTCATGTAACTAACGATTGTATGCATTTCAGGGACATCATTCAGAAAGGTTTGACAGAAGGAAGACAAAAGTTTTCAGACAAGAAACCAGACATGAAGATTGATACAGAACCATTCGGTCCTGAAGTTAACAAAACTAACCACCAAGTCCCTATGGGAATAGGCATGGTCAATATAAGAGCTGGACAAAATATTCAGATGGACCTGACAGATTCATTTGATATCTATCCAAAGCCAGGGGAACCGCTTTTTGACTTCATGACATGCAATAAATCTTGTGGTATCTTCAAAGTTTACCCAAAATGTGAAGGCTTTTATGATGATGCTGCTGCCAAGAAGGCAATGAGGCAGAAAACAGCATCATATCACCCACAAGACAGAACTGAGTCTCGTGATGGTAATAGTCAAGGCAGGTTCTCGCACCCGAACAACCATGCTGGGTCTCCCAATGTGCACAGGAATACTACACATGTTGTTAACAGGCAAACAGGTAGTCATCAGCAACATACGTATCAGACAAGACCTAGACAAAACAACATTGGAGGTTGGCTTGAAGAGCTAGTCAGAGAATCAGTGAGGAGTAACCGGTCTGTCGGCAGAGGTTTCAATTCTGTCAGGACCAGGAAACCCCCGTCCAATGTAACGGTGAATCGATGGGTAAGAAATTCTGCTATGGCCTGCTATCCCAAATTACGAAACCAGAAATGGGTTATAAAAAATAAGTTCAACAATCACAATCCACCCTTCTGGAATGAGGATTACCGAATGGGGCAATTATCTCAAAACACTCAGATGACAGGACCTGGTTTGTCAGGACCATCAAGTCAGCCAACTATATCTAAGAGTCAAAAGAGGAGGCTACAGAGGCTCCGACAGGCTCAAAAGAAGAAGCTTGCCAAGCAAGAGGGCATCACCATAAAGGAAATGCCTTCAGGATACTGGTTGTCTGGTAGCAGTGACTGACAACATAGCTGACAAGAGTGGAGATACCAAAATGAAAAGAGTGATAGAGACCCATCCCATGGAAGTTGATACGATGGGGCCTATTAATCAAGCCAGGCAGAATAAGCCTATGTCACATGTTTTTGTAGAGAAGAAGAAGGACTTAGAACAGACATCACCACGAACAAGATCAACAGGCAAATGGCCTACCGGGCTGGTAGACATGGAAAGGGTTGGAGGACTCGAGAAAGAGTTTGAGGCAAGAAATGGAAAAACGAAAATTGGCAACGTTCAAGCCTGAGTGCGATTTAACCAAAGAAGAAGTGTCTTTCGATGCTGTCGACGAGGCATTGAATGATCCAAAATATGATATAAACATCAGTAAAGACATGGACATAAATAGCAAAAAATAAAGATCTAGCTTACATCATTGAGGCACTAGATAATTGTGGTGCAGGAGTGTCCCGATCACCGTCAGATGGGTCAGGATCAAATGACGAAAGTGATTTAAAAAGAAATCATGGCAGAATGGTTGGAGGTGCGTTTTTGGATGAAGATCCAGTAAATGAAGTCTTACTGGAGCCAGGTGTGAGAATGAAGATAGGATTGATTTCGTTTATCCCAGCAGAATATGATGGATATCTCGAAGTTGATATCTCCGACGATGATGATGTTGTCAACAATGATAGAGATCCCGGTGATTTTTGGACGTATGTCCAAGAAAACTTGGTTACTGTGTTTGATAACGTGGCCCAGTTGGAAAAGCCAACCGATGAGCAGAAGAACCATTTAAGTCCATTGCATGTGAAGTCCGTAATAGATGGAAGATCTACCAACAGGGTTTTAATTGACGGGGGAGTTGCTGTGAATCTGATGCCAAGAGCAATGTTCAAAAAGCTAGGGAAGGATCAGTCGGATTTAATTCCGACAGATATGGTAAATCAACGATTTTGGTGGCAAAACTTCTCCGTCAGATGGCGTCATTTTTTTGAATATTCAAGTTGGCACCGTCGAAAGGATGACACTGTTTGTGATAATCCCCGCTAAGTCTAGCTACAACCTATTACTTGGCAGGGATTGGATTCATGCTGTGGGAGAAATTCCGTCAACAGTGCATCAGAAAGTAATCTTGTGGAATGCATAAGATCAGGTAGAAATAGTCGAAGCAGATGACAGCGCTTGTTATGTTCAGAAATTACATGTTGCTTTCAAGGTATATTCACCAAACGTCAGACCTATAACTGCCAACGAAGGGGTCATTGACAATGATGCATTGGAAGCGAGTCTTCTCAGTCAATTTTGCGATAAGATAAAGGAAGAGACCGACAAATCTCAATCAAATTCTGACAATAAGCCTTGAAATACAACTGAGAAGATTGTCAGCCTATCTAGCAGACAAAGAAGTACACACTTCAGAAAGTGTGTTAGCGGATTGTATCATTGACGACGACCCTTTGGGTTTTGAAGAGGGAGCCGAAGTTAAGCAAAATGTGGAAGTGGAAGATCCCCTAGAAGAAATAAAATTAGGTATGGAGGAAAAGAAAAGGCCTATCTTTGTGAGTGCTTTTTTGCCAGAGGATTACAAACAAAAACTTGTCAAAATAATTGCAGAGTATAAAGATTGCTTCGCATGGGACTACGATGAAATGCCTGGTTTAAGCAGGGATCTTGTCGAACACCGGTTACCACTCAGGGAGGATTGCAAACCTGTTAAATAGGCGACCAGAAGATTTGCCCCAGAGGTGGTACACTGAATTAAAGAGGAAGTAGAAAGACTGCTTAAGGTAAAGTTCATTTGAACAACCAGGTATGTCGATTGGCTTTCTAATGTAGTTCCTGTTATTAAAAAGAATGGCAAAATGAGGGTATGCATAGATTTTAGAAATCTAAATACAGTTACCCCCAAAGATGAATATCCGATGCCAATAGCCGACATGCATGTTGACTCAGCATCAGGAAATGAAATTTTAAGTTATATGGATGGCCATGCTGGTTATAATCAAATCTTTATAGCCGAAGAAGATGTGTCAAAGACTGCCTTCAAGTGTCCAGGAGCAATTGGGACATATGAATGGATTGTCATGCCTTTCGGTTTAAAGAATGCATGAGCCACCTACCAGCCAGCAATGAATACTATTTTCCATGATGTGATTGGGAAATTTATAGAAGTATATATTGATGATGTGGTTGTCAAATCAAAAACTAAAGATGATCACGTAGAGAACCTGAAGCAAGGGTTTGAAAGGATGAGGAAACACAATCTCAAAATGAACCCAGAAAAATGCAGCTTCGGGGAGTCGGCTGCCAAATTCTTCAACTTTTTAGTTCATAAGAAAGGAATCGAGGTGGACAAAAATAAAGCCAAATCAGTTATGGAAGCCGCAGCACCGAAAAATAAGAAAGAATTACAGTCCTTCCTAGGAAAGGTTAACTTTCTACGAAGGTTTATATCGAATTTGTCAGGAAGAACAAGAGTATTTACACCATTGGTCAAGTTAAAAGCGGAACAACGCTTTGTGTGGGAATCTTGTCATCCAGAGGCTTTTGACCAGATCAAGCAATACTTAGTCAATCCACCGGTCATGATGCCTGTTATGCCTCATCGACCGTTGAAGTTGTACATATCAGCATCTGAAGATACTATAAGATGTCTCTTAGCCCAGGATGACTATGACAATGTCGAAAGGGCCATGTATTATCTAAGCAGAGTTCTCGATGATGCTGAGAAAAGATATAGTGTTATAGAAAAATTATGTTTAGCATTGTATTTTTCATGTTTCAAACTCATATATTATATGTTGCCTTGTAATGTATTAGTAATTTCTAAGACTGGTGTAATAAAGTATATGTTGCCAAAACAGTCCTTAATGGGCGTATTGGTAAGTGAACCATTGCTTTGTCGAAATATTCTTTACAATACGTGCCAGCCAAAGCTGTCAAAGGTCAGGCAGTTGCCGATTTCTTGGTAGAACATCCAGGACTGGATGTGCCAGAAATAAACTTTGTCAGTTTACAACCTTGGAAACTTTACTTTGATAGGTCAAGGCATCAAGGAGGTAGTGGAGTAGGAATCTTAATCGTAACTCCACAAGGAACTCCTACTAAGTTCATGTTTGAGCTTAAATATCCATGTTCTAACAATGAAGTTGAGTATGAAGCTTTGATTGTCGGATTAGAGATACTAGTGGAAATGAAGGCACGAAATGTGCAGATATTTGGGGATTCCCAGTTGGTTATCAAACAGCTTAATCAAGAATTCAAATGTGTCAGTTATAATTTGACAAAATATTGTATCATAGCAAGTAAGTTAATGAGAAAATTCGATGACGTGATTGTCAAGTATATCCCCAGAGAACGGAATCAAGAGGCTAATGAGTTGGCTCAAATAGCTTCAGGGTACAAGATATCTCAAAAGACTTTGTCAGGGTTAATGGAGATTAGAGAATTATTATATCCGCTGGAAGAAAGAGATGTCTTGGTCAATGATGTAACTCTATCTAATGACTGGAGATTACCAATAATTAAATATTTGGAAAACCCAAGTCAGAATTCAGATGGAAAGATAAAATATAAAGCATTGAATTATACTATGCATGGTGGACTATTACATAGAAGGTATGCCGACAGAACTTTGCATAAGTGCCTAAGTGACCAAGATGCTTATTTGGCTTTGTCAGAGGTCCATGAAGGCATATGTGGGGCCCACCAAGCAGGAGAGAAAATGAAATGGGTGCTCGACAGAGTTTGTATTATTGGCCAACTATGGTTAGGGACTGCATTTTGTTTGCCAAGTCATGTGAGCAATGTCAGAAACATGGCCACATACAGAATGTTCTGGCCAGCGAATTACATTCTATAGTCAAACCATGGCCATTCAGAGGATGGGATTTGGATTTAATTGGCCAAATACACCGTCTTCATCAAAAGGACATCAATTCATTTTGGTTGGGGTTGATTATTTTACCAAGTGGGTAGAATCAGTTTGCCTCAAAGCAGTCACCCAACAAGATGTGATTGATTTTATTGAAAATCACATTGTTTATCGGTTTGGAATACTGCAAACCTTGACAACTGATCAAGGATCAGTTTTTACCGGAAAGTAAATCATAGAATATGCCAACTCTATGTATATAAAGATGCTCACATCTACTTCATACTATGCACAAGATAATGGCCAAGTTGAGGCCATAAATAAGATTATTATTGGTCATATTAAAAAGCATGTGGGTTGACAACCTAAGAACTAGCATAACACTCTTGACCAAATACTGTGGGCATATAGGAATTCACCCAGACAGTCGACAGGAACCTCACCATACATGTTAGTATATGGACATGATCCTGTATTGCCTGTCGAAATCAATCTTCAATCAATTCGTATTCAAAGACAAGATGACTTGCCTGTCGACCAATATTGGGATGCAATGTTGGATGAATTGGACGAATTAAGCGATGAAAGGTTGATTGCATTGGAAAACTTGATTCGTAAAAAAGAAAGAATTGCAAAATTCTACGATAATCGAGTTAAGTTTAAATCATTCAAAGTAGATGAATTAGTGTGGAAAGTCATTTTTCCTATGGATAAAAGTTGTCGAGAGTATGGTAAGTGGACACCAAAATTGGAAGGATCATTTAAGTTTTCTAAAGCATTTTCTGGAAATGCGTATGCACTTGTCGATGCCAATACAGGCCTAGGAATTAATTCAATTAATGGCAAGTATTTGAAGAAATATCAACCGACAATGATGGAAGTAAAGATTGACAACAAGTGAAAAGAAATGAGAATATTTTATTCACTAACTTGGCAATACAACCATACATGGTCAAAAGTACAAATTGTCAATCTAAATTATTCATTATTTGTCAAAAGTACAAATTGTCAATCTAAATTATTCATTGTTTGTCAAAAATACAAATGATCAATCAAAGTTAACTTATTCCTAAAAATAACTAAGAGTTTGAAACTCTGATAAGATTGGCAGACTTTTCTCCTTCACTCTTCGGCAATGCAGCATCGTAACCTAATTTTTTGAGGCTTCATTCCCATTTGATGAGGTTTCGTCTATTCATATGTTGAGGGTGCGCACAGTGTAAAGGAAAAATCTGGCACGAGCAGATCTCACCATCATTTAACTCGGAAGGTGGTGGTTGCTTATGGTGTTGTAAAGACAACACCAAGAGAGATAACCACCCTTCGAGAAGAAGATGATGGAACTGGAAACAGATGCACTCATTCTGTTTCAAGTTTGCTCTAACCAGAGGTGGGCAGCGGTAGTCAACTTTAGTGGTTACGTTGGTTGCTGATCTCTACCGTGCCCATTATGTTGGTTACTGATCTTTACTAACAAGATGACCATCAAGACAAAGTCCTTGAATCTGAGAGTTAAAGGTTGTAAGGTTAGGTTCCCAAGGAGGTAGTAAGAAAAATAAGGTCGTTGATGGGAGCATATTTTATGTAAAATCACAGTGTTTAAAGGCACAAATGTTGTGAGAAGTAAGCCTTGCTATTTATAAGTAGTCTCGAGGGACAAGAAATTAAATGTAGCGGGTTTACCAATGTTTTGAAACTTACCGTGAAATTAATTGTAATTTGATACAGGTAAGCTATGAAATTTATGGGAACCAACAGTTAAAATTAAAAAAAGGTGAAAGTAAACCAAGAGTCATTCTCATTAAATGGATGACAAAATAAATGTCGAAATCACAAAATTCGGTAGATAGAAAGAAAATTACAGCAAATCAATTTTTGTTTAAGCCAATGTCAAGAGACAACTGATCCCATGCAAAGGTAAGATCAGCCTTGTTGGCAACTGCAGCATCATATTCTGGCTGTAGAGCACGAAGTTTGCCAACTACGGTTTCAGCTCTTTGGTCAAGTTGAACAGATTTGTCATCAATGGTCGACTTTGTCTTTGCTTTTCTCTAGAGCCTTGTCAAACTTGGCACACTGTCGGTCTGTCAATTCAATCTCTGCCAATAACTTTTTTCGGTAGTCCAGGAGGGATTCTTTAGTCTGAGTTCCTGTCAAGATAAGATCAAGCTCTTTTTGTTTGGAGGCCTCTAGATCCTGGAACTTGGCTAGAAGATTGTCCTTAATCTTTTCCTCCTCTTGGTAGGAAGGAACGACAGAAGACATCTTCTCTAATTTGTCAGAGAACCGCTCCCAAAATTTGTAGATTGAGAGGAAATGGGTGCGGCTAGACAAAGGAAGAGTGGAATGAAGGAGAGTAATTTCTTTAATCAGTCTTGACAGTTCTTGTCGGGCGTTAACATCATAGCAAAGAGTATTGAAGGATTTGTCAAGAATAGCTGTCAGATCATGCATAAGATTAATAACTCGAGAATCACTAGAGTCTTGTTGAGTTGATGAAGAGTTGGCAGAAAATTTGATTCTTTCCGACTGACTTCAGCCAGCATGTTGATCCAAGTGTTGAAATGAAGAACTGGTTTGGGTTCGGGAGACTTAGTAGTTGGAGGCCTAATTGGAGGCGGAGGAAGGACGACATGAATTGTTTCAGCCAGTAAGGCGTCCATATCAATATCTTCATCTGGAATCTCAATCATGACAGCAGCTTCAACTGTCTTGTTAGCCATAGGAGTTGGAGTCTGAAGAGTCGGTTCAGGCTGTTGAGAAGTGGGGGCAGTTCCTGAGTGGATTTAAGGTCTAAAGAATCTTTTGTCAGAACTTCACCCTCAGGAGCCAAGTGCTCTAAATTTTCTTCAACTAAGAAAATCAATGAATCAGAACTAGAATAATTAAATAAAGGGATATGACAAACAAATTGTCTTATACCTCTGGATCAGGAGGATTTGTCGGTTCGACAGTTTTGCTGACAATTTCCCGGAGGGTCATTGAGTTCTCACCTCGGGAGGTTTTTTCCAAATAAAAGGGACAGGGTGAGACACGAATGTAATATATATGAAAAATGACAAGATGATGAAAAGTATACCATATTGGAGTCGGAAGACACCAAATCAATATCCCTGCCTGCTTCCTGTGTTTCTTCGGTAGATTGGACGGTTTTCTTTTTCTGTCACATTGAAAGAGAAATTTAGAGATCATGATAAATCTGTTTAATCCGACAAATCGGTCATGAGGGTTAAAACTTTAGCTTGGACTGATCGGAAGGAGAATTGTTGGATGAACCAGCAATGGTGTTTTTGGGATGGGTTGAAACCTTGACAGCATCAGAGTCTGCTGAGATAGAAGAACTCATGACAGATTTTGATCTCTTGGAACGAGAACCAGAGACTGGAGCTTTTCCTTTTCTCTTCTTGGTTCCTTTAGTTATTTTGATTTTAGGGACAGGAACTTTGGTCGATCGTGATCCTTTCTTATCAGTCCTGCCCTTCACAGGGATCAAGTCATCATCACCATCATCGTTGTTATTGTTAGAGACTTCTTCTGCTGACACGTCCGCTTTGGATTTTCCAGGTAGAGGTTTGTCAAGAGGGACATCTGTCAATGTAAACACGAATAAGTTGAATGTCAGCAAAGGAGAAAAGAAACCTATATACGTACTTGACAGATAAGTACCTGGGTTATAAGTTAACATGTGTGAAAGGTATAAAAAGTCATCATCTGGTTGAAGAAACCCACGAGCGAAGGTAACTGGATTTGGTTTTTCTAAAGGATCAACATAAGCACTTACACTTTCTATAAAAATGAAGTTACCTCCCTTCGTCGGCTTCCCTAGGTGTGAATCAGCTATGCCAAAAGGAGCACAAGGAATAGGCATGGGGCCAGGAAAGGGAGCCTTTAAGCTGTCAAAATATTCCTTGGTCATATTTGGAATTTCCGGATAGTTGACAAGCCTTTCAGCTTCCCTATTATCATGCCTCCTTTTGGTTTTAGCTAAAACACCATTGACATGACGAACCATATTTTATGGCCTCATGGGATTCCACTTGATTTTGTAAAATTTCTCGAAAGCTCGAATTTCTTTCCAAAGTTCACCTTGAGTTTTTGATGCTGGATCTTGCACCTGCATAGAAGAATCATCACCATTACCAGCAGTGTTCTCAATTTGACTCAAGAAAACCTTTAGACTTGGATGACAATTGGAATAATAATCATTCCACCAGTCAAGAAAGCTTTGAGTCGCTCCATGAAAGATAGAAAACGGGACAAGCTACAAAAAGGTCCTGCGAGTTTTGTCTTCGTCACTGACGTTCATAACATCATCATACGCTGGGGCCTTGGCATTGATAAAATGCTCATCTGGATTCGAAGAATAAGGGGCAGGAATGGGTTGACAGAAACCAAGCTGACAAGCAGTAGTATGGGGCAAATGGAGATAGATTCGATGGTTTTTAAAACCAGGACCATCGACAAAAATGAACCTTTGACAGAGAAAATTGGCCCAAATTGATTCATTGGATTTAGATATAGTAGTGCTCAGTTTGGTAAACCACTCAGGACCATACTTTCAGTCAACAAAAGGAGTGAAATTGATTTTTGAAGAGGTGGATGAAAGAGAATGGAAAATTTTGAAGTAGAATTTGAAATCAGCAGTCTCATCTCTCGACAAAGATTCAGCAGAAACGTAGCAACGATAAGAGCCATAAGTTGTTGTTTTCGCTTCAACGAATCAAGAGGGAGGGGGGGGGGGGGGGGGGTGAATTGAGTTTTCAAAAAATATTTCCCGCTTAAAACTTTTTCACAAACATTTATAAATCAGAGTTGCGGATTAGTGTTCTCAGGATCTTTTACAAAATCGATGAAGGGTTTTTACAAAATCTTGAATAGAAGGTGATGAGGATAAGAAAGATTAATAATAGGTTCAGGTTTAATAACTCAGTAATAACAAAATACAGTTTATACAGATCAAAAACAGAAATTATATTGAACTTTAAACATCAAAGTTGCAGGTTCTTTAACATAAACAGAAAGTAAAGGAGTTTGAGTTTAGGGATACCACATGTAACACCCTACTTTTTATTTTCCGATTTTTATTTTTTCAGTAAAAATATTTTCGCTGTATTAACCGGTATAAATGTATTTATTTATATTTTTATACGAGTTCATGGAGATTGATTTTTATGAAATAAAAATCATATCCATATTCTATCTTAGGGTAGAAGCTTACGATAAAAATTTGGGTTGAAAATTCAGACGGAACCCGGTCTGCGTTTTCCGACAGATATAATTTCTTGAGCAGAAAAACTAATTTTGACTCGTGAACGAAATGGTTTATATTTAAATCATATTTCTAACGAGTTTGGTTGTTTTGAAAATTTTCAACCGAAAATAAAATATTACGCTTTTTACGGGCGTAAAACCCTAATCAGGAAACCGACGGAGTCGAGAAGGGAAGTGAAGAGACCCGTCAAGAGATCGGGACAACGAGTCATACATGATGACTCATGGAGGATGAGTCACTAAGCATTTATGAGCATTAAATGCAAGTAATCATGACATTTAGGTAAAAAGACCAAAATACCCCCAAGCTTTGCGGGTATTAACAAGACGCATCTACGCACTCTTAACCACTCATTTTACGTGGTTGAAAACCTCCCACATCTCTCCAATTTCGTGCATCCACCTCCAATAAATATTACCTATTTCATTTTGCTTTCGTTTCATTATTTTCCTCTCAAAAGCCGAAATCGGGTAAACGACGGAGTGCGTCACGGAATTTTAGGGAACCGCTAATGGATAAGATCGATGACTCATTGGTGAGTCATTTTGTGTGGCCAAAAATCAGCCACACCTCCATCAAATGTGAGCCACATATTATTAACCATGGTTAGCCAAAATAACCTTAGTTAAGTTAATTATAACCTTAGTTAAGTTAATTATAACCTTAGTTAAGCTTATATTAATTTAATAATCACAAAACCCATTAAACCAATTCCTTTTAACCAAACAAGGCATAAGATTACTCCTATAAATACCCCAAAACCGTGGCCTCCCTCACCATTTCACTCATCTTCTTCATTCTCTTCATCTTCCCCACCAACTAAGTTACAAAACCCTAAGAACACCGAATTCCCACCAAACATTTGACCCTCTTCCTTTCTGAAACACGAAAAACACTCAACATAAAAGTTGTTCCTCTTTCTCTCTTCTTTCCAACAAGCTAAAGATCATCAAAAACGGATAAGTGGATTGGGAGAAAGGCTCAAAATACAGAAACTGCCCAGAATTCCCAGCAACCCACGAAACAGCATAAAGAAGGCCCTTTTCACCCCTGTTATGATCCGAACCAAATGAAACTTTAAACACCAAAGTTGTTCCATTTCTTCTTATATTTCTATCAAGCCAAAGTTCGTAATTTTTGGATGAGTATATTGTGAGATACACTCACAATACCATCACACCCTCAAGCTGTCCAGTTTTCAACATAGTGAAGGTTGATCATTTTCTTCATTTCTTCAATCTTCAAGAGGTAAAAGCTCATCTCCTTGATCATATAAGCTTTCATATTCATGTATTTATCATGTTTATGCCATGAATCATATTTTTCCATTCCTAGATCTAGAACTTCAAATAATTCTAGAAAATTGTAGAAAAATCCTTTTAATGTGAAACCAATTTCTATGATCTTGTGATGTCTTCCACTTTCATTATCCAAGAGATTGAATCCAACTAAATTTCCTAGCCTATTTTCCTAAATATGGGCGAAACCCTAACCCTAAAGGTTAGAGGATTTTGTCTCAAATTTTAGTCTTGTAATAAGTAATCTATGTTAGTTAAGACTCTAGTAACTAGGATCCAAAAGATAGCATTAAGAAGATAATCCTAAACCTATTTTCTAAGTCTTGGCCGAACCTAGCCCTAAAGTGTCATAGATGGTTGTTAGTTGATTAATTATAGTTATGTTGTTTGAATGAAGGTGGTTGTGTTAACTTGTGGCGGGATAACGAGGATCGTTGTGTACGTGTTTCGGTGCTAACTCAGGTGGGGGAAAGAATCATCCTATCGTCGGAACCGATAAGTAGCATATAATTTATAATAATGGTGTAGGGCGACCTAAACCCTACTAGAAGTCGAGTAATCGACAAGACCAAAATCACATTGGAAACCTTTTCCATAAAACCAATGGTGATTCATGGATTGTAGGTTTATCGACATTAAGGTTGATTTTATGATGTTGAGGATGTTTGGCTTTATTTATTATTTGATCCGATTGTGATATCTTGGCTGTGATAATTTGTTTTAAGTGATATTTTATGGTGTTTGATTATTTTATTGATATTATGTTGATATTTATTAACCGTTGATGGATGATTTGCTTTTATTATTTATATCGAATTGATACTTTATGATATGGATGTTAATATGCTGTTTTGATGTTGGAATGGTATATGACTGGGTAATTTACGGCTAAGGAAAAACTTGGTATTTAAGCGTGTTTAACACCACCTCTTTTTCCTGGGAAGTTATCCAGGTATACTATTCGTAGTTCTTAAATTTGGTGATTTTTATTCCGTTGAATGATATTTTATGATGATTAATATGTTTATGTGAGAATGTATTATAGCTTGATGATAATTGAATTGCTTGGTTCAACAATATTCTAATATATGGTTAGAGATGATTTGCCTGGTTTGATAAATTGCTTAGTTGATTTTAAGGAAAGATATATATTGCTCGGAGGTATTTTGTTGGGGTGAGAGTTTTGAATATGAATTAGACGTGCCTCGCTATTATTTTATAAAAGTGATGTGATATAGAATGTAAGTGGAGGTTATGAGGAAAAGCTTGAGGTACTAGGTTGTTATTGATAAAAGTCAGTGAGAATCATGTGTTGCATTGTTGTTCATAACCGTGTATTTGAGATACACGAGGTCCGAAGTTCTTGTAGACCGTTCCAAATTAGAATTTAAGTTGTGCAACTATAGTGTCATTGCTTTGCATGAGCACCCTTGACAGAGTGAGAGAGAGAATCAGGGTGTGCACCGACGATACAAGTGCAGCTATAGTGTCATTTCTTTTGATGAGCATTCGTACCATGGCTAAGAATGTGCATCGGCGTGGGGAACGTGTCACTTGGCGCGTCGACCCGGCATCCCTAACGAGGGATGTGTGACAGAGGAGAAGTAGTGGCCACATCAAGATAAAGGTCTAGTTGCATGAGTTGAAGGGTAGAGGATGATATATTGAATTGAGGATGATTGTTGATTTTGAATGATGCATGTTTGTGACTATTATTGTATTATATGCTATGAATCTTTTCCACTTATGATGATAGAACTGTTTCTTATCTCCCTATTTCTGTATTTTTGTGTATGTCTACTTTGTTACGTTAGAAGACCAGATGAAGGAATATGTTCTTTGAGGAGATGGATGGAACCCCATACGAGACGGAGATTGTTGAAGAGTTGAACGGACGCCCGTATGAAAGTCGATCTGAAGAACCATCTACTGATCCTGATAATGTAGCGTAGTAAGTTTAGGGCCAGTGAGTCATATAAGACGTTTCTTGATTTCAGTTAGTTATAAGCATGTTTGTATAAATAAGTACCGGTGTGGGATCCTACTGAGAGGATACCCTAAACCGTGTTGTGTAAAATAAAGAATAATTATGTGTGCATTTATGTAATATAGTTTTGGTGTGTTTTGTATTTGTAGAAGTTATATGATTATTATTTAAGTTTTAATTTTTACGTATTTTCAACAGTAAGCGCGCGATTAAGTAAATAAATATTAAGGTTTTAATGTAATAATACAATGGGGCACAACGGGGTGTCTCATTTGGTGGTATCAGAGCAGTTCGATTCTAATCGGACTGTGAGGTCTAGGATGTGTTACTGGCCGTGTCTAGTTGAGTCCACATCGGATTTTAACTATGCTTAGAAGTGGGTAGTGTGTCCGAACCCGATGCGATGATTAGCATTAGTATGGCATATGGTATTTATATACCTGTCTATGTAGTATTATATGTCATACTGATGAGAGAGGATGATTTCTGTTACATAATCATGGCTCATGAAAGAAGAAGTCCGATTATTAGTGGTGACAGATCTGCTGAGAGAACCATTGAGGTGACAACGGTGAGGTTAATCCTATGGAAATGGAGGAGAGTCATCTGTGACTCCCAATATCATGGAAACGATAGCTGCTACCTTGTTATTACAAACACAGTGAGAATACGAAGATGCTACAAATAAACAAAGAGCAAAGGCTGCTGAGAATCAAATAACAGCCATTGAAAGCGAAGAGGCGAAATTGATTACTTTCCTAAAAGGGAAGCCACCACGATTCAGGGGACTATGACCCAAAGAAGGCAGAATGGTGGGTACAAGAGATAGAGAAGATATTTGACACCATGCGCTGCATGGAGGAGAGGAAAGTGACTTATGCTGCATACATGTTAACTGGAGAAGCAGAGTCTTGGTGGAGAGGTAAGATAAGAATATTGGAGTTAGAGGGTAGGATTATCTGCTGGCAGTTGTTTACTGAATGCTTCTTCGAGAAGTATTTTCCGAATGTAGTCCGACGTGCTAAGGAGAGAAAGTTTACTAGTCTCCGACAAGGAAACATGACTGTAGGCGATTATGTATCACGCTTTGAGGCTCTGATTAAGTTTTCAGAATTCTATCAGAGATTCCCAGATGAGGATTGGCAGTGTAGAAGGTTTGAAGAAGGATTGCGACATGAGCTGCGAAGAGTCTGTAGTGTATTTAGATATTCGGTGTTTTCCGGAGTTGGTTGATAGTTGCGGTGCTATAGAAAGCATAGACCCGGAGGCAAGATCTTTGAGCTGAAACAACCAAGAAGTGGAGGCCCTAATCGATCAGGTTCGCCAAGGAGGGTAGAGAGTGGTTCTCAAGGGAGATGGGGACCATATACTAAACCGGTGCAGACAGCTGCACCAACACTAGTGGTTAGATCGGATCAACAACAACAAGTCTATGGTTGCTTCGGATGCAGAGGATCTCATCATTTTAAAGATTGCACGGAAAAACCTAGTTGTTTCCATTGTGGTAAACCAGGTCATTATGCTCGTAAGTGTAGACAGAGAAATAGGCATCGATCAGGCTCTTTGGTAAAGGAGTGGAAGTTATGGAGGTGAAGCTAGGAGAAGAGATCCGGGAGCAGGTCGGTCAGCAGCCGCAGAAGAGCTTAGCTTGCTTTAGATGCGGAGGACTTCATCATGTTAGAAATTGCAAGGAGAAACCTAGTTGCTTCCACTGTGGAAAACCTGGTCATATAGCTAGAGATTGCGGACAGTGGGTCACTGGGGGAATGGTTACAGTGAGGGGAGCTGAATCTTCTCACTCTGCAGATCTCATATAAGGTATGTGTTTGACATCAGTGTCATATAGTTGTTAAGAATATGACATTTATTGTAAACACTTGTCGATGAACTTACGGAAGTGGAAATCGTGCTCTTGGTGGGAAAGTCTGAAGATGGTAACGGAAATCCGCAAGTTTTGTTAGTTAGTCGGTTGTGGTTTTCATACTTGTTTAAAATCAATTACAGTGAAAGTATAGATTGTTGTGGGATAATTGTTATTAAGGGAACTTTATCTTAAGTGCTTGATATATTTTGATAGTATGGGTAGTCCTTGAAAATAATAAAGAGATAATGAATTAGTTTGGAGCTTAGCTAGTATATGATTGATTTGGTTGAAGCTTTGTAGCCTTTTATTTTTGAGATAATGGCTATAATGATATGTTGTTCTTGTTTAAATGGTGAGTTAGGATTTCTCCTTAAGCTCTGATGGTTATGGATTACAATTAAGACTTGATTGAGCAACATATAATCTAGGTATAGTACCTAAGTATTGTTTCCCTATAGTAGGATAAATAGGAAGTGATGGGAGTTTTGAGATATAGATATGACTGGTAAGATTAAGATCGAGATCGATGTAAGTAAGACAATTACTATAAATCAAATGTTGATCGAGGCATAGTATCATTATGGAATATAGGGCAATGATTAGTGATCGTAGTTAAGATGGATTGTATGAGTTTGGGAAGAGTAAACGAAAGTGTATACAGTAATTTCACCTAAGTTGAATATGAGCTTTCACCTAAGATGAATATGAGAGAAAAGATGATTTGATGTAAATTGAGGTTACTATAGACATTCAAATTTGTTAAGTTAGATAATCCTAACAGGTGTTGTTCTTTTATTGGGAGACTTGAAAGGTGTGATTTTGATATAATCTAGAATATTGAAATACATTCTAAGGAATTATGACTGTGATTGGATACATGGAGTAGGAAGTTAGGGTAGTTTTGATTGTTGTGTTAATTACGTCTGTTAGATTTTGAAATAAGGTTTTCTAACGGATCAGTAGTAAGTAGAGGAAGGAATTAAGTTTTGATCATGTCCTTTAAGGATGTTAGATCAAGTTGGAAAGGTTAAGAACAATGAATGGAATATAGTGAGGGATAAGTTAGAGGATAAATAGAAGGATATAAGAATGAATTACATTATGAAGTTACCATTTGTAACCTAGGGGAAAAACAAGCGATGAGAAATATAGTGTTGGAGCTTTAGATTAAGATAAGATTACAAGATGATGTCCGGTGTTGATTTAAGAAATTCCGAGGACGGAATTTTTTTCTAAGAGGGGTAGTAATGTAACACCCTACTTTTTATTTTCCGATTTTTATTTTTTCAGTAAAAATATTTTCGCTGTATTAACCGGTATAAATGTATTTATTTATATTTTTATACGAGTTCATGGAGATTGATTTTTATGAAATAAAAATCATATCCATATTCTATCTTAGGGTAGAAGCTTACGATAAAAATTTGGGTTGAAAATTGAGACGGAACCCTGTCTGCGTTTTCACCTGACAGATATAATTTTTCTTGAGCAGAAAACCTAATTTTGACTCGTGAACGAAATGGTTTATATTTAAATCATATTTCTAACGAGTTTGGTTGTTTTGAAAATTTTCAACCGAAAATAAAATATTACGCTTTTTACGGGCGTAAAACCCTAATCAGGAAACCGACGGAGTCGAGAAGGGAAGTGAAGAGACCCGTCAAGAGATCGGGACAACGAGTCATACATGATGACTCATGGAGGATGAGTCACTAAGCATTTATGAGCATTAAATGCAAGTAATCATGACATTTAGGTAAAAAGACCAAAATACCCCCAAGCTTTCGCGGGTATTAACAAGACGCATCTACGCACTCTTAACCACTCATTTTACGTGGTTGAAAACCTCCCACATCTCTCCAATTTCGTGCATCCACCTCCAATAAATATTACCTATTTCATTTTGCTTTCGTTTCATTATTTTCCTCTCAAAACTCGAAATCGGTAAACGACTGAGCGTCGGACGGAATTTCCGGGAACCGCTAATGGATAAGATCGATGACTCATTGGTGAGTCATTTTGTGTGGCCAAAAATCAGCCACACCTCCATCAAATGTGAGCCACATATTATTAACCATGGTTAGCCAAAATAACCTTAGTTAAGTTAATTATAACCTTAGTTAAGTTAATTATAACCTTAGTTAAGCTTATATTAATTTAATAATCACAAAACCCATTAAACCAATTCCTTTTAACCAAACAAGGCATAAGATTACTCCTATAAATACCCCAAAACCGTGGCCTCCCTCACCATTTCACTCATCTTCTTCATTCTCTTCATCTTCCCCACCAACTAAGTTACAAAACCCTAAGAACACCGAATTCCCACCAAACATTTGACCCTCTTCCTTTCTGAAACACGAAAAACACTCAACATAAAAGTTGTTCCTCTTTCTCTCTTCTTTCCAACAAGCTAAAGATCATCAAAAACGGATAAGTGGATTGGGAGAAAGACTCAAAATACAGAAACTGCCCAGAATTCCCAGCAACCCACGAAACAGCATAAAGAAGGCCCTTTTCACCCCTGTTATGATCCGAACCAAATGAAACTTTAAACACCAAAGTTGTTCCATTTCTTCTTATATTTCTATCAAGCCAAAGTTCGTAATTTTTGGATGAGTATATTGTGAGATACACTCACAATACCATCACACCCTCAAGCTGTCCAGTTTTCAACATAGTGAAGGTTGATCATTTTCTTCATTTCTTCAATCTTCAAGAGGTAAAAGCTCATCTCCTTGATCATATAAGCTTTCATATTCATGTATTTATCATGTTTATGCCATGAATCATATTTTTCCATTCCTAGATCTAGAACTTCAAATAATTCTAGAAAATTGTAGAAAAATCCTTTTAATGTGAAACCAATTTCTATGATCTTGTGATGTCTTCCACTTTCATTATCCAAGAGATTGAATCCAACTAAATTTCCTAGCCTATTTTCCTAAATATGGGCCGAAACCCTAACCCTAAAGGTTAGAGGATTTTGTCTCAAATTTTAGTCTTGTAATAAGTAATCTATGTTAGTTAAGACTCTAGTAACTAGGATCCAAAAGATAGCATTAAGAAGATAATCCTAAACCTATTTTCTAAGTCTTGGCCGAACCTAGCCCTAAAGTGTCATAGATGGTTGTTAGTTGATTAATTATAGTTATGTTGTTTGAATGAAGGTGGTTGTGTTAACTTGTGGCGGGATAACGAGGATCGTTGTGTACGTGTTTCCGGTGCTAACTCAGGTGGGGGAAAGAATCATCCTATCGTCGGAACCGATAAGTAGCATATAATTTATAATAATGGTGTAGGGCGACCTAAACCCTACTAGAAGTCGAGTAATCGACAAGACCAAAATCACATTGGAAACCTTTTCCATAAAACCAATGGTGATTCATGGATTGTAGGTTTATCGACATTAAGGTTGATTTTATGATGTTGAGGATGTTTGGCTTTATTTATTATTTGATCTGATTGTGATATGCTGGCTGTGATAATTTGTTTTAAGTGATATTTTATGGTGTTTGATTATTTTATTGATATTATGTTGATATTTATTAACCGTTGATGGATGATTTGCTTTTATTATTTATATCGAATTGATACTTTATGATATGGATGTTAATATGCTGTTTTGATGTTGGAATGGTATATGACTGGGTAATTTCTGGCTAAGGAAAAACTTGGTATTTAAGCGTGTTTAACACCACCTCTTTTTCCTGGGAAGTTATCCGGTATACTATTCGTAGTTCTTAAATTTGGTGATTTTTATTCTGTTGAATGATATTTTATGATGATTAATATGTTTATGTGAGAATGTATTATAGCTTGATGATAATTGAATTGCTTGGTTCAACAATATTCTAATATATGGTTAGAGATGATTTGCCTGGTTTGATAAATTGCTTAGTTGATTTTAAGGAAAGATATATATTGCTCGGAGGTATTTTGTTGGGGTGAGAGTTTTGAATATGAATTAGACGTGCCTCGCTATTATTTTATAAAAGTGATGTGATATAGAATGTAAGTGGAGGTTATGAGGAAAAGCTTGAGGTACTAGGTTGTTATTGATAAAAGTCAGTGAGAATCATGTGTTGCATTGTTGTTCATAACCGTGTATTTGAGATACACGAGGTCCGAAGTTCTTGTAGACCGTTCCAAATTAGAATTTAAGTTGTGCAACTATAGTGTCATTGCTTTGCATGAGCACCCTTGACAGTGAGTGAGAGAGAGAATCGGGGTGTGCACCGACGATACGTCTGCAGCTATAGTGTCATTGCTTTGCATGAGCATTCTTACCATGGATAAGAATGTGCACCGGCGTGGGAACGTGTCACTTGGGCGATCGTCGGCATCCCTAACGAGGATGTGTGACAGGAGAAGTAGTGGCCACATCAGCATAAAGGTCTAGTTGCATGAGTTGAAGGGTAGAGGATGATATATTGAATTGAGGATGATTGTTGATTTTGAATGATGCATGTTTGTGACTATTATTGTATTATATGCTATGAATCTTTTCCACTTATGATGATAGAACTGTTTCTTATCTCCCTATTTCGTATTTTTGTGTATGTCTACTTTGTTACGTTAGAAGACCAGATGAAGGAATATGTTCTTTGAGGAGATGGATGGAACCCCATACGAGACGGAGATTGTTGAAGAGTTGAACGGCGTTCCGTATGAAGTCGACGCTGAAGAACCATCTACCGATCCCGATAATGTAGCGTAGTAAGTTTAGGGCGATGAGTCATATAAGACGTTTCTTGATTTCAGTTAGTTATAAGCATGTTTGTATAAATAAGTACCGGTGTGGGATCCTACTGAGAGGATACCCTAAACCGTGTTGTGTAAAATAAAGAATAATTATGTGTGCATTTATGTAATATAGTTTTGGTGTGTTTTGTATTTGTAGAAGTTATATGATTATTATTTAAGTTTTAATTTTTACGTATTTTCAACAGTAAGCGCGCGATTAAGTAAATAAATATTAAGGTTTTAATGTAATAATACAATGGGGCACAACGGGGTGTCTCACCACACAACCAGATTTATCCTGGTTCAGTCACCTCCACTGTGACCTACATCCAGTCCCCACTCCACCTGTGGGATTTCACACATTAACACACAAGCTTTACCGGGTAGCTTGAAAAACCTTCGCACCACAGAGCACTCCTTCACCTCTTGATACCACACTCTTGTGAAGAGCCTCAATGTTCAACCTTAAGGATACCTCACCATAATCACTCAGAGAGACTCCCTCTCTCTTTACAATCAAAAGTAAAAACAAAATTTGATTCCTAACTCTCAGTGGTCATATAAACAAATTGAAGCACTTATGAGTATTGAAACACTTTTTCACAGTAAGCTCAATAAAGATGATGAATGATTTTCACAATTGATTTCTCAAAACGATTTCGTAAAACTGTGATATGTTATGATATTCGTATATGTTGTTTAAGTGTTCCTTTGATCCCTCTTTATATAGAAAACAAGTTATAGTCATTGGGATCAATCAAAATATATTTGGATCTGATTAACAGAATATGTTTTCTTGATTCTCGTTCTTGAAATAAGATTATGATTGTTCTTGCAAAATTCGCGTCCATAAAATAAATGAGTCCATTTGGAAAAATAGCCGCGTCCATTTGAAGAAAATAGCATCGTCCATTTGGAAAAAATAGCCGAGTCCATCTTGAAAAAAATAGTCACGTCCATTTTCCACGTCAGCAGACAGGAGTACTAAAACAAAGTAATTGGACGTGCTCCAACTAGTAGACGAGCTCCATATGCCATGTCAGTGGACGAAGCTTCTCATTAACATCTTAGCAAGTCCAAAGACTTGTGTGGACGAGTACTTTTATCACTTCAGTGGATGTGCGCTTGTATCACTTTAGTGGACGTGCGCTTGTATCACTTTAGTGGACGTGCGCTTGTATCACTTTAGTGGACGTACGCTTGTATCACTTTCTTGGACACCAGTTTTTACTATTCCCAGTGTTGGACGAGCGCTTATATTATTCCAGTGTTAGACGAGCGCTTTGAAATCTTATTTCAAAAATCATTTTCATTTACGAAAACTTATTCCTTTTAATGCAGGTTATGAAAAATGATTTTCTTTCATGCATCTTTTCAAATTGAGCTTATTTGTGAATAAGAGATTTCATCTCTTACAAATCATCTAAGACTTAACACTGATTTCTTCGTTAAGCTCTTGTCTTGATGATTCCTTGATCTTCGTCCTTGCTCTTTGATTCCTCCAAGTTCTTCCTTGAATATTCTCCTTTGATTGCTCACTGAACTTGTTGAATATTGCTTGATACCTGTCTTTACAATTTGACACTAAAAACACTTGCATACACATTAAGTTGTATTTGTCATATATCAAAATCTCTAAGTCATTGAGTTTAAAAATCTCCCCCTTTTTGATTATGACAAACATTTTGACAAATTATAAGATCAGAGTATAAGTGTAGCGGACGCTAAGTGTTTTTGATAGATTTATTACATGGTATCAAAGAATTCAGAGCAGAAGTATATCAGAGCAAAAAAAATATTATCAGAGCAGAATTTGATTTACTCCCCATTAATCATGTAAGCTTTTAAGCTCCCCCTCAACATATGCATGTATAATTCATTTTCTCTATATCATACTTTTTCTTCATGTATAATTTGTTATTATCCCCTTTCTCTATATCATACTTTTTCTCCCCCTTTTAGCATCATAAAAAAGATAAAGAAAAGAAACATTTAAAAAGATAGAGAAGGTAAGCATTTAAACATTCAACCTTAGCATATAAAATTGTTCATGATAGAGGGATAGGTGCAAGGGCAAATCAAAAACATGCGTCCAACTCACATACATGTTCCAAAGCTCTTTTCTGATCATTCATAGATATTCCAAATCAAATCATACAAGAATCAGAGCATATTTACACAAAGATACAGTCATATAATCAGTTTCATTAGAGATTAGATATAGGATTGATCGATTATACCCAATTCTCTTCTAATGAAAAAGAAGCTTTCCTTGTTCAAGGGCTTAGTAAAGATATCGGCAAGTTGTTTAGTTGTATCAACATATTCAATCTCAATTTCTCTACTTTGAATATGGTCTATAATGAAATGATGTCTGATTTCTATGTGTTTAGTTCTAGAGTGCATTATGGGATTCTTAGTTAGGTTAATTGCACTCGTATTGTCACATCTAATAGGAACTTGGTTTAGTTGCACACAATAATCAACTAATTGTTGTTTCATCCATAAAACCTGTGCACAACAGCTACCAGCTGCTACATATTCAGCCTCTGCAGTGGATAAAGCCATACTAGATTGTTTCTTACTGAACCATGATACTAATGAGTTTCCTAGTAAATGGCAAGTTCCACTAGTACTCTTTCTGTCTAATTTACAACCAGCAAAATCAGAGTCTGAATAGCTAATTAAAGTACATGTAGATCCTTTGGGATACCATAATCCCATGTCTTTTGTTCCTAACAGATACTTAATTATCCTTTTAACTGCTGTTAAGTGTGATTCTTTTGGATTTGCTTGATACCTAGCACACATGCATACACTAAACATGATATCTGGCTTACTAGCAGTAAGATAAAGTAGTGAGCCTATTATACCTCTGAATTTAGAAACATCAACAGGTTTACCTTGCTCATCCTTGTCCAGATAACAAGAGGTACTCATTGGAGTAGCCATCTCCTTAGCTTTTTCCATGCCAAACTTCTTGATCAACTTATTGCAGTACTTAGTTTGGCTAACAAAGATTCCATTTTTAGTTTGCTTTATTTTCAGTCCAAGGAAAAAGTTCAGCTCACCCATCAATGGCATTTCAAACTCACTCTGCATAAGACTTGCAAACTTATTGCACAAATGCTCATTAGTGGCACCAAAAATTATATCATCCACATATATTTGTACAAGTAAAATGTTGTGTGCCTTTTTCTTAGTGAACAAAGTTGTGTCAACTTTACCTCTTTTAAATCCTTTTTCAATGAGGAGGTAATCAAAATTTTCTAAGTATTGAAGATATTTGGTTTGACAAGAAAATACAGTTCGACGGAAGAAAATATTCGACAATCAAATTCCGGACAAAATAATAAAGGAAGACTTAGTCGAAGGAAGAGTCTTCAAGAGAAATAGAAAAGTGAAGAAATTGGTTAAGTCTCCAATCCGACGAAAGGTACCAATACAAGTTGTCAAGCAGTTCAAATCGCCGAATATAAGCAAATTGACACGGAGCGGTTCAAGACATTGAGCAGGTAGTGGGGTTGCTTGACAAAACAGTTGAAGTATAAAACTTAAGAGAACTGCCAAAGACATGTGGAAGTCATTTAGATAGGGAGTTATTTATAGTTAGTTATTTTATTTGCCTATAAATACTAGCAATCACAATGTAATAAAGGTCGGTTACTTGATGCACATCCTACACATCTCGATCACACATCAGATTGATGGATAACATTCAAGTATTCCCTCCACCCATCTTATTTCAATTGATTATGAAAACCCAGTGCAATGCCGGTTGTGTTCTTCAAGTTCTTTACTTATTCTTCATTATTTCCAGTATTTCTTTCAAGTTATTCATCTAAGTTCTTTCACTTTCAGCAAGTAGTATTGTCTAGATCTTATTTTCTTCAACCCTTCTTTTGAATTTTTGTTCTTAGATTTTACTTTGCTTAACCTCTCTTTTCAAGACTTTTGTTTCTTGATCATTATAAATTGAGTTCAATTAGGAAGTTATTTTCTACAATAGGAACTACTTTCATCTCTTAAATTTTAAAGTTCCCTTTTCTATTCTTCTTTTAAATGCATGCAGTTTCATCGTCAAGTTTCCTTGTTGACGACAATCTTAAACACCATTTTCAAACTCATAAACTTATCATAACATTAAGTCTTTTCTAGTATATTACTAGATGTGATTAATTTGTCAAATTTATACTTGGCAGACATTACCTTCAAAATAGCACATTCCTATCGAGATTACCGCATAACTCGTAGGTCCCACACTAGTTTGAACTCTAATTATTTGTCACAAAGGAATTTTGGTCCGAAACCAAAAACCAACGTTAACAGTGTTAAATATTGTAAATTTCATAACAATTTTGGTCATAAGACTAATGACTGTATGCATTTCAGGGACATCATTCAGAAAGGTCTAGCAGATGGAAGGCTAAAATTTTCAGATAAGAAGTCGGACATGAAGATGGACACAAAACCATTCGGTCCTGAAGTTAACAAGGCTGATCGCCAAGTCCCTTTGGGAATAGGCATGGTCAATATAAGAGCTGGACAGATTATCCATATGGACCTGACGGATTCATTAGATATCTTTCCAAAGCCAGGGGAACCACTTGTCGATTTCATAACATGGAAAAAATTTGGTGGCATATTTAAAGTTTGCCCAAGATGTGAAGAATTTTACGACGACGCTGCTTCCAAGAAAGCCAGGGGGCAGAGAACTCCATCATATCACCCACAAGACAGAACTGAGTCTCGTGATGGTAATAGTCAAGGCAAGTTTTCGCACCCGAGAAGCCATACTGGGTCTAACAATATGCACAATACTGTTGGGCATGTTGTCGACAGGTAGAGAGATAGTCGTCAACAAAATATATATCAAGCAAGAACCAAACAACATAACACTGGAGGTTGGCTCGAAGATCCAGTCAGAGAATCAGTGGGAAGTAACAAGTCAATCGGCGGAGGCTTCAATTCCGTCAGGACCAAGAAACCCCCATCCAATGTAATGGTGGATCGATGGGTAAGAAATTCTTCCATGGCTCGTTATCCAGAACTGATTAAGCAAAAATGGGCCAAAAGGAATAAGTTCAGTGATAGGAATACTCCCTTTTGGAATGAGGATTACCGAAAGGTGCAGTTAGCTCTAAATACTCAAATGACAGGGCCTGGTTTGTCAGGACTGTCAAGTCAGCCGGCCATATCTAAGAGTCAAAAGAGGAGGCTACATAGGCTCCGACAGGCTCACAAGAAGAAGCTTGCCAAGCAAGGGGGCATCACCATAAAGGAATTGCCTTCACAGGATACTGGTTGTTTGGTTGCAGTGGCTGACAATATAGTTAACAAGAGTGGAGATGTCAAAATGAAAAGCATGATAGAGGCTTTTCCAATGGAAATTGACACGAGGGTGCCTGTTAATCAAGTCAGGCAGAGTAAGCCTATGTCAGATGTTTATGTAGATAAGAAGAAGGCCTTAGAGCCGGCATCACCACCAACAAAATCCACAGGCAAACGGCCTTTCGGTCTGGTAGACATAAAAATGGTAGCAGGACTCGAGAAAGAGTTTGAGGCAAGAATGGAAGAACAACAGTTGGCAACGTTCAAGCCTGAGTGCGACCTAACCAAGGAAGATTTGTCTTTTGATACTGTCATCAAAGCATTGAATGATCCAAATGCTGACATAAACATCAATAAAGACATTGACATGGATAGCCAGAATGAAGATCTAGCTGATATCTTCGAGGCACTGGATAACTGTAGCGTAGGAATAGCCCGACCTCTGTCAGATAGGTCAGGATCAGATGATGAGAATGATTTAAAAATAAGTCATGGCGGAATGGTTGGAGGTGCGTTCTTGGATGAGGATCCAGAGAATGAAGTCATAATGGAACCAGGGATGAAAATGAAGATAGGATTGATTTCATTCATTCCAGCAGAATATGAGGGATATCTCGAAGTTGATTTCTCTGACGGCGAAGATAGAGATCCAGGCGATTTTTGGATGTATGTTCAAGAAAACTTGGTCACTATGTTTGATAATGTGACCCAATTGGAGAAACCTACAGATGGACAGAGGAACCATTTAAGGCCATTGAATGTAAAGGCCATAATAGATGCAAGACCTACCAATAGGGTTTTAATTGACGGAGGAGCCGCTGTGAATCTGATGCTAATAGCAATGTTCAAAAAGCTCAGGAAGGATTAGTCTGATTTAATCCCAATTGATATGGTTGTCACTGATTTCAATGGCAAGACTTCTCCGTCAGATGGCGTCATCCTGTTGAATATTCAAGTTAGCACCATCGAAAGGATGACACTGTTTGCGATAATCCCCGCCAAGTCGAGCTACAATTTATTACTTGGCAGGGATAGGATTCATGCAGTAGGAGCAATCCCGTCAACCGTACATCAGAAGGTAATTTTGTGGAATGCACAAGATCAGGTGGAAATAGTTGAAGCCGATGACGGCGCTTGCTATGGTCAGCAATTACATGTCGATTTCAAAGTGTACGCACCAAATGTCAAAGATATAACTGTAAACGAAGGGGTTATTGACAAGGATGCTTTGGAAGCAAGCCTTCTCAGCCAATTCGGTGTTAAGATAAAGGACGAGGCCGACAAAACTCGGTCAAATTCCAACAATGAGTCTTGAAATACAACTGAAGAGATTGTCGGCTTATCTAGCCGACAAGGAAGTACACACTTCCGAGAGTGTGTTAGCAGATTGTATAATTGATGACAGCCCTTTAGGTTTCGAAAAGGGAGCCAAAATGAAACAAAATGTAGAAGTTGAGGATCCCCTAGAGGAGATAAACTTAGGCACTGAGGCCAAGAAAAGGCCTATCTTTGTGAGTGCATTTCTGCCAGAGGATTACAAACAAAAACTTGTCAGATTAATCACAGAATACAAAGATTGCTTCACATGTGACTATGATGAAATGCCAGGTTGAGCGGGGATCTCGTAAAACATCGATTACCACTCAGGGAGGATTACAAACCTGTCAAACAAGCAAGCAAAAGATTTGCCCTAGAGGTGGTACATAAAATCAAAGAGGAAGTAGAAAGACTACTTAAGGCAAAGTTCATTCCAACAACCAGGTATGTCGACTGGCTTTCTAATGTAGTTCCTATTATTAAGAAAAATGACAAAATGAGGGTATGTATAGATTTTAGAAATCTCAATAGTGCTACCCCTAAAGATGAATATCCAAAGCCAATAGCCGACATGCTTATCAACTCATGATTAGGAAATGAAATTTTAAGTTGTATAGATGGCCATGCAAGTTATAATCAAATCTTTATAGCCGAAGAAGCTTTGTCAAAGACTGCCTTCAAGTGTCTAGGAGAAATTGGGACATATGAATGGATTGTCATGCCTTTCGGTTTAAAGAATGCAGGAGCCACCTATCAACGAGCAATGAATACCATTTTTCACGATGTAATTCAGAAATTCATAGAGGTATACATTGATTATGTGGTTGTCAAATCCACAACTAAGGATGACCACTTAGAGCATCTGAAGCAAGGGTTTGAAAGAATGAGAAGACACAATCTCAAAATGAACCCATAAAAGTGTAGTTTCAGAGTGTTGGCTACCAAATTCTTGGGTTTTTTAGTTCATAAGAAAGGAATTGAGGTGGACAAAAATAAAGCCAAAGCAGTTATGGAAGCCACAACACCGACAAATAAGAAGGAATTACAGTCCTTCCTAGGAAAGGTTAACTTTCTGTGGAGGTTCATATCGAATTTGTCGGGAAGAACAAGAGTATTTGCACCATTGGTCAAGTTGAAAGCAGAACAGAGCTTCATATGGGAACCATGTCATCAAGAAGCTTTTGACCAGATCAAGCAATACTTAGTCAATCCACCGGTAATGATACCTGCTATGCCTCGTCGACCGTTGAAGTTGTACATATCAGAATCTGAAGACACTGTAGGATGCCTTTTGGCCCAGGATGACAATGACAATGTCGAAAGGGCTGTGTATTATCTAAGCAGAGTCCTCAATGATGCTGAAAGAAGATATAGTGCTATAGAAAATGTATGTTTACCATTGTATTTTTCATGTACCAAACTTAAATATTATATGATTCCTTGTAATGTATTGGTAATTTCTAAGACTGGTGTAATAAAGTATATGTTGTCAAAACCAGTCCTTAATGGGCGTATTGGTAAATGGACCATTGCTTTGTCGAAATATTCTTTACAATACGTGCCAGCCAAAACTGTCAAAGGTTAGGCAGTTGTCGACTTCTTGGTAAAACATCCAGGATTGGATGTACCAGAAATAAACTTTGTCAGTTTACAACCCTGGAAACTTTACTTTGATGGGTCAAGGCATCAAGGAGGTAGTGGAGTAGGAGTCTTGATCGTGACTCCACAAGGAACTCCTACTAAGTTCATGTTTGAATTTAAGTATCCATGTTCTAATAATGAAGCTGAATATGAGGATTTGATTATCGGATTAGAGATACTAGTAGAAATGAAAGCACGAAATGTGCCTATCTTTGGGGATTCTCAGTTGGTTGTTAAACAACTTACCAAAGAATACAAGTGTGTCAATTATAACTTGACAAAATATTGTATTACAGCAAGTAAGTTAATTAGAAAATTCGATGACGTAGTTGTCAAGAATATCCCTAGAGAATTAAATCAGGAGGCTAACGAGTTGGCTCAAATAGCTTCGGGATAGAAGATATTTTAAAAGACTTTGTCAGGTCTGATGGAAATCGGAGAGTTATTATATCCATTGAAAGAAAGAGATGTCTTGGTCAATGATGTAATCCTGCCAAACGACTGGAGATTGCCAATAATTGAGTATTTAGAAAATCTAAGTCAAAATACAGATAGAAAGATAAAATATAAAGCATTGAATTACACAATGCAAGGTGGACTATTACATAGAAGATATATTGACGGAACTTTACACAAGTGCTTAAGTGAGCAAGATGCTTAAAAATGGAAATTGTTGGTGGTTTTGTTCCATAAAAAGGCTGATGCCCCTATTAAAGAAAAATCTACAAGTTTAAGATGACGGGAAAGCTGAATAAATTCAAAGATTCCAGCTTCCTCCCACACATCACGTTTTTCGGCTTGGATACGATTAATCCAAATAACGTAGGCATCGAATTTGGTAGCAGGGGGCATCCTAAAAATCCTATCACCCTTTTTGAATGCATGGATAGGGAGTGAAGGTAAAGAACCTAAGATAGCTTCATCTGGATTATTGCAAGGAAAAGAACCACGGAAGTTCTCAAGGACTTCTGCTCGGGCAACGAGAGGACCCAAGAACGCAGCATGTAAATTCAGAGAAATAGAAGAGTCATGAACAGGGTAGATTACCTAAGATTCCTGTCATAGTTCTTATTCGTCCAAGATTGGGTCTTGAACTATCGCCCTAGGAGCAGCAATTGAAACTTGGGGTGCTGAAGTTGAAGTCTTGGAGGAAGTTGCCATGGAAGTCTTTGTAAAAAAAGAAGAAGAAGGGTTTTTTAGCGAAGGAAGAAGAACAACAAGAAGAAGAAAGTCACAACAGTAGGGATGAGATTAAAATGAGATTTAGTTAACAGAATAAAATTCGAAATTGAGACTATTCGTTGGCAATGTAAAATTCAAAATTTTCTATTCTTTCGGGCAAGACCGTCGTAAAGCAAAACTTGGGGAGCTTATGTTAGAGGAAGAATTTCAAATTCTTGACAGAAATAATTCTGACAGGCTGACGAAGAAAT
Source organism: Sophora flavescens (assembly GCA_030762895.1). Lineage (NCBI taxonomy): Eukaryota > Viridiplantae > Streptophyta > Magnoliopsida > Fabales > Fabaceae > Sophora > Sophora flavescens. The sequence continues at coordinate 38,660,292 of CM061062.1, read as the reverse complement.
TGAAGTAAAGGATGTTATTTTTCTAAGTGTCAAAAATACTTAGTTGACAAGAAAGTGTACATGTCGACGAAAAGATAGATTGACAAGTAGTCTTTTTGACGAAATTTATGGGAGGATTGTAAAAGATATGGACAGAGAAAAAAATGACTAAGTCTCAAAATCGACAATATAGTCAAGACAAGTTGTCAAGCAGTTAATACCATCGAAGACACGCTAGTTGACATGGAGCGGTTCAAGACATTGAACAGTTATTCAAATTGTTTGACAAGCAGTTTAAATGTAAAGCCTAAGAGAGAAGGACATGCGGCAATCATTTATATAGGAAGTTATTACTATGTAGTTATTTTATGTGCCTATAAATACTAGTTATTACAATGTAATAAAGGTCGGTTACTTGATACACATCTTACACATTTCGATCACACAGCAGATTGATGGATTACATTCAAGTATTCCCTCCATCCTTCTTATTTCAATACTATGGCAAAATTCAATGTCATTTTCATCTCTTTTGTTCAAGTTCTTTACTTGTTCCTTTTAATTTCCAGTATTTCTCTCAAGTTCGTCTTTTAAGTTTATTTTACTTCTTGCAAGTAGTGTCATTTAGATCTTTCTTTACTTAACTTTCCTTTCAAACTTCAGTTTTCTTTTCATTATAAACTCAGTACGATTAGGAAGTTATTTTCTATTAAATAACTGGCCTTCTTTTTAAACTTCAAACTTATGTTTTCAAACTCAAGCTATTTTATTGTAAACTTTCATTATTGGCAATATTCTGCACATCTCTTTCAAACTTACATATTTGTTTTAACACTAAGTCTTTGCCAGTAATTCCTAATTTGGCTAATTGTCAAATTTGTACTTGGCAGACAACCTACATACATATTTTTGACGAGATTACCGCATAACTCGTAGGTCCCACACTGGTTTGATCTTCAATTATTTGTCACGAAGGAATTTTGGTCAGAAACCAAAAAACCACGTTAACAGTAGTTGTTTGGCTAAAATTGTTACTGGGATTGCTTCAGGTAATTTGAAAGAAAGATAAAAAGGAGTGAATGTTGGGTGTTGTTGGAGGTATTTAGCACACAAGTTTTATAATAATTCCTGCTATGATGTTGGCTCATACAAAGTAATTAGTCCTTATGGAGCTAGTTTATTTCAAAACCAAATTATGCTTGTTATTTGGACTCAGTGCAACACTGGAAGTTTAGCCACAGTTGGATATGGTTATGCTCGGGGTGTATTTCGTGCACTTCACAGTGAAGGAATTTTAAAAAGTACTCATTGCACATAAACAAGCCCATTTCATCACGGATCTCTTGGTGACTTTGAGTTGGTACATGACAAAATACCAGCAACTCTTATAGCAGATTTTGATGTGGCTGCATCAATGAAAGTGGGCCCCGTGATTGTTGTTATTGTTTGGGCAGACCTTATTGCATCAAATGGTGACACAACCAACAAAATTGGAACCTATAGTGTTGCTTTGGGTGCAAAGTTTCATAATGTGTTTTTTTATGTGGCTGCATATGACATTCTCCCAAATTCTGAGGAGCATTGGCAAAAGGCATTACAAATGACTGCACTACAACGGATGGCAACTTTGTTGTTTTGGCTTCAACGACTAGGGGGGGGGGGGGGGGTGAAATGAGTTTTCTTAAAATCTTTCCCTCTTAAAAATTTTTTCACAAAACTTTTCAAATCAGAGTTACGGATTTGTGGCCTCAGGATCTTTTACAAAATCGATGAAGGGTTTATAAAAAATCTTGAATTGAAATATGATGAAGATAAGAATGATTAATTCAGAATAGGTTCGGGTTCAATAATCAGTAATAACAAGATACAGAAACTGATTAAGCTTTTAACGATTAATAACGAGTTATGCAAGTTGCAGGTTTCATTTTCAGTATTAGTTTAGTTTCAGTAATCAAGAATGGTTTTGATCAACTTAGTTTTGAACGCAGATAACACAGACTTGATTACAATCAGACTCAGGTTTCAATTCAGTTTATGCAGATCAAGAACATAAATTATATTGAACTTTGAACATCAAAATTACAAGCTCTTGATCATAAACATAAAGTAAAGGAGTTTGAGTTTAGAGATACCACACAACCATATTTATCCTGGTTCAGTCACCTCCACTATGACCTACATCCAGTCCCCACTCCAGCTGTGGGATTTCACACACTAACACACAAGCTTTACCAGGTAGCTTGAAAAACCTTTACACCACAGAGCACTCCTTCACCTCGAGATACCACACTCTCGTGAAGAGCCTCAATGTTCTTCCTTAGGGATACCTCACCCTAATCACTCAGAGAGACTCCCTCTCTCTTTACAATCAAAAGTAAAACAAAAGTTGATTCCTAACTCTCAATAGTCGATAAACAAATTGAAGCATTTATGAGTATTGAAACACTCTTTTCTAAAGAAGCTCAAGAAAGATGATGAATGATTTTCACAATTGATTTCTTAAATTGATTTTGTAAACTTTCTAATATGTTATGATATTCTTATGAAAGTGTTCCTTTGATCCCCCTTTATATCGAAAACAAGTTATAGTCGTTGGGATCAATCAAAACAGATTTGGATCTGATTTACAGAATCTGTTTTCTTGATTCTGGTTCTTGAAATAAGATTCTGATAGTTCTTGTAGAATTCGCGTCCATCTTAAGAATAACCGCATCCATCTAGCCATTAAGTTTTTACATTCGGACATGCTAGTAGATGAGCTCCATTTAGTAGACGAGCTCCATATGTCATGTCATTGGACGGAGCTTCTCATTAAGATCTTAGCAAGTACAAAGAGCATCGTAACCTTAGTAGACGAGCGCTTCTGTCACTTTAGTGGACGAGTGCTTGTATCACTTTAGTGGACGAGCGCTTTTGTCACTTTAGTGGACGAGCGCTTCTGTCACTTTAGTGTTGGACGAGCACTTCTATTACTTCAGTGTTGGATGAGCGCTTTTGTCACTTGTGTTTGGATGTGCGCTTCTTATTTCTTCAATGTTGGACGAGCGCTTCAGTTACTTCAGTGTTGGACGAGCGCTTCGATTCAAAAAATCTTATTTCCAAAAAATCATTTTCATTAACGAAAAACTCATTCCTTTTATTGCAGGTTATGAAAATTGATTTTCTTCATGCATCTTTTTAATTGAGCTTATTTGTGAATAAGAGATTTCATCTCTTACAAATCATCTAAGACTTAATCTAATTTCTATGTTAAGCTTTTGTCTTGATGATTCCTTTGATCTCTGTCTTTGCTCTTTGACTCCTCCATGTAGCTCTTTCGATTCCTTCAAGTTCTTCCTTGAATATTTTCCTTGTCTTTGCTCACTGAACTTGTTGATTACAACTTGATACCTGTCTTTACAATTTGACACTAAAACACTTGCATACACATTAAGTTGTATTTGTCATATATCAAAATCTCTAAGTCATTGAGTCTTACAATCTCCCCCTTTTTGATTATGACAAACCTTTTAACAAATTATAAGATTAGAGTATAAGTGTAGCAGTCGCTAAGTGTTTTTAGCAGATTTATATCATGGTATCAAAGCAGTCAGAGCAGAAGTATATCAGAGCAAAAAATATTAACATAGCTGAATTTGATTTACTCCCCATTAATCATGTAAGCTTATAACAGAATTTGATTTACTCCCTATTAATCATGTAAGCTTATTAGCTCCCCCTCAACATATGCATGTTTAATTTGTTATTATCCCCTTTCTCTATATCATACTTTTTTTTTCATGTATAATTTGTTGTTATCCCCTTTCTCTATAACAGACTTTTTCCTCCCCTTTTTGGCATTATCAAAAAGGTAAAGAAAAGAAACATTCGAAGCAATAGAGAAGGTAAGCATTTAACATTCAAACATAGCATATAAAATTGTTCCTGATAGAGGGATAGGTGCAGGGGCAAATCAAAAAAAAATGTGTCCAACTCGCGTAGATATTCCAAAACTCTCTTCTAATCATTCATAGATATTCGAAATCAAATCATACAAGAATCAGAGCATATTTACACAAAGATACATTCATATAATCAGTTTCTTTAGAGATTAGATATAGGATTGATCGATTATGCCTAACTCTCTTCTAATGAAAAAGAAGCTTTCCCTGTTCAAGGGCTTGGTAAAGATATCAGCAAGTTGCTTAGTTGTATCAACATATTCAATCTCAATTTCTCTACTTTGTATATGGCCTCCAATGAAATGATGTCTGATTTCTATGTGTTTAGTTCTAGAGTGCATTATGGGATTCTTAGTTAGGTTAATTGCACTTGTATTGTCACATCTAATAGGAACTTGGTTTAGTTGCACACCATAATCAACTAATTGTTGTTTCATCCATAAAGCTTGGGCACAACAGCTACCAGCTGCTACATATTCAGCCTCTGCAATGGATAAAGCCACACTAGATTGTTTCTTACTGAACCATGATACTAATGAGTTTCCTAGTAAATGGCAAGTTCCACTAGTACTCTTTCTACTAGTTTACAACCAGAAAAATCAGAGTCTGAATAGCTAATTAAGTACATGTAGCTCCCTTGGGATACCATAATACCATGTCTTTTGTTCCTAACAGATACTTAATTTTCCTTTTAATTGCTGTTAAGTATGATTCTTTTGGATTTGCTTGATACCTAGCACACATGCATACACTAAACATGATATCTAGCCTACTAGCAGTTAGATAAAGTAGTGAGCCTATCATCCCTCTGAATTTAGAAACATCAACAAGTTTATCTTGCTCATCCTTGTCTAGATAGCTGGAGGTACTTATTGGAGTAGCCATCTCCTATGCTTTTTCCATGCCAAACTTCTAGATCAGCTCATTGCAGTACTTGGTTTGGCTAACAAAGATTCCATTTTTAGTTTGCTTTATTTGCAGTCCAAGGAAAAAGTTCATCTCACCCATCATTGACATTTCAAGCTCACTTTGCATAAGACTTGTAAACTCATTGCACAAATGCTCATTAGTATCACAAAAAATTATATCATCCACATATATTTGTACAAGTAAAATGTTGTGTGCCTTTTTCTTAGTGAACAAAGTTGTGTCAACTTTACCTCTTTTAAATCCTTTTTCAAAGAGAAAATTACTTAACCTTTCATACCAAGATCTAGGAGCTTTCTTTAAGCCATATAGTGCTTTAGACAGTTTATTAACATGGTTAGGCAATTCATTATTCTCAAAACCAGGTGGTTGACCAACATACACTTCCTCTTGTATAAATCCATTTAAGAAAGCACTCTTAACATCCATTTGATACAATTTAAATCCCATTATGCAAGCATAATCAAGTAGCATTCTTATAGCTTCTAATCTTGCTACTAGTGCATATGTTTCATCATAATCTATGCCTTCTTCTTGGTTATACCCTTTGGCTACCAATCTAGCCTTGTTTCTTACAATTATACCATTTTCATCTAGTTTATTCCTAAAAACCCATTTTGTACCTATCACTGGACAGTTCTTGGGTTTAGGCACTAGTTTCCAAACTTGGTTTCTTTTAAACTGGTTTAACTCATCTTGCATAGCCATCATCCAATGTTCATCAATTATAGCATCATCTATGTTCTTAGGTTCTACTTGAGACACAAATGCCATATGATTACAAACATTTCTAAGAGATTGTCTATTAGTTACCCCCTTTGTAATTTCACCAATGATGTTATCAATTGGATGATTTCTGACAGTCCTTAATTCCTTTGGTAGGTCAGGCTGTTGTTTTGTTTGCTCCGACTGCAGTGATTCGTTCTTTAAGCTTTCTTCATTGTCTTGTTTCTCTTCTAGGAGATTTTTCTCAATTGAATCTGCAAAATCATCAATAACAGAATCCTTTCCCAACCTTTTGGGGTTAGACTCATCAAATGTCACATGCACAGATTCCTCAGTAGTTTGTGTTCTCTTATTATATATTCTAAATGCTTTACTAGATAGAGAGTAACCTAGGAAAATTCCTTCATCAGCCTTTGCATCAAATTTTCCAAGATTATTCTTTTCATTATTAAGAACAAAGAATTTGCAACCAAAAACATGTAAATGTGCTATATTTGGTTTTCTTCCTTTGTAAAGCTCATAAGGGGTTTTATTTAAGATTGGTCTTATCAATACTCTACTTAGCACATAGTAGGCTATATTGACAGCATCTGTCCAAAAATGTTTTGGCAAGCTAGAGTCGTTCAACATAGTTCTTGCTATCTCCTCTGATGATCTATTCTTTCTTTCCACTACTCCATTTTGTTGTGGAGTTCTAGGAGAAGAAAAATTATGCTGAATGCCATGCTCATCACAAAATTTTTCAAACACTTCATTTTGAAATTCTCCCCCATGATCACTTCTTATAGAAACAATTTTCACGGCTTTTTCATTTTGCACAAGTTTTGCCATTTTCTTAAATGCAGCAAATTAATCACTCTTATAAGATAGAAAATATGTCCATGTATATCTAGAGTAATCATCTACTATTACCAATGCATACAAGTTACCACCAAAGCTTTTGGTTCTAGATGGACCAAATAAATCCATGTGTAAAAGTTGCAAGGGTATAGTTGTTGAAACAATGTTCTTTGGTTTAAAAGAGACCTTAACTTGCTTTCCTTTTTGACATGCATCACATAGTCCATCTTTCACAAATTTTAGTTTAGGCAAGCCAACTACAAGATCTTTACGAATCAGTTTATTCAAGTGGTTCATGTGAATGTGTGCAATTCTTCTATGCCAAAGCCAATTCTCTTCTTCTTTTGAAATAAGACAACATGTAGTATTTGAAGAGATATTATCTAAATCAAGCATATAGATATTATTTGTCCTATGTCCAATTAATTTCAAATTTTCATCATGCTGATTTTCTATTAAGCAACTATTGGAATTGAATTTTACCTTGAAGCCTTTGTCACATAGTTGACTGATACTTAATAGGTTGTGTTTCAGTCCCTCAACATATAGTACATCCTAAATGATTGTTGTTGAGTCACTTCCAGTGTTGCCAATGCCAAGTATTCTCCCTTTATTATTGTCTCCATAGGTAACACTACCACTTGACTTAGCGGTAAATAAAAATAAACTTGCTTTTGTCTCCAGACATGTGCTTGGAACAGCCACTGTCAAGATACCATTTCACATTCTTGGATTTTCCAACACACCTACAAAACAGAATCATGTTTGTGTTTTAGGTACCCAAATCTGTTTGGGTCCTTTTGAGTTAGATGCAGCAATAGTTCCTTTAGGAACCCATATATACTTAGATTTATTGTATGCTGATTTTCTGTATTGACATGTAGAAGCTGTGTGACCTTTTCTAGCACAAAAATTGCATTTAACAAATGGTGTGTTTGATGTCTTAGGTGCAGCAAAATATTTCTTGAAATATTTCTCATGTATCTTAGGTTTATAGCCTATTCCAACCTTATCATAAACACACTTTTGCTGTCCTAATAAAGCATTCAAGTTATCTCTACCATTTGTGAATCTTGCTGGGTCAATTTTCAGTTTTTCAACCTCTTTAGTCAATGTACAGCTAGATGCATTCAATATTTCTCTATCACTAGTAATTCTAGATAGATCACCATTTTCTATTTTTAATTCATCTAGCTCTTTGTTTAAAACAGAATTTTTCTCTTCTAGGCATGTGATGGTTTTCTTAGACTTATTTAGCAATCTAGCAAGTCTAATGGATTCTTTATGAAGTTCTTCAAAAGCATTTTACAATTTATCATAAGAAGGTTGATAATCAGAACTTACTTCACTTTCTGAATCACTATGATTGCTGGCCATAAAGCACAGGTTTGCCTCCTCAGATTCAGATTCTTCAGTGGATTCTAGATCATTATCATCCCAAGCAATGTAGGCCTTTCTTGGATTTCTCCACTTCTTGTCCTTTGAGTCAAATTTTTTAGTTTTGTCCTTCTTTTGCAACTTTTGACAGTCAAGCTTCATGTGGCCAATCTTTCAACATTCACAGCATGTGATGTTGTTGGAAGAGTTGTCACCTTTGCTGAAATTTCTCCTTTGAAAAGTGGATGGCTTTCTTTTGAAGTTGCCTTTCTTCTTTAGGAAGTTCTTGAATTTTCTAACTAGCAATCCCATCTCTTCTTCAGATCCCGCCTCTTGTGACGAATCATCGTCATCACTGTCTTCTATTTCTCTGACTTGTGATTTCAGAGCTAATCCTTTCTTCCTTTTATCAGTTTCTTCACTCTCATTCAGTATGTTCAACTCCAATTCATGTTCTTGTAATTTTCCAAACAATGTGGCAATGGTCATTGATGAGAGGTCTCTAGATTCTGAGATTGCAGTGACTTTAGGTTGCCATTCTCTGCTCAAGCATCTCATTACTTTGGTAATTTGATCCTCATTGGAGATTGCTTTTCCAAGACCAGTCAATGATTTACAATGTGTGTGAATCGCTTTTGCATTTCAGTCATAAGTTCTCCTCGATTCATTCTGAACAGCTCATACTCATGTGTGAGGGTGTTCATTCTTGCTCTTTTGACGTCTGTGGTTCCTTCATGTGTTACTTGCAATGTATCCCACATCTCCTTTGCTGATTTGCATATTGAAACCCTGAAAAACTCATCACGGCTTAAAGCAGATGTTATAATATTCTTAGCACGCGCATTATATTGAACTCTTTTTTTATCATCCTCATTCCATTCAGTTTTAGGCTTATTTCTTGGAGCACCATAAGCATCTACAGTAAAGGGGGTAAATGGTCCATTTTCTACTGCATCCCATATGTCAACACCTGCTACCTCAAGAAAGATTACCATTCTTTTCTTCCAATAGATATACTCAGATCCATTGAAGGCAAGAGGGCGTGCAAGGGAAGCCCCTTCATTCAAACAGTCATTGGAAGCCATACTCTTATAGCTGTTAAGCCAAACTTAAGAGTTTAGCTCTGATGCCAATTGTTGTTTTGGCTTCAACACCTCCAGGGGGGGGGGGGGGAGGGGGGTGAATTGAGTTTTCTTAAAATCTTTCCCTCTTAAAACATTTTCCACAAAACTTTTCAAATCAGAGTTGCGGATTTTTGGTCTCAGGATCTTTTACAAAATCGATGAAGGGTTTATATAAAATCTTGAATTGAAAGATGATGAAGATAAGAAAGATTAATTCAGAATAGGTTCGGGTTCAATAATCAGTAATAACAAGATACAGAAACTAATTAAGCTTTTAACGATTAATAACGAGTTATGCAAGTTTCAGATACAAGCATTAACAATCAAGAATGAACTTGCAGGTTTCAGTTTCAGTATTAGTTTAGTTTCAGTAATCAAGAATGGTTTTGATCAACTCAGTTTTGAATGCAGATAACACAGACTTGATTACAATCAAACTCAGGTTTCAATTCAGTTTATACAAATCAAGAACAAAAATTATATTGAACTTTAAACATCAAAATCACAGGTTCTTGATCATAAACAGAAAGTAAAGGAGTTTGAGTTTAGAGATACCACACAACCATATTTATCCTGGTTCAGTCACCTCCACTGTGACCGACATCCAGTCCCCACTCCACTTGTGGGATTTCACACACTAACACACAAGCTTTACCAGGTAGCTTGAAAAACCATTACACCACAGAGTACTCCTTCACCTCGAGATACCACACTCTTGTGAAGAACCTCAATGTTCTTCCTTAGGGATACCTCACCCTAATCACTCAGAGAGACTCCCTTTCTCTTTACAATCAAAAGTAAAACAAAAGTTGATTCCTAACTCTCAATAGTCAGATAAACAAATTGAAGCACTTATGAGTATTGAAACACTATTTTCACAATAAGCTTAAGAAAGATGATGAATGATTTTCACAATTGATTTCTCAAATTGATTTCATAAACTTTCTGATATGTTATGATATTCTTATGAAATTTTCATTTGATCCCTCTTTATATAGAAAACAAGCTATAGTCGTTGGGATCAATCAAAACAGATTTGGATCTGATTAACAGAATCTGTTTTCTTGATTCTGGTTCTTGAAATAAGATTCTGATAGTTCTTGTAGAATTCACGTCCATCTTAAAAATAACCGCGTCCATCTTGCCATTAAGTTTTTACATTCGGACGGGCTAGTAGACGAGCTCCATTTAGTAGACGAGCTCCATTTAGTAGATGAGCTCCATAGGCCACGTCATTGGACGGAGCTTCTCATTAAGATCTTAGCAAGTCCAAAGAGCGTAACCTTAGTTGACGAGCGCTTCTGTCACTTTAATGGATGAGCGCTTGTATCACTTTAGTTGACCAGCGCTTCTGTCACTTCAGTGGATGAGCGCTTCTGTCACTTTAGTGTTGGACGAGCGCTTCTATTACTTCAGTATTGGACGAGCGCTTTTGTCACTTGTGTTTGTATGTGCGCTTCTTATTTCTTCAGTGTTGGACGAGTGCTTCTGTTACTTCAATGTTGGATGAGTGCTTCGATTCAAAAAATCTTATTTCCAAAAAATCATTTCCATTAACGAAAAACTCATTCCTTTTAACGCAAGTTATGAAAATTGATTTTCTTAATGCATCTTTTTAATTGAGCTTATTTGTGAATAAGAGATTTCATCTCTTACAAATCATCTAAGACTTAAATCTAATTTCTCCGTTAAGCTTTTGTCTTGATGATTCCTTTGATCTCTGTCTTTGCTCTTTGACTCCTCCATGTAGCTCTTTCAATTCCTTCAAGTTCTTCCTTGAATTTTTTCCTTGTCTTTTCTCACTGAACTTATTGATTACTACTTGATACATGTCTTTACAATTTGACACTAAAACACTTGCATACACATTAAGTTGTATTTGTCATATATCAAAATCTCTAAGTCATTGAGTCTTACAAACTTCACTCGTTGGTTCATTACTGCACATTGATAGAATCACTTATTTTTTTGGCACTGTTGAAGTTTGCTACCTTGACCATATCTTATCAAAACACTACATGAAATGGGATCCAGGTGGAGTTTGCTATTTTACCCATACCAAAGGGTCATTACAATTCCAACAATGGGATCCAAGGGGATGTTTCAACGGTGCTAGTCACAACCTTGAGGACAAGGTTGATTTCGAAGAGTGGGGTAATGATACGCATCAGCAAACCAATATGGAACCATGATCTATAGTGGATGGGTCACCGTATGACACATGCCAAATTCTAGAATATTCCTATTCTGTTATTGCATTGCCAATTTATATTTTGCTGTTAAATTTCCTTAACTTTCTGTGATGCTCCAAACAATATGGTGTAGCCACTTGGCTCATGATCCACACTTATAGGAATGCATTTTAGCTATAAAAATAGCATTTCTAGTAATGAAAGAGGACAGAGAAGAATTAATCCAAATTTTCCATGTTTCCCTTCTAATTTCTCTTTATTCTTTTGGATCTCCTCCTTGCTCGAAAAGGAGTCATATCATTTGATAGCTTTCATTTTCATATAAAATGCCGACATGTCAAACTCCTATATCTTACCATTTTATTTATTTTTTTAAAAATCAAACAAAAAATAAAAAACGAAGGGGCATTTACACAAAATTGAAAAGTCTCATCAAAAGTTGAGCTAAGTCTGATACCTCTTCCACATGACTATAGGGAAGGCCAGTGGTGTGAAGGTTGTGTGGACAAGAACAACCCACCTGTTAAGCTTGACCACGGGGGGCGTATGATCCGGGATTCAAGGTGGAGCTCTAGTATAGACCGCGGTAGTTCTAGTGTAGATTAGGAAGGCCTGGATCGCGTTTGAGTGGAGGATGGGCAGCGCCACAACGGTGGCCGAGGAAGGAGGCTGTCTTAAGGTAAATTCGTTCGGGAGTGGAGTGGGACGTCGGTTTTCGAATGAGATGCATAGTTGGAGGTGCAATGTAGAGGTGGGAGGCGAACAAGGAGGATCTGCGTTACTGGTAGGTGTTCGCACAGTTTTTGGTGCATAAATGGATGGCTTGTATATATACCCTTCTCCTTAATCTTGCCAACATAATTGCTAGTCTATATGTGCACCTCTACATTGGTCCATTGCCTTGTGCTAAATGGAACAATGCAATGGAACAATAGGTAAAACCCAATTATTATTTTTTATGTTTTGTTTCTTAAGGAGTTTCATTATTACATTTAATCTCGGGCTTTGATTTTTTATAAACTGTGATTTCTCTTTTTGGTTGCATTTTATTCAAGGAAGTGATAATGTACCATTCAAGGTAATCATAATGGGGGTAATGTATGTTTCCTTGTTCTTTTGTCTTCCTTTACTATTAAATAATGTGCTTTCTGGACTTGGTTGTGTATCACTTGTCATTGTTTCGAAACACAGGGGTTGAAGAGGCAACAATTATAGATAATCGGGTGCTCTTTCTAATTTGTATTTTAATATAATAGTTGTTCTTTTGATAATTCTACAAACCATGGTGCTTAATTTCTTATTACCGAGGGTCTGAATTCCGGATAATTTTTTAGGAGCTATATAATTCCTTTTTAAAAGTAGCTAATCATGTTGTTTGGCATAAAACATGCAGATATCACTCAGGCCCCAATTCAGTAGTTGGAAAAACCTATTATCTATGCAAGAAGAATTCATAGAGAGGTCCAAAGTGTAATACCTCAAGAAAATAGATCCTCCTTCCTCCCTATAGAAACATTAAGGATTTACATTAGATTTTAGGATATAATGTATTTCATGCTTTTGTTTTTGTTTTTGTTTTTATTGTTTATTTTGGATTGCTCTTAATTTTGTATTGTATTCGATATTTAAAATTTAAATAAAGAAATTTGATATATTTAATTAATCATGTGACTACTTGGAACATGTATAAAAAAACAACTTCAAAGCCAAATAAATCATCATTGATGGCCTTGCCTTTTAGTTATGATTCTTTAAACCAAGAAGTGTCTTATATTGAAATATTGACCCATCATGTCAAAATAAAGTGTGCCTTTCTCCTTGCCCACCACGTAATCAACCAGAAAATTCACATATAGTTTGCACATTCACAGTACATTCAAATTGGTCTCTTCATTCAAGCTCAAATCGAAAAATAAGAGTCAAGACAAAGTCTCAAATTCATTATTCATTTCTTCTCATACACCATGATAATTTAAAATTCATCCAATCATATAATCCTAACATATCAATGACTTTCAAATGAGCAACATAAATCTCAAGCAAGCTTTCTTGATCACACACGAATAGAACATGTTCCTATAAAAATTTCTTGCTTCAAACATTGTTCTAATTAAGGATTCAGAATAGTAAAATGAAATTTTTACTCCTCTCAAATAGACTGAAATTGTATGGGTAAAAACATGTATAATTTTAGGCATCTAACAACCGATCAAACATTCAAAAGCCTTGTTTAATTTACAACCATATATGTAGGATTTGGTTCATGCTTTTCATCAAATAGTTGTTTCTTTATCAAAATAAATGATGGATTTCAAAGAGAAAATGAAGATGCTATAAACCGATGACATAATGGTTATCCAGAATATGCAAATAAACTCATCCTCGGAAAAAAAAGGAAACTTTAGATGAGTATTTTACCAATCTATCTTCTTTGTTATTAAATTATTTTGATCAAATCACTGTTGAGTACATAATGGCCAAAGCAATTTTCAACCCAAAAAGGATTTACACACATTCTGCAGAAAACAACCTTCTGACAAAGATCTTCTGTGAAGTTTCAGAAGGATCAAACCCTATGTCAGAAGTTCAAACCCTTTTAACTGCTTAGTATACTTTTGAACAACCCTTTGACCTCTAATAAAACAATGATTTCTTCAAAAGGAAAATTTTCAAGTAGCCAAGATTTCATGGAAGTCACAATTCAACCCCTTTTTTGTAAGTTGTGACTGATTTCCCACCTTCAAAATTTACAAGAAAAACACTTATTTATTGAAAAAGAATCAATTATCAGACATGCACAAGTGTTTGGATAAGATTTTGAAAAGAAAAAATCTAAAAAAAAATCAGTTCTCCACTTTTAATCAGAAGCTGAATTGAGTAGCTTATTGGAAAAATCAGTTTTGAGAGATGCAATGAAGAGATGAAATTTTTTCACCACTGTACTATACTAGTTACTTATTACTTCTCATGTCTTATAGCAGACGAAATTTCGGCAGTATTTTTCATTGGCCTCCTAGTACATGACTTGACCGCGGTCAGATCTACCACGATTAAGTATGGACCCGGAGAACAAAATGAAATGTATCGACCCCAAATTCCATCAACTATTTAACATAAGTGAAGCGACGAGTAATTATTATAGTTGTGGAGAAAATATTTCTTCCCAAACTGTCCCAATTGGACCATTCAAGATTCAATAAAATAAGTGATATCATGACCACGAGTACACATGTTCAACAATATTGAACCTCGAACGGGAAACTAAGGTTTTTCTTAAGTACGTATTAGTTATACTCAAAAACATAATTTACATAAAGTGTGACATAATTAAGCAACCATCAGAAACAAACAATTGACAAAAAAACAATTGCATACTATAATCAAAATTTATTAAATTATTCATCTAACTATTGATTAAATCATTTATTGCCTATCAAAAAAAAATATTAAATCATTTATTTTTTATATTAATTTTTATTATTCAATCATTTTTATGTAACTATTTAGTTATTTACATATTAATTTTATTATTGTTGTATAAAATTAATTTTATTTAGATATTTACCTATTTTGGTATTCAATTTTGTTTATACTCTCAGTTTTAATCACCTTCGATTTCGTCGACACTTCCCGATGCAGGTCATTTATTTTTTAAATTATTTTTTAATTATTCAATATTTTTTTATTTATTCAACGTAATTTTATTTTAATGTAATTTTTTAATTATTTAGTTATTAATTTTATTATTGTTTTAAAAATTACTTTTATTTAGATATTTGATTATTTTGGTATTCAATTTTTTTTACACTCACCGTTTTAATCAAGGTCAATTTCATCCACATTTCTCAATGCACCATGAGTAGTTATTCGTCTCACTTTTGATTAATATTTATTTATTTACCGTGTCACTTAATTTATATAATTCATTATCATAAAATTTTAATCAGTTAATTAATGTATTTTACTCTCCCGCGCATCAACAACTAGACATCGATTCCTTTCCCACCACGTGGTCGTACTGTATCAATTGTATCGTTGTTGTAATACTTCAAAGGAGAACCCTTCTTCGATCCTTTATTGCTTCATATCATTACTTAATAAGATGAGTGCTTCATTATTTATTTCTCAGTTAATTAATTAATTCACACACTCCATTAATTAATTTTTGTAATTGAAATTTAATTGCATCAATTTATACATTAGATAAAACTTAGCTACAAGAAGAAAAATCAGAATAAACATTTATAACAAATTCAATACTACACACTAGATATGGCAGCCTTACACTAACAAAATCCTACACTAGCAAATCAGTGCAAATTACATATAGCAGCATAATTACACACACTTAACAATAAAAACAAATTCAAACAAATTAAAAAAATCAATAAATTAAATAGAAATCGGGCAGTGTAGGTCTCTACTGATAGTGGTGGCTCCTTTGTAGCGGTGGTGGCAGTGACACAGGTGACAGTGATAGTGTTCTGGGGGTACATGTAATGGGTATCATCAAATGGGAGAGAAAAAAGTAAGGAAAATAACAAAAGAAAATCATTTGAGGGACAAACCTATGGCAGTGGTGGGGGTAGCAGTGGTAGCTCCTCTGGTGGTGGCAGGCGTGGCCGAGAGTGGGGGAGAGGGAGACCCGTGATGTCGCGTTAGTCGACGCGCGCGTGCGATTCCGGCAAGTGTACCGGATTGCCGTCAAGTAATAAAAGATATCGAACCCACAGAGACTGTGTTCTCGAATCGCAATCGGTTTTCGAATTGAGTGAATCTGGACTTTGTAAAGGGTTTTGGAAAATGTTTGAATTTGAAATTGAAATGATAAACAAACAGAAAACAAATGTTTTTGGGGTTTTCGATTTAAACGAATTCCTAGGGATTTGGGTTACCTTTGAGGTTGTTTATGTTGCTAATCTGATTTACCTTGGTTGATTACCGAAATTGCCTTGAAGGCGAGTTTATCCTCTAATAGCTTAAGCTCCCTCTCGGGTTACAAAAGCCGTGCCCAATTGACCCGACCCCTACTCTCGTGGTAGTCGATCCCAGATTGGACCCTTTGCGTTCCGTGACAACTCATTGCTCCTCGAGGGACGGCTTCTAACTCTCGTGATTTCAGTCCCAAGTCTGACTTCTATAGGTCCGACAACCAAGTTCACCGCTAGGTTCCTCCTTGATATGTCTCAGTCATGCAAATAACCTAAGTTCACCGCTAGGTTCCTCCTTGGATCATTCACATCTCACAAACCAGTGGCTGCCGGGCTTTACGAGTAAAACACCCTAGAAATCCTAAGTTCACCGCTAGGTTCCTCCTTAGAACTTCTACGTCACGCAAATAAACGGTTGCCGAAATTTATTTGTGATTAACACACTAGAAATCAGATCTAAAACAATAATGAAATCAACAACGATTTTACATCAATTCAACATCATTTACAAACCTCGGGTAGAGCCCTAGTCCCTAGAAACTAACTACTACTCCAGTCTTGCCATGGAGATGACAAGCTGGGTTGACAACATAGTAGAAAATCAGAAAAGAGAAGAGAAGAGGAGAAGAGAGATCTAAGCCTAGAGTCCTAGTTGTTATGGATGATCCAATGTGTTCAATCTATCTGATGCCTTGGTCCATATTTATAGAAATGGGGAAGTTAGAGTCCCAAACCAACTCAAAATCTGATCTATTTCGGTTTCTTCAGGTCCAAGTAATGCGGCGTCCACGGCGTGATGGCCATCACGGCCGGCCGTGACGGTCTCTGCCTCTGCGCTTCTCGCAAGATTCATTGGTTCGCGACGCGAACATAATTCTCGCGACGCGAGTGCTCCTTTGTGGCCGTGAAGAATTTCACGGCTGGGCCGTGATGTGCTCTGACTTGTGGTGGTTTTGGGTCACGGCCGTGATGGCTATCACGGCCAGGCCGTGACAGACTCTGACTTCAGCCTTTCTTCTTTTTCAGTTTTGCTCGATCATGGCCGTGATGGGCATCACGGCTAGGCCGTGATGGGCTCTGTTTGGCTCATTTTCTTCAGTTTTAAAGCTCCATCTTCATCCAAACTTCATCATGGTTGATCTTGAGCAATTTACCCTTGATATCTGCAAAATAACACACGAAAACCGCCTTACCCATTCCAAAGGAAAATGAACCTAAAATCTAATAAAAATATGCCTAAACTACATGAAAATGCATGCAAAATGATGGACAAAGATGAGGTGGAATCACACTCATCAAATCACCCCAAGCTTAAAACTTTGCTTGTCCTCAAGCAATTACTCAGGCCATAAGATATAAATCATTCAAAGCATGGATAGTGAACCAACAACCCTAGAAGCTAATCCAAGTAATAGGCATTTTTAATAAGCACTCAAGTAATAATCAAGTTCAAGTCCAATTAGAAGCTTAGGTTTTTTTTTCAAGTTCATGTCCTCACTGATTTGGGCACTCATCTCACCTCACTCAAGTGTTTTAGGGTTTATGACAATTCACTCCATTTCCTCAAGGAAAGTATTTTACCATAGGCTTGACCATTAACCAAATCTCCACTTTATTAATGAAAACACTTAAGAATCAAGAGGTCTTTTCCTTTGGTTGTAATGTGGCCATGGGATTTATTGTAAGGTGGGAAAATCAAGGAAAGGGAATTTCAAGAAGGCTAGACAGATTATCAAACATTACAAAGCATGACACCTTCTAAAATACCCCTTTTTTGGGCTTTGGTTTACTTTTCCACCTTTCTTCCTTTTATTATTATTATTATTATTTTTTCTTTTTCTTTTCATTTCTCACATTCTTTGTCATCCCCTTCTCCATTTTTTTTCTGTTTATTTCATTTTTATTTGTTTGGAGAAGGGGAACTTTTTAGCTCAAGAGAAATATTTTCATCCCATTCTTTTTCCAACTACCATTTTGCCCTTTTTGTAATACTTTAAAAGGTGCCATACCAAGCATTATTTATCAAATTAATTCATGGTACCAAGAAAAGTATTTTTTTTTTCTTTTAGGCTCAAAATTGGGCAACTAAGGGGTAGCATTTATCATTCAAAGCTCGGGAGGCCGGAAAAATACCTAGTGCCTCAATCATTTCCAAAAATGTTTTCAGAAATTTTTAAGTTTTGAAATGGTTTCAAGTCAAGTTCTAGAAAATACAATCCAAGAGGAATTAAATCACTCTATCACAAGAAATGGGGTAGATTTAGTGAATACCCCCTTTTGGCTCAAAATCTTACATTTAGTAGTTCAAAAATCAGTGAGGTACACAAGTTTAAGGAACCACATGCTAATTATCAACTATCAAATGACTATCTCAAGAAATTTCATTTTTAGCCATATCACAAGAATAATGAAAAATTGGGTTCAAAATTCACTATCTCAATTCATTGGGCTCCAAGTTCTCACAATCGGATGCATGTTCTAAGTGAGGGGTAATCTAGAGAATGTGATCATACCAATCTATGCCTATGAGAATGCAATATGAATGCAACAATGCAAATGCAAAAATAAACACCCCTACCCCAAGCTTGATTACTTACATTGTTTCCAATGTAAATAATCAAGTCGGAGAGAGGAGAAAAATGGAACAACTTACCGAGTCGGTAGCGGGTGTTGACTCACATTCCAGTCAAAACTTGGGTGGAAATTTTATCACGGCCGTGAGGCTCTTCACGGGCAGGCCGTGATCATTTCTGGTCCTCAGGAGTTGCCCTGTCACGGCCGTGATCTACATCACGGCTAGGCCGTGATGCTCTCTGGCTTTGGCATCCTACTCATCACGCCCGTGATGGCTGTCACGGCTAGGCCGTGATCCTTTCTGTGCTCTTGCTTAATTCATCACGGCCGTGACCACTGTCACGGCCAGGGCGTGATGGCCTCTGACTTTATCTTTTTTATGCTCTTCTTCTCTTTCTCACCCTGAAAACACTAGACAAACCTATTAATGATATTTTTGCCTCTTGATCTTCTCAAATTATTCAAGAGGTTAAATCAAAAACAAAAGGAAAAAGGGAAAGAAAACTTGGGTTGCCTCCCAAGAAGCGCTTATTTATGGTCTTAAGCTTGACCATACTTCCTTAAATCAACCGGGGTCGGCTGGGCGTAGATGTGCCGGCACACTTTTCTTCCAAGGAACTCCTTCAAAAAGCCGTTTCTGCTCATACGGCCAATAATGCTTCCGCTTCGCTCTTTTCTCTCGGAGCTTCCTAGCCTTCCTTCCTCCCGGCGGAAGTTTTGTTTCCGCATGGACAGCAATTCCAACTTCACCACTGGGTGCATCTTCAACCATGCATATTCTTGGGGTTGCTTCCATGTTAAGTTCTTTCTCTATCGCTGGAGTCTTTACATCAATTCTGCACACATGGCTCTCAAAAGGAGGGTTGTTACAAGAGTTAGTCAACTGAAAATTTACCCTACCTTCCTCTACATTTAGAGAGAGTTTGCCATTCCTTACGTCTATTAATGCTCCAGCGGTTGCCAAGAATGGCCTTCCTAAAATGATGGGGAATTTAGAATTCCCTTTCATGTCCAATACCAGGAAGTCGGTAGGGATGAGAATTTTCCCTACCTTTACAGGAACATTCTCTAGTATGCCTAGAGGAGTCCTAGTTGAGCCATCCGTAAATTGTAAGGGGAATTTGAATGGTCTCAACTCTTTGCTTCCCAACCTTTCCATGATAGTGAGGGACATCAAGCTCGTGCTAGCCCCTAAGTCACATAAGGCTTGGTCAATGTGTACTTGTTCAATCGAGCAAGAGATGGAGAAACTACCTGGGTCTTTCAGTTTAGTAGGCATTTTAGTCTCTACATCTACTTGCTTTTTCCTGACCAACCTCTGTGGGAAAGGTATCGGGGGTTGGTACGGTGGTGGAGGGACATACTTCGGTTCTGGCTCTTCCTTTTCGCTCGTGTCCTCCTCCGGTTCCACGTCCATTTCAGCTACCCCCACCCCAAGCTTATCATCCCTTAAGTGTATGACATTGCAATGCTCATTGGGATTTGCTTCGGGTTGCCCCGGGAATGCATCCTTAGGTCTCGAGTACGTGCCGGCTTGTTGGGCAATCTGGGTTTCTAGCATCTTGCTATGAGTGGCTAAGTGGTCTACCTTGGAAGCTAGCTCCTTTATTGCCTCATTCTGCTGAGCTTGAGTGGCAACAAAGTTTTCCATGAGAGACTCGAGCTTAGATTTTTGAACCTGAGGATACCCCGGTGCTGCTCTCTTATTTCCTTGACCCTCTTGGAACTCATGGTTGAGCGTGTTGCTGTAGTTGCCGTAGGAGAGGTAAGGGTTGTTTCTTCTTTGGTTGTAGGGATTTGGGGGAGCATAGTTGGGCAGCTTCGGGTTCGTATCGTAGTAGTTGTTACAAGAGTTCACTTGCTCACCCGGCCGTCCAGGATCCATGTGGGCATCCCATCATGTCATGTCCCTGCATTCCACAAATCTCACAAACAAGGTTAGTAGCACCTATTGCACTCACATTAGCTCTTTCAATCTT
Organism: Sophora flavescens; assembly: GCA_030762895.1. Classification (NCBI taxonomy): domain Eukaryota; kingdom Viridiplantae; phylum Streptophyta; class Magnoliopsida; order Fabales; family Fabaceae; genus Sophora; species Sophora flavescens. The sequence continues at coordinate 38,639,702 of CM061062.1, read as the reverse complement.
ATCTAATCGTTTATTTAGTGAGTCAAATTTAGAAATAATCAGATCAATGCTACTTACTTCAAACTTACCCCCCGAAATCTTGTTCGGGTTATTACCTCTTTCGGATCCCCATTGGTGGTAGTTGGTGGCAACATTCTCGATGATGTTGAATGCCTCAGTGAGAGGTCTATTCATAAACCCTCCACCGGCTGCAGAATCTAGTGACACCTTCGAAGAGTAGTCTAATCCGTTATAGAAGGTGTGCACTATTAACCACCTCTCGAGTCCGTGATGTGGGCATGACTCCAGCAGTCCCTTGTATCGATCCCAAGCTTCCGATAATGATTCTCCGTCTTTCCCGGAAGAAGCGGTGATCTGGGTTCTTATGTAGGCCGTCTTGGATGGAGGGAAGAATTTCTCCAAGAACGCCTGCTCCAGTTGGTCCCAAGTAGTCAAAGTGTTAGCGGGGATTTGCTTAAGCCAGGCCTTCGCCTTTCCAGTGAGAGATGAGGGGAACAATCTCAAACGCACAACATCGACTGAGGCTCCATTAATCCTAATTGCATCGGTGAACTCTAAGAATGTTTCTATATGATCGGTCGGGTCCTCCGAAGGCAATCCTCCGAATTGATGTTGCCTAATCATGTTGATTAACATAGGTGGTATGGTATAGTTTTCCGCCTCAATCTCTGGCCTTGCAATCCCAGTTCGCAAGCCTCTCGCATTTGGGGCTGCGTAGTCCTTCAAAGGCTTTGTATCCGGTTGATTCGCCATGAGTGGAACGGGACTCAACCTTTCTCCCTCTCTTTGTAGTCTTCTTCGTCTATGGAAGGTCCTCTCGATCTCCGGATCAATCTCACTAAGGCTCCCAAGACTTAGAGATCTTTGCATATAACACACAGAGAGATGGATACAATAGAAGGAAAAGAATTTTTTTTTTCAGAAATAAAAATCAAATAAAAAGAAAAGGGTCCAGAAAAATCAATTTAAAAACTAATTGAAATTCGAAAAGGCACAGTCCCCGGCAACGGCGCCAAAAACTTGATGTGTCGCGTTAGTCGACGCACGCGTGCGATTCCGGCAAGTGTACCGGATTGCCGTCAAGTAATAAAAGATATCGAACCCACAGAGACTGTGTTCTCGAATCGCAATCGATTTTCGAATTGAGTGAATCTGGACTTTGTAAAGGGTTTTGGAAAATGTTTGAATTTGAAATTGAAATGATAAACAAACAGAAAACAAATGTTTTTGGGGTTTTCGATTTAAACGAATTCCTAGGGATTTGGGTTACCTTTGAGGTTGTTTATGTTGCTAATCTGATTTACCTTGGTTGATTACCGAAATTGCCTTGAAGGCGAGTTTATCCTCTAATAGCTTAAGCTCCCTCTCGGGTTACAAAAGCCGTGCCCAATTGACCCGACCCCTACTCTCGTGGTAGTCGATCCCAGATTGGACCCTTTGCGTTCCGTGACAACTCGTTGCTCCTCGAGGGACGGCTTCTAACTCTCGTGATTTCAGTCCCAAGTCTGACTTCTATAGGTCCGACACCCAAGTTCACCGCTAGGTTCCTCCTTGATATGTCTCAGTCATGCAAATAACCTAAGTTCACCGCTAGGTTCCACATTGGATCATTCACATCTCACAAACCAGTGGCTGCCGGGCTTTACGAGTAAAACACCCTAGAAATCCTAAGTTCACCGCTAGGTTCCTCCTTAGAACTTCTACGTCACGCAAATAAACGGTTGCCGAAATTTATGAGTGATTAACACACTAGAAATCAGATCTAAAACAATAATGAAATCAACAATGATTTTACATCAATTCAACATCATTTACAAACCTCGGGCAGAGCCCTAGTCCCTAGAAACTAACTACTACTCCAGTCTTGCCATGGAGATGACAAGCTGGGTTGACAACATAGTAGAAAATCAGAAAAGAGAAGAGAAGAGGAGAAGAGAGATCTAAGCCTAGAGTCCTAGTTGTTATGGATGATCCAATGTGGTCAATCTATCTGATGCCTTGGTCCATATTTATAGAAATGGGGAAGTTAGAGTCCCAAACCAACTCAAAATCTGATCTATTTCGGTTTCTTCAGGTCCAAGTAATGCGCGTCACGGCCGTGATGGCCATCACGGCCAGGCCGTGACGGTCTCGCCTCTGCCGCTCTGCAAGATTCATTGGTTCGCGACGCGAACATAATTCTCGCGACGCGAGTGCTCCTTTGTGGCCGTGAAGAATTTCACGGCTGGGCCGTGATGTGCTCTGACTTGTGGTGGTTTTGGGTCACGGCCGTGATGGCTATCACGGCCAGGCCGTGATGAGACTCGACTTGACCTTTCTTCTTTTCAGTTTTGCTCGATCATGGCGTGATGGGCATCACGGCTAGGCCGTGATGGGCTCTGTTTGGCTCATTTTCTTCAGTTTTAAAGCTCCATCTTCATCCAAACTTCATCATGGTTGATCTTGAGCAATTTACCCTTGATATCTGCAAAACAACACACGAAAACCGCCTTACCCGTTCCAAAGGAAAATTAACCTAAAATCTAATAAAAATATGCCTAAACTACATGAAAATGCATGCAAAATGATGGACAAAGATGAGGTGGAATCACACTCATCAACCTGCACCAACAAAGAGTGGGGGAGAAGAGGGAAATATTCAACAGGGAGGAAGAGAAGAGAAGAGTTTTTGGTGGTGGGGGGCGGGGGGTGGTGGGGGGGTGGGGGGGGGGGGGGTTAAAAGAGGCAGAAAGAAGATAGAATTTGATAGAAAGAAGAGAAAAGGGAAAGTGGTGGGAGAAAGTTTTCGGTGCGGCTATATTTAAGTTTTTTAATGGCCTATGAAACTTATCGATGGCCTTTTCCCTCGGTAGTTTGTAACACACCCTGTTTTTCGTGTGCTTAATTATTAGTAAATGCATGCTTTAATGTATTTAATTGTGATAAAATCCAGAGGATGATTTTATTTTAAATAAAATCATTTTCTTGTGTTATTTTACTGTATGAAGTCACAGTAAAATTTTCGGTATAAAATTCAGACAAAAGCCGGTCTGGGTTTTCAAAGCCGATACTGAGTTTCTTGAGCTAGAGACCTAATATTGACTCGTGAACGAGACGATTAGTGTTTTTTTTATGTTTTGTGTGGGTTTGGAGTGTTTTGAGAAATCTTGTTCGGGGCCGAATTTCCGAGTATTACCCGGGCGAATCGTCGGGAAATACGATCGGGAAATTCATCTGATGCATGTTGGAGCAGAGCAAAAAAAAATGGAGTAGATTGACTGATGTGAAGGCTATGACATAGGCATGTCCATGGCCATACCTTCCTTACACCAATCAAGTCAAATCACCATACTTTCTTACACACACCTTACCTACACCATACCTCCTTTCTTCTCAACCAAGTCAAGCTCTTCTCTCCCCTCCAATCTGTCCCAAAACTGACGCCCTCCCCCTCTCTTTTCCTTCTTCTATTTAAGTTTCAAAGTGTAACCATTTCACACTTTTGCTTCCTTTCACAAAAACACTTTTTTACAACTATTCATCTTCTTCTTCACACAACTAAAGGTACCATTTTTACTAAGTTTTTCAAGTTGTGTTCTTCATCAAAGTTGTTCATATTGGTAAGGGTAATGTCCCTATACCATTTGTTTTTCAAGTTTTGGCTTTATTTTCATAGTTGATGTTTTGAGTTCATAATATGCTTTTAAACTTCAAAAAATTCTCAAAAATTGTAGAAAACTCCGATTGAGGTGAAACCAATTTTTATATTCTTATTTTTACTTCCTATACAACATACTAAAATCTTGTGGAAAACAAAAATCTCGAACACCATTTTCTGTACTGGACAGAATCTATGTCTTTTGTGCCATATGAGTTTTGTTTCATCTTTGCTTGGTTAAGCTTGTGTTTGAGTGTTATTCCAACATGATCATGACCAAGAGCTCCTATGTACATAAGGATGCTAGGTTTAAGTGATTGGAAAAGTTTAGAAACTTTTATGTATTTTCATGAAAAAGTGAAAACTCTAAGTGTTTTGTTATATGTACTTTGAGGTTTTTCCAAAGTGATCATGGATTTGGGCTCCTTGATGTATAAGGATGCTAGATCCAAGAGATTTGAAAGTTTGAAAACCTCTAACCCTCATTTTTACTCAAGGCCGAATTGTAGTGTTTGTGGCCTAGGGTATTTGATTTTTTTCATTTTTCCAAAATGATCAAGGTTTTAGGCTCCTTACTAGGTATGGATGCTAACCTAAAGAGATTGGAAAATTTAGAACATCCTAACCTATTTTAGAGGATGAAAACCGAAACCCTAAGTTGATGACTTAGTGGGATTCTTGATTCAAACTTGTTAAACTTTTGGTGTTTAAGAACTCCTAGCACTTAAGGATCATAAATCCATAAGTTGCATGATTTTTGGAAACCTTAATCCAAAACCATTGTTGAAAACCGAACCTATGCCTTGTGGCTAGTGTTCTTTGATTAAAAATCTAACCTATGGTTTTATGTGTGTAACCTTAGATTCGTTACGCGCGGACGTTCGTGATCCTTAGTTTTTGTAGTCGGAACCCTTATCGTCTTTTGAGGTAAGAGGGGATTTCCGAAAGATATTCAATAACTGTATGCATGTGTGTATTTGATTAATTGTTTACTTGACTGTTATTGAGTTACTGGATTATCTGAAATGTTATGCTATTATATGAAGTTGAACTGTATCGTTATATATGTTGAGATGTGTAACTGTGATGAACTGTGATATTGGCATTGAACTGTGAATATATATATGTGTACATACTGCTGTTGTTGTTTGAAGTGTGCTAAGCCGGACGTGTGTCTGTGCTCAATCATTAATAAGGATTAAAAACCTTAATAAGCTTTGAAGATGAAAGTATGGGTGTTCTTTTCCAAAAAAGCTTGAATGTTTAAAAGTACTTGTTTTATGTGACAATATAGTTTTAGTGATTTCTAGAATGCAAGAGAAAAACCCTTTTCGAACTATGTGTTTTAAGTGAAAACTTTTGAAAATATTTTACAATATCCTATTGGGAATTTTCAAAGTTAAAAGTGTTTCAAAAACGTTTTATAAAGGATTTTCAAAAGAAAAGGTTTTCTCCCAAATGATTTAGAAACTTTCCGATAGCCAAAGATAGGTTATCGAGGCTTTCGATTTCGAAAATTGTTTTCGTCAAATGAAAGATAAGTACTAAAAGAATAGGAATCTAGACGTGAGACGTCGCCTCTAGTTTTCCATGCTTAGCACGTGATCTTGGATCGGTGTTAATTCGGGACCGTAAAGTCCTATTCGTAATGTTATGGACTTCAAGTCCAATTCGCGGAATCGAGGACAGTTCGTTCGATTTCCGTTGTTGTGGGCTGTTGTCCTTAGCATGATAAGTAAAACATGACTAAAAGTATATTGATTTCCATTACCACAAACCTTGATGCGCGACCCACGGTCTAGGTGTTGGGATTGAGCATTTGACTGTGTGTCCTATGTTCTAAGTTTTCAAGTGAAGGGGAAATAATGTTAAGTCATTAGCTTTGAGCTTTGACAGTGAAATATTTACACAAAGAAAAACCTTAAAAGGAAAGTTTTTATTCATATGCATTTCCCCTGGCAGACGTGCCTTTGCTTATTGAGGATACCCATGGGGTATCTGAGAGTCAGTCACATTGCTAGCTGTTTCGTTAAGGACATGTGGCGTTGTCTGACCAAGAGGCCTGGTGCATCAGGATGCGGTGGCAACAGCCCGGTGGGCAGAGCTTGACCAACTCTATCTTCTCCAGTGATAACATGGTGTTGTGATCTCATGAGATTAGGATAGAGCCTGATATTGAAGTGTCATGCACATTTTCGAAAACTGATTGTATGGGCTTGAGGACCCTTTGATATAACACTGTTATATTATGATGATTATGCATGCTTTAACTGTTGATCTGATTTCATGTTGCATGTATCATGTATATGGTTGTTGTGGGATATATCTTATGACGGTATCTCACTCTTGCATGTCTGTATGTTCTTTTATTTTCCTCGTATCGGGTATGCGTATGCTTTAGATGGACCCTCTTGTCCCTCTTGCACCTGAGGTCACACGGACAGAGACTTTTGACGAGGCCGACAGGATTGGGAATTGGAGGATGGACGCGAATGCGACTACGACGACGTACCGAGGGCCAATCACTACTACTGAAGCTAATATACATGGAGAGCCTGTTAGGAGGATCCACTCGGTGGAATCCAGGAACGTGATTCTTCCACCGCCATGGTTGTACCTGAACACGCTACAGGAAGCCGGTCTACTTCACCCTCACGTTGAGCCTGCCGAGCCAGAAGAGGAGGAACCGATGGAGGAAGATCCTGAAGAAGATCCCGAAGAGGATCCTGAGGAGGAGCCTCATGAGCTGGTAGGCGACTGGTGGGATGAGGAGCTCGAGGGGGGTTATCACCCTTTGGATATTGAGGAGGAGGATGTCCCGTTGGATGGCGGAGGAGAGGTGATTGACCCGGATCCGGAGACTTCTTCTTGTGGGAGCGTTTGTGGCCACTCCGAGTGTCGTAGGCATTGGTAGTGGTTGGAGGCTTTGTTTTGAGTGGTCCGTTAGTCTTGGCTTTTGAGCTTTTCTTTTGAGTTTAGATTCCCAGATTCCCATTCCCAATTGGTGTTTTATTTACCTTATCTTCTCAGTTATGTTTCAGTTATGTTTTCGTTTCTGTTGGCCATATTGATTAAGGCCGTGGTGTAATGTTAAAACCTAAGACCTTTCGAGGCAATATTATATGTATGTATCTGTTGTCGTTTTCAAGTTGTGAGTTTCTTTACCTTCTACTTATTTTCTTTAAAGAAAAAAAAATTAAGTACCTTTTTGGTAACCTTGTGTATGTTGAATAATCTTTTTCCGAAAGCGACCAGCATTTAAACGAGCATTTTTCCAAAAAGGGTAACCATGTGATGACCAAGTTAGGGTGTCACATTAGTGGTATCAGAGCTAGTCGAGTCTTTCGGGAATGTCTGGGTTAGGTCTGTTGTCTTGCTGTTGTGTTTTCTCTGATTGTGTGTTGTTTGAATTACTTCTTTTGAGGTAATGTGTGGTGACTGGCGGGTTCTCTCTTTCGGATTGTCATCTGACTGCTTGTGTGATCCAGGTCAGTATGAATCAGAGAGGTGCTCGTGGACGCGGACGAGGCAATGGAGGAATGGACTTCGCTGCTCAAGCACTGGCTGACGTGGCTGCTGCTATAGCTCATCAAACGGCCAATGCTGCTGCACAAAATCAGCAAGAATAGCTGCGAGCGGAACAAGCTGCAGAGGGAAGGCATCTTGATGCGTTCAGACGTCAGAATCCATCTCAGTTCGATGGAGACGTGGATCCGATTAAGGCAGATCTATGGATTCAAGAGTTAGAAAAGATTTTCGAGTTGGTACACACTCCTGAAGAATCCAAGGTACCTTATTCGACGTTTCAGCTCGTGGGAGACGCCGAGTATTGGTGGAAGGGTACTAAGCAACTGCTAGAGGCTGAACATCAAGTGATCACCTGGGGAGTATTTCGCGGCAAGTTTCTGGACAAGTACTTTCCCCAGAGTGCCCGAAAGGGGAAAGAACAAGAGTTCTTGAGGCTAAGTCAGAGAGATCTGACGGTGGGGGAGTATGCGGCAAAGTTCGAATCGCTTGCCAAATACTTCCGCTTCTTTCAGAACAACCCCAGTGAAGAGTGGAAGTACGAACAGTTCGAAGCCGGTTTACGCTTTGAAATCAAGGAATCAGTGCTGCCCTTGGAAATTCGGAGTTTCCAAGCATTAGTGGAGAAGTGCCGGAAGATTGAGTTGATGCGCAAAGGAAGGGATAGCAGAGGAAGCGCAAGTGGACCAGTTCGTCATAAGGGTCAGAATCAAGGACATAATTTCAAATGGAAGCAGAACCAGAGGAAGCCATACCATCAAGCACCTAGCTACAATAACAATCATAAGCAACAAGCTCGTTCCAGTGTGTCAGGAACTGGAAGTGGAGGCCAGAGAAACAACGATCAAGGCCAAGGAAGGAGATGTTTCCGATGTGGGGATCCGAATCACTTCGCGAATGATTGCCCAAAGAAGGACTACAAGTGCAACAACTGTGACCGTATTGGGCATTTGGCAAAGGAGTGCCAAGCACCGAAGAGGGAGCAGTCATTCAACCTCACTAGAGCAAGCAAGCCAACCGCCAAGGGAAGAGTTTACACGATGAGTGGTGCGGAGGCATCGAACTCCGTGATCTCGTGCGGGGTGAGTGTGACATTGATGGTAATCTCTTAATTGTACTGTTTGATTCTTGTGCAACCCATTCATTTATTTCGATGGATCGTGTGAAAACGTTGAACTTGCCTGTTTCTTCCTTATCTTATAATCTGATTGTTTCTACCCAACTGCTAAACCTGTGACTGTTAATTCTGTTTGCTTAAACTGTCCTATCATTGTTCAGAATAGACATTTCCTTGTGGATTTGATCTGTTTACCCCTAGTACAACTAGATGTGATCTTAGGCATGGATTGGTTATCTTCCAACCATATCCTAATAGACTGTACTCAGAAAACCTTAGTCTTTAGGGATGAGATTTCTGGATTATTATCTGCTAGTCAGGTAAGAGTTTCTTTGAAATAAGGGGCTCAAATTTACATGCTGCTGTGTTCCTCGGAGGTCAAGAGCGAGTTTGACTTAGAGTCGGTACCTGTCGTCCGAGAGTTTCCGGAAGTTTTTCCAGAGGATGTACCTGGATTGCCACCTGTTCGGGAGATTGAGTTCGCGATTGATCTAGTCCCAGGTGCTGGACCAATATCCATGGCACCGTATCGCATGTCACCATCGGAGTTAGAAACCTTGAAGGAGCAACTTGAGGAACTGATGAGGAAGGAGTTCATACGTCCTAGTGTGTCACCGTGGGGAGCTCCAGTCCTGTTAGTGAAAAAGAAAGATGGATCGGCCAGGCTATGTGTGGATTATCGCCAGTTGAATAAAGTCACGATCAAGAATCGATATCCTCTTCCAAGGATAGATGATCTCATGGATCAGTTGCGTGGCGCTGCAGTGTTTTCGAAGATAGATCTACGGTCAGGATACCACTAGATACGAGTGAAGGCAGAGGATGTTCCTAAGACAGCGTTTCGAGCACGCTATGGGCATTATGAGTTTTTGGTGATGCCATTCGGAGTGACCAATGCGCCAGCTATATTCATGGACTATATGAATAGGATCTTTCGTTCCTTTTTGGATCAGTTCGTAGTCGTCTTTATAGATGACATTCTGATCTATTCCCCGGATGAGGAGTCACATGCTAAACACCTTAGCATTGTTCTTCAGATCCTAAAAGAGAAGCAGCTGTATGCGAAGCCGGAGAAGTGTGAGTTTTGGTTGGGTCAAGTTCAATTCTTAGGTCATGTGATATCTCGCGAAGGAATCGCTGTAGATCCGAAGAAGGTTGAGGCTATTTTGGAATGGGAAAGGCCAACAACGGCGACAGAGATTCGTAGCTTTGTGGGCTTGGCTGGATACTATCGAAGGTTTATCGAAGGGTTTTCCAAGATAGTGGGACCTCTCACTCAGTTGACTCGTAAGGACCAAGCATTCGTTTGGACAGAAGCTTGTGAAAGGAATTTCCAAGAGTTGAAGCGTAGATTGACGACTTCACCTGTGTTGATTCTACCTAATCCCAAGGAACCTTTTGAGCTTTCTTTGTGACGCTTCACATCAAGGGTTGGGCTGTGTGCTGATGCAAAATCGGAAAGTTGTAGCTTATGCTTCGAGGCAGTTGAAGATTCACGAGAGAAACTATCCGACGCATGATTTGGAGTTAGCGGTTGTGGTCTTTGCTTTGAAGATATGGAGACATTACTTGTACGGGGCTACTTTTAATGTTTTCAGTGATCACAAGAGCCTGAAGTATCTGTTCGATCAGAAGGAATTGAATATGCGGCAAAGACGTTGGTTAGAGTTTCTGAAGGATTACGACTTTCAACTACAGTATCACCCTGGGAAGGCGAATGTAGTGGCCGATGCGCTAAGCAGAAAGACGATTCATGCGTCAGTGATGATGGTTAGGGAGCAGGAATTGTTGGAACAATTCCGAGATCTGAGTTTGTCTGTTGAGGTTACGCCAGGAAGGCTGTGTCTGAACAAGATCACCGTGTCAAATGGATTGATGGAGCAGATAAAGGAGAAGCAAGAGACTGATCAGTATCTGCAGACTGAAAGGGATTTAGTGCGACAAGGAGCATTGTCAGATTTTAGAGAAGGCACAGACGGGATCTTAAGGTTCGGTGAAAGAATCTGTGTGCCTGAGGATGTCGAGTTGAGAAAGCTGATCTTAGAAGAAGCTCATAAGAGTAAGTTGAGTATGCATCCAGGAGCTACCAAGATGTACCAAGATCTAAAGAAGTTATATTGGTGGTACGGGATGAAGAGAGATGTGATGGAATATGTTGCATCATGCTTGGTATGCCAGAAAGCCAAAGTAGAACATCAGAGACCTGCAGGAATGTTACAATCTTTAGATATTCCCGAATGGAAGTGGGACGGGATATCAATGGATTTCGTAACCAGTTTACCAAGAACTAGAAAAGGGTATGAGGCTATATGGGTAATTGTAGATCGACTGACCAAGTCAGCTCACTTTCTACCACTCAACATGAAGTACCGGATAAAAAGGTTGACCCAGTTGTACATCGACGAGATTGTTAGGTTACACGGTATACCCTCGAGTATTATTTCGGATCGTGATCCGAGATTTACGTCAGAGTTCTGGAAGGGACTACAAAACTCTTTGGGAACAAAACTCAAATTGAGTTCTGCATATCACCCACAGACGGATGGACAATCGGAAAGGACGATCCAGTCGCTTGAAGACTTGCTTAGAGCCTGTGTTTTGGAGGATGCAGGGAGTTGGGATGAGTCATTACCGTTGATAGAGTTTACCTATAACAACAGTTTCCACTCAAGCATAGGAATGACACCCTATGAAGCTCTATATGGTAGACGATGCAGAACACCTTTGTGTTGGTATCAGGATGGAGAAAGCCTATTGTTGGGACCAGAGCTGGTACAGCAGACGACCGAGAAAGTGAAGATGATCCAAGAGAAAATGCGAACTGCCCAAAGTAGACAGAAGAGTTATGCTGATAAGAGGCACTGCGACCTCTAGAGTTTGAAGAAGGAGAACATGTGTTCTTGAGAGTCACGCCAACAACGGGGATTGGCGGGGGTAATAAAATCCAGGAAGCTCACTCCCAAATTCATTGGACCCTACCAATTTGTTCGTCGCGTAGGTCCATTAGCCTATAAAATATCTTTACCACCTTTTCTTTCCAACATCCATGATGTCTTTCATGTTTCTCAGTTGAGAAAATATATTCCTGATCCATCACACGTCATAAAACCTGATAATGTACAATTGAAAGAGAATCTGTCTTTCGTAACGTCACCGGTACGAATTGCGGATAAGATGACGAAGCAGCTCAGAGGTAAATAAATTCCTCTAGTCAAAGTTATCCGGAATGAAACAACCGGAGAAGCTACGTGGGAAGCCGAGGACAAGATGAAGATGCAATACCCTGAGTTATTTCAAAGTACGTAATCTCGAGGACGAGATTCTTTTTAGAGGGGTGGAGTTGTAACACCTTGTTTTTTGTGTGCTTAATTATTAGTAAATGCATGCTTTAATGTATTTAATTGTGATAAAATCCAGAGGATGATTTTATTTTAAATAAAATCATTTTCTTGTGTTATTTTACTGTATGAAGTCACGAAGAAAATTTTAGGTATAAAATTCAGATGAAAGCCGGTGCGGGTTTTCAAAGCCGATCTGAGTTTCTTCGAGCTAGAGACCTAATATTGACTCGTGAACGAGACGATTAGTGTTTTTTTTATGTTTTGTGTGGGTTTGGAGTGTTTTGAGAAATCTTGTTCGGGGCCGAATTTCCGAGTATTACCCGGGCGAATCGTCGGGAAATACGATCGGGAAATTCATCTGATGCATGTTGGAGCAGAGCAAAAAAAAAATGGAGTAGATTGACTGATGTGAAGGCTATGACATAGGCATGTCCATGGCCATACCTTCCTTACACCAATCAAGTCAAATCACCATACTTTCTTACACACACCTTACCTACACCATACCTCCTTTCTTCTCAACCAAGTCAAGCTCTTCTCTCCCCTCCAATCTGCCCCAAAACTGACGCCCTCCCCCTCTCTTTTCCTTCTTCTATTTAAGTTTCAAAGTGTAACCATTTCACACTTTTGCTTCCTTTCACAAAAACACTTTTTTACAACTATTCATCTTCTTCTTCACACAACTAAAGGTACCATTTTTACTAAGTTTTTCAAGTTGTGTTCTTCATCAAAGTTGTTCATATCGGTAAGGGTAATGTCCCTATACCATTTGTTTTTCAAGTTTTGGCTTTATTTTCATAGTTGATGTTTTGAGTTCATAATATGCTTTTAAACTTCAAAAAATTCTCAAAAATTGTAGAAAACTCCGATTGAGGTGAAACCAATTTCTATATTCTTATTTTTACTTCCTATACAACATACTAAAATCTTGTGGAAAACAAAAATCTCGAACACCATTTTCTGTACTGGACAGAATCTATGTCTTTTGTGCCATATGAGTTTTGTTTCATCTTTGCTTGGTTAAGCTTGTGTTTGAGTGTTATTGCAACATGATCATGACCAAGAGCTCCTATGTACATAAGGATGCTAGGTTTAAGTGATTGGAAAAGTTTAGAAACTTTTATGTATTTTCATGAAAAAGTGAAAACTCTAAGTGTTTTGTTATATGTACTTTGAGGTTTTTCCAAAGTGATCATGGATTTGGGCTCCTTGATGTATAAGGATGCTAGATCCAAGAGATTTGAAAGTTTGAAAACCTCTAACCCTCATTTTTACTCAAGGCCGAATGGTAGTGTTTGTGGCCTAGGGTATTTGATTTTTTTCATTTTTCCAAAATGATCAAGGTTTTAGGCTCCTTACTAGGTATGGATGCTAACCTAAAGAGATTGGAAAATTTAGAACATCCTAACCTATTTTAGAGGATGAAAACCGAAACCCTAAGTTGATGACTTAGTGGGATTCTTGATTCAAACTTGTTAAACTTTTGGTGTTTAAGAACTCCTAGCACTTAAGGATCATAAATCCGTAAGTTGCATGATTTTTGGAAACCTTAATCCAAAACCATTGTTGAAAACCGAACCTATGCCTTGTGGCTAGTGTTCTTTGATTAAAAATCTAACCTATGGTTTCATGTGTGTAACCTTAGATTCGTTCTGCCGGACGTTCGTGATCCTTAGTTTTTGTAGTCGGAACCCTTATCGTCTTTTGAGGTAAGAGGGGATTTCCGAAAGATATTCAATAACTGTATGCATGTGTGTATTTGATTAATTGTTTACTTGACTGTTATTGAGTTACTGGATTATCTGAAATGTTATGCTATTATATGAAGTTGAACTGTATCGTTATATATGTTGAGATGTATAACTATGATGAACTGTGATATTGGCATTGAACTGTGAATATATATATGTGTACATACTGCTGTTGTTGTTTGAAGTGTGCTAAGCCGGACGTGTGTCTGTGCTCAATCATTAATAAGGATTAAAAACCTTAATAAGCTTTGAAGATGAAAGGATGGGTGTTCTTTTCCAAAAAAGCTTGAATGTTTAAAAGTACTTGTTTTATGTGACAATATAGTTTTAGTGATTTCTAGAATGCAAGAGAAAAACCCTTTTCGAACTATGTGTTTTAAGTGAAAACTTTCGAAAATATTTTACAATATCCTATTGGGAATTTTCAAAGTTAAAAGTGTTTCAAAAACGTTTTATAAAGGATTTTCAAAAGAAAAGGTTTTCTCCCAAATGATTTAGAAACTTTCCGATAGCCAGCATAGGTTATCGAGGCTTTCGATTTCGAAAATTGTTTTCGTCAAATGAAAGATAAGTACTAAAAGAATAGGAATCTAGACGTGAGACGTCGCCTCTAGTTTTCCATGCTTAGCACGTGATCTTGGATCAGTGTTAATTCGGGACCGTAAAGTCCTATTCGTAATGTTATGGACTTCAAGTCCAATTCGCGGAATCGAGGACAGTTCGTTCTGATTTCCGTTGTTGTGGGCTATTGTCCTTAGCATGATAAGTAAAACATGACTAAAAGTATATTGATTTCCATTACCACAAACCTTGACTGCGGCCACGGTCTAGGTGTTGGGATTGAGCATTCGGACTGTGTGTCCTATGTTCTAAGTTTTCAAGTGAAGGGGAAATAATGTTAAGTCATTAGCTTTGAGCTTTGACAGTGAAATATTTACACAAAGAAAAACCTTAAAAGGAAAGTTTTTATTCATATGCATTTCCCCTGGCAGACGTGCCTTTGCTTATTGAGGATACCCATGGGGTATCTGAGAGTCAGTCACATTGCTAGCTGTTTCGTTAAGGGCATGTGGCGTTGTCTGACCAAGAGGCCTGGTGCATCAGGATGCGGTGGCAACAGCCCGGTGGGCAGAGCTTGACCAACTCTATCTTCTCCAGTGATAACATGGTGTTGTGATCTCATGAGATTAGGATAGAGCCTGATATTGAAGTGTCATGCACATTTTCGAAAACTGATTCTATGGGCTTGAGGACCCTTTGATATAACACTGTTATATTATGATGATTATGCATGCTTTAACTGTTGATCTGATTTCGTGTTGCATGTATCTGTATGTTCTTTTATTTTCCTCGTATCGGGTATGCGTATGCTTTAGATGGACCCTCTTGTCCCTCTTGTACCTGAGGTCACACGGACAGAGACTTTTGACGAGGCCGACAGGATTGGGAATTGGAGGATGGACGCGAATGCGACTACGGCGACGTACCGAGGGCCAATCACTACTACTGAAGCTAATATACATGGAGAGCCTGTTAGGAGGATCCACTCGGTGGAATCCAGGAACGTGATTCTTCCACCGCCATGGTTGTACCTGAACACGCTACAGGAAGCCGGTCTACTTCACCCTCACGTTGAGCCTGCCGAGCCAGAAGAGGAGGAACCGATGGAGGAAGATCCTGAAGAAGATCCCGAAGAGGATCCTGAGGAGGAACCTCATGAGCTGGTAGACGACTGGTGGGATGAGGAGCTCGAGGGGGGTTATCACCCTTTGGATATTGAGGAGGAGGATGTCCCGTTGGATGGCGGAGGAGAGGTGATTGACCCGGAGCCGGAGACTTCTTCTTGTGGGAGCGTTTGTGGCCACTCCGAGTGTCGTAGGCATTGGTAGTGGTTGGAGGCTTTGTTTTGAGTGGTCCGTTAGTCTTGGCTTTTGAGCTTTTCTTTTGAGTTTAGATTCACAGATTCCCATTCCCAGTTGGTGTTTTATTTACCTTATCTTCTCAGTTATGTTTTGATTATGTTTTTCGTTCTGTTGGCCATATTGATTAAGGCCGTGGTGTAATGTTAAAACCTAAGACCTTTCGAGGCAATATTATATGTATGTATCTGTTGTCGTTTTCAAGTTGTGAGTTTCTTTACCTTTTACTTCTTTTCTTTAAAGAAAAAAAAATTAAGTACCTTTTTGGTAACCTTGTGTATGTTGAATAATCTTTTTCCGAAAGCGACCAGCATTTAAACGAGCATTTTTCCGCAAAAAGGGTAACCATGTGATGACCAAGTTAGGGTGTCACATAGTTCAAAAATTTGAATTACCTACGAAAAATTCCCTTGATAATGTCATATAAGGTTTTTGACGTACGTTCCCTCGATAAGTCAACTAAAGGTTTTCAATGGATAATCCGTCGATACACTCTCGCGCCAAAAAAATCTCCTCCCACCACCAATACCGAAGGATTTATCGACGGAATAGCACTCGGTAAAATTACCGACGAGCTTTCCATCGGTAATTAAGTTTTCATATTCATCGTTACCGACGGCTGATTTTGTCAGTAATATGTTGGCTGCCGACGAAATCCATGCCCGTGAGAGCAAGCATGGTGTCATTGGCATCAAGGGTCATAATGGCTGAGGATCGAGATTCCTTGGAGTTAGGTCTGGAATGGGGGTTGTGGTGATGGTGGTGGTATTGGGAAGTCTAATTGTCATTGCTTACGTATTGGAGGAGAAGATTCATTGTCAAAAGAAAGACTGGGAGAGGGGTTCGTGGTAGGGGAAGGTGATAGATACCAAGAATCGGATAATCGTATATGTGTACTTAAGTCATAAGGGGAAAAAATACCTGATGATGAGAAATAAACCATTCCAATTAGATTTGTTTGGTTAGATTGGCGGGTCGACTCAAAACAATTTACACCCCAAATAAAAAGAAAACGAAAGAGAAAGAGAAAATGGGAAAAAAAATACAAAGGGAAAAAAGAAAACAAAAAAGAAAAAGAAAGAGATTAAGAGGAAGAACTTGTAAAAGAGAAAGAAACCACACATAAAAGATATAAACATGATTAAAATGATACAAGATACATTTTAAAAGGGCTTAATGAACTTTTTGGAAAATATGGTCACTTTTGGTTTTCGTCCTTGCCTTTTTTTCTTCTTTGCATTCGGTCCTTTCAACTTTGTAAGTTTTCCATTTAGTCCCTGCCGTTAAAAACGTCTGTTAACTGCTGACAAGTCTAATGAAGATGCTAGTTCAGCATGCCACATGGCATTAAATTTAATATTTTAATGCCATGTGGCAATTTCAGAAGAAGAAATTTTTTTTTTATTTTCAATAATTGAGTTTTTTATTTTAACAATTATTAATATTAATATAATTATTTTTATTTTTTACCTATCTTCTTATTCTTCCCCTTTCTCCATCTCCCCTTTCTTCCTTCCATCTCCCAACCCTTTCTCCCTGGCAGAATCACAGAACATCCATCTTCAACCAATCACCATACCACCAGCACCCAACCCATCAATATCCCACATCGCAATCTCCAACCTCTCCCTCCCTTCCTATTTCATTGTCGCCATGGTCCTCTCTCTCACCTCGGCCACAGCCTCTCGGATCTGGATTGTCTGATGTTGTGGCAGGAAAGACCACCACCCCATGGAAATATGAGTAACCCCCACCCCTTCTCTGGTTATGCCACATAGAACCTTCCAAAAAATGCCTCTTTAGCCATTCTCCACGACCAGGCATAGACATAAGTCACCAAAATTTTCACCTACAAAAATTCAACTTCATTTATCTTCTTCCATCTCACCTCAAACCCAAAAACACCATTTTTCACACAGAAAAAAGGCAAAACAACCACCATCTATCACACAACAAAACGGGAAAAAAATGGAACCGCAATCAAGAACAAAGCACCATCTCCATCAGACCACCACAATCACCTGTCACGCCACCTCTGAAACGCCACACATTATCTGTCTTTAAATGGTCCCACGAACGATGATGTAGTTTTTCAAGAGTAGGAAATGACGGAGATGTTTGTGACACCCGGGGACGACGAGGACGGGGAGTGGTCGTCGGTGCAAGAAGGCACGGACAAGGAGCGGTTCCTGACAAGCTTCTAGGAAGAGGGACACATGAATGAACCGATTACACGCCGGAATGAGAGGGATCCTAAGACTGTGTAGGTATGGGACTATACAGTTGAGGATGACTTATATGAATTGATTGGTATTGCCTATACCAACAAGATGCATCTTCTTTTCGGGAGCCCATCATTTAAGAACTCCACAATTATGCGTACTTGGAGCAATTCTGGGATGGGTGACCTCCTGGGAAGTTTTCCCAGGAAGCGTGTAAGTGAGGACAAAGCATGCTGAAAAGATCCGTGTTGGTCTGTGGGGTTAGTCGTTAATCCATAGAGCAGCCAGGGATGTTACAAATGGTATCAGAGTGGCACCTCTCCAAGTATGGTGTGGTTCGGGGACGAACCAAGCGGAAGCTGATGGGCATGTGATACCCGGGGCCGACGAGGGTGGGGAGTGGTCGCCAGTGCAAGAAGGCACGAACAAGGAGCGACTCCTGGCAGGCTTCTAGGCGGAGGGACACATGAATGGACCGATTACACGCCGGAATGAGAGGGATCCTAAGACTGTGTAGGTATGGGACTATACAATTGAGGATGACTTATATGAATTGATTGGTACTGCCTATACCAACAAGATGCATCTTCTTTTCGGGATCCCATCATTTAAGAATTCAACAGTTATGCGTACTTGGAGCAATTCTGGGATGGGTGACCTCCTGGGAAGTTTTCCCAGGAAGCGTGTAAGTGAGGACAAAGCATGCTGAAAAGATCCGTGTTGGTCTGTGGGGTTAGTCGTTAATCCATAGAGCAGCCAGGGATATTACAAATGGTATCAAAGTGGTACCTCTCCCAGTATGGTGTGGTTTGAGGACGAACCAAGCGGAAGCTGATGGGCATGTGACACCCGGGGCCGACGAGGGCGGGGAGTGGTTGCCAGTGCAAGAAGGCACGGACAAGGAGCGGCTCCTGGCAGGCTTCTAGGCGGAGGGACACATGAATGAACCGATTACACACCGGAATTAGAGGGATCCTGAGACTGTGTAGGTATAGGACTACACAGTTGATGATAACTTTTATGAATTGATTGGTACTATCTATACCAGTAAGATGCATTTTGTTTTCGAGAGCTCATCATTTAAGAACTCCACAGTTAAGCATGCTTGACTTGGAGCAATTCTGGGATAGGTGACATCCTGGGAAGTTTTCCCATGAAGCGTGTGAGTGAGGACAAAGTATGCTGAAATGACCCGTGTTGGTCTGTGAGGTCAATCGTCAATCCATAGAGCAGTCAGGGATGTTACAATGTTCATCGACGTTGGGGAGAGTGGAACTAAGGGTGGTCGTAACCGGCGTCGACGACGTTAGACAATCCAGATCCTGACCTCTCCTCCATATCTGATTTTGCCGTCGCCATGGATTCCGATTCGGGTGGGTATGATGTGGAACTTGAGAAGTGTTTCGAGGGAGATATGATTTTTCACAAAGGAGTGATTTGGGTTCTGCCAAAAGTTAACATAATTTTTTTAAAAAAAGGTTAACAAAAAATATTTAAATACGAAAAATCTGAATTTTAATTAAAAAAACATAAAGTCCATTTTTTGTTTTTTTTAAAATAGGAAAATCCATGTGGCATTAAAACAATACATTTCAACGCCACATGGCATGTTGACATGGTGATTTCGTCTGCCAGCTAAGCATTTAACAAAGTTGACAAGCAGCATGGACGTTTTACAAAATTTTAAAAGTTAGAAGTACACAAAAGTGACCTAAATTACAGGGATGAAAAAATTTATTAAGCCTTTTAAAAGTTAAGTTTTACTTTAACAAAAAACAGAGTAAACAATCAATTTGAATTAAAAAAAAAGGAAATACAATATCAAATTAAAATATTAAATTTCCTATAAATTAAATATTTAAGATCTTTCAAATTAATTTAAAATTAGAAAGTGTTATATATTCATAATAAAAATTTACTTTAAAACATTAAATTATTATTTTTCCTCCTTTAATTTATTAAACTACTAAAATAAAAATTCATTTAACATAAAATATTAATTATTCTTCCTTTTTTCATAAATAATAATTAATTACAATGAATCAAATATGATAGAACAATGAGCTTACCTATCATAGTGTCACGGTGATAAAATAATTATAATAAAAATAATGATTTAGTGGTGAGTTTGGTAGAAGATTTGGTAAGAATGAAAATATAAATTGCAACGAAAACTCACCAATAATAATTCAATGGTATCAAATCGAGAATGACGATGATTTTTTTAGATGAGATGGTGATAGAAGTGTTGGAGAGGTTGCCAGTGAAATCGTTGACAAGATTCAAATCTGTTCACCGATCCTGGGATGCCCTCTTCAAAACTACCAGCTTTATGACTAGGCATAAGCAAAGATAGAGTGAAAGATCAGATAATCATGTCATGATCTTTGAAAACTTTGTCACTTTCATACCTTGTGTAAGGCTACTCATCTGCAATGAGTCACCTCACTTTGAGATTCAGGATCTACAACACCCCGTTCCATCTCCCGACAACTCTAGTTCCTTGGGGCACATTTCATCGCATGGGCATCACAATGGTGTTTTTTGCATAGAAGGATTATTTAAAAATAGTGGTGGGATTTTTCAGACAATTCTATGGAATCCGGCCACCACACATATCAAAGTTATTCCCCCACCTCCTGAAAAACCACCCAGTGACCATAATATTTCCTATACATGTTTTGGGGATGAACCTAACACCTTGAATGACTTCAAGATCATCAAGCTTTACCATATGTTCAATAATGAAACTGGGCTTCTTACTCCTTTAGCACAGGTATATAATCTCCGTGCCAATTCTTGGGAAGTTATTCATAATGCTTTTACTGATGATACTATTGGTGATATTACTACTGTGGGTCGATGCCCCTTTTATGGAACTTCTCTTGCTAGTCACTGGTTGTCTTCTAACCACACATACATCCTTTACTTTGACTTTACTACAACCAATTTCAAAAACTCGACACCCCACCAGTAGCAACCAATGGCAATGGTTCTCTTATTGAGGTTGATGATGGATATGTTGGTTATGTTGCATAAAAAAAACTTATGAATTCTTATCAGATTGAGATCTGGATTTTCAAACATGATCGTTGGACCAAAAATTACAACATTGAGCCACTTGATTTAGGTGTTCGTGTCTATGCTGTTTGGAACTGTGGTGCTGAATTTCTTGGAGGATCTCCTTTTGATCATCCATTGGTGTTGTACAACTCCGATGCCCAGCCGATACACACTTTCGAAATTTACCCTGATCGGTATTGCTTCATTCATAAGTATGTTGAAAGCCTAGCTCCCTTATCTATCAATCAAGCTAGCTAGGATACTAGGATGGTCCATAATATGTATCCCATATAGTTGCTTATTCTTCTCATTAAGTGAGAATAGCAATAACGATTATGCATGATACTACCATACTTTGACGAGGCTTATCATTGTATGTATGCTTATGGTGATATCATTGAAATAAATTGACTTTTGTTGTTATTAAATTTTAATTTTGCATGTCATTAATGTTTTTCTTGGCATTGTAATCCTTGAAATTATAGAAAATTGTTTTTTGAGAAGATGTTGGAATTTTCCTTTGGTCGGGTTGATTTCTTCTCTTTGTAGATTACATGAGTGAGCCAGGTTTTAAATAAGTTTGATAGTTTAAAAATGTGCTATTATACACATGTATAAGCCAACAAGTAGTTGTAATAGAGAAATGATGCATCATTCTATCGTATCAACTAACAATGGTGAAAACATATAGTAAAAGTGAAATCATTGTGCTAACCATATAAGTTCGACTATTTTACGTTGCTTGAAAGATGTTGGTTACGTGTGTCGTACTAGGGGTGGACAAGTTTCTGCACACGACCGAGACCCGAGAAAACCGATCCAGAAAATTGTTGGGTGGACGGATACTGTCTGGTACGCGGGTCAGTGGGTGAGAGATACTGTTTCATACGGTTTTGGGCAGGCGGGTTCGGTTTGGGTAAAAAAAATTCTGCTACCGACCGAATCCGCCCGAATACATTAATTGTTTTCATATATGATTTCCCTTTAATCTGATTGGTTGGCTCGGATTTTTCTTGAATCTCATTGGCTCTCAGTATCTTATCCTTATCTTTTTTGGATTCTCTCATTCATTATTCAAATTTCCATCTTATATTTTCTCAAAAATTAAAATCTCTCATTCTCTCAGCCCTCTTTCGTTCAAACATAGTAACACACTTCATCTTCACACTTCACACTTCACTCCCATCTCAACCTCTTTGTTTCACTTCTTCCTATGCCACTGCCGTTACCAGCGACGCTTTGCTTCTCTCTTTCTTCCTCTCGTTCCTCAATGACGGTGACAACCTCTTCTTGCTCCTCTACCGTAATGCCTCTACTAGCCAAACCATCGTGGAGCTTGTACAACCACCACGTCCAGCCCCACTCTCCTGCCTAGCCTCACTGCTCGAAATGGAAGATTTCGACTAACCTTCATCGGATGGATCTGCGACGTGGACTGATCTGCGAAGAAGAAGATCTATGATGTGCAAACAAGGAAGATCTGTGAAGAATAGGTTATTTTTTGTTGACAGTTTGATATTTTTTGTAAAATGTTTGAATCTTTCTGGGTTATGTTCTTGTTCCCTTCGTGTTTCTGGTTCTCTATATGATGTATGAAGCTTCTGGTTTTACATTTTAAAGTTTGATGTATGATGCCTCTTCTCTATTCTGGCTTTGTATTTTTTTTGGGTCTAAAACCGACCCAACCCACCCGTCGACCCGCCGATCCGACCAAACCGAACCCACCTAATCCGAGGCACTGAACGGACAGGAATGGGTGAGGATATTTACCTCTATGTCGTACAAATAATTAAGATATCAAGCATTCTTAAGATGTGCTGAGAAATGGCCTATGTTACATTGTCACTGTGCATATCAAGTGGCAAGGGTTTGACTGATTGTTCATCTTTCCATTATCTCACACTCTCATTTACATAAATCACTTTTGAAAACCACTACTATGGATTTGTATGAAGAATGTATCTATCTATATGAAGTATTCAACAATGTAAATGTTCAAATTGTGTTCTATTGAGAAGCATGTATGCATATGAATAATGTGTGGTGATTGTCGATTTATTATCATCTTTTTACTTTGTATAAATGTAGAGACTTTCATGCACACTAGGTATAGATTTCCCAAAAGGAATCACCCACTTTACATGGTATCTAGAGCCTTCTATTTCTTTCCCATCCGTTTAACATAAAAAAATAAAAAAAATCCTTTTATTTTCCCCTCTTTTTCCTACCCAAAATTTTTATAAGAAAGGATAGTGTGATCTCATATTAGCAAACCCAAATTAAGTTGCCGTCAAGTGATTTTGGCAAGCTCCTAGTGGAATCCGATTGGTCATGGTCAACAGCTCTAAGAGGAGGATCAACAGTGATGACTCAATTGTAGTTTAATTGGTTTGTGTGGTGTTTAATTAAGCAAATTTCTAGGACCCACAAAAGTTGAGCTATCTCTTTTCTAGAACATTCTAGGATGTACAAAATGTGGTAGGTGTGTCAGCGGTAGGTTCCCCAGTGATGTCTCCACGACAAGGTTGGGCTATCTATCCTTCCCACTCGTTGGACTTTTGCTTCATTTGTTTTAGCTACCCTTTTATGGTTTAGAAGTATTCATGACGATAACTTGGAGACTGTACCTATTATAGTGGTAAGGACCACTAGTAAAGGACCTGCGATGCTATCTACTTTCCAGTGTCTACTGAATGGATTTTATTTAATTCTAAAATCACTTATGGGAAGTTGAATGATGATGAAAATAATTATCCCAATTGGAAGAAGGTGATTGACATATATATTTAAAATGTCATGTCAAGGAACATCACATTACTCAAGATTGTTCACCAAATATGGCTTCTAAAGACTAGTGCATAGGGAGGGTATGCAACTGTACACATAACATTATAGGACCTTAAATTATCATGTTGATGATATTCCTAACCGCTATGACATGTTGGAACCAAAGTGGTTTTGGATTTAATAATCTCTAAGTTTTGATGCTAACAAAAGGATTAAATTTGCTTGGCAGAGTGTTAGTTAAGATCTAACATGTGCTTTCAGTTATGAAGGAACACTTTAATATAAGTAAAATAAACTTGGGAAAAGTTCAAATTGAAAAATACGCGTCCACCCCTGTAGACGGGCTGCTCAAATATTTTGGTAAAGTTACTAGTCATTTAATTAAGTAGACTAGATTTCTTGAGTAGACGAGGCTTTAAATATTTGCTAGATAAATATCTAAATAACTTATTATGTACTGCAAGTCCAAAGACTTTATAAAAAGAGCGTCCATCTTGCCACGTAAGCGGACGAAAGTAATTAGTTGAAGAAAATGAACTAAAACACAAAGTAATCCAGTAGATGAGCTCTAACTAACACGTCACTAGGCGGAGATATTTTTAACTCATTAAGAAATAGCAAGTCCGAAGACTTGATAGATAAGAGGATATGCCACGTCATCAGACCAGCTAAGTAAAATATAGCACAGACTTGGACTCTCATATGAATGAGTAGACGAAGTTTCTTTTTAGATGAGCTCCATCTTTGAATAAATTAAATGCAATCTGAATCTCTTATATTTATTTCAAATGATTGATATTTATCTGCTATAAATGTTTCACCTTGTTGTAAAAGAAACATAGTACAATCAAGAAATACAAAAAGGAAAATCGTACAATAAGATACTGCAAAATGATCTGTATGATGACAACTTTATGACTGAAAAAGCTGGATTATACACAAAAGAGGAACAACAAGTGCTCAAACTGCAATACTCAAAGGAATGAACCTCCAAATTCATGCTACATCGATAACCAAGAGTGCTATTCAGCTTTGCTACAATCAAGCTATCAGTCACAATGGATATCATACATTAAATGCTATCTCTAAACGGGATTATTCAAAGTAACCGTTGAAGAAATACAAGTGAAGAAGAAGTTCGCTATAAATTGAAGACCTCAGATACTGAAGAAGAACTCTTGACTGCACAATCTAGCTAGCTAAACATTTGCCATTTGATAATCATTCATTCCTTTATTCTTTCAAGAGCAAGAGTCTGTATTCTTTAGTTTGAAAATTGTTGTAATATTCAGCTGATCTTAAACTGTCATATTCTCACACATAGTGAGTTAAGAAGATCAAACATCAAATCTCTTTATTGGAGTTAAAGCCTGAAGAGGCTTGGTAAGAAAGAAATACTTGTAGCCTAGAGAGGTGTTGAATACTTGGTTGTAATCTATTTGGAGAAATAGTGGATAAATCCTTCAACTCTTCAATTTTATTTGCTTATACTAACTGTGGGGTTTTGATATTACTTTTGTTTAAAGTCTTTTAAGAAGGATCTTTGTTCTTGTGTTTGATTCTGCGTCTGATCTCCTTGTGTGCAAAAGTTGTTTTAACCCCCCCCCCCGGTCTTGTGTTTGCCTGTGTCAACTTCAGTTGATATCAGAGTTCAGCCTCGAAAGGGTTGAGCATCTAACAAGTGTTGAGGGAGTACGATCCAACAACCATGGATGCATAAGGTCAAGCTATCAACAGACCTCCTCTCTTTAATGGTTCTGATTATGAATATTGGAAGAAGAGGATGATGGCCTTTTTGGACGCACAAAGTCTAGACATCTGGGAGCTCAAAGAAACTGGTTACACTGAACCCAGAAATGAAAATGGAGCTGCTATTTCCAGAGCAGACTGGACAGCAGATCAAAAGGCAAAGCATCAACTCAATCTTAAATATAAGCATTATTTGATGTGTGCCATCACCAGATCTGAACATGACAAAGTTCACAGCTGCAATACTGCTAAAGAAATCTGGGATACTCTTGCCCTAGCTCATGAGGGTTCCTCACAAGTTAAAGAATACAAGATCAACATGCTGGTTCATCAGTATGAGCTGTTCAAAATGGGTGAACATGAAACAATAGACAAAATGTTTGGAAGATTCCAAACTATCACCAACAATCTCATATCTCTTGGAAAAATTTATGAAAATAGAGATCATGTCAGAAAAATCCTGATAAGTTTATCCAAGCAATGGAGACCTAAAGTAACTACTATTCAGGAAGCCAAAAACCTGAATACACTCTCTCTGAAAGAGCTTATTGGATCTCTCAAGGTTCATGAACTTGAACTCAATGAAGAAGAAAATTCCAGAAAAGGAAAATCTATTGCCCGAAAGGCAAAGAAAGCAAGTTCATCAAAAGTTCTCAAAATGCTGAGTTGTCTGATGAGTCTGAATCTTCTGATGATAATGAAGAATCAGAAGAGGATGAATTATCCTTTATCTTCAGAAAGATTCAACATATGTGGAGAAACCTGGTCATTTCAAAGATAACTGTCCTGAGCTAAAGGACAAAAAGAAATTCTTCAAAAAGAAGAAATGTTTAATGGCTACATGGGAGGATCTTGATCTGTCATCATCAGATGAAGAAAATGAAGCTGAGGAAGAGGCAAATATCTGTCTCATGGCAGACACTGCATTAGAAAATGAATACAGTGATGCTGAGGTAATGGACTCTGACCCGTCCACTCTTCAAAATGCTTTTGATGAGTTGTTGCATGAGTCATGTATACTATCACGAGAATATAAGAGTCTCAAAAAGAAATTTTCTAAACTATCTAAATGATAGTGTGATTTCACATTATAATTCTTGTACATTTCTGCATGCATTTTCATATAGTTAAGGCATATTTAAATTGATTTCTATTAGTTTTTACCTTGGAACGGGTGAAGCGGTTTCTTGGTGTTGTTTTTCAGGAATTTAAGGAAAAATGCTCAAGATTAGCCATGATGGAGCTTGGATGAAGACAGAGCTTGAAAAGTGAAGAAAATGTCCCAAGCAGAGCCTATCACAGCCTAGCCGTGATGACCATCACGGCCGTGATCGAGCAATAATTGAGAAGAAAGAAGGAAAAAGTCAGAAACTGTCACGGCCTAGCCGTGATTCACATCACAACCGTGACATATACCCTCACCAGGCAGAACTGATCACGGCCTAGACGTGATACCCATCACGGTCGTGACAGACCAGCTGAGACAGGTAGAGCCCATCATGGCCTGGCCATGATTACCATCACGACCGTGATGCTCCAAAATTTGAAAGCGCGCCAAGGCAGAACACGTCACGGCCATGACGCGAATCCTAATCTATAAATAGGCACGGGCAGAACAGAAGAAAACAGTTTGGGAAACCATAAGACACTCTCTCTGAACCAGGGGCTGTTGAACAAGGATTCCATGGAGTTTCTTCTCCTCTTCATCTCTATTTCTTTGATTTTGGCTATGATCATGAGTAGCTAAACTCCCATTGTTGGGATTAGATGTAACTATTTCTGAATTCTCCATGTTTTTTGACTTGACCTTGTAATACAGTTTTTGCTTCCTTATGAGTGATTGATTTCCATGCTTAATGCTTGTTGTGGCGTGATCCCCCATGACTTGATTATTGTTTTGGTATGCAATTGGAAAATTCGTATTAGAACTAGAACTGAAATCAACCACCTAGTAAACCTTGTATCTAGGAATGGATTTAGGTTTATTAGCAATCGTGAAATCCCTAAGCATCATGCAAATTCATTAATCTAGGCCACTTAAGGAATTAGGGTCTATTAGTGGATTTAGGGTCTTGTCATCTGAGGAATCAGGGCTTGAGTAATCTAGTGATTGATTGTCATATTTGAAGTTGAAACTGTTTATTAGTCATTCCATTGCATGGGGATGAATTTTGGTGAACCTAATCCCAACATATTTCATATATTTGAAGAATCCTTTTAACTGCCTTCCAAGTGTTCGACAAAAATCCAAAAAAAGAACTTTTCTCTTTATTTTGTTTATTTTAGTTTTTAAATCTAAATGGGCTTGGTATTTACTATTGAGCTCCCTTTGATCCAAATATCCGCTTAGATAGTAATTGATTCGGTACGTGCTAGTACTTGTCACAGTCCTCATGGGAACGATAAACGGTCTCACCACCGT
The DNA here is from genome assembly GCA_030762895.1 of Sophora flavescens. NCBI lineage: Eukaryota > Viridiplantae > Streptophyta > Magnoliopsida > Fabales > Fabaceae > Sophora > Sophora flavescens. Next base: position 38,612,169 of record CM061062.1, on the reverse strand, counting down.
ATTACTTGTACGACTAGGTATACTTGCCTAGATCCGTCTAACATGTTTTTGGCACCGTTGCCAGGGATTGTGTTTCAATATTAGCATATCCATTTCGGTTACTAATTTAAGCAAAAAAAAATTTCTGTTATCTGTTTCTGTTCTGCTGTCATTTAAGTGCTAACATTCTTGGTGCCTAGACTTTTGTATATGCGAGGTATTATCCCAGCTGACCAACTCCTCTACGATCCTGAAATAGAAAGAACAGCTAGGGAGAATCGAAGGCAAGCAAGACAGCAGAAACTGTTAGAACAACAAGAAGAAGAACAAGAGACCTCCACTTCACAAGTTCATCAAGAATCACCTAAGATGGCAGGCAATGGTGAAGGTGCTCCACCACGGAGGACCCTTGGAGATTATGCCAATACAAATGTCAACCGTCATGTCACTAGCATAGTGAGGCCTCCAATTAACTGCAACAATTTTGAAATCAAGCCAGCTTTTATCAATATGGTTTCACAAGATCAATTTGCCGGGTTGGAGAAGGAGGATCCTAATAATCATGTCTCCCACTTCCTGGAGTTATGTGATATGATGAAGATGAATGGTGTTTCCGATGATGCACTTCGCCTAAGGTTGTTTCCTTTCTCTCTAAGAGATATAGCCAAGTCTTGGCTCCGATATCAACCAAGAGGGAGCATCACTACATGGGATGACTTAAAGGCAAAATTTCTTGCAAGATTCTTTCCCACCTCAAGATTTGTGAAGACAAGGGGTGACATCATAAGCTTTGCTCAACAAGAGGGTGAGACTCTTCATGACACATGGGAAAGGTTCAAAGACTTGCTCCAAAGAAGCCCAAATCATGGGTTTGATGATCAGACCCAAATGCAAACATTTTGCAATGGATTGAGGCCGTCAACCAGGTATATGTTGGATGCCTCAGCTGGAGGTTCCATGAACACAAAGACACCGGAGGAAGCATTGATTTTGATAGAAGCTATGGCATCTAATGACTATTTGATGCATCATGATCGAGGTCCCACATCAAGAAGGGGAGTGTTGGAGTTAGACTCACAAACTGCACTTTTGGCTCAAAATAAGATTATGACACAACAACTTGAGTCCATCACCAAGCAACTAGCTCAACTCCCACAACAACTCCAAACTGTTCAAGGGACAACCATGCCACCTCAACAGGTAATGAGATGTGATTTTTGTGGAGGAGATCATGATAATGGAAATTGTGAAGCCCCACCTAGTTCCCATGAGGAAGCAAATTATATGGGGAACTATGGGCGGCAAGGCAACAACCAATATGCTAACAAATACAATCAAGGGTGGAGGAATCAAGCAAATTTTGGTTGGAAGCAAGATGCCGGGCAAGCAAGCAATCCTCTTCCCACACAACAGCCTCAAGACCGGACTTCAATCTTAGAGAACACTCTCAATCAATTCATGCAAATGTCCATGTCAAACCAGAAAAACACCGATGCTTCCATAAAGAACTTGGAGGTCCAAGTTGGACAAATTGAAAGCACCTAGCGGAACAGTCCAGCAGCAATTTTTCAGGTAATACTCAAAAAAATCCTAAAGAGCATTGTAAGGCTATTGTTTTGAGGAGTGGTAAAAGTCTTGAGCAATAGAGCGGTGAGCCTTTGTTAAAGAATCAGAGAGATGCTGAAAAAACAGAGATGGATGTTGAAAAAACTGAGTTGAATGAGGAAAAAGGCAAAGAGGTTGTAATAGAGGAAGAAGAAAAATGCAGTGAAAAAGACAAGAGGGAAAAGTTAGTAGATGAAAATTCAATTTTGAGGAGAAGTAAAAGTCAGATTTTCAAAGATGGATACAAGCCTCAAGAGATCCCCTCTTATGTGAAGTTGCCATATCCGCATTTAAGCAAGAAGAAGGAGAAGGAAGAGCAGTTTGCAAAATTTCTTGACATCTTCAAGAGGTTACAGATCAACATACCCTTTGCTGAAGCACTAGATCAGATGCCCACTTATGCAAAGTTCATGAAGGAGTTGCTTACAAAGAAAAGGATATTTAAAGAAGGCGAGACTGTTGCCTTGACTGAAGAATGCAGTGCAATACTTCAAAGGAAGCTACCTCCAAAGCTTAAAGATCCTGGTAGTTTTACAATCCCCTACACAATTGGGAGTGTTGCTATTGGGAAGGCCTTATGTGACTTGGGGGCGAGTATCAATTTGATGCTGCTTTCAATCTTGAACAAGCTTGGAGGTGGTGAAGTGAAACCAACAAGGATGGCATTGCAACTAGAAGACAGATCAATCAAGCGTCCTTATGGTATTCTGGAAGATGTTTTGGTTAAAATGGACAAGTTTATTTTACCAGCGGATTTTGTGATATTAGACATGGAGGAGGATGCAGAAGTTCCACTTATATTGGGGATACCTTTTCTAGCAACTGGTCGTGCTTTGATAGATGTACAAAAAGGCCATCTTCGACTCATGGTGCAAGATGAAGAGGTTACTTTCAATGTATTTGAAGCTATGCATCGCCCAAGTGATGAAGAGAGTTGTTTCCGCATGGACATTGTGGATGTAGTGACTAAAGAAGCCTTTGCACATCAGCACCACTCCTCTACTCTTGAGAAGGTAATTGTGAACTCTATTGAAAATCTTGATGAGGAAGAGGAAAAAGAAATAGAAGACTGTTTGTATGATTTGGAAGCTCAACCCATTCAACATGCTGTCAACAATAAGAAAGAAGAGCTCAAAAAGGATGAAGTCCAAGAGAAGCTCGAGTTAGAGCTTAAACCTCTACCTCCCCACTTGAAATATGTGTTCCTTGGTGAGAATGATGAAAATCCTGTCATAGTGAGCAATGTATTGTCCAAGCTGGAAGAGGAGAAACTTATAAGGGTGCTTCGAGAGCATAAAACAGCAATTGGATGGTCCATCTCGGATTTGAAGGGTATTAGTCCTGCATTTTGTATGCACAAGATCATGATGGAGGCTGAATTTAAACCGGTGGTCCAACCGCAAATGAGGCTCAATCCTACAATGAAAGAAGTGGTAAGGAAGGAGGTGTTGAAACTCCTTGAAGCTGGAATGATATATCCGATTTCCGATAGTGCTTGGGTGAGTCCGGTACAAGTGGTTCCAAAGAAAGGTGGCATGACCGTCGTGCACAACGAGAAGAATGAGTTGATCCCAACTAGAACGGTCACCGGTTGGCGAATGTGTATAGATTACCGGAAGCTAAATCAAGCTACTAGGAAGGATCACTTCCCACTTCCATTCATGGACCAGATGTTGGAGAGGTTGTCCGGGCAAGCTTACTATTGTTTCTTGGATGGTTATTCGGGTTATAACCAAATTGCGGTTAACCCGGAAGACCAAGAGAAAACTGCTTTCACATGCCCTTTTGGAGTTTTTGCCTATCGGAAGATGCCTTTCGATCTTTGTAATGCGCCTGCGACATTTCAAAGGTGCATGCTTTCCATTTTCTCTGATATGGTAGAAAAATACATTGAAGTTTTCATGGATGATTTTTCTATTTTCGGTTCCTCTTATGATAATTGTTTGTCTAACCTTGCTGCTATGTTAAAGAGGTGCATGGACACCAATTTAGTCTTAAATTGGGAAAAATGTCATTTTATGGTGAAGGAAGGAATTGTGCTTGGGCACAAGATTTCAGCTAAGGGGATCGAAGTGGATAAATCCAAGGTTGATGTAATTGATAAACTACCTCCACCAGTGAATGTCAAGGGTGTGAGGAGTTTTCTTGGGCATGCAGGCTTTTACCGGCGGTTCATCAAAGACTTCTCAAAAATAGCAAAGCCGTTGTGTGGCCTTTTGAACAAGGACACACCATTTGTGTTTGATACTGCTTGCCTTACCTCTTTTCAGATTTTGAAAGACAAGTTGATCTCTGCTCCCATTATTGTTGCACCCAACTGGGAGTCACTAAGAATACTGCCCAGCCTATTCAAACAATAAATAAGACAGGCGCAGACATTGATTTGGTGTCTTCAGACTCCAATATGGTATTTTCCTCATCTTGTCATCTTGTTTTCATCTTTCACCCATATCTCATTTCTATTTCCTATATTAGGAAAGAACTCCCCAAATTGAAGACTCGATGACTATCTGGGAAATTGTCAACAAAGATGTTGAACCTGTGAACCAACCTAATCTAGAGGTATAAGTCAATTTGCTTGTTTTTTTTCCATCTATTCATTTAGCTTTGCCTTTAATTATTTTCTTGTCTTTTTCGGGTTGAAGAAAATCCAAAGATTACGGCTTCTAGGGATGAGATTCTAACGGAAAATCCTTCAAGCCCTAATTCCAATCAAGGGATGCCCCCAAGTTCTCAACAACACATTTCAACCATTCCAACTCAAACTCCTGTAGCCGACAAGCCAGTTGAAAAGAATCAACATTTTCTGCCAACTCTTCGCCAACTCAGTATGACTCTAGTGATTCTCGAGTCATTAATCTTATGCATGACCTGAGAGGTCTTCTTGAAAACTCCTTCAGTAGTCTTTGCTCTGATGTTAACATCCAACAAGAACTGTCAAGGCTGATCAAAGAAATCACTCCTCTTCATTCCAATCTCCCCATGTCTAGCCGTACTAACTTTCTTTCAATCTATAAATTCTGAGAGCGACTTTCTGACAAGTTAGAGAGGATGACGTCTGTCATTCCTTCTTATGAGGAAGAGGAAAAAACTAAAGACCAACTTTTGGCTAAATTCCGAAATCTTGAAGCTTCCAAACAGAAGGAACTGGAACTTAACTCTACCGGGTCTCATACCAAAGAAACTCTCTTGGAATATCGGAAGAAGGTACTGGCAGAGATTGAATTGATAGATAAAAAATGTGCCAAGTTTGACAAAGCCTTAGAGAAGAGTAAAGAGAAGTTCAAGGCCATTGACAACAAATCAGAGCAGCTCGGTCAAGAAGTTGAGACCGTAGTTGGTAAACTTCGTGCATTATTGCCTGAATATGATGCTGCTGTAGCCGACATGACTGATTTTCTTTTGCGTGGGATCAGTTGTCCCTTGACATTAGCTTAGACAAGAATTAATTATTACAATTCTTTTTTCTGTCAGCTCAATTTTGCAATTTATGACACGTGCTTTGTCATATTTTCAACGAACGTGACTTTTGGCTTATCTACACGTTTTCTTTATCATTTATCGTTTGACTCGTCCGTTTGTTCCCAACGAATTTCGTAACTCACTCTTGGCGAATTATAATTAATATTGTGATGAGTTTCGAAACATTGGTAAACACCTCGCATTAAATTTATTATCCCTTAGGGAAAATTATAAATAGCAAGGCTTGCTAATCAAACACCTTTACACTTGAACATTTTCACTTCAAACGAAAAATGATCCCATCCATAACAAGCTTTCCTTTATTCTTCTTGCTTCCACCATGGGAGCCTGACCTTATCACCTTCGAACTTCAGACTCAAAGTCTTTGTCTTGATGGTCATCTTCTTACCGAAGGTCAGTAACCAACGTAATGTGTGTAGTGGAGGACAGCAACCAACGTAACATCTAGAGCTGACCTCGTTGCACATCCGGGGAGAAGCCAATCTCGACAAGTGCATAAGCAAATGACCTTCAATACTAAATCACTCACTTTAAATGATTTAAAATTAACTCGACTATCATAGAATTTTTCAATTCTTTCTTTCTCTCGAATCAAATTTTCCAATGCAACCAACCATTCATCACTTAATTCGTCCAATTCATCCAACATTGAATTCCAATATTGGTCGACAGGCAAGTCATCTTGCCTTCGAATACGAGTTGATTAATATTTATTTCGACAGGTAATACAGGATCATGCCCGTATATTAACCTGAATGGTGATGTCCCCGTCGACTGTCGAGGTGAATTCCTATATGCCCATAGTATTTAATCAAGAGTGTTATGCCAATTTTTAGGCTATCAAGCCATATGCTTTTTAAAGAGGCTAGTGATAATTTTATTTATGGCCTCGACTTGGCCATCGGCCTGTGCATAGTATGGGGTAGACGTTAGCATATTTATATGCCTAGAACTTGCATATTCCACAATCTTCTTACCAGTAAAAACTGACCCCTGATCAGTTGTCAAGGTTTGTGGTATTCCAAACCAACAAACAATGTGATTTTCAATAAAGTTAATTACATCTTGTTGGGTGACTTCTTTAAAGCAAACTGCTTCTATCCACTTGGTAAAATAATCAACTCCAACTAAAATGAATTGATGTCCTTTCGACGAAGAAGGATGTATTTGGCCAATTAAGTCCAAGGCCCATCCTCTGAATGGCCAAGGCTTGACAATAGAATGTAATTCATTGGCCGGAACATTTTCTATGTGCCCATGTTTCTGACATTGCCCACAAGACTTGGCAAACAGAATGCAATCCTTTACCATAGTTGGCCAATAATACAAACTACGTCGAAGTACCCATTTCATTTTATCTCCCGCTTGGTGGGCTCCACATATACCCCCATGGACCTCTGACAAAGCTAAATAAGCATCTTGCTCACTTAAGCACTTGTCTAAAGTTCCATCAATATATCTTATATGTAATAGTCCACCATGCATTGTGTAATTCAATGCTTTATATTTTATCTTTCTATCTGCATTTTGACTTGGATTTTCCAAATACTCAATTATTGGAGATTGACACGCTGTCGAGCATGCGTCAAAAAGCGAGTGATTGGAAAAATATGTAGCTAGGGAGCGACAACTCGAGTATCGTCTCACAAGGACTCTTGGATTGTTACTAACAGAAAAGTCAGTTTGGAGGGGGGGGGGGGGGTTCAATTAAGAAAACAGTTAAGATAATAATGCAAATAAAGTGATTATCAATAGGCTAAAAACGATTAATCTACTGTTCTCGGTTTCCCAACTATCATCGGTTCATATAAATTCCAAGCCCTAAGTGGATTCTAATCCCTTTTCGATTGTAGCAACAATTAACAAGCGAAATTGGCACTACGAGACGTATGTTCCTAATTCCCGAATTAAGCTAACGGGGTGAAGCTCTCGTGAATTAAGCAAACACGATTGAACACACGCGAATTAAGCAAACGCGATTAAGTATAGGAACATAAAATCATCGAAACAAATCAATACATATTCTATACAATCCTGAATTAAGCAAACAGAACATATAGAACAATATTGAAAGAGAATAGCAATAAGTTTGGGAATTACAGAACCTCAAGTGGCAATGGAAACCGATTACAGCAGATCAATCCAAGGAGATTAGTTCTCCATCAAATATAACATGAAAACCCTAGGAACTAACTTGCAGCCATTTAATCTAAAAAGAAAAGAAGATGACAAAAAACTGCTGCAATATGTCCTAAAACAACAATTTATATCCTTTAGCATCTGCGCCCGCTCGCGAGGCGAGTAGCCTCTCGCGACGCGAATATTAAATGTGGCACGCATTCAAAATTGGATTCTCGCGAGGCGAATAGTGATTCGCGAGGCGAGACAGAAAAGGATCTTCTCATTACGCCCGTGATGAGTATCACGGCCTGGGCGTGATAGCTTCTGGTCTTCAGTCTCGCGAGGCGAGACAAAAAGGGTTGCTTTCTCTGGCACAGTCAGCCTTCAGGCTCGTGAGGCGAGTATCTTCTCGCGGGGCGAATATTCCCAGAATTCCTTTTCTCATTAACCTGAAAACAAGAAATAGCAGTAAATGCTTTATTTGACTCAAAATCAGCTAAATTACCCTAAAACTACTTAAGAGACTCAAAATGTTGCTTCAGGACAATTACATCCAAATTGGGGCAAAAACGAGATTAAACTCGAATAAAACCTATGGTCTTACTAGTTAAAGACTAGATGAGCCAGAGGCTGATCAAAGATCTCCAGTTGTCTGGCAGGATTACATCATTGACCAAGACATCTCTTTCTTTCAAGGGATATAATAACTCTTTGATTTCCATCAGACCTGACAAAGTCTTTTGAGATATCTTGTATCCCGAAGCTATTTGAGCCAACTCTTTAGCCTCTTGATTTAATTCTCTAGGGATATTCTTGACAACTACGTCATCGAATTTTCTCATTAACTTACTTGCTATAATACAATATTTTGTCAAGATATAACTGACACACTTGTATTCTTGGGTAAGTTGTTTAATAACCAACTGAGAATCAACAAAGACATGCACATTTCGTGCTTTCATCTCTACTAGTATCTCTAATCTGACAATCAAAGCCTCTTATTCAGCTTCATTGTTAGAACATGGATACTTAAGTTCAAACATGAACTTAGTAGGAGTTCCTTGTGGAGTCACGATCAAGACTCCTACTCCACTACCTCCTTGATGCCTTGACCCATCAAAGTAAAGTTTCCAGGGTTGTAAGCTGACAAAGTTTATTTCTGGTACATCCAATCCTAGATGGTCTACCAAGAAGTCGGCAATTACCTGACCTTTGACAGCTTTGGCTGGCATGTATTGCAAAGAATATTCTGACAAAGCAATGGTCCATTTAACAATACGCCCATTAAGGACTGGTTTTGACAACATATACTTTATTACATCAGTCTTAGAAATTACCAATACATTACAAGGCATCATATAATATTTAAGTTTGGTACATGAAAAATACAATGTTAAACATAATTTTTCTATAGCACTATATCTTCTTTCAACATCAGTGAGGGCTCTTCTTAGATAATACACAGCCCTTTCGACATTGTCATTGTCATCCTGGGCCAAAGACATCCTATAGTGTCTTCCGATGCTGATATGTACAACTTCAACGGTGGACGAGGCATAGCAAGCATCATGATCGGTGGATTGACTAATTATTGCTTGATCTGGTCAAAAGCTTCTTGATGACATGGTTCCCATATGAAGCTCTGTTCTGCTTTCAACTTGACCAATGATGCAAATACTCTTGTTCTTCCAGACAAAATCGATATGAACCTACGCAGAAAGTTAACCTTTCCCATGAAGGACTGTAATTCCTTCTTATTTGTCGGTGTTGCGGCTTCCATAACTGCTTTGGCTTTATTTTTTTCTACCTCAATTCCTTTCTTATGAACTAAAAAGCCCAAGAATTTGGCAGCCAACACTCCGAAGCTCCACTTTTATGGGTTCATTTTGAGATTGTGTCTTCTCATCCTTTCAAACCCTTGCTTCAGATGCTCTGAGTGGTCATCCTTAGTTGAGGATTTGACAAACACATTATCAATGTATACCTCTATGAATTTCCCAATTACATCATGAAAAATGGTATTAATTACTCGTTGATAGGTGGCTCCATCATTCTTTAAACCGAAAGGCATGATGATCCATTCATATGTCCCAATTGCTCCTGGACACTTGAAGGCAGTCTTGACACATCTTCTTCGACTATAAAGATTTGATTATAACCTGCATGACCATCTATACAACTTAAAATTTCATTTCCTGATGCTGAGTAGACAAACATGTCGACTATTGGCATCGAATATTCATCTTTAGGGGTAGCACTATTGAGATTTCTAAAATCTATACATACCCTCATTTTGCCATTTTTATTAATAAAAGCAACTACATTAGAAAGCCATTCGACATACCTAGTTGTTCGAATGAACTTTGCCTCAAGCAGTCTCCCTACTTCCTCTTTGATTTTATGTACCACCTCTGGGGCAAATCTTCTGCCTTCCTGTTTGACAGGTTTGAAATCCTCCTAGGGTGGTAATCGATGTTCGACGAGATCCCTACTCAACCCAGGCATTTCATCATAGTCCAATGCGAAGCAATCTTTGTATTGTGATTAGTCTGACAAGTTTTTGTTTGTAATCCTCTGGCAGAAATGCACTCACAAAGATAGGCCTTTTCTTGGCCTCAATGCCTAAGTTTATCTCCTCCAGGGGATCCTCAACTTCCACATTTTGTTTCATTTCGGCTCCCTTTTCGAAACCTAATGGGTCATCGTCAATTATACAATCTGCTAACACACTCTCTGAAGTGTGTACTTCCTTGTTGGCTAGATATGCCAACAATCTCCTCAGTTGTATTTCAAGACTCATTATCGGAATTTGGCCGAGTTTTGTCGGCCTCGTCCTTTATCTTAACACCGAATTGTTTGATAAGGCTTGCTTCCAAAGCATCCTTGTCAATAACCCCTACGTTTGCAGTTATAGGTTTGACATTTGGTGCGTACACTTTGAAATCGATATGTAATTGCTGAGCATAGCAAGCGCTGTCATCGACTTCAACTATTTCCACTTGATCTCATGCATTCCACAAAATTACCTTATGATGCACCGTTGATGGGATTACTCCTACTGCATGAATCCTATCACTGCCAAGTAATAAATTTGTGCTTGACTTGGCGGGGATTATCACAAACAGTGTCATCCTTTCGACGATGCCAACTTGAATATTCAACAGGATGATGCCATCTGACAGAGAAGTCTTGCCACTGCAATCAGTGACAACCATATCTATTGGGATTAAATCCGACTGATCATTCCCGAGCTTTTTGAACATTGCTCTTGGCATCAGATTCACAGCAGCTCATCTGTCAATTAAAACCCTATTGGTAGGTCTTCCACCTATTATGGCATTTACATGCAATGGCCTTAAATGGTTCATCTGCTCATCTATAGGTTTCTCCAATTGGACCACATTATCAAACACAGTGACCAAGTTTTCTTGAACATACATCCAAAAATCGCTTGGATCTCTATCATTGTTGTCAACATCTTCGCTGTCAGAGAAATCTACTTCGAGATATCCCTCATATTCTGCTGGAATGAATGAAATCAATCATATCTTCATTTTCATCCCTGGTTCCAGTTTGACTTCATTCTCTGCATCCTCTTCCAATAATGCATCTCCAACCATTCTGCCATGATTTCTTTTTAAATCATTCTCATCATTTGATCCTGACCTATCTGGCAGAGGTCGGGCTATTCCTGTATGGTAGTTATCCAGTGCGTCGATGATTTCATCTAGATCTTCATTCTGGATATCCATGCAATGTCTTTACTGATGTTTATGTCATCATCTGGATCATTCAGTGCTTCAATGACAGCATCGAAAGACAAATCTTCCTTGGTTAGGTCGCATTCAGGCTTGAACGTTGCCAACTGTTGTTCTTCCTTTCTTGCCTGGACCTCCTTCTCGAGTTCTGCAACCCTTTCTGTGTCTACCAGACCGACAGACCATTTGCTTGTGGATTTTGTTGGTGGTGATGCCAGCTCTAAGGCCTTCATCTTCTCTACATAAACCCGTGACATAGGCTTACTATGCCTGACTTGATTAACAGGCACCCTCGTGTCAACTTCCATTGGATGAGCCTCTATCACGCTTTTAATTTTGACATCTTCACTCTTGTCAGCTATGTTATCAGACACTGCAACCAAACAACCAGTATCATGTGAAGGCAATTCCTTTATGGTGATGCCCTCTTGCTAGGCAAGCTTCTTCTTTTGTGCCTGTCGGAGCCTCTGTAGCCTCCTTTTTTGACTCTTAGATATGGCCGCCTGACTTGACAGTCCTGACAAACCAGGTCCTGTCATCTGAGTGTTTCGAGAAAACTGTCCCTTTCCGTAATCCTCATTCCAATAGGGAGGATTCCTATCACTGAACTTATTCTTTTTGGCCCATTTCTGCTTACACAGTTCTGGATAACGAGCCATGGCAGAATTTCTTACCCATCGATCCACCATTACATTGGACGGGGGTTTCCTGATCCTTACGGAATTGAAGGCTCCGCCGACAGACTTGTTACTTCCCACTGATTCTCTGACTGGCTCTTTGAGACAACCTCCAGTGTTATGTTGTCTAGGTCTTGCTTGATATATATTTTGCTGACGGCTATCTCTCTTCCTGTCAACAACATGCCTAACAGTACAGTGCATATTGTTAGACCCGGTATGTCTCCTAGGGTGCAAAAACTTGCCTTGACTATTACCATCATGAGACTCAATTCTGTCTTATGGGTGATATGATGGAGTTCTCTGCCCCCTGGCTTTCTTGGTAGCAACATCGTCGTAAAATTCTTCACATATTGGGCAAACTTTAAATATGCCACCAGATTTTTTCCATGTTATGAAATCGACAAGCGGTTCCCGTGGCTTTGGATAGATATAGAATGAATCCGTCAGGTCCATATGGATATTCTGTCCAGCTCTTATATTGACCATGCCTATTCCCAAAAGGACTTGGCGGTCAACCTTGTTAACTTCAGGACTGAATGGTTCTGTGTCAATCTTCATGTTCGGTTTCTTATCTGAAAATTTCAGCCTTCCTTCTTCTAAACCTTTCTGAATGATGTCCCTGAAATGCATACAGTTGTTAGTCACATGACCAAAAGTGTTATGAAATTTACAATATTTTCGATCCTTTATTTCATGGGCTTTCGATAGCCTATGATCATATGAAAATTTTAATTGCTTATCCTTAAGCAATATGTCAAATATTTGGTCGGCTTTGGTCACGTCAAACGTATACACTTTCTTATTGACAAAAAGAATCCTTTCTCTGGCCCTTGCAAACCTCAAGGCTTGGCATGTATATTATCTTCTTCGTCGGAATCATTGCATCAGATAAAATTAATCTTTTCCCTTTTGAGGAACTTTATTTGCTTGAAAACCTTTTTGATCTTCAGCTGTTCAATCTGTCGAGCTTTACCACCTAGTTGGGCGAGATCAATTAGATGTTGGTTCACCAATTTCTTTCTAGTATAATAATCTATACCTCCGTCAACAATCTTTACTATTTCTATTTCAGGGATAGGGGTGAAGCACCGACTGCTCATCTGACGGAATCGGGCAAGGTAGTCATCGATAGATTCGTTATTCATTCTCTTGATTCCAAACAAATCTATTAAACCAACCTTTGGGTCACCCCTAAAGAATTGATCGTGAAAACTCTTCTCTCATTGATTCCAGGAATGTATATAATTGGGTCTTAAAGTTGAAAACCAAGAGAAAGCATTTTTTGTCAAGGAACTTGGAAGAGTCTCATTTTTAGGCCTTCTTCCAATGCCAAATCACCTATTTCAATAGTGTATCGAGCAATGTGTTCCACTGTCGACTCACCGCTCCCTCCTGAGAATTTTGACAACTTTGGCATTTTCACGCCTCTTGCCATTACTGTCTGTTGTACCCAATCTGGAAACGCAGAAGCGAAGTATGGCTAATTAGCATAGCCAACATTGAAGTCAAACCTATTCAAAGCTTGGTCCACTACCTGGTTCACGTTTTGATTCAAAACGTTTTGCCCTATCTGCAATCTCCAGTCGTCTGGCAGGATTACATCATTGACCAAGACATCTCTTTCTTTCAATGGATATAATAACTCTCTAATTTCCATCAAACTGACAAAGTCTTTTGAGATATCTTGTATCCCGTAGCTATTTGAGCCAACTCGTTAGACTCTTGATTTAATTCTCTAGGGATATTCAGGACAACTACGTCATCGAATTTTCTCATTAACTTACTTTCTATCATACAATATTTTGTCAAGATATAACTGACACACTTGTATTCTTGGGTAAGTTGTTTAATAACCAACTGAGAATCCCCAAAGATATGCACATGTCGTGCTTTCATTTCTACTAGTATCTCTAATCCAACAATCAAAGCCTTATATTCAGCTTCATTTTTAGAACATGGATACTTAAGTTCAAACATGAACTTAGTAGGAGTTCCTTATGGAGTCACGATCAAGACTCCTACTCCATTACCTCCTTGATGCCTTGACCCATCAAAGTAAATTTCCAGGTTGTAAGCTGACAAAGTTTATTTATGGTACATCCAATCCTAGATGTTCTACCAAGAAGTCGGCAACTGCCTGACCTTTGACAGCTTTGTATAGCACGTACTATAAAGAATATTCCGACAAAGCAATGGTCCATTTACCAATACGCCCAATAAGGACTGGATTTGACAACATATACTTTATTACACCAGTCTTAGAAATTACCAATACTTTACAAGGCATCGTATAATATTTAAGTTGGGTACATGAAAAATAAAATGCTAAACTTAATTTTTCTATAGTACTATATCTTCTTTCAGCATCAGTGAGGACTCTACTTAGATAATACACAGCCCTTTCGACATTGTCATTGTCATCCTGGGCCAAAAGACATCCTATAATGTCTTCAGATGCTGATATGTACAACTTCAACAATCTTCGAGGCATAGCAGGCATCATGACCGGTGGATTGACTAAGTATTGCTTGATTTGGTCAAAAGCTTCTTGATGACATGGTTCCCATATGAAGCTATGTTCTGCTTTCAACTTGACCAATGGTGCAAGTACTTTTGTTCTTCCTAACAAATTCAAACAACCAATCAAAACAAGCTAAACAAACACCTAATCCTCTCTAATAGGTCACGGCCTCTTAGGGTTGTTGTGGCTCAAAATCTCCAAATTTGCTTAAGTCATGGATTAATGATCCTAATATACTTAAGGAAATGGATTAGGACTAAACAACAAAGTTAAGAATCAAAACCATCCTAACCCTCTAAATGGTAGATTCGTCCAACACAAGAACATAGGGTTAGGGTTTTTAGTTTAATGAACCAACTAGGATTCAACAAGTATACAAGTATGTATGATGAAAGACATGATCATACATCAAAAGCAAGAACAAAAACTCCATCCATCCTTTCCTCTAGGATTCGGCCAAGATGGGCTTCAAGGGAAGAAAATTTTTGATCATCATATGCTCTTAGATACAGACAATATACATGATTATAAGAACATAGGAAGTGGTTTCAACATCATGAGATTTTTCTAGAATTTGTTATGAATTTTCAAAGTTCTAGATCTAGAAACTTAAATGTGATGAACATAGATGAAATAGACTTTGAATCATGAAACTTATTGAAGAACATAGACACGATTAGGGAAGAAGAATAGGATTCACCTCTTGAAGATCAAAGACAAGTGAAATCCAAGAACTTGCTTCACAAAGTGATGCTAGAAAAGCTTATGAACTTATAAGTTTTTGAAACAAAAGGCAATAGGAAGAAAATGAAATGTGAGGGAGGGTATTTATAGGGATGTGGCTGCGCCACTTTTGAGGGATTAAGTGGAAAGGAGGTGGCTTTTCCAAGGATTTAAGTGCAATTAATTCCTACGGACCATTTTGCAAAAATTCCAAAAGTATAAGGACTATTTTGCAAATTGCCAATAGTTTGGAATGACGACCATGTGTAACACTTAATGTGTTGACATTGTGACTCATCTTTTTGAATTTTCTTGAAGCTTTTTGGGAAAAGTCTAGAATGCTTTGGAGCTTATTAGTTCTATGTAGAACTTTGGAGATTATTGGAGAATAGTGTGGAATGTTCAAGAATAAACTTGGCTCATCCAAGTTAAGGGCAGCCACCATTATTCCTTGGGCTTGCGCATGGGCCATGGAAATTTGGGCTTGGATTCAATTATTTTGGCCCACCAAAATGCTTAAGGCATAATCATAAGCTAGGAAACTTATATGATTTCAAATGGGCTTCATGAAATTTAATCCATGGACAAGGAATTTGGGCCTCAAAGCCACGGTCCTCTAATGGGTTTGGAGCAAAGATTCTGGCCCAATTGACTTGAAAAAACATAGAAGCTAACTTAGGGACCAAAGTGCAATTAAGAATAAGTTTAAGGACCAAAATGCAATTTCCATAGAAATTGCATCATGAGGCCATGTGCACCATTAGTGTGTTCACATGGGTGACTCACCATATTTGACTCATTGGTATCATCCGTTAGCGGCTCTCGGAAATCCCGTAATCTGCTCCATTGCTTCCCCAATTCAATATGATGCCCGGATAAAATATAATATTTCACTTTTTAGTGAAATATTTCAAAATAACCAAAATCGTAGGAAATTAAATAAAAACCTTAAGTTTTTCGTTCACGAGTAAAAATTAGGTCTTTTGAGCAGTATAATTATACTGTCAATTGTCGGTTTACCACAAGCCTCGTTGGTAAATGTTCGACATTAGGGGGACATTAGCAACATAGATATGATACACCATATGACTCAACAAATAGGAACTGTGACTACCCCGATGATGACCAATACCAGTAATGCGTGTAATGCATTGACATTGGAAATTGGAAGGTTGAACCAAGCTTTGGGCGTTATAGCCTCGGAGGACAACCAGAATCTTAACAGGGGTAGAAGGGGTGACAACCAACCACCCCAGAATGAACAACCGAATGTCCAACAGGAAATGATAGATCTGGATGACGAGGAACCTTCTCGACAACCATGACGTCGAGTCCATTTAAGACATGGCAACGTGCATATTCTCCAACCAGGAGAGGACGAACATATGATTGCCGACCAAGGTCCTTTAGGAGCAATAAGGCAAAACGATTTGAATCAAAACGTGAACCTGGTAGAGGAACAAGTGTTGAAACGATTTGGCTTCAACATTGGCTACGCCAATCAGCCATACTTTGCTTCTGCGTTTCCAGATTGTGTACAACAGGCAGAAATGCCTAGAGGTGTGAAAATTTCAAAGTTGTCAAAATTCTCAGGATAGAGCGGTGAGTCGACAGTGGAACACATAGCTCGATACACTATTGAAATAGGTGATTTGGCATTGGAAGATTCCTCAAAATGAGATTCTTCCCAAGTTCCTTGACAAAAAATTCTTTCTCTTGGTTTTCAACTTTAAGACCCAATTCCATACATTACTGGAATCAATTAGAGAGGAGTTTTCATGATCAATTCTTTAGGGATGACCTAAAGGTTGGGCTAACAGATTTGTTTGGCATCAAGAAAATGAATAATGAATCTGTCGACGACTACCTTACCCGATTCCGTCAGATGAGGAGTCGTTGCTTCACCCCTATCCCTGAAACAGAAATAGTAAAGATTGTTGCCAGAGGTCTAGATTATTATACTAGAAAGAAATTGGTCAACCAACATCTAATTGATCTCGCCCAACTAGGTGTAAAGTTTGATAGATTGAACAGTTGAAGGCCGAAAAGGTTTTCAAGCAAAGAAAGTTCCTCAAAAGGGAAAAGATTAATTTTGTCAGATGCGATGATTCCGATGAAGAAGATAATAATTTTGTGGAATATGAGGTACATTATGCCGAATTAAAAAACAGTCCACCTTATACATTCCAAGCCTTGAGACCCGCAAGGGCCAGAGAAAGGATTCCTTTTGTCAATAAGAAAGTGTTTACATTTGACGTGACCAAAGCCTTCCAAATAATTGACATATTGCTTAAGGATAAGCAATTAAAATTATCAGATGATCATAGGCTATTGAAATCCCATGAAATGAAGGATCGGAAATATTGTAAATTTCATAACACATTTGGTCAGGGACATCATTCAGAAAGGTTTAGCAGAAGGAAGATTGAATTTTTCAGATAAGAAACCGGACATGAAGATTGACATAGAACCATTCGGTCCTGAAGTTAACAAGGCTGACCGCCAAGTCCCTTTGGGAAATGGCATGGTCAATATAAGAGCTGGACAGAATATCCATATGGACCTGACGGATTCATTCGAAATCTATCCAAAGCCAGGGGAACCGCTTGTCGATTTCATAACATGGAAAAAATCTGATGGCATATTAAAAGTTTGCCCAAGATGTGAAGAATTTTACGACGATGCTGCTGCCAAGAAAGCCAGGGGGTAGTGAACTCCATCATATCAGCCACAAGACAGAACTGAGTCTCGTGATGGTAATAGTCAAGGCAAGTTTTCGCACCTGAGGAGCCATACTGGGTCTAACAATATGCACAGTACTATTGGGCATGTTGTCGACAGGCAGAGAGATAGTCGTCAGCAAAATATATATCAAGCAAGGCCCAGACAACATAACACTGGAGGTTGGCTCGAAGAGCCAGTCAGAGTATCAGTGGGAAGTAACAAGTCTGTCGATGATCGATGGGTAAGAAATTCTGCCATGGCTCGTTATCCAGAACTGCGTAAGCAGAAATGGGCCAAAAGGAATAAGTTCAATTATAGGAATCCTCCCTTTTGGAATGAGGATTACCGAATGGGGCAGTTAGCTTGAAATACTCAGATGACAGGGCCTGGTTTGTTAGGACCGTCAAGTCAGGCGACCATATCTAAGAGTCAAAAGGAGAGGCTCTAGAGGCTCCGATAGGATCAAAAAGAAGAAGCTTGCCAAGCAAGGGGGCATCACCATAAAGGAATTGCCTTCCCAGGATACTGGTTGTTTGGTTGCAATGGCTGGCAACATAGCTGACAAGACTGGAGATGTCAAAATTAAAAGCATGATAAAGGCTCATCCAATGGAAGTTGACACGAGGGTGCCTGTTAATCAAGTCAGGCAGAGTAAGCCTATGTCACGGGTTTATGTAGAGAAGAAGAAGGCCCTAGAGCTGGTATTGTAACACCCCAATTTTCGCTGCTTCCTAATATCGGTAATAAATATATAAATATATATTTTTATCCGAGACTCAAAATGATTTTGGTTAAACCACTATCATTTCTATATCATGCTTTATATTATCAGGTTACAATGAAATCTTGGGTTGAAAATTCAGACGAAACCTGGTCTGCGTTTTCACTGACAGTAAAAGTTTACTGCTCAGTAAACCTAATTTTAATTCGTGAACGAGATAAAAATTGTTTTTATCGTATTTACTACGATACTGTGACGGAGCCTGTCTTGCTGGTGACACTGGGGGCTGGAGCGCTGGACGCTCTTGTCAAACGAGTGTCATGACCATGGTGGCCAGACGAACCGGCGGCTGTTCCATTGGGATACGGTATCATCCCATTTGGATATGGCATATAAAATTGAGGATTTATGTTTGGGTTGTACGGGACAGGCTCGAAAGGTATCCCATATTCAGGTTGTTGCAAATGTTGGGTGGTTCCCCTTGGATTTGTCGAGTTGACAATACTATTTGGGGATAATCATGTACCCTGCATAGCAACTATTTGCAAAGGCGGCAAATGTGGTGCCGGGAGAGATACAGGAGGGACATAGTCACGAGGGTTGTCCGCTTGCATCACTGGCATTCCTCCTGCAACAATTTGATTATTTACAGGATTTGTAGTGGCCGTAGCAGACACAGCGGGTGCACCTACTGACGATGCAGCCGCATTTCTACTGTTTAAGGCAGCTTTTGTTGCACTACTCATATTCTCGGAAGTGTGGGAAATTGACGAATTTTCTATCACTTTCCCGCTTCTCAGAAGTATACAAACTCTATAAGTAAAAAATAAAGACACGTAATGAGTTACTCTAAACTCGTCCCACCGGGCGTGACAATTTGTTAACGTGGTTTTTTGGTTTCTGACCAAAATTCCTTCGTGACAAATAATTGAAGATCAAACGAGTGTGGGACCTACGAGTTATGCGGTAATCTCGTCAAAAATATGTATGTGAATTGTCTACCAAGTACAAATTTGACAATTATCCAAATTAGGAATTACAGGCAAAGACTTAGTGTTAAAACAAATATGTAAGTTTGAAAGAGATGTGCAAAATATTGCCAATAATGAAAGTTGACAATAAAACTGCTGGAGTTTGAAAAGATAAGTTTGAAGCTTAAAAAGAAGGATAGTTATTTAATAGAAAATAACTTCCTAATCGTACTGAGTTTACAATGAAAATAAAACTGAAGTTTGAAAGGAAAGTTAAGTAAAGAAAGATCTAAATGACACTAGTTGCAAGAAATAAAATAAACTTAAAAGACAAACTTGAGAGAAATACTGGAAATTAAAAGGAACAAGTAAAGAACTTGAACAAAAGAGATGAAAATGACATTGAATTTTGCCATAGTATAAAAATAAGAAGGATGGAGGGAATACTTGAATGTAATCCGTCAATCTGTTGTGTGATCGAGATGTGTAGGATGTGTATCAAGTAACCGACCTTTATTACATTGTAATAACTAGTATTTATAGGCAAATAAAATAACTACCTAGTAGTAACTTCCTATCTAAATGACTGCCACATGTCCTTGGCAGTTCTCTTAGGCTTTACATTTAAACTGCTTGTCAAACAATTCCAATAACTGATCAATGTCTTGAACCGCTCCGTGTCAACTAGCTTGTTTTCGATGGTATTAACTGCTTGACAGCTTGTCTTGACTATATTGCCGATTTTGAGACTTAGTCATTTTTTCTCTTTCCATATCTTTGACAATCCTCCCATGAATTTCGTCAAAAAGACTACTTGTCAATCTATCTTTTCGTCGACATGTACACTTTCTTGTCAACTAAGTATTTTCGACACTTATAAACTAACATCCTTTACTTCAAGTCCTTCATCAGCCTGTCGGAATGATTTCTGTCAAGAATTTGAAATTCTTCCATTAACAACCACCAGTGATTGTTTTCCAGCACAGAATCAAGCCACAAAAATATTTGATTTGACACAAAGTAATATCTTGTGGCCTGAGACTTTGATCTAAGAAATTGTAGCCATCATACCTGAGATAGAACCCATCAGAGAAAAGTCTGTTACCAGAAATGCCTCTCGGAAGTGGCGAGAACATGATGATGCGTGCCTTGCACCGTGTTGGGCCATTCAATAATTGTTTAGGGATCCAAGAGCATTTTCCTAAATTCCTTTGTTTGGACTCATGATAATAAGGAAGCCAAATATGAGAAAAAGGGTCGATAGCACTTCTGTTATTCTTTTGTCCTCCCCTCATTAAATGGGTCTGGCCCATTAGGTTAATTATTGAACTTCTTTGGTCTCTTTCCCAAATTGCCCCTGTTGGCACATTCTCCTCTTTCATGATGGGTCTCTGTAGAGGCAACAGAGACGCTGCTCCACTTTTGACCACCAGAGATGAGACCGCATCTGGTGGTTCTGGTGGCGGCGGAGGCCTGGCGGAGTTTCGAACCACCCAGTATTACCCACGCTCGGTCGCCCCCTCCATCCTCTACTCTAAGGCGGCACCAAGGGGCGAAGCTGCAAGCAACCCACCGCTATGTGGAGGCATGGTGTCTGGAGGTTCCAGTGGTGGTTGAGGCATGGTGGAATCGGGCCCCACAAAATAGAGAAATGGAAGTTTAGGCGGTGGCAGCGATGGAATGGTAGCTTTGTCATGTGGTTCTGGCATCACGACCGGTGGTGGCGGAACAACAATAATGTCTGGAGGTTTCCGTGGTGGCACCGGTTTGATGGGGTATTGGGTATTGATATGTAGCACACGGATTGTTCTTTCTGTTAATAACTGAGATCGTGGGTCCGATGGTTTCGGTGGAGGTGACTTCGGCGGTGATGGGAGGTGGTTGTTTTCTGGTGGTTTTGGTGGTGGTGGTTTCGGCGGTGATGGGAGGTGGTTGGTTTCTTGTGGTTTCGGTGGTGGTGGTTTCGGGGTGATGGGGGGTGGTTGGTTTCTGGTGGTTTCGGCGGTGATGGGTGATGGTTTCTCTCTGGTGGCTCAGCTGCTATGGTAGTAGTGACAGCATCAGGGGTATGGTTACCGATATCACAGAGAGGTTCTAGGTACGCTAATGGCAACAAAGGAGGGAGAGAATGAAAGATGAGTTGAAGGCTCTTACCTAAGAGTGGGTTTGCGTCTCCCATCTGCCCTTCAAGAGCTGAAACATTGATTGTAGCTTCCATTCGTGGCGCTCCAACACTGTCACATTGCACCGACTGTTGTAATTCCCACTAATGTTCCTCTTCCTCGAATACCGGTAAAGGATGCCGCATTCAGGCTTGAAACACCACAGAAAAATAGTGGTGAAGTTGTCCCAACTGGGCTCTAGGTAACACTGAGACCACCAACGCCACCAGTGGAGCGGGCGGCCTCTCAGTGTCATCACAGCCGCTGTTACCTTTGTCTCCTCTGGTGTGCCGCACTCTTGGAGAGTTTCTTGGTGCAAAGCACCCACCAGTAGGCATCTTCTTCTCCATCAAAAATCAAAATCTCCATCTTCATCTTCAACCTCAGTTCAGCGGGAATGAGATCAAAATTAAAGCACCAATGATACGACTCCTTTTCGAGCAAGGAGGAGCTCCAGAAGTGTGGATCATGAGCCAAGTGGCTACACCATATTCTTTGGAGCATCACAAATAGTTAAGGAAATTTAACAGCAAAATATAAATTGGCAATGTGTTAACAGAATAGGAATATTCTAGAATTTGGCATGTGTCATATGGTGACTCATCCACTATAGAGCATGGTTCCATATTGGTTTGCTAATGCGTATCATCAGACTTATTAAAGTGGCAGCACTAGAGAGCTCGCTTCAGAATTCATATAGCATAAATAGATAAATAGATTAGAAGTAGGGTATTCAACTCTTTAAAATGACATTTGAACTTAGTTTAGTGCTCAACAAGTGATTGTTTCTTTTCATTAGCACGACAAAGATCTCTGGTGTTGACATATAGAAGGGATAAACCATAAGACCTATAGAATAAGGAATGAAGATATAGCCATAACTCCCTTATAGTGTCAGTAGTTACGAATATCATCAACATGATATTTTAAGGTCCTATAATGTTATGTGTACAGTTGCATACCCTCCCTATGAACGAGTCTTTAGAAGCCATATTTGGTGAACAATCTTGAGTAAGGTGATCTTCCTTGACATGACATTTAAAATATATATGTCAATCACCTTCTTCCAATTGGGATAATTATTTTCATCATCATTCAACTTCCCATAAGTGATTTTAGAATTAAATAAAATCCATTCAGTAGACACCGGAAAGTAGATAGCATCGCAGGTCCTTTACTAGTGGTCCTTGCCACTATAATAGGTACAGTCTCCAAGTTATCGTCATGAATACTTCTAAACCATAAAAAGGGTAGTTAAAACCAATGAAGCAAAAGCCCAACGAGTGGGAAGGATAGATAGCCCAACCTTGTCGTGGAGACATCACTGGGGAACCAACCGCTGACACACCTACCACATTCTGGACATCCTAGAATGTTCTAGAAAAGAGATAGATCAACTTTTGTGGGTCCTAGAAATTTACTTAATTAAACACCACATAAACCAATTAAACTACAATTGAGTCATCACTGTTGATCCTCCTCCTAGAGCTGTTGACCATGACCAATCAAATTCCACTAGGAGCTTGCCAAAATCACTTGATGGCAACTTAATTTGGGCTTCCTAATATGAGATCACACTATCCTTTCTTATAAAATTTTTTGGAAGGAAAAAGAGGAGAAAATAAAAGTATTTTTTTATTTTTTATGTTAAAAGGATGGGAGAGAAATATAAGGCTCTAGATACCATGTAAAGTGGGTGATTCCTTTTGGGAAATCTATACCCAGTGTGCATGAAAGTCTCTACATTTATATAAAGTAAAAAGATGATAATAAATCGACAATCACCACACATTATTCATATGCATACACTCTTCTAAGTAGAACATAATTTGAACATTTACATTGTTGAATACTTCATATAGATAGATACATCCTTCATACAAATAAATAGTAGTGGTTTTCAAAAGTGATTGATGTAAATGAAAATGTGAGATAATGGAAAGATGAGCAATCAGTCAAACCCTTGCCACTTGATATGCACGGTGACAATGTAATATAGGCCATTTCTCAGCACATCTTAAGAATGCTTGATATCTTAATTATTTGTACAACACCAGATCCAACATCTTTCAAGCAACGTAAAATAGTCCAACTTATATGGTTAGCACAATGATTTCACTTTTACTATATGTTTTCACCCTTGTTAGTTGATACAATATAATAATGCATCATTTCTCTATTACAACTACTTGTTGGCTTATACATGTGTATAATAACACATTTTTAAACTATCAAACTTATTTAAAACCTGGCTCACTTATGTAATCTACAAGAGAGAAGAAATCAACCCGACTAAAGGAAAATTCCAACATCTTCTCATAAAACAATTTTCTATAATTTCAAGGATTACAATGCCAAGAAAAACATTAATGACATGCATAATTAAAATTTAATAACAACAAAAGTCAATTTATTTCAATGATATCACCATAAGCATATATACAATGATAAGCCTCATCAAAGTATGGTAGTAGCATGCATAATCGTTATTGTTATTCTCACTTAATGAGAAGAATAAGCAACTATATGGAGATACATATTATGGACCATCCTCGTGTCCTAGGTAGCTTGATTGATAGATAAGGGAGCTAGGCTTTCTACATACTTATGAATGAAGCAATACCGGTTAGGGTAAATTTTGAAAGTGTGTATCGGCTGGGCATCGGAGTTGTATAACACCAATGGATGATCAAAAGGAGATCCTCCAAGAAATTCAGCACCACCGTTACAAACAGTATAGACACGAACACCTAAATTAAGTGGCTCAATGTTGTAATTTTTGGTCCAACGATCATGTTTGAAAATCCAGATCTCAATCTGACAAGAATTCATAAGTTTTTTGTATGCAACATAACCAACAGAACCATCATCAGCCTCAACAAGAGAACCATTGCAATTGGTTGCTACTGGTGGGGTGTCAAGTTTTCGAAATTGGTTGTAGCTAAAGTCAAAGTAAAGGATGTATGTGTGGTCCGAAGACAACCAATGACTAGCAAGAGAAGTTCCATAAAAGGGGCATCGACCCATAGTAGTAATATCACCAATAGTATCATCAGTAAAAGCATTATGAATAACTTCCCAAGAATTGGCACGAAGATTATATACAAGTGCTAAAGGAGTAAGAAGCCCGGTTTCATTATTAAACATAAGGTAAAGCTTGATGATCTTGAAGTCATTCAAGGTATTAGGTTCAGCCCCAAAACCTGTATAGGAAATATTATGGTCGCTAGATGGTTTTTCATGAGATGGGGGAACAACTTTGGTATGTGTGGTGGCCGGATTCCATAGAATTTTCTGAAAAATCCCATCACTATTTTGAAAGAATCCTTCTATGCAAAAAACACCATTGTGATGCCCATGCGACGAAATGTGCCCCAAGGAACTAGAGTTGTCGGGAGATGGAAAGGGGTGTTGTAGATCCTGAATCTCAAAGTGAGGTGGCTCATTGTAGATGAGTAGTCTTACATGAGGTATCAAAGTGACAAAGTTTTCAAAGATCATGACATGATTATCTGATCTTTCACTCTGTCTTTGCTTATGCCTAGTCATAAAGCTGGGAGTATTGAAGAGGGCATCCCAGGATCGGTCAACAGATTTGAATCTTGTCAACGATTTCACTGGCAACCTCTCCAACACTTCTATCACCATCTCATCTGAAAAAATCATCGTCATTCTCGATTTGATACAATTGAATTATCATTGTTGAGTTTTCATTTCAATTTATATTTTCATTCTTACCAAATCTTCTACCAAACTCACCACTAAATCATTTTTTTTATTATAATTATTTTATCACGGTGACACTATGATAGGTAAGCTCATTGTTCTATCATATTTGATTCATTGTCATTAATTATTATTTACGAAAAAAAGGAAGAAATAATTAATATTTTACATTGAATGAATTTTTATTTTAGTAGTTTAATTAATTAAAGGAGGAAAATAATAATTTAATTTTTAAAGTAAATTTTTATTCTGAATATATAAGACTTTCTGAATTTAAATTAATTTGAAAGATCTTAAATACTTAATTTATAGGAAATTTAATATTTTAATTTGATATTGTATTTCCTTTTCTTTTTATTCAAATTGATTGTTTACCTCCATTTTTTGTTAAAGTAAAACTTAACTTTTAGAAGGCTTAATAAAAATTTTTGTCCTTGTAATTTAGGTCACTTTTTGTTTTCGTCCCTGTCTTTTTTTCTTCTTCTTTCTATTGTGTACTTCTAACTTTTAAAATTTTGCAAAACGTCCCTGCTGTCAGTCAACTTCGTTAAGTGCTTAGCTGGCAGATGGAATCACCATGTCAACATGCAACGTGGCATTGAAATATATTATTTTAATGCCACTGTGGGTTACGACCAGGGCAAGGTCACACGAACATCTTCGTCATTTCCTGCTCGTGAAAAACTACATCATCGTTCATGGGACCATTTGCAGACAGGTGCTGTGTGGCTTTTCAGAGGTGGCGTGACAGGTGATTGTGGTGGTCTGATGAAGATGGTGCTTTGGTCTTGATCGTGGTTCTATTTTTTTTTCTTTGTTTTGTTGGGTGATAGATGGTGGTTGTTTTGCTTTTTATTTTGTGAAAAATTGTGTTTTGGGGTTTGAGGTGAGGTGGAAGAAGATAAGTGAAGTTGAATTTTTTGTAGGTGAAAAGTTTGGTGACTTGTGTCTAAGCTTGGTGGTGGAGAATGGCTAAAGAGGCATTTTTAGGAAGGTGCTATGTGGCGTAACCAGAGGGGTGGTGGTATTTCCCGCCACAATGTCAGACAATCTAGATCCGAGAAGTCGTGGGCGAGGTGAGAGAGGACCATGGCAACAATGAAATAGGAAGGGAGGGGAGGTTGGAGAGGGCGATGTGGGATGATGATGGGTTGGATGGTGGTATGATGACGGGTTGAAGATAGGTGTTTTGTGATTCTGCCATGGAGAAAGGGTTGGGAGATGGAAGGAAGAAAGGGGAAGAAAAAGATAATAGGTAAAAAAATAAAAATAATTATATTAATATTGATAATTGTTAAAATTAAATACTCAATAATTAAAAATAAAATTTTTTTTCCAAAATTGCCATGTGGCATTAAAATATTAAATTTAACACCATGTGGCATGCTGAACTGGCATTTCCATTAGACATGTCAGCAGTTTACGGACGTTTTTGATGGAAGAGACTAAATGCAAAACTTAAAAAAAGTTGAAAGGATCGAATGCAAAGAAAAAGAAAAGGCCCACGAAAACCAAAAATGACCATATTTTCAGGGACCAAAAAGTTCATTAAGCCCTTTTAAAATTTATCTTGTATCATTTTAATCATGTTTATATCTTGTATGTGTGGTTTCTTACTCTTTTACAAGTTCTTCCTCTTAATTTCTTTCTTTTTCTTTTTTGTTTTCTTTTTTCCCTTTGTCTTTTTTTCCCATTTTTCTCTCTTTTTTCTCTTTCGTTTTCTTTTTATTTGGGGTGTAAATTGGTTTGAGTCGACCCGCCAATCTAAACCAAACAAATCTAGTTGGAATGGTTTAGTTCTAATGATCATGTATTTTTTCCCCTTATGACTTAAGTACACATATACGATTATGATTATCTGATTCTTGGTATCTATCACCTTTCCCTAGTTCAATTCAAGCAGTGCAAGATTGAATCTACAGTTTACTTTGGTCAATTTGCTATTCTGATGGACAAATTGGGTGCATTTAGGGGTGTTCATGGTTCGGTTTGGATCGATTTTGAGGCAAAATATAATCCGATCCAAAGATAAAAAGAACATGCGGTTCGGTTCGGTTTTGATGGCTTCCTTAGAAAAATCCGATCCAATTAAATGAGGTTTGAATCGATTCGGTTGATTCGGTTTGTACCGACACATCATTACATATTTATATTACATCAAATAATCGAGATTACAAGCTAAATTGAAAAAAAATTCTTAAACATGTATATAGTTATTTATATATTCATGTAATAATTTCATAAAATATGTACAAAATAAATAAATATCCATCATCAACTAGTTCCATAACATCTTTTTTTATGTTTGGAACTTTTAAATAGTAAAATATTTATGTCAAATCAAACTAGTAAGCATTATTAGGAAAAAACCAACAAATAAAAAAATCAATAATGCAAAAAATAGAATAGATATACATTAGATTTTATATATGCGGTTTGGTTTGGATTGATTCGGTTTAAGAAAAGGAATCCAAAATCCGATCCGATCGGTTTTCACAAAACAAGATCCAAAAAAATCCAATAGACATCGATTTTGTTCGATTTTTGGTTTTTTTGGATCGGTTTTCGGTTTTATTTTGGATCGGTTTGGATATGAACACCCCTAGGTACATTAAATAGTCTATTTGAATAACCGCAAGTGTTTATATGTCATTTTCCTAAACTAAAATAATTGTTTGGTGGTGCACATCTCATATTGAATTATTTGTTAATATTTTTTTAACTGTAAAAAATAGAGCTCATCACACTCAGGATATGCATACTCATAATTACTTAAAACTAGTATTTTTGCACCCGTGCGATGCACGAGTCATCAATTACTATTATTATTGATAGCATTGTTATCATTAATAACTTGAATTGTGTCTCTATATGTACGAAACTTTTTTTTCCTTTATCCCAAATTAAGTCTACTATGTCAAACATTTTCTTGACTTATTTCACACATTGCTTTCAATATTTCCTTCTCACCCATAATGGTGGTACTCATTCATCTCCAAGGCTTTTTATTTATAGACAGAAGTGATCAGCAAAAACCATGAAACAATTTTATCTATAATTTGATGCAAAGAATTTAATATTATTTTTATTTTAAAATGATATTACAATATGTAATGTAACACTATGTGTTAAGTGTTCCTTTGATTATTACTAATGATCAACTAATCCTCATAAATCATGTGGTGCTGACACGTGTCACTTTATTAGAAAATCATCAATTTCCCTTATTAATTAGTATAGATATAGATTTATTATTTAAAATAGAAAAAACAAAGGCAAGGATGTAGAAAAAAATAGATTAGAAAATATGAATAGCTCTACCTCTATTTATGTCAATTTAGAGATTGTCGTGTTTGACTCCCAAAACATTGTACCTTTACCGGTTAGTAAATATTTTAAAACAAAAATATATATAAATTTTAGAAAATAAAAAAATAAAAAAAAATTCCATCACTTGACATATGGCTTGCACCATTGTGCTACACTAAAATCAGTATTTCCCCTTATTAATTAGTATAGTTATAGATTTATTATTTAAAATAGAAAAAACAAAGGCAATGATATAGAAAAAAAAATACAAAATATCTCTGCCACTATTTATGTCAATACAGATATTATAAAAATAGAAAAGTAAATTAGAAAAAAAATCAAAAAAAAATTTAAAAAAAATTAGAAAAGTATATAAAAAAATATTTAAAAATAGGAAAATAATAATTAGAAAAAATATTCAAAAAATTAGAAAAATAAAATTAATTAGAAAATCAAGAATGGTTTTGATCAACTTAGTTTTGAATGCAGATAACACAGTCATGATTACAATCGAGCTCAAGTTTCAATACAGTTTACACAGATCAAGAACATAAATTATATTGAACTTTAAACATCAAAATCACAGGTTCTTGATCATAAACAGAAAGTAAAAGAGTTTGAGTTTAGAGATACCACACAACCAGATTTATCCTGGTTCAGTCACCTCTACTGTGACCTACATCCAGTCCCCCTCCACCTGTGGGATGTCACACACTAACACACAAGCTTTACCAAGTAGCTTGAAAAACCTTTACACCACAGAGCACTCCTTCGCCTCGAGATACCACACTCTTGTGAATAGCCTCAATGTTCAACCTTAGGGATACCTCACCCTAATCACTCAGAGAGACTCCCTCTCTATTTACAATCAAAAGTAAAACAAAAGTTGATTCCTAACTCGCAGTAGTCAGATATACAAATTGAAGCACTTATGAGAATGAAACACTCTTTTCACAATAAGCTCAAGAAAGATGATGAATGATTTTCATAATTGATCTCTCAAATTGATTTCGTATAATTATGATCTATTTTGATATGTTTTTTTGATATATGTCAAAGTGTTCCTTTGATCCTAATAGTGTGATTTTACATGATATTTTCTGTACTCTTTTGCATGCATTTTGCATATAGATTAGGCATTCTTTATTTGGTTTTTATTAGATTTTCCCTTGGAATGGGTGAAGCGGTTTCTTGGTGTTGTTTTGCAGGAATTCAATGTAAAAATGATCAAAATCAGCCATGGTGGAGCCTGGAGGAAATAGAGCTTGAAAAGTGAAAAATATGAGCCAAACAGAGCCCATCACGGCCTGGCCGTGATGACCATCACGGCCATGATCAAGCGGCAGCGAGAAGGCAAAAAGTCGGAAGGCTGTCACGGCCTGCCCATGATATGCATCACTACCGTGATAGGCTAAAAATCAAGGTTTCGCGTGTCGCAAAATTTAGCTCGCCTCGCGAGTATGGAACCAAGCAGGAGCGCCCAGCGCTAGGAGCAGCGCCTGACTCTAGGAGCCGCGCGCCCGCGCGCACGCTTGGCCGCCAGCCGGCGCAGACGAGCAAAGAGATAAATTCTCGTTTCTGTGGTGGAATCTGGGGAGTTTTTTGGGAGAGTTAGAGAGTTTTTAGGTTTTGGTCCAGAGGGAGGCATTTGGAGGCACTTGGAGGCTGTGGCTGGGCTAGGGTTTCCACCCTAGAAGGGAGCCAAGAGGGGTTGCTTTGAAGAAGAAGGAAAGCTCACATGGAGCCTCTTCTCTCCTCTTCTCCGAGTTCTCGGGGGGGGTTGTCTCTGTAGTTATGAATAGTTAAATCCCTGTTGTTGGGATTAGATGTAGCCAACTGATAATCATGTATTTATCTTGACTGATTATTCTATGTTCATGTCTTCATATTAGTGATTAATTTTCTGTGCTTAATGCTTGTTGTGGCTAGCACCCCCATGACTCGATTTGTGTTTTGGTATGCAATGGGGACGTTCGTATCATAACCGGAATTGAATTTAATCACCTAGTAAGCCATGTATCTAGGGATGGAACTAGGTTTATTAGTAATCGCGTAATCCCTAATCTTAATGCAAATTCATTAATCTAGGCCACCTAAGGAATTAGGGTCTATTAGTGAATTTAGGCTCTTGCCATCCGAGGAATCGGGGTTTGAGTATTTTAGTGGATTGATTTTAATATCTGAAGCATGAATGGGAGGTATCTAGTCCTGATATTGCATGAGATAGAGGTTTGGTGAAGTCTGGTCCCAACATATCCTTTCTGCACTCCAAGTGTTTGTTAAAAGTCCCCAAAATGACAAAAAGATTTTATTTCTTTTCTTTTGCTTGTTTTGAACTCTCTGTTTAGTCTAGATAGTTGCTGAGTTTGCGAATTGGTAGTTGACATCCAATCCCCGTGGATACGATAACCGGTCTTACCACCGTATTACTTGCACGACTGGGTA
Organism: Sophora flavescens; assembly: GCA_030762895.1. Lineage (NCBI taxonomy): Eukaryota > Viridiplantae > Streptophyta > Magnoliopsida > Fabales > Fabaceae > Sophora > Sophora flavescens. The sequence goes on along the minus strand of CM061062.1, from coordinate 38,581,241 downwards.
TACTTGCCCAGAATCGTCAACAAGTTTTTGGCGCCGTTGCCGGGGATTGGTTTTGCCAATATCATTAGTAACAAAGGAGGCAAATAATTTAGACATTTTTATTTCTTTTATTTTCTGTATATATTTGATCTTTTTGTTTTGAGCTTTGGTAGTGCCAGGTGGACGAAATTCATGGAAAATTTTTATTATCCACCTGATGAGGAAGCCTCAAGTCGCGCTTTGGAAGACAACTGGTGTTTGGGAGACGTCATGGATTTGATGGACCATGTTACTCCCGCACAAGTTGATTATATGACGGGAAGGCTTATATATAACTTCTCCGAGGAGGATTGGGAAACATTTTGTTCATATTTGCCACCTCCACCACCATGTATGATTCCCATATAGCCACAAGAAGCAGAATTTGAGAAAAATCTGGTTGTAGGAATGGATCACAATGAAGATGAAGAGGTGGTGGTAGATGAACCACAAGAAGAGGGATTACCTTTCGCGCATCCTTGGAGAGAAACAAGTGAGAAGACGGGGCATTTGGAAAGCACTCCCTCCACCATGCTTGCTGAATGTACTGCATTAAATAAATATGTTGGCTTGCATGCATGTGTGGACACTGGTAAGTTAGCCCCTTCCACTTGTCTGGAAAACTTCCTCTTGAAAATTCCACTTGACCCGAGAGGAAGTGAGTTCATAATTGTAGAGGTCAAGGGAGTTTCCACACCATGGCTGGGTGGAATAGAGGATAAAGTCATATTACTTCTACAATCACCACCCCAATTTCCATTTGATCCGGGAGGAGGATCCAGGTGGATGCTTTTCAATAAGTCAAGCTAGTGACATTAAAGAAGCGCTCATTGGGAGGCAACCCAATTTTTCTTTTCCTTTTTCCTTTTTCCTTTTTCCTTTTTGTTTAGTTAGATTTTGTTTTTGACTTTTAAACTCTTGAATAATTTGAGAAGATCAAGAGTTTTCTTTTACTAATAAAATTGCCAAGTGATTCCAGGGAAAGAAGGAAGGAGGGAAGAGCAAGAAGACAAGAAACAACAACCCAACTTTCATGCAGTTTCTGACTGGAATGAGAGTCAACACCCGCTACCGTCTCGGTAAGCCGTTCCTTTTTATCTTATTATATTTTTCTCCTCTCTCCAACTTGATTGTTTACATTGGGGACAATGTAAATTTTTAAGCTTGGGGTAGGGGTATTTTGCATTTGCATTTGCATTTTGCATGTTGCATTCATATAGTTTTGCATGATAGCTTTGCATGTTCACACAATTAGATTGCCCTTGCTTAGAATTTGCATCCAATTGTGAGAACTAAGTGCCCAATAATTTGTGATAGTGAATTTTTGGACCCAATTTTTTCATTCTTGTGATATGGCTGCAAATGAAAATGTTTGAGATAATCTTGGATAGTTGATAATTAGCATATGGTTCTATAGATTTGTGTTGCTCATTGATGGTTGAACTACTAAAATGCGAGATTTTGAGCCAAAGGGGTACTCACTAAAAATTACCCCATTCTTTGTGTTAGAGTGTTATTCCTCTTGGATTGTTTTCTCTAGAACTTGACTTGAAACCATTTTGAAGCTTAAAAATTTTTGAAAACAATTTTGAAAGTGATTGAGGCAATAGGTATTTTTCTGGCCTTCTGAGCTTTGAATGAACAAATGCTACCCCTTAGTTGCCCAATTTTGAGCCTGAATGAATAAAATGCTTTTATTGGTACCCTGAAATGTTTTGATAAATATGCTTGCTAAGGGACCTTCTAAAGTATAACAAAAGGGTGAAAAAGGTAGTCGAAAAAGTTTGGGATGAAAAGAAAAAAAAAATTCTCTTGAGTTGAAAAATCTCCCCTTCTCCAAATAAAAGAAAAAGAAAAGAAAAAAGAAAAATAAATTAGAGAAGGGGATGACAAAAAGAAAAGTGAGAAATAATAAAAGGAAAAGAAAGAAAAGAAAGGTGGAAAAATAAATTGAAAACCCAAGAAGGTATTTTAGAAGGTCATGTTTGCAATGCTTGATTTTGTGTAGCCTTTTGAAAATGTCCTTTTCTTGTTATCCCCACCTAACGATAAATCCCATGGCCACGTTACAACCAAAGAAAAGACCTCTTGATTCTTAATTGTTTTCATTAATAAAGTAGAGATTTGGTTGATAGTCAAGCCTATGGTGGGATTCATTCCTTGAGGAAAATTGAGCGAATTGTCTTATTCCCCTAAACACTTGAGTGGCGAGGAAGAGAGCCAAGCAAATGAACAAGCTTGGGGTGAGCTTCAGGTGAGAAAGAGTGCCCAAATCAGTGAGAACAGGAGTCTAAGGAACCTAAGCCTCTAATTGGACTTGAATTGATTATCTCTTGCTGAATTGTTTGAAATGCTTACTACTTGGATCATTTACTCGGGTTCTTAGTTCACTATCCATGTTCTGTTTATTCTACTGGCCTTAGTGATTGCTTGAGGACAAGCAATTGAATAAGCTTGGGGTGATTTGATAGTGTGATTTTACATGATATTTTCTGTACTCTTTTGCATGCATTTTGCATATAGATTAGGCATTCTTTATTTGGTTTTTATTAGATTTTCCCTTGGAACGGGTGAAGCGGTTTCTTGGTGTTGTTTTGCAGGAATTCAATGTAAAAATGATCAAAATCAGCCATGGTGGAGCCTGGAGGAAATAGAGCTTGAAAAGTGAAAAATATGAGCCAAACAGAGCCCATCACGGCCTGGCCGTGATGACCATCATGGCCATGATCAAGCAGAGCAGAAGGCAAAAGTCGAAAGTCATCACGGCCTGCCCATGATATGCATCACTACCGTGATAGGCTAAAAATCAAGGTTTCGCGTCGCGAAATTTAGCTCGCCTCGCGAGTATGGAACCAAAAGCAGGAGCGCCCAGCGCTAGAGAGCCGCGCCCGGCTCAGGAGCCAGCGCCCAGCACTTGAGCGCCCGGGCCACGGGTGCACGAGCAGCAGATATAAATTCTCGTTTTGCGGTGGAATGCGGGGAGTTTTTGGGAGAGTTAGAGAGTTTTTAGGTTTTGGTCCAGAGGGAGGCATTTGGAGGCACTTGGAGGCTGTGGGTGGGCTAGGGTTTCCACCCTAGAAGGGGAGCCAAGAGGGTTGCTTTGAAGAAGAAGGAAAGCTCACATGGAGCCTCTTCTCTCCTCTTCTCCTATTTCTCCTGGTTTGGTTTTCTCTCGTAGTTATGAATAGTTAAATCCCTGTTGTTGGGATTAGATGTAGCCAAATCGATAATCATGTATTTATCTTGACTGATTATTCTATGTTCATGTCTTCATATTAGTGATTAATTTTCTGTGCTTAATGCTTGTTGTGGCTAGCACCCCCATGACTCGATTTGTGTTTTGGTATGCAATGGGGACGTTCGTATCATAAACGGAATTGAATTTAATCACCTAGTAAGCCTTGTATCTAGGGACGGAACTAGGTTTATTAGTAATCGCGTAATCCCTAATCTTAATGCAAATTCATTAATCTAGGCCACCTAAGGAATTAGGGTCTATTAGTGGATTTAGGCTCTTGCCATCCGAGGAATCGGGGTTTGAGTATTTTAGTGGATTGATTTTAATATCTGAAGCATGAATGGGAGGTATCTAGTCATGATATTTCATGAGATAGAGGTTTGGTGAAGTCTGGTCCCAACATATCCTTTCTGCACTCCAAGTGTTTGTTAAAATTCCCCAAAAAGACAAAAAGATTTTATTTCTTTTCTTTTGCTTGTTTTGAACTCTCTGTTTAGTCTAGATAGTTGCTGAGTTTGCGAATTGGTAGTTGACATCCAATCCCCGTGGATACGATAACCGGTCTTACCACCGTATTACTTGCACGACTGGGTATACTTGCCCAGAATCGTCAACAGATCCCTCTATATATAGGAAACAAGTTATAGCCATTGGGATCAATTAAAACAGATTTGGGTCTGATAACAGAATCTGTTTTCTTGATTCGGATTCTTGAACAGGGGTTGAGTACAAGGCTGTATTAACCAATTTCATACTGATAGTTTCTCAAAATCTTGAACTTGGTTAATCCATCAGTACACCCATTCAATACATCTATGTATTGAATCAAGAACCTTAAATTCATTTGTCAGTTACAGTAACAGACATACATCCATTGATTACATGGCTGTACCTGACAAATAATTTTCTTATTTCCAAAAATCTTTTTCATTAAAAAAAACTTATTCCTTTTAATGCAGGTTATGAAAATTGATTTTCTTCATGCATCTTTTTAGTTGAGCTATTTTTTGACTAAGAGATTTCTTTCTCTTACAAATCATCTAAGACTTAAATCTAAAATTTCTCCGTTAACCTTTTGTCTTGATGATTCCTTTGATCTTTGTCTTTGCTCTTTGACTCCTCCATGTAGCTCTTTTGATTTCTTCAAGTTCTTCCTTGAATAATCTCCTTTAATTGCTTACTGAAAACTTGTTGATCACTGCTTGATACCTGTCTTTGCAACTTGACACTAAAACACTCGCATACACATTAAGTTGTATTTGTCATATATCAAAATCTCTAAATCATTGATTCTAACATATTGAACCTTGAGTAAACTATAATAATAACTGTGTATTCAATTCTATTCTTAAGGATCAATATTTGAATTGAATCTTGCATCATATACTGAAACTGAAACCTACAAGTTTGTTCTTGATTGTTAATGCTTGTATTTGAAACTTGCATAACTTGTTCTTAATCTTTAAAGGTTTAATCAGTTTCTGTATTTTGTTATTATTGATTTTTTTGAACCCGAACCTATTCCGTGTTCTATTAATTCTGAATCAATCTTTCTTATCTTCATCATCTTCAATTCAAGATTTTATATAAACCCTTCATTGTTTTTGTAAAATATCCTGAGGGAACTCTGATTTGAAAAGAAAAGTTTTTAAGAGGGAAATATTTTAAGAAGACTCAATTCAGCCCCCCCATTGAGTCGTTGAAGCCAAAACAACACTAGTACTTGTACATGGGTGCTCACGACACATGACAGGAGAAATGGTAGCTGGGTCACTTTTGGAGGAAACCAAAAAGGAAAGATCATTGGTATAGGCAAAATTGGTAAACATCCTTTTCCCTCCATTGATAATGTTCTGTTAGTAAATGGTCTTAAACACAATCTGCTTAGCATTAGTCAATTATGTGATAGTGGGTTTCCTATTTCCTTTGATAAGAATATGTGTACTGTCAAGAAAGTTGATGGATCACTCATATTCACTGCCCAGAGGCAAAACAATCTGTATAAGATTGACTTAGAGGACCTCTCAAATCAAAGTGTCTCATGTCTAGTGTCCATTGAGGATGAGTGATGGATTTGGCACAAAAGGTTGGGGCATGCAAGTTTGAGATTAATCTCAAAGCTGAAAAAGCATAACCTTGTAAGAGATCTACCAAACCTTAGTTTCAAATCTGATGCTCTCTGTGATGCATGTCAGAAGGGAAAACAAGTCAAAGGTTCATTTGAATCTAAGAATGTTGTTAGTACCAACAGACCACTAGAATTGCTGCACCTTGATCTCTTTGGTCCAACAAGGACTGCCTCTGTCAGTGGTAAGAAATATGGTCTTGTCATAGTAGATGACTACACTAGATGGACATGGGTTATGTTCCTTGCTCACAAGGATGAGTCATTTAAGGTCTTTTCTGTATTCTGCAAACGTGTACAGAATGAAAAAGGCATGTGTATAACTTCAATTAGAAGTGTTCATGGGGGAGAATTTATTAATGAGATATTCCATGAGTTTTGTGAAGAAGGTGGTATTCAACACAACTTCTCAATACCAAGAACACCACATCAAAATGGTGTGGTAGAGAGAAAGAACAGATCTATTCAAGAGATGGCCAGGACTATGCTCAATGACAATTCTGTCCCTAAGCACTTCTGGGCTGAAGCTGTGAACACTGCCTGCTACATTTAGAACAGAATATACATTAGACCTATTCTGAATAAGACTCCTTATGAATTGTGGAAAGGTAGAAAACCCAACATTTCATACTTTCATCCTTTTGGATGTAAATGTTACATTTTGAATACAAAAGATCAACTTGGTCAATTTGATGCTAAGGTAGATAATTGAATTCTACTAGGATTTTCTGAATCCTCAAAAGGAGTTAGAGTCTATAATTCAAGAACCTTAATAGTAGAAGAGTCTTATCATGTTAGATTTGATGACAAACAGCCTGATAAGAAATTATCAGAGCTAGATGAAGTCTTTGCAGATCTTGATCTCAATATTTTAGGAGACAAAATAGAAATAAAGGTTGATGATCAAATAGATGATTCTCCTCAACAACAACCAGAAACATCCACTACTCAACAAGAAATTCAAAGATCCTGGTACTTTAAGAACTATCATCCACAAGATCAAATCATTGGAGATCCTAATGACAGACTGAGAACCATATCAACTTTTAGAGAACAAGATGATTCGACACTTGTCTTTGAATTGGAACCAAAGTCAGTAGATAAGGCTCTGCTGGACAATGACTGGATCTTGGCAATGCAAGAAGAACTGGACCAGTTTGAAAGAAGTGAGGTTTGGACTCTTTTACCCCTACCTAAGGATAAATCAGTTATTGGAACAAAATGGGTGTACAGAAACAAGCTTGATGAAAATGGTAAGGTTGTAAGAAACAAGGCTAGACTTGTTGCTCAAGGATATTCACAAGAAGAAGGTATAGACGACACTAAAACTTGTGCACCAGATGCTAGGCTAGAAGCTATTAAAATTTTAATATCGTTTGCTGTACATCATAGCATTATGCCTTTTGAAAGTAAAAATCATCTTGAACATGTTTATAAGCTTAAGACAGCACTGTATAGACTTAAACAAGCTCCTAAAGCTTGGTACGATAGGTTAAGTTCGTTTCTAATGGAAAATGGTTTTAACAGAGGAAAAGTAGACACAACTTTATTTAGAAAATCTATTAAGTCAGATTTCATTATAGTACAGATTTATGTTGATGGTATCATTTTCGGTGCTACTAATGAATCTCTGTGCAAGGAATTTTCTAAGTTAATGCAGAAAGAGTTTGAAATGATCATGATGGGAGAACTCAAATTCTTCCTTGGACTTCAAGTTAAACAGTCTATGGACGAGGTGTACATCCATCAAACTAAATACACAAAGGAATTACTCAAAAAGTTTAAAATGGATGACTGCAAACCTATGAACACTCCTATGCACCCCACAACCACACTGCTTCTGGCCTGATATAATGTTTAGTGTATGCTTATGTGCTGGATTTCAATCTGATCCTAGAGAAACTCACTTATCAGCAGTTAAGAGAATCTTTAGATATTTAAGAGGTACTACTAATCTTGATCTATGCTTTAAGAAAGATGAAGATTACAGATTAGTTGGTTTTTGTGATGCTGACTATGATGGAGATAGAATTGAAAGAAAAAGCACCAGTGGAGGATGTCACTTCATTAGAGCTAGCCTAGTATCATGGTCAAGCAAAAGGCAAAGTACCATTGCTCTATCAACTGCTAAAGCAGAGTACATATCAGCTGCAAGTTGCTGTTCACAACTTCTATGGATCAAACACCAATTGGAGGACTACAATGTATCTGTAAGTAGTATTCCACTTATGTGTGATAATACTGCTGCAATCAATTTATCTAAGAATCCAATATTGCATTCTATAGCTAAGCATATAGAAATTAAACATCATTTTATTAGGGATTATGTGCAAAAAGGCGTGTTTGATGTCCAATCTGTAGATACCGACCACCAATGGGTAGATATCATCACTAAACCGCTTGCTGAGGACAGATTTATCTTTATAAGAAAGCATTTAAATATGTTGTATGTGGATTGAGTTAGTATATTTGTTGTTAAATTGGTCATATATTGCATGTTTTCTCTGCATGTCCACTAGTCCTGGCGTCCAGAGCATGTGGTGTCTACGCGTCCACTTCTGTTGGTGTGTCACGTCCACTACATATGTCTTTATGCGTCCACTCTTAGTCTTGTGTGGACTCGTCTATGCACACATTTATTGTTTGTATTAATTTTCCCTTGAACACATTTATATAAAACATTTTTTTCCTTGATGAGTCAGCTACCTCCATCAATCCCATCATAACTTTTTATGGTCCCAATTTACCAACGCCGTTTTACACAAAATGACATGTCTTGTCAATTTTTTTGGGAACTGTTGTTTTTCAGAAACCTTTAAAAGTAACCTCTTTCCCTCTGAAAAACTTTTCGCTTCTCTTCATCCCTGTCAACCTCTCTCTGAAACCTTCGAACTCTCTGTTTCCCTTGTTCTTTCAAACCTTAACTCATCTTACTCAACAATGGCTTCAACCTCTACTCTCGTGCCTGATTTTGCAACTGAAACTATGCCTATATCTGTGGAATATCACTTCAATTTTGGAATTCTACAAGAGTACAATATGGATGTGAGTAAGTTCATTAACGCTGCTGGATGGGATGAAATCTTTCTGGAAAAGGTCTCAGTGTATCCAGATTTGATAAAGGAATTGCGAGAAGACCAAAGATTATCAAACAGAAGTAGTTGGGTTTGTTCTAGGAAGAAAAGTAATAGTGTCCGAGAAAACCATTTCTGATGTGATTGCATGTTCTCAAGAGGGTTCGGTCTTCACAGAGAACTAGGAAGAAGACCTAGGTGGTTCAGAGACAATTGTTGTTACCCTAATGAGGCAAGACACCGTAAGAACTCACTCTTGGAAATCCTTTGAGATGAAGGATCACATCAGGATTCTTCACCAAATCATGAACAAGGTGGTGCTGCATAAGATTGGGTCTAAGGACAACTTATCAGCTCTTCACAAGTTCTGTCTTTGCCATCTGGCTCTTGAAACAAAGATCAACTTACCCTGGATCCTGTTTCATCGCTTCAAAGATGCCATTACCAACAAAGAATCTGCTTCTCATATCACCTTCACCCACCTTCTGTCAAAGATTTTCAAGCAGCAAGGCTTGTACGATGTTCTGAGTGCAAAGCCTAAGGATGAACAAGAAAGACTCCTTCGCGAGAAAGGATTGCAAGCTGCTGATTTTGGCAGAGTTAATCTCAGTGGCATGCAACTTAGCACATACAACAGCAAGTGGAGTTAGCCAAGCTTGAGGAGAAGATGAAGATTAAAGAAGAATCACTTGTGGCCAACAATGCTGCAATCCTTGGTCTAAAGAAAGGAACCAAGAGGAAGACAATGGTTGTTAGGAAGCCTAACCCTAGAAGGCCTACTAGAGGCATTTTGATTAATGAGCCTACAACTGAGGCACCTCAACCTGATCCTCAACCTTCTCCTAAGAAAGAAAAGAAGCTGGTTCTACCTTCTGATGATGATGATGAAGAAGACAATGTTCCTCTGGGAACAATCTTGAAGAAGAAGAAGAAAGCAAGTGAAACTGCTGTTGTGCCTACCAAGAAGAGGCAACCTGCAAGGAAAGCAAGGACCTTTGCAGCCTCTGAGGTAAACATCTCTACTGAAATTCCTGTTAATTTAGCAAAAGATGCTCCTGTTGTCAATACTGTGAATGATAGTGTCTCTGCTCCTGAAGGGTTCTTTGATAATGTATATAGACCAACTCTACCCACACCCCAACCTTCACCACAAAGAACCCAAACTAACCAAACCACAACCCCATTCTCACCACAAAGCACCTCAAATCAACTGACCATACCACAACCTACACCTATCAAAGCTATCTTTCCACCAATTATACCTGATTCTGACCCCTGGTTTCATCAAACTGATGATGGAATTTACCCAGGTGTCCCTTTTACTAAACCTCTGAGACAACTCTTTCCACCCAATGTACCCTCATCCACTCCCTTTGTTAACAAATCTGAGAATTGGGCCAAGATCAAGAGAGATTTGAAAGCTCTGTTTCACACTCACCAACCTGACCTTGATATTGACCATAACACTCCTCTCACCAGGTGGTACCCTCTTGCTGAATATGAATATGAACCATATGAGGATTACCCTTGGACCAACATATATCCAAACACTCAACCTCCGAAAGGACCCTTTCCCTCAGAAATGCACAACCAACATGGACATCTTCTTACCCACTTACCCCTTAACCGTTTCCATAGAAGTAAAATTTACCCTCACTTCATAAAAACCCCTCCATTTATCCCCTTCACTGATGGAGTAGAGAGGCATATCATACCAGTATGGCAGACTAACCCAAAAAGGAATAGGATGCGTACCATACCTGAGAAGAGAGCCAGATCTTCTGAGCATGCTCCCATCATCATGGATGGCAACACAAAATGGATGAAGTTCAAACACCCCAGTATCTATGGAAGAGCCTCTGAATTGTTCCAAGATTAGTTTCTCTATGAGATACTGAAATGGGAGTTCAGTCATCTCCAAGTTGACAGAGCTGCACACTATGTTCCATTCACCTGGCTTAGGCATGGAAAGGAAACCAAACTAGGAATTGCTCCTTACCCTGTCCGTCCAAGGCTTAGCATGATTGATCTTAATAAGGACAAAGACAGAAAGTGCAGAAGAAACAAAGGAGTCACGCCTGAAGCCCATTCTGCAATGCTGGACTTATCTGAAGAAACATTTGATTACTCTATGCTTGAGTACTAAATTGGAAGTTGTTGGGAAAATAGAAGAAGGAATAGCTGCTGACTTCTGGAAGTCTCACATAATCCACTGCACTAGGGAAGCCTCTTCTTCAGGCCTATCTCAAGAAGAAAAGCAAAAAATTACCAAAGTCAGCGGAAAGTGTGGACTCTCTAAGTCCAGACATATGATCTACAAAGATCTGTGGGCACTGTATGTAACACCCCTTTGGGCATTACTATACTAACACGTGCAGAAATAAATTTAAAATAATTTTGCTGGGTGCTTTCGGAAAAATTTGATTTATTTGGAGTCAGAAAATCTGGGTGTAAAACAATTTCCTTTGAATAGGGTAGTACGTAACGTACTTATCTCAATAGTAAAAATAAAACATATTATTCACAACAGAATCTTAAACCATGTAAATGTTTTCAAAATACCTACACAAACTTTCTCAAATCATACTACCCCAAAGAAATCCTAAGCTGGTCGCTCTAAAAGACACTCACTGATAAGACCTCGTGATCATCCCTATGATCACACATCTTTTTCCGCAATCCAGACTTAAGTCTCCAACTGACTTAAGGAACTCTTCTACAATATCTGCATTCGTGTACCAAGGTACGATAGCAAAGACAGAAGAACCTGTATATGCAATGGTGAGTTCCAATATTTGGATTTTAAAACGACAACCACATATACGACTCTCAATTACCACTTAATCATAAATATTAAAGACAACAATATATTTAAATATATCTCAAAGGGTTTCATACCCGTCAGTCGTAACCGCTTTAAAAACCATGACACTTCAATATTCATCAACTAACTTTGAGACCTAATCTCCGAAGCTCCAACCAACCAATAGATGAGATGATCAGGCTCTCATTGCCAAATAATGCAGAATATAAACATTGCCAGATATGGCAAGTTTCAAAAAATTTGGCCTGTCAAGGTTTCGAGTTCCAACTATTTAAGTACATAACTCGGTAGGATACGAGCTCCAACCATCATCGTAAGTAGTTCACAAGAACATCCAACGATAGTCGTAATTAACTCGGCTTATAAAATATGAGTAATATCCGAGCTCCCGAAATAGTCGTAATTAGCCCGGCCTTTCCTAGATCCCTATTCATTTCACCCAAAGGTGAAATTTACCTCATAACATGGACACCTACCAAGGTACCATGCATAAAACCTTTAGGCACATTTGCCACAAAAAAATGCAAAATGCATGTAAAACGTTTTGTTCTCACTGTTTTTCTTTGTGTTCATTCTTTATATGTCGGAACTAAAAAGTTTTGCGACAACCCATTATCTTAAACTACTAAGTTTAATATCTCAATTAAACCATAACTGACCTTAAGTCAAAAGTGTGCAAATCACGAAATCTAGATCGATACACCGGTCTTAGACACGTAGATTTTAGTGCACAAAACCAATACACTGATTATAGGACCTCTAGTCCATTATTCCAATTTCTTTGGCCCCAGGCCATATCTTTAGGAACACTAGGTCCGGCGTCTCGACGGCTAGGTTCATTTACAACTTTAAACTATGTTTATTCTACGAAAAACAGAAGTAAAACCAAACCTTTCTTAATCTGACTGAAATAATCCGCTGTTTACCAAAAATCCTTTTACGTTGAAAATTCACTGTTTTATTTAAAACTTACTAATTTAAACTCAAAAATATTATTTCAGACTAATCCTCCGTAATAATAAATTTTATCTCTTTTTAAGACTACTAAAAAAATATTGACGGAATTGTTCGTCGTTTTCCATTTTCAAAACGCAAATAGGCAAAAACGTGACTCCTTACTGTAAATTAATTTTTCTGACACTGTAATAAAGTTATTTTTGAAACTTTTCTCCATAAAATAATATTTTATATTATTTAAAATTCCTTGGGTGAAAATTAGTCGTGTTAAAATATTTTCACGGTTACGTCCTCGCCGTAACTCTTAAAATGCTCTTTCGCCGTTAAATCATTAAAATAATATTATTTCTCATAAATTCCCATTTTTCACCAAATAATTAATTAAGTAATATCATATTACTATTTTCACCTAAATTAACTTCATCATTTCATAAAAAGCTTTTAAATGCTTTTAACCGCGTATTTAATCGAGCTCTGACCACTGTCAGGCTTTCAAACTCACAATCCACATCAACAATTATTTCATATCAATAATATGACACTTAGAAATTTAAAACATATCACAAAATATAACAAATAATTAAATGCAGTTAAATCAAATAATTAACAGCAGATAATCAATAAGCAAATATTGTTAACTACAAATTAAATACATACACACCATAATTAAGACACATAATAACAATTACACATGGCTATTGGAAAAATCCCTCAGGCACTCCCCTTACCTCAAAAACACAGTATCTCTGAGAAACAGTTCGTCGGAAATCCAAGTAACGCCGATAACACGCGTATCCGATAACTTAGCTTATCCTTCATTAAACATAACACTCAATCAACAAACAAACAACTAAATCAAGCCTAAAATCCTACATGTAGGTTTCGGCCTAGGGCTGTCCTTAGGGTTAGGAATATCTAAAAATTCTAAACTTTTGGATTAATCACTTATAATTACTCAAAAGCCTAAATCAATGGTTATTGAACAAAGATTGAATTTAAATCTTCCAATCCCTCATCAAATGAATTTCGGCCATGATAAATAAAATGGCTTAGAGACCTTAATTTGGTTCATACAATATAGATTCAATACCTATTCAACTAATAAGATTGAACCATGACAAACTAGTTAGGAAAAATTGGAACAAAACCCTAGTTTTCTAGAGTATAGGTTCGGCCTCTTTAGGTTTTAAGGGTTCGAAAATTTTGTTTGATGCAAGCTTCTAGATCTAGAATATAGAGGTAATAATAGGATTATAGAAATTGGTTTCATGTCAAATGGATTTTCCTATGATTTTCTATGAATTTTTGAATCTAGAAACCCTAAAATGCATCATATTGAAAAAGACTTCAAAATGAAAAACTTATTGAAGAAGATGATGCTAAACAAGGAAGATGAGTAAGGTTTACCTCTTGAAGTCAAGAAATGAGCAAGAAATCTCCTACTTCATTCACAAATCAAGCCTAGGTTTCTTAGTGTTTCAATGGTGAAAATGAGCAAAGTTTGGATGGAGAAGATGACTTAGGCTTTTATAGAAGTGGGAATGGACTCTTGGCTGGTTTGGGCCATGGGGAAGCAAGGGGTTTTGTGTCCAAAACACAAAAATTCAAGGGTAATTTAGTATTCTTGTACAATGGCAAACTTGTGAATAAAACCAACATTAAGGGTATTTTAGTCTTTTCCTCCTAAAAACCATCATGACAATGAGGAATTATCCCATGACTCACCCCTTGTGACTCATCATGATTTGACATCCTATTTATCCGTCAGCGGGTCCCGTAAATCCTGTTTTCAGCTCCGTCGTTTACCCGATTTCGTATAACGCCCGCATAATATATATTATTTCACTTTTTAAGTGAAAATTTTAAAATAGCCAAAGAAGTTGGAAACTTCATAAAAACCTTAAGTGTTTCATTCACGAGTCAAAATTAGGTCATTTGAGCAGTAAAATCTTACTGTCAGCGAAAACACAGACCGGGTTCCGTCTGAATTTTCAACCAAAAATTTCACCATATACTTATAAAAATAAGTATGATATGAATATATGACTTTGGTTTTCCCAAAATCATCTTCTAAGTTTCCGGTAAAAATATAAACGTTTATTTATATTTATACCGATCTTAGAAAGCGAAAAAATTGGGGTATTACAATACTACCCCACTAAAAAGAATTTCCTCCTCGAAATTCGGGACTCAAAACTAGACAGGATTTCCTTGATCACAAGGTCTTACTTTCACAAGAAGGTAAGTAATCATAGAAGAACTTTATTAATCCGAAAAGAACACAGGAATGTCTAATATGCAAAAAGATTCTTTAATAGGTGCGTGAGTGTAAAACTGCATAGCTAATACATATTTACAACCAGGACTCTAATAAAGTTCCTTCTTTCACGAGAACACCTAGTGGATTAGGAACTCACAAAACGACTAGTTCCCACTCTGAAGAGAATTTATTATTTGAACAAGGAATTTATCAAACAACGATTTAAAAATAACAACAATCCGATTAAAATTCAGACTGAATCACTCTTACCAAAAGCAAAAGTGACTAAACTAAGTCTCATCAAGAAAATTCTTTCATCACGAAAGTATCTATCCCGAACAATAATAGGATAGTTCACAAAATAAAATTCAATAAAATTGATTTAACAATTGTAGTTTGAAAACAATTCACAATTGTTGGGAAAAAAATGATCTGACCCCAAAAATCTAGATTGATCACATCAATCAAAAGAAAAAGGATTGGAATAAATTTCCTTCAAGAAACCTTCATTCTTATAAAGTCATAGATATTATTTATCACTGACATCAACTGAAAGACTAACAACATAAAAGACTTTGAAGAGTCAAATACTCAAGAATACTTACATATGATCCTATTTAGATCTTATTACAAACTTAACATGTACTAGTCATTAAAGCACTCATTGTACATATATTATTCCTATGAGTAACAACATCTTATTTCTTGATCCCGTTGATAACGTGAATCTACACTATCTTTTATAAAACCCCTAAGTCGTGAAGCTTCAACCTTGTTCTCGGTGTAAACCTTCCGCCCTTATTGCCCATTTCTCTTTTGCCACCTTTTTAGCAGCTCGCACTTTGTTTCTATCTGCTTCAGATTTATTTACATTACAAACTCTTGCACTATGCCCGATATTTCCACATTGATAACATAGAATCCCTTCAAATGGACAAGCATCTTCCAAGTGGTCTTGCTTTCCACACTTCGAGCATTGATGAACGGAGTCTCGGTTCTTCTTCCCATCATATGGTTTGTTATGATTTTGTTTCCCTTTCTGGTTCTGGTATTTGTTCCTGAATCGAGAAGATCCTCTGGTGTTACTATAGTTGTCCTTCCCTTTCTTCATCAATTCCACCTTACGACATTTCTCAACCAATGCTTGAAAATTGCGAATCTCTAGCAGTAATACAGATTTCTCGATACCATATCGTAAACCTCCTTCAAAACATTCACACTTCCATCCTTCATTTGGCTGAACTTGGAAGAAACGAAAATATTTGGCTAGTGATTCAAACTTCGCCGCGTATTCCCCAACAGATAGATCTCTTTGTTGTAAATGTAGAAATTCTCGTTCCTTCTCAATCCTAGTACTTTCTGGGAAATATTGGTTCAGAAATGCGTTTCGAAACACATCCCAAGTAATTTCCTGCTGATCAGCTTCCAGAAGTTGTTTATTGCCCTTCCACCAATACTCTGCATCTCCTAAGAGCAAGAATGTAGCATATTGAACTTTTACTCCTCCAGGGCTATGGATAAGCTCGAAAATCTTCTCCAACTCTTGTATCCATAGATCAGACTTCTCAGGATCAGAATCCCCACAAAATTGTGGTGGATCTTGACGTCAAAAAGCAGTTGGATCTTTGCCTTCTGCCGCTTGCTGAGTCTGAGCAGCTATAGCAGCTGTCTGCATAGCAATAGCAGCCGCAATGTTATCCATTGCTTGTGCCGTATCATCCACTCCACCTTCTGGTTCTGGTTCCATAATTGACCTATAAGACAAAATCAGTCAATCCACAACCAGAACTGAAACGTATCCTTACGTGTCTAAAACACATTACTTCTAAGAAGTAATTCAGTCAATACACCATCTATTCTTCATAGATTCTTACAAGGTCTCGACTACCTCAAAACACAACTACATGTGTGCCAACACACATTGTTTCAACGAGGAAACAATTCAAGCAAGGTCCTACCAGAGATCCCACAACAAAAACATAACAGACCTATTCTCCAAGGTTCCCGAAAGACTCGACCAGCTCTGATACCACTCTGTAACACCCCCCTTGGGTATTACTATACTAACATGTGCAGAAATAAATTAAAAATAATTTTGCTGGGTGCTTTCGGAAAAATTTGATTTATTTGGAGTCAGAAAATCTGGGTGTAAAACAATTTCCTTTGAATAGGGTAGTACGTAACGTACTTATCTCAATAGTAAAAATAAAACATATTATTCACAACAGAATCTTAAACCATGTAAAGGTTTTCAAAATACCTACACAAACTTTCTCAAATCATACTACCCCAAAGAAATCCTAAGCTGGTCGCTCTAAAAGACACTCACTGATAGTGATCATCCCTATGATCACACATCTTTTTTCGCAATCCAGACTTAAGTCACCAACTGACTTAAGGAACTCTTCTGCAATATCTGCATTCGTGTACCAAGGTACGATAGCAAAGACAGAAGAACCTGAATATGCAAGGGTGAGTTCCAATATTTGGATTTTAAAACGACAACCACGTGTACGACTATCAATTACCACTTAATCATAAATTTTAAAGACATCAATATATTTAAATATATCTCAAAGGGTTTCATACCCGCCAGTCGTAACCGCTTTAAAAACGATGACACTTCAATATTCATCAACTAACTTTGAGACCTAATCTCCGGAGCTCCAACCAACCAATAGATGAGCTGATCAGGCTCTCATTGCCGAATAAGGCAGAATATAAACATTGCCAGATATGGCAAGTTTCAAATAATTTGGCCGGTCAAGGTCTTGAGTTCCAACTATTTAAGTACATAACTCGGTAGGATACGAGCTCCAACCATTATCGTAAGTAGTTCACAAGAACATCCAACGATAGTCATAATTAACTCGGTCTATAAAATATGAGTAATATCTGAGCTCCCGAAATAGTCGTAATTAGCCCGGCCTTTCCTAGACCCCCATTCATTTCATCCGAAGGTGAAATTTACCTCATAACATGGATACCTACCAAGGTACCATGCATAAAACCTTTAGGCACATTTGCCATAGAAAAATGCAAAATGCATGTAAAACATTTTGTTCTCGCTGTTTTTCTTTGTGTTCATTCTTTATATGTCGGAACTAAAAAAGTTTTGCGACAACCCATTATCTTAAACTACTAAGTTTAATATCTCAATTAAACAATAACAGACCTTAAGTCAAAAGTGTGCAAATCATGAAATCTAGACCGATACACCGGTCTTAGACACATAGATTTCAGTGCACAAAACCAATACACTGATTATAGGACCTCTAGTCCATTATTCCACTTTCTTTGGCCCCGGGCCATATCTTTAGGAACACTAGGTCCGACGTCTCGATGGCTAGGTTCATGGGGAAGCAAGGGGTTTTGCGTCCAAAACACAAAAATTCAAGGGTAATTTAGTAATCTTGTACTATGGCAAACTTGTAAATAAAACCAACATTAAGGGTATTTTAGTCTTTTCCTCCTAAAAACCATCATGACAATGAGGAGTCATCCCATGACTCACCCCTTGTGACTCATCATGATTTGACATCCTATTCATCCGTTATCAGGTCCCGCAAATCCCGTTTTCAGCTCCGTCATTTACCCGATTTCGTATAACGCCCGCATAATATATATTATTTCACTTTTTAAGTGAAAAATTTTAAAATAGCCAAAGAAGTTGGAAAATTCATAAAAACCTTAAGTGTTTCGTTCACGAGTCAAACTTAGATCATTTGAGCAGTAAAATCTTACTATCAGCGAAAGCGCAGATCAGGTTCCGTCTGAAATTTCAACCAAAAATTTCACCATATACTTATAAAAATAAGTATGATATGAATATGACTTTAGTTTTCCAAAAATCATCTTCTAAGTTTCCGATAAAAATATAAACGTTTATTTATATTTATTCCGATCTTAGAAAGCGGAAAAATTGGGGTGTTACAGGCACTCCCCATTACCAGCAGAGATGTGGAGGAAATCACTCCTATTCATTGGGCAAAGGATGTCCCTGAGATAATTCTACAATATGCCACTGCTTCAGCTTCAACCTCAACCTCTGAACATACAACAAAAGAGTTAATTGTAGAAGGTCCTAAGATAAATGTTGAAATCTTTTCCAGACCTGCTTCTGAACCTTCAACTATTTTAGCTGATGCTGTTGTTATTGCTACTGTAGAGCCAACTCTGACCGAGCATTCTGCTGAGGTCTGTGCTTCTAAGCAAGGTGTTGAGTCTGCTAAGACATCATCTCAACCATTAGCTCTTGCTATGGTTCATCCACCAGCCCAAGCTCAAGACCCTGTCTCAGACACTGCTGAGAGCTCAAGACAATTATCCTTGCCACCAAATCTTGAGGACATCATTGGAAGCATTGTTGATGATAAGGTTGGTAAGATAGTTGAAGAGAAGACAGAACAGATGGCACAACAGCTTGAAGAAAGGGTACAAAAGCAAGTTCAAGATACTTTGGCCCCTACAAATGCAATGGTGACTCAGATGCTGGCTTTAATGATGGATTTTCAGAAAAGCCAAAACCCAAATCAAAACCACCCCCTCCACCACCTCCTCCTACCTAAACCTTTTCTTTCTTTATCTTATCTGTTTTACTGACTATGATGCTCCACTCCTTTTACCTTTTTGTCTAATGACAAAAAACGGGCGAGAAAGGAAAGATTAAATTTATACATTTTTTTTTTATAAGGTACATATTTTGTCTGCATATGCAGTACATATTTTGTCTGCATATGCATAGTTTAAACTATTCATCTTGATGATACATTGCCTTGACTTCTTATGCCAAAATTTTGTCTAAAGTAAAGTATGCTCTGATACTGCTTTGAACTTTTTATTCACAAATGTTTGATAAGCTACTATCTTGGTTTGATAACTTATATTATCTTGAAAATAAGACTTGGTTTTATATGACTTAACTGCTTTGATCTGTTGAATGCTATGTCTTAGGGGGAGCTTTGAAAGCTCTCTTAGACTTTGCTACTTAAATTTAATCAGTTTTTGCCATCATCAAAAAAGGGGAGATTGTTGGAACCAAAGTGGTTCTGGTTTATTTAATCTCTAGGTTTTGATGTTAACAAAAGGATTAAATTTGCACTGGTGCAGAAAAGGGATTCCACATCCGTTATTTTTGGCTTTTCTCATTGGTTTTCAAACTGATGTTGAAAAGACCGATGTTGCTTATTGTTACTTTTCACATCGGTTTTAAAACCGATGTTTAAAGTACATTTTTAACAGCGGTTTTTAAATAACCGATGTGGAAAGTTCATTTGTCACATGGGTTATCCCATAACCTATATGGAAATATCACTTTCTACATCGGTTTTAACTAAAACCGATGTGGAAATTTAACTTTCCACATCGGTTTTAAACAAAACCGATGTTTAAATTTCACTTTCCACATCGGTTTTTTTTAACCCATGTGAAAAGTGAACTTTCCACATCGATTTTTGAGTAACCGGTGTGTAAAGTCTCATTTTAAAAAAAAAACTCTTTTTACATTTCTATCATTCCTTACCCCTGTTTCAGTAATCCAGATCAATACCAGTATAACATATTCTAAATATTCTCAACACAATCAGTTTTGTACAACAAAAACACACTAAATTAATATATACTGAATTTATTACGAACTATACATATGTACGTTCAATTACATTCAGACAACAAAGATAATTAGAAACCAAAAAGCTACATGATATATTATAGATTTCATATCAAAATATATATGATCAGTCAAAAGTACACTATAGCTAGTACATGATAAGTTTTTAAACTAACTACATACAAACTATGGTTGGTACACTTCAAGAATGAAAGTTACCCAACGCCTCCTTATGTTATTGATGTCGAAATCAGATAATGGAGTTGCATTGTTGAATATCTGCAAGTTTAATTGGACAAAAGATTATATCTCTTTTAAGTAATAAACTAACATAAAACATATAACGAATCTATAACTGTTACTTGTAATTGTTACCGATTAACATTTACCTCGTGCCATCTTCCAGTGATCCTGGAGGAGAAAATTTCGAACATCCACTTCATCACATAGTATCCACATTGTATACGGGACTACGTACAAATGAAACCCAATTAGAATATGAAGAATTAAATAGAAATGAATAATTATACCCACTGCATTTGAAGCGTTTGAACTAATAAATATCTTATGTTAGGAATAATCCATCTAATAGCCCGACGCCTTTCACCACGCAACATGTGGTTTGCATTAATAGAACTATCATGACAAAATAAACATTAATTAAAGTATATCTAATAGATTTCATATAATTAAAACAACTGCATTACTGATTATAAAGTATTTTAATGCTTACGTTTCGATGATCATCTTCAGTTCATTCGCCGGCTTATTTCCAATTGAGCAGAAGAAGACCACGACATTCATCCTAGGGTACAAGATCAACAGTTGCCAATGCTTGCTGTATTTGGGGAACAATTAATGACTAAGTCATATATAGTTATAATTAAATAACCGGTACTTACTTATTGAGATAAGGCGCAAGGTAGAATTGATGATCGTCTCGGGCAAGTATATCACGTATGGTGGTGACTGAGTCTTCTGATGCTAGGAGAACATCACCCTGAATGAACATGGGGTCAATGAACCCATAAAGGGCGAGGTTACCCTTATCAACTAACATACGATGCAGATACCTAATATATTGAAAAAACATGTTAATTATCATAGTATTTAAAATTTAATTACTTAACTTATAAATAAAATGTACTTACGTGCACCATAACGATAGGTGTGTAGAACTAGCCAATTATTTATCTAGTACAATCTCCATAAGTTCCTTCTTTGGGATATACAGTTCGTCACCTGGACTGGCATCATGTTCCAACCTTACCAAAGCTGCGTCATTCTCCATGGTAACAACATGTATAGCCAAAAGTTTAAAAACATCACCAGGTGCCCCTTTGTTGATCCCCTAAACAACAAAGATATATATTAGTAATCACAGATAAGTTAATTCATTCGTAATTAATTAAATGGTCAAATGAATACCTTGGCAGGAGCAGACATCTATGGTCTTCCTAGATCCCACCTTTTAGGCAGAATATCATTTCCAACATCCTATAACAAATAAAAATAAAGCATTATCTTTAAACAATAATAAATAATTTCAACTATGAATATAGAAAAACACAACTAACTGAATACCTCAGATGCAATAAGAAAGCTGACCAGTCTTCTTGGCCTGGGGATGAAGTTACCGGAGGCCTGACCCACTGTTTAAACCTCCTCAGTGGGCACAGAGACTCGAGCATCAGCATCTCGAATTAATCTCAACAACGACCCTCACCTGATCATCCGGTAATAAACGATGGTGTATGGTATTACCGAAGTTATTATATGCCCTCCCCAATGCCACTAAGCGGCAATCATGATGATCATCAACATACATCTTACACCTATCAGGGTCGTCATCATCATCATCATCATCATCACCACCATCATCATTTTCAGGCTGATGAGGAGGATCACATGAGCCCTTAGTGCTCACATGGACAAATGGTTGGACAGAGGGTTGGACACCGGCTGTCATCTGCTGGGACATAGAAGTCAATATTGCCAGCTGCTGGGCAAACTGCTCGGCAATCTCCTGTCTAAGCTCAGCTCCAATCTCCTGTTTTAGCCATCCTCCATCTGCATCAACATCCCTGTGGCATTGGTGTGAAGATGAACCATGGTATTGGCGAATGCCGACGCCCCATCCAACATCAATGACACGGCCCGGGTGGTCTGGTTTACCGATGGCAACAGCTAAGATATCATCGCATCCTCTAGGAACAAAGGATCCTTGGGTTACCTGCTCATCCAAGGCATCCTATAACATATAAAATATCATGTCACATTACAATTCGGTAACAATCTTAAAATGACAATAACAATTCAAACTATACTTACAATCTTCTCAGCTACTTGGCGGGCCTCCTCAGATGTATATTGTCCCATTTTTCTCTGTCGGGCCCTCTTCCATTTGTGATGGCGTGGGGGTGGAGGTGGATCAATAACTTCTGGACGATTTTCAGTGTTAGGATCCGCCTGAGATGCTGCTTCCTTAAGTGCTTTCTTTTCCTCTTCCACCATTATCCGACCAAGTTTTTAATATCCCCCACGAGACATGACATGGGGGTAGACATTCTTGCTTTGGTTTTCCTGCCCCTTTTTCCTCTTCTCCTGTTATAAATAGAAGACAATTAAATTAAATAAGTAAATAAAATTAATGAAATTACATAAATTTAGATACAAATCAAATAAGTTAACCTGAAAACTGGGATCATGTCGGCACTGAACAAAGCGATCCCACATCGCCTGGTCAAGAAACGGGTACACCTCAAGTGGGTTCTTTTCACATGTTGGATTGAATACATAGTATCTGCCCAGGTCGACCTTAAAAGCCCTCCTACGCTCACCAGCATACTTTATCAAACGCTTCTTCATATCCGTCGCATCCGGTATGTCAAAAGTGAGCTACATTTACACCAAAAGAATCAACGAATTACTGTATGATATTAATAAGATTAAAATAAAGTAGATACAGACAAACACAGGACGTAAAAGTATAGATACCAGAATACTCTCCCATATCTGATCCTTCACGTCCGCCGGTACATCTTTCCAATTATCAATAAGTATACTAGGCCTGCTTCTAGCAAGGGTCGCCACAAAACTGTTAAACTGCTCTGCCATTGGCCCAATAGGATTGAGGTTATTATCAAAGTCTATTCTTATCCTTTTATTTGAACCATGGTTGGCAGTAAAATTCCTCATTCTTGTGGCATGTCTACCCTTTCTACCCGTAGATGGGGTCTCTGACCCGCTGCATGAATGAGGGATATCCTCAGGATCAGCCATGTATACCTGTTTAAACAAAAAAAAAACTTGTTAGTATGTCAGGATAAATATCAAACATAACTTATAAATATAGATCAACGTACATAAACATAACTTATGAATATCAATGTAAACATATAATATGACTTTAAACATAACTCAAACTAAACTTACATTGTGGTCAATTAGTAAAGTTCTCCCATAACCCTTCTTGGTGATCATTACGAGTAGCATGTACATCATCCACTTCATTTTCCTCATTGAAATTAGGCACCCGTGTTGAGAAAGAAGGAGTATTAGAAATATCAAGAGTTGAATCTTGATTTCCCTCACTACCATTATACATGTTTTTTCCCTGGAGAACCACTGACCACCTTTTGTTAGAAGGATCATGGATATAAAACACTTGTTTTGTTTGGGATGCCATGATGAAAGGCTCTTCTTTATTACCTACCTTATTGAGGTCCACCAATTTGAATCCTAACTCATCGGTTTGCACACCATTGTTACTATCGACCCACTGACATTTAAAAACAGGTACTCTAAACTTCGTGTAATCAACCTCCCATATCTCTTCAATTATTCCAAAGTATGAAACGGATGCCATAACAGGGTTTTTATCTTTCGAACTAGAGAAATGCATGGACTCAGTAACGGCCATAACCCCACTGTTTTACATAGTACTTTTGTCATCCTGGGACTTTGTATAGAAGGAAAACTTATTGATATCGTACCCACTCCAGCATATGACATCAAAGTTAGGCCCCTGTGCTAGCCATTTTAATGTATCAGAAGCAATACCATCCTTTGCAATTTTTTCTTTAAACCAATTCAAGAAAGTCTTGTTATGCTTGTTCAAACACCATTTTTCATTCATTCTAGGGTAAGTTTCATTGATGATGCTTTTGTGCTCACATATGTATGGTTCAACCTCATCAGTGTTACTCAATATATACAAATGTGCTTGAAGCACTTCCTCCCGATCCATGCTCTTAACAGTGATACCTCGTGTACCCTTACCATCATATCTTCCTTCGTGACGAGACTTCGGAAGTCCTACAGGTTCCGCTTCTGACATGTAGTCTGTACAAAACTCAATAACTTCTTCTGCAACATACCTTTCAACAATAGATGCTTCGGGACGGTGTGGATTCTTCATATATCCTTTCAAGATCTTC
Organism: Sophora flavescens; assembly: GCA_030762895.1. Classification (NCBI taxonomy): domain Eukaryota; kingdom Viridiplantae; phylum Streptophyta; class Magnoliopsida; order Fabales; family Fabaceae; genus Sophora; species Sophora flavescens. Next base: position 38,556,698 of record CM061062.1, on the reverse strand, counting down.
ATGTATCGCTCAACCGGGAACATCCACCTTAAATAAACGAGGCTGCACAATCTAATCTCCCTCACTAGATGAACAATCAAATGAACCATGATGTCAAAAAATGAAGGTTGAAAATACATCTCCAATTGGCACAAGATAATGGCTGCCTCATTTTCCAAGTCAACCAACTTTTTAGTGTCAATGACCTTGCTACATATAGCATTGAAGAATAAGCATAACCTAGTAATGGCATGTCTAACTTTTTTAGGCAAGATGTCATGAATGGCCACCAGTAGTAGTTGTTGCATCAAGACATGACAATCATGAGACTTTAAGCCAACTAATTTGAGATCTTTCATTGAGACAAGTCTTTTGATATTTGAAGAGTAACCCTGTGGTACTTTGACTCCCCGTAGACATTCACAGAAACTTCTTTTCTCTTTTTTTGATAAAGTATGACATGCTGGGGGCAAATAAGTCTTCTTATCCCCCACTTTATGTGGAGCTAACTACTCTCGTATACCCATCATAACTAGATCCAGACGACCATTCACACCATCCTTTGTCTTGCCTTGAATGTTGAGAAGTGTTTCGATTAAACTGTCACACACATTTTTCTCCACATGCATCACATCAATACAATGTCTTACATCAAGCTTGCACCAGTATGGAAGATCAAAGAAGATCGACCTCTTCATCCATATTTTCTTCTCGGTAGCCTTCTTCTGGGTCTTCCCATAGATAACATTAGTGTTGTTCACCCTTTCATAAACTTGGTCTCCAGTCAAGGCCACTGGAGCAATTTCATTCTCCGGAAGTCCATTGAAAGCTTTTCTCAATCTACGATAAGGATGATTACGTCGGAGAAATATCCTATACCCAAGGTAAACTGTATTCCTTCCATATTGCAGTTGATGGTAACATGTGCCTTTTTCACATATTGGACATGCTTTATGCCACTTAACACTATACCCACACAGGTTCTCGTATGCTGGAAAGTCATTGATGGTGCAAAATAACATGGCACACAATCTGAATGTCTCACGACAATGCCCGTCGATCACATCAACGCCTTCATCCCACAACATTCTCAAGTCTTCAATCAAGGGACTCAGATAAACATCAATATCATTTCCTGGCTGTTTAGGACCCGAAATCATCATACTTAACATAATGTATTTGCGCTTCATGCACAACCAAGTAGACAGGTTGTAAATTACCAGGAGAACAGGTCATGAACTATGAATACTACTTAAGTTTCTATATGGATTCATTCCATCGGTAGCAAGTCCAAGCCTGAGGTTTCTGGGCTCATTGCCGAAATCCGGAAACAAACTATCAATTCTCTTCCATTGCAAAGAATCGTCCGGATGGCGAAGCTGTCCATCACACTTCCTATCATCTGCATGCCATCTAATGTTCTTTGCGTCATTTACATTAGCAAACAATCGCTTGAACAGCGGAATCACGAGAAGATACCATAACACCATCGCAGGAGGACCTTTGGTGACCACATCACATTTAGAATCACCATCCTTCACTTTGTAGCGTGATACCCCACACCTGGGGCACTCGTGCATCTCCTCAAACTCTTTCCTGTACAATATGCAATCATTGGGGCAAGCGTGTATTTTCTTATACTCCATACCCATCGGACACAATATCTTATTCGCCTCATAGTTTCGAGATGGCAATGTGTTGCCTTCTGGAAGCATGTCTTTCAACAACTTAAGCAATTCGGTAAAGATTTTATCGCTCCACCCATTTCTCGCCTTCACATTGAACAATCTTAACACCGCTGACAACCGTGTGAAATTAGTGCACCCCGGATACAAAGCCACTTCTGCATTACTGCACAAAGTATCATACACATGTGCGCGCTGAAAAGACTCTTGCCCAACATCACGGATCATGTCCTCTAGTCCATCGTCCATTTCCACGTCATCAACTTCCTCTCTATCCGACACCCTCATCCTGTCTAAAGATTCACCATGACATATCCATATTGTATAACTCTTGCAAATCCCCTCACAAATAAGATGATCACGTATCTCTTCAGCTTCTAGTCGTCTCTCATTCAAACAGTTAACACAAGGACAATAAAACCTTCTGTTACCACTATCAGGAGCATTTGTTTTTGCAAACTGTATAAAATCTTTCACTCCATTCTCATACTCATCACTTGTTCGTCTAGCATTCATCCAACCGCAATCCATGACTAAAACCAATAACTTCGTACTTAGTCCAACATTTTCATCAACCACTTCTTATGGCAGGGTATGGCCCTATCCCATTCGAGAAGAAACTTTTTCAACATTCGGTTAATAGTTAGTCCTTAACTCTCATGCTCATACTCGATGAAATTTCGGCATCATTTCCTTTCGGTCTCCGACGTACACGACTTGAACGCGATGACATCCACCACGATAAAGTATGCACCCGGAGAACGAAAGGAAATGTATCAATCAGAACTTTCATCAAGTATATAACATTAGAATCAATGAATAACTATTTTAACTGAATGAAGAAAAAGTTTTTTCCCAAACTGTCCAACTTTGGATAATTCAAGATCCAATACAATGAGTGGTACATTAAGCACATACACGTGTGCTCATTAGTATTGCATCTCAAACGGGAAACTAAGGCTTTACTAATTATTGTGGGCATATTCTCGGATAAAATAAAATTTCAAGCAAATACATTAAAACTCCAATGAAAGCTTTTCAACCACAAAACGATGGAAATCAAACCTTACTTTGTAATTTTCCAATGCAAAGCGACTATCTGCTGGTATAACTCCTTTCTTGTATTTTCCTGTCAACACACCACATGCAAAACATTACCAGTAAAATAAAATTAAAACCAAAACAGAATGAATAATTTAAATAACAAATAAAATGTTTACTCACACATTATGTCTAACATTTTTTTAGTATATAAGTAAAATTTTATGATAAGGATACTAGGAATACACCAGCCCAAAACACTACACAGAGAGACAAGAGTTAAATGGTTGCAGCCAAATATAAGAAATCAACGCCTAATAAGCAACAAACAACAGCAAACCAAAGTGAAATGTTCCACAAAACCTGTTACAAAGTAAACCCACATCATACAGAAATTACACCATGACAAGTGGAAACCACTAGGTAATATATCAACAAAATAGAGGACGTATTCAGAGTAATAAGCCTAAAACGCAAAGTGGATTCAAACACTAGCTGGACTAATTAATTAATTGATTTTGGCATCAGCTTCAGTTTTAGCGGTTTCACTCACAACCGTCCAATAACTTTTCCTGGGTGAGCTATGATCTTTCACTCTTACAGTCTCCAAACTAGTCTTGACAAAGGAGTTTGCTTCACCATCAATGTCAAGGTCAAGAAGTTGTCATGGTAGATACCATTTGTATAATCTGCAAGTACTAGTTATATATGGAAACCTAACATCTGTGACTTTGTGTCAAGTGCTTTTTGTGTTGCAGGGTGGCTTGTTATTTATTTAATTGAGGTTCTTACTACGAAACTTGTATGATGTCTTTGAACTGACCCAACCCACCCCTAGCAACAATAACAGCATAGAGATCTTCTATCCCCATTTTCTGTGTCACTTCCCGTCTCATCTAATTAAAATATAACAAGTATATATTGTTATTTTTTTAAATTATTTTTTATAAAAAAGACAATTACATTTCTCATTTTTAAGTCAGGACAGGAAGTGGAACATAAAATTGATATAGCAAATTTCTATACAGAGCCTAAAGGGAACCAACATGCAGAACATCAACCAAGCAAACAACACCCATTAAATAACAGATCAGAGTGTAAATTACTAAATTAGTGAGCAAAAATAAAATGTTTAGAGTTTAAAATAACAAATAAGCTGATGAACACTAACAATAACAACCATTAAGGGTTTCACAGAGCAAGGTATAAAACACGTTGTGCGACACCCATAATGGTGAAGAACAGGATGCAAACCCTCAAGGTTTAACAGAACCACAAATAAAAATGAATTTTTTTTTTAACAAAACTGGTGAAGGAGTGTGCGATAGAAGAGAGACGACGGGTATGCGGTGAAGAAGAAGAGTGGCAGGGCGTGAAGACCTGGGCTCGGTGGAGATATGGCGGTTGCGTGGTGCGCCGGCAGCGAGAAGACCGGAACAAGTGCGCCCGCAGGCGGCAGGTAGAAGACGAACAACAGGGGCGCCGTGAGAGGAAGATTGTCAGGGTGTTTGGTTCATGGGAGGTTAGGTTTTCGTTCAAACCTTGTTGAGGCGTAGTTCCAACACAAAACATAATTTCTGCTCGTAGTTCCTCTCTCCTTAGTGTACTCGGTAGTGTGCTCGTGATACAGTATATGGAAGAGCAGAGCAAAAACAAAGGAAAAGGGCACGTGACAGATGGAGGGAATGAAAATAGAAACAAAAAGAAGGGTTTTGTCAAATATTACACATCGGTTATCCAAAAACCGATGTGTTTAGTAATATTTCACATCGGTTCTATAGTAACCGATGTAGAAAATTACGATTTAATTTAAATTTTCATTTTTTTTAAATTTATTGCATCGGTTATAAAAACCGATGTGGTTAATTTATATTAGACATCAGTTCATCAGGAACCGATGTGGAAAGATAAAATTTTAAATTCTAATTTTTTTTTTAATTTTATACATCGGTTATCATATAAACGATGTGGTTAATCTATATATTAGACATCGGTTCAAAAAGAACCGATGTGAAAAGATAAAAATTTAAAATATAAAAATTTTTTGTTTTAATTTTAAACATCGGTTAAAATATAACTGATGTGGAAAATATTTACACATCGGTTAATTTTTAAACCGATGTGGAATCCTTTGCTTTTAATTTCAAAAATGTCACCGCCTCGTTTTACACATCGGTTTTTGAGAAACCGATGTAGAATCTCCGATGTTAAATGCATATTTTGCGGTTGTGTTGCTTGGCAAAGTGTTAGTTGAGATCTAACAAGTGATTTCAGTTTATGCAGGAATATCCAAAATAATATAAGGTATACAATGCTTGGACTCTTGCAAAAAGTTATCCGTCCAAAGGTTATTTAAACTGTTTATATTTTAATAGTCAAGTAGACGGCTAACTATATCTCTGTAGACTTCCATAGTAGCCACGTCAGCAGACGAGTGCTCTCCTTAAAACAAGTAGACATCCATAGTGCCTAACTAAAATTCAGTAGACGTCCATAGGGCCACGTCATTGGACGGAGTTTCTCTAAAGATTTAGCAAGTCCAAAGACTTGTATGGACGAGCGCTTCAGTCACATCAGTGGACGACAAGAATAAAACCTTGTGTAGAAGTGTTCTGAAACTGAGTGCCTGTAGACGGTTCTACATCTTCTATATCTTTACTACCTTAAATCTGATTTAATGCAATCTGGACCACATTGAATTTATTTCAAATGATTGATATTTATTTCAATGGAATATATTTTCTTTATAACTGTTTTATCTCGTTAATGCCTTGTTCCTTTGTGATAAAATTCATAGTACTATCAAGGAAATACAAAAAGCAAATAGCACAATTGGAATTGCAAAACGATATGTACGATGACAAATTTATTGCTGGACAAAAGCTGGGTTATACACAAAGGAGGAAAGAAAGTTTTTAAGGTACGACTGCTCAGGACAGTGAGGCTCCATTTTGTGCTTTTCTGATAACCAAGGATGCTTTTCAACACGGCCAAAATCAGCTATCAGTCTCAACGGATATCATGCATTCACTACAACAGATTAGACTTTAGATAGCGTTTCCGTATGCCTTTTAATAGCGTTTGTAACCGCTATCTATGCTACCGCTATTAAAACTAGTTAGCAAAGATAGCATTTAGGAACTGCTATTAATAGGTGACTTTAGATAGCGTTTGTACACGGAAACGCTATCTAAAGTCAGACTTTAGATAGCGTTTGTACACGGAAACGCTATCTAAAGTCTGACTTTAGATAGCGTTTCCTTATACAAACACTATCTAAAGTCTGACTTTAGATAGCGTTTCCGTGTACAAACGCTATCTAAAGTCTGACTTTAGATAGCGTTTGTACAAGGAAACGCTATCTAAAGCCCTTTTTTTTTTTAATTTTATTTCTTAACTTTTACATCCATTATTCCTGCATATTGAACTACACAAAAAAACCACAATTGTTGCAGTCAACACAATTCCGTGTACAAACGCTACACAAAAAAACCACAACTATATATATAACCAGATATAAGTACACCACTCTGTTTCTAAAGTATTCAAATTCACACGAGTAAGACAAAATCAAAGTGCAGCAACTATACCAGATCTCAATCCTTAAGAAACCAAAATCAGAAAACCAACATACATCTACAATTAATCTACATTTACAGCTTCTGTTTGTTTTTCATGAGACCAAGACAACACCAAAGTAATGTGTCAAAATGTGATCCAAAGCCTCTGTAGCATACATACTGCATTTCCACCACAAAGACTAACCTGTTACATTGGGATACAGCAGACTAATTAGGTAAATACTACTGTAGCAAGAAACAGAATTCAAATCAAGCATTAACAAAGTCTAACAAAAATAATAAGTTTGAACTTATTTTCTCCTTTCCATGCACATCAACTCGAAGGCATGTACCAATGAAAAACAAATACATAGATAGTTTGGGGTTGATAAATATAAAGCATTATTCACATACCAATGAGTATTGCTGCAACTACTGTGATCAATTTGACATAATCAAACGAACTTTTCAACAATATAGTGACACCACTCTTCCTTGACTTCAGATAGTTGAGCAGTGGAGTATGTGGAGCATTTGAAGTCGTGGAAGAAATCTTGCGACATAAAAATTAAATAAATTAAGTTACAATTGCTAAAACATTTGAACAGTCACAGTTAAAATCTAAGTAAACAACATACCGCCATTGGTATTTTAACTTGGTTCTGCAAGATAGTCTCCTTCATGAAACGCATGACATAGTACCCACAATCTGTACTGTTGGGTTGTCTTGGGCACTATAAAAAATAAAATAGTAAATCAATATAGTTTTTTTTTATCTAATTGCGCATTAAGTTTTTGCAAATATACCTGTATCTAAATCCATTTAATGTTGGTTGCCTTTAAACGCGGCACCTTAGCTCCGATATTTGCGCGATAAACTTGCAAAGCACTAATCACAAAATCAAACAGACTTCATTAAGAAACATATTTTCAATCATCACAAACACACGCATGCTTACTTATCGAACAGAATCATAGAAAATCGGAAATATAAAAACATGCTTACGTATCGAACAGATTCTTTAATTCTGGGCGATCCCTAGGATCAACATACAAGGGATCCAGATAGTAAATAATCTCTTCAACAATATTTATCGCGCACAGCACCCAATGATTCCTACAAAATGTTGAGATAACAAATCCTAAGCACCTCAACTTTTATGTAATTCATTATTGTGAATTAAGTCCTATAGGATAAGCGACTCACCCAACATTGCACGGCGCTAAAAACAAGGGCTGATATTCTCTTTCTGTAGTTGCAAACCGGTCAGCTAGATACGTTGTCTGTGAATCCCTCCCGAAGTAGCCGTATGTATTTGTTTGGTGTGGGGACAAGAACAGAAACCTCCTCGTTATTTCCTTTGGAAGCAACAATTCTTCATACAAATACCTTCAATTAAAATATAAAAATGGATTACACCAATGACATCAATATTTAAATGGAAAGACTAAAAAAATATTGTACACTTTAAGCCTGATTTATTACCTGATATATGCGGAAATAACGGAGGCAGATACCCATTCATGATTTACAACTTCTTTGATATTTTCAGTATTGAGCATCTCAATGAAATGGTGACCAAAAATATTTTGTTCCATCTCTACGTACAATTGGTCAGCATTTTTCATATTCTTTCGTTCATGTATTTTAAGGAAATTCAAATATTCCAGAGAAGTTGTAGTTGAACCATTTGTAGGAGGGTTGGCCTCGAGTTGCCTCCTTTATTTTCTGGGGTTGTAATTGACTCCTTTGTATATCCGGACACTCTGCCCTTGCCTTTAGCTTTTGCGAGTGCCCGGAAATTTTGCATTTCAATATGCCGAGTTAGTGATCAACTAATGTAATGCATATATGCCGTATATGAAAAGGTGGAAAAATGCAATTACATACCATATTAATTACAACCACGAGATCAATTGGCCATGCCACATAAGTACCTATTGCATCTCCTACTATCATCACATCTGCACGATCAATAGGTACCGGCAATGGCGCATCCCCCTCAGTTGCAACATCAACTCCAACTTTCACATGGTTAAGAGGGCACTGGTCCAGGTGTGCGGTGTAACACCCGGCTCATTGTATACTTTACCCATAGCAACCATACGATAGTTTGGGGTCGATAAATATAGCTGACATGAGTTGACGCCCTAATCCAATGATAGATGAATAAGCTGTGAATTAAGGCATCCAATTGAATGTATTTAACTGCGAATGCAATACTAGTAAAAAAAAAAGGCATGCATTACCTCCGAAGCCTCTTTGGCAGATGGTAGAGTGCAACTATCTTTGACGCTTGCTTGGGCTGTGAAATTAGCCCGCCTCTCCTCATCATCCTTTTGTTTCAGCTTTTCTTCCAAAATGTTCAATCTATCAGAGAGTTGAGACACCAATGTCTCCCACTTTTTCGTTTCCGAGTTATTTCTTGCACGACCTTCGGGTGGGAAGTAGTCTTTTTGTGAGACGACGAAACCCACACCCCTAACACGACCAGGGTTCTCTGGCACACCTAGGGCTTTGGCAAGAATATCCTGGCGACCAAAGTCTTCTATCTCTCCCTCTACCGCAGACTGTGACAGTTCCTCCTGACACATAGTTATTGGTGAAATGCAAATGTTAAAATTATTATATATTATCATATGAAAATAACAAATGATAATGTAAACGTTAGTCTACTAACACATTTATTCCACACGGTCTGCGTATTTTTGTTGTCAATTACACCCGCCTTGTTCTCGCGGGCTTTCCTCCACACAATATGGCGTTTAATTTTCTTAACTCCGCCCCGCCTCCTGCATCTGTATATTGAGATAATATAAATTAACCAAACAGTTTAAAAGTCATATTTACCACACATGCAGTTAAATATATATATATATATATACATACCAATTCATCCTCAATGTCAGCATACCCCTTACGTGATGCTTTGTAAGGGCATGCAGGATCTAACGCCCTGTTGCGATTTTCATTGCTTAATTTCTATTCAGACACATATAAGTAATATTAATACATGGTTAATGTCATATGTACGTATTGCTATAAAATTATAAGGACTAACGTGATATTAAACATACCGGGAATTGAGCATCTCCTGTGCGTATTGCTATAAAATCTGTCCACTCATCCCTTGATATGTGTGGATATTTTGATGGAGGCTCCTCATTGATATTCCCGTTGGCATCTCTTAGAAATTTTTTGGTCAATCTAGTTCTGAATGCCCTATGTAGGTTACCAACTTACGAAGTACAAATTTTTTCCGAGATTCATCAACATTAAAAGACATCCGCAAAACAATATAAACAACGTGTCAAAGTAAGTATGTTTACATAGTTTACAATATAATTTATAAATTTTAACAATTACCTGTACATCAGCCCATATGCTCTCTTTGAAACCATCCAAAGCTTCATCCTTCCAATTAGAACAAATAATTGGGACCGTTTGCCGAACAACGGCCCCAATGTAACTCTTCAATATTTTACCATTAGCACGAATAGGTTGGTCCAAAGAATTCCATTCAACCTAATAAAAATAATAAAGTAATTAAATCTAGATATCAAACAACATTATGAAATCCTTAGATTAGTAAGTAAATTACATCAAATTTTTGTCCTTTACTCCTAGCGCGGATGACCGCCTTCATAAGTTGGCCCACGTCTCGCCGCTTTGGCATCACTAGAATTACTTGAAGATGCCATTTACCTACAAAAATATTAGATACAAGTAAAACATCAATGGACATTAATATAACATTAATTGATGCAAAATATAAAACAACTATGAATAACAAAATCAACACTAGCATTACCTAGGAAGATGCTAACTATAATATAAAAGGATCAGAAAGTTCATTTAAACACAAACACTACATACATGTTTAAGTCAACCTTTTTCTTTTCTTCATTGGATTGAGATTTGTTTGTCCTTTATTAGTACGAAATGGTGGATTGACCAAAAGCCCCTCATCATGATCATCTCTCATATACATACCATCATCCCTAGTTGGATCAATCTCAAGTGATTGTAATGTCCCGACGAAAGGATCATCTTCAATATCAACATCTCGATGGTCTTGATCATCAACATTAGTAATTATTTTGTTAGTCAAAAGAACAATGGACCTTTTCATATCAGCTGGATCAGTGAGCAATGGGAATGAACGTCAGTGGGCAAACTTGATGGATACCTTAAATACTTTTTATACCTTAAATACTTTAAAAAGAATGAATACATACAAAATCAAAATTTTATTTTACGATACAAAGAGCGAAATAAAAAAGAAAGAAAATCACAAACTTACCAAACACAAGCAGCCATCAAAACGCATCCATAAAAATAGTTACAAACTTAGGCGAGCATCTTCGTCTATGGTGACTTACAAATATGAACAAACCAAACGCTTATAAAAAAAACATCTTAACCAAACGCTTATAAAAAAAACATCTTAACCAAACACCAACATTTTGGTCTTTGACAATGTACTTCACTTGGAATTTATCTCTAAACCATTCAATCCTTAAATTGTTCCTTTTTAAGCAAGGAAGGAGCAAGGGGACCATGGTCCCTTCGAAATATTTTGTGAACATCCATTGAAATTTTTTAAAAAACTTCATACAATTTTATGTTTGCCTAAATAGCTAAAGTCCAAACTATCAATTTCTTCTATTTCTATACACTACACTACAATTCCGTCACTAGAATAAGTAACATATTCTCACCATTCAATAGGCATAAACTCAAAAACTCCAGAGTTTTTTTTTAAAAAAATGCAGTATCATTGTAACAAAAAAAAAACCGAACCTTTACATCACGAGGAAGGTGGTGAAGCGTAAACTTGGGGTTGTGATGGAAAGCTGAACCACCACCGTGAGCGTGAAAATAGAGAGCAATTGAAACAAAAAAAAATCCTAACTTTCAAATGACCGAGGCAAAGAGGCTTACCTTCAGCTGTGGTCACCGTGAGCGTGAGTGGAGCCTAAGAGAGTGTGGAGAGTGGGTTCCAATAAAGCTGCAAACTTGGAAGTGGGTTCAACCGGGAATGCGCCCGTCGCGGTGGCGATGGAGAGGAGCGGCACAGGGGTTTGGGTTCGAGTGGGTTCTTTCTCTTTCGGAGTAGCAGCGGCGGCGAGCAATGGCGAAGGTGAGGGAAGAAAAAAGAGATGGCATGCAACAGAGGGAAGGAAACAGTAGAATGAAAATGAGGAAGAAACAGAGGGAAGGCCGCGGCGCGCGTTTAATTTTGCTCTGAAGACCTAAGATAGCGTTTCCGTGTGGAACCGCTATCTTTTCCTAAGTGGCACTTTTAATAGCGGTTCCACACGGAAACGCTATCTTAGGTGATACCTAAGATAGCGTTTCCTGAGGGAAACACTATTAAAAGTCCCCCATCACTTTTAATAGCATTTCCACACGGAAATGCTATTAAAGGTGCGTTATTAAAAGCCTATTCTGTTGTAGTGATTTAATGCTATCTCTAAACGGGATATTTAAAAATAACCATTGAAAATTTGCAAGAGAAGTTGAAGACCACTATATATAGAAGGTCTCAAGCACTGAAGAACAACTTTTGCCATTTGAACATTTGCAAAATATTAAAAGCTCATATTCCCTTTGTAAAGAAAAAGTCTGTAATTCTTAAGGTTGAATATTTGTAAAAATATTCAGTAGATCTTAAACCTTCATGCCCTCACATATAATGAGTTAGAAAGATCTTAGAAAAATCTTTGTGATTGAATTAGAGCCTGAAGAGGCTTGGCAAGAAAGCAATACTTGTAGCCTGGAGAGGTGTAGAATACTTGTTGTAGAAACTGTTTGGAAATAGTGGAGAAAATCCTTCAAGTAGAAGGGACTGGACGTAGCTCTTGGTTGGCAGAGAGTGAGCCAGGATAAAATACTTGAGTGAATTTTCTATCCCTTATCTTTTACAGTTTCATTTATTTATATTAACTGTGGGATTTGATTTTGGTTTTGTTAATCTTTTAAAAAAGGATTTCTTGTGTGCTTAATATTTTTATCTTCTGCTTGTGAAAATGTTTCTCATAAAGGGTTTTTGCGAAAATAATTAACAAACACAATTCAACCCCCTTCTTGTGTTTGCATGTGCCAACTTCACCTTCTAGATCAATTTTGGCTCCCCTTCAATATTCGGAGGATTTGGAGGGGAGGGGATTTAAAATATTTTGAATAGATTGACTAAAATATCCTAACTTATATGTTTTGATTTCTAAATTTATAAGGGTTTTAAAGTAAATTAGTTTTAAATACCTCATTTCCCCTCCTGAACCAAACATGAAAAATGCTATTTCTCATCCCCTCCACTAAAATCCCTCCCTCCCCTCCTCTCGACCAAACAAAATATCTAATTAAAATCCTACCCCCCATTAAATCCCCCTCATTTAAACCAAACACACCTTTACCAGTGGAGCACAAGAATCTTGACTTCATTTTTATGTATCATTTTTATATTTTTTTGTAAATATTAATTAAAAGGGGTAAAATAATATTTTAAATTTTTTAAAGTTTTTTGCATAACTAATTTAAGGTGTCATTTATGGAATAAGTGATGTAGGGTTCTAACATCTTCCATAATCGTAATCAACTCTTAAGCTCAATCTCATTTTTCAAAGATCGGCTATTTAAAGCAAATGTGTTTTCAATAATTTTCCGAATTAAAAACTTTGATGACAAATTCTCGTTGTTTTTCTTTTTTCATGACCTTGCCGTGATTTTGGTTGTCACTCCGGATATGCATCCATACAACATACAAAACATGTGGACAGTTATGAGAATCTCACAACCCTGTTACCCAACGAGCACGAGATTCTTGACTTTACCGCCTATAACCATCCCTTACGTCTCCTAAGCTATTCCCGGATAAAAACCTAGTTGGTGATCACAAGTAAACTAAGTTTCATATAAAAGTTTTATAATTTGTATATAATTAGTGAGGTATAATAATACCCAGTGATAGTCATATTTATATATTTCTATGAATATTATAGTTGGACAATTTATTATTCGACACTCCTCCCCCAGCAGAGCGCACAGACACGCAATTTACTGCCAGACACGCATTTGCTAGATCAAAAGCGACTACAAGTTGCATCTCTATTGCCCATCAAATGCATGCTATCACGTTCCTTAACACATCATAATATTGTATATATCATAATCTATTGAACTCACGTTAATATATGGTGTGTATACTCTCACCTCATATTTTTTCCCGACAACCCGCCGTAAATATAGAAAGTTATTGAGAATCTCGTATTTGCTACCCTTCAAACACGAGATTTTTGACCTTATTTCTCATAACCCTCATTAACCATCTTTATTATTCGACACTCCTCCCACATCATACTAATTAAGTAAACGTTTGGACCTACGTCCAATTACTTCCCGACGCGTATTTGCTGGCTCAAAAGCAGTTAAAAGTTGCTTTTCTATCGCGTGGCCGGTGCGTGCTATCACGTTCTAAAACACATCATAATATCATAATCTATCGAACTCACATTAATATATGGTGTGTATACTCGCATCTCATATTTTTTTCCTGATAACCCGCCGTAAATAAAGAAAGTTATATCAAGAATCTCCATTTGTTACCCATCAAGCACGAGATTCTTAACCTTATCTCCTATAATCATAAGTAACCATCTTTACCTTCTATATAAGTTGATTTGGATGTGAGCGTGTCATTACATGTAAAACCTCTCTAGGTATCAGCCAGATACAATTTTCAGAAAGAGATTTCTCATGGAAAACATCAACTGGTGAACTTCGAGCAAGACCCCTTTATTTGCTGCTTTCTTGAACTTGTGTGGTTGAAACTTGAACCTGTTTCGAAACAATTGTCCTTTAGTTTTCTATAATCTTTTCTGTGACCCTAAAACAGTTCATATACACACATCAAACAATTGTGGGAAAAGCTAAGTATTTCATAAGTATTTGCCTGAATTTGCCTAAATTCCTACTAGATAATGTAATGTCAGCCTTAAACTCCCAAAGCAGAATAAGAGAAGCAGGTGATACTATTTCTAAGAATATGCACATACTAATGTTATTCCTTAAAAGTTTTAGCATTCTTCTCAGACTGCATTCACCAAACTTATATCAAAGATTCTATATTTATAGCCAGTAGGATTATTCTGTTGCGACATAAATTTTACTCCGGTTTGTAACTTGTGGTAATCCTGATTTTCTATTGTACTTTATTCAGGATTGCATGGTTACCGCTGGATTACGAGATTTGTTGCCCTTGCATGTTATGCCATGCTACTTATGCCTGGTTTTCTACAAGGTTTGTTTTATGTAATTGTGCAGTTCTCCTTTCTTATCTCCAATAATGGTAAATGTTAAGCTTTGTAAATTTACTTTGGCAGCTTCAGCTTCATGGATATAGCTCATCATATATCTTTGTACCCATTCTGTTTACTTAAAGTAGTCAGTATCTTAATGATATGCCCAATGATTATCTTGCTTTATCATGTTCTGATTCCCTTACTACCCATCCATCCTGATACTTGGTTTTTCTGTATTACATTCTGCCGTCTGTCCTTCTACTTGAGAAGGGTTGGAAATTAAATCTACACACATAAATTTTGTCTATAGCAACATTACTAGAAAATGGCTCTTTTGTTTGTTTTCTTTTCCCCCTCCTTACTGTTGACTTTCTGCAGTTGCATATTTGTATTTCTCCTCAAACAAGGTAAAGCGAAGCATTGTTTATGGAGATCAGCCAAGAAACAGGTGAATTGAAACACTGGTAAATCTATCCCATGATGTTTGTCATTTCATGTACTATGCACATAATATTCTTATAAATTGTGGTTTTTCAGGATGGATCTGTATCTACCTGCTGATATTCAGAAACCTATGCCAGTTTTGATATTTGTAACTGGGGGAGCATGGATTATTGGGTGAGTGTTTTGAAATATCTACATGGTTTTGCTTGAATTCATTTGTTAATTTACTATGTATGTTATTGATTCTTATTCAACCCATGAGATACTCTGTAATTCCTTTCTCATGCTAAGCCTTTCCGTTACTGCAATGGCACACTGCTGCTGACTTCATAAGAAGCACATAAAAAAGATTCTTGTATGTATGTATATATATATATATATATATATATATATATTTTATATATATATATATATATATATATATATATATATATATATGTGTGTGTGTGTGTGTGTGTATAACACATGTAGCCATGGGCCGAGGGCCTATTGGGCTTGACTAGAATATATAAAATAAAGATTAAAGTAAACTATTCTACATTATACATTAAACTCTCCCTCGAGTTGGAGCATATAGATTATATGCACCCAGCTTGTCACAAATGAATTCTTCCTCACTTTCTCATGCTAAAAGTAATTGGTCTCCGGAACCATGGCATGACAAGAATTTAGTAATATATATACAAGTGAGTTCATCTATCTCTGGCTTTAAAAAAGGTTAAGTGATTTTAATTGGATTTTGATTTAGGTATAAAGCATGGGGCTCTCTTTTGGGACTACAGTTGGCAGAAAGAGACATTATAGTGGCAGCCACTGATTACAGGTACCTAGTTCAGTTCAAGCAGTGCAAGATTGAATCTACAGTTTACCTTTGGTCCATTTGCTGTTCTGATGGACAAATTGGGTGCATTAAATAGTCTATTCGAATAACTGCAAGGATTTCTGTGTCATTTTGCTAAACTTAAATAGTTGTTTGGTGGTGCACATCTCATATTGAATTATATGTTAATATTTTTTAAAATGTAAAAAATAGAGCTCATCAGACTTAGATTATGCATATTCATAATTACTTAAAATGTTTTGTAGCTTAGAATGTAATAGGGTTATTCCTAGGTAATTGAGCTTTCTTTTATAGACTATCGTAATGCATAGGGTGGAAACAAACATATTTTCTACATTATTGGGTGTATAACATATTTGTTAGATTTAACTTGCTAACTTTATGCTATATTTACGACCATATGGTCATTTATATGTTAATGCAGAAATTTTCCTCAAGGAACCATCAGTGACATGGTCGATGATACTTCTCGGGGAATTTCTTTTGTCATCAACAACATAGCTAACTATGGAGGCGACCCTAATAGGTGACAAATGCTACTATATGAGATTCCTTTTCATCATTTATTTAGACATTCAACTATGTGATTGATCTTTTTTCATTTCTTGTTAATAAATATGTAATAGGATTTATTCTGCTGGTGCTCATATTTCTTCATGTGTTTTGTTGGAGCAAGCAATTACAGAATCTGGAAAAGGAGATAGTGTTTCTTGGAGCGTTTCCCAGCTAAAAGCTTATTTTGGTTTATCTGGAGGGTAAGACATTGTGGCCTTGTTAGAGTTTGATAGGAATATACTGAATTGTATGGAAATGGTCAATTTCAATAATATTTCTCAGTTCTTTCTGGATTGTCAAGAAAACATAGATGGAGTTCCTTCTTAGGATTTTATGTCATCCACTATTGATGTTTTTGTTTTAGGATGGTAATAATTTAGTGCGATAGTTTAGAGGGTTTCTACCTTTTAGTTGCGGTCACCGTTGCTGGTTGTTTCTATGAAGCTTATTTGACACTCTTTCCTTCTGTGGGCAAAGGCTTCAAATCTCGAATATATATTCAAAATAACCAAAAGCATTTAACACATTGCAATGTTTTCATACTTTTCATGCTTGCTAATTTATCACTAATTTATCAATCTCATGGTTGCTAATGTTCAAGGTGATGTCCATAAAACCTGGTTTTGGAAAGTGCACCCGCTTAATGCAGACACCGCAAATTTTTTAATCTATATGCTTATAATGATGGGAAAATTGGTGGAGTCTCTTATTCTAATGTTTAGCCTCTTGTATGGTGTGAAAAAGAGTGATTTCAGTCTTGTTTGGTGTGGAGAAATTTGGTTACTGACAAATGTGCTTCTGAATTATGCTCATCTATAAATTGACCTATACATGTCAAAGATCATCTATTAACCCTTTCAAAATACGTCTACAGATACAACTTACCGGATTTAATCGATCACTTCCACAATCGTGGTTTGTATCGTTCGATTTTTTAAGGTGTGTCCCAAATAAGTTTCATTGTCAATGTGAGGCTTTAGTGATTTTCCCCCTCTTTATAACTGTGATTTTGATTGCAGCATAATGGAGGGTGAGCACTCCCTGAAGAAATTTTCACCTGAAATCAAAATTCAAGATCCATGCATCAAAGATTCCATTCCTCTTTTGCCCCCTATAATTCTATTCCATGGAACTGATGATTATTCCATACCACCAGTTGCCAGGTAAGTGTATTGACTTGAAATTCATCATTTGTATATTTGTTTTGAAGAAAGTTACTAAAGGGTTAGATGACATTGTAGGTCATCCTTTCATTTCTACGGTATTTGTCTTATTTGTATGAACAAAACACCGTGATGGAATGGTCTACACTTATAAATGAAATCTCAAACTTCGATATTTTTCTTTGCTAGAATTTCAAGTATTTATGTCAAGGTGTCAGTGGCTTTTGTTTCACTCTTTGATATTAATGTGTGATTGTTTACAGTGAAAGGTTTGCTAATGCTCTTTAGAAGGCAGGGGCAAGAGCTGAGCTTATTCTATGTGATGGGAAAACTCATACAGATTTGTTTCTCCAAGTATGTGAAAAATGATGCCAATTTCTTTTAGCCTTTTATTTCAAATTTTAATGCTCTTAATAATACACTAAATTACTATGTATAGTGCAATTTTTTGAATTGGGTGTTTCAACTTTCAATTATATCTATACTATAAGTATAGCTGAGAGAGGATCAATATGGAGAGCTAAAAATTAAAATTTCTTTAGGCTGTTAGACTTGAATAGATCTCCCTTCAGCCTTCTGATTCAGTTTCTAAAGCTTAAAGTTGGCTATGCTTGACCTTTGAACTTTTAGCTTCACCTTTGCAGATATTTTCAAGTTTTGGCTTCATAGCATAATTTATTTTGTCATAAATTTAGGGTATGTAGTATGTTTAGATAAGTTTTGAAAAAAAAATGATTTTAATTAAGATAGCACAAAAAATTGTTTTTCTAGTTTTTTTTTATGAAAAGCGAAATTTATTGTGTTTGACACTTTTCACTCCCTCTCTTCATTGCATCTCTCAACGGTTTTCCCCATGAGCTACTCATTTCAGCTTCTAATTAAAAGTGGAGAACTGATTTTTTAGAATTTTTTTATTTTGCAAAATCTTATCCAAATTTGCATAGCCTATCTAGCTCTCTAGTGTAGAGATAATTTCTAACTTCACTCTTGTATTATTATTTTGCATTTGATGGAAATTTCAGGTGTGCACCCATTACTGGTCTAATATTGGCCAAATATTCTGTGATAGAGAAATATCTTAATAGGTGTTAGTAAAGTATAGTTGTCACTTTTTTATTTGATAAATAAATATATTGGTAAAATAATCATCCGAAGTTTACAACCAATGTGCCATCCTTTAGTTTTATCTAATGAATTTCTAATTTTCAACCATGGTGTACAGGATCCTCTCCGAGGCGGCAAAGATGACCTGTTTGATTATGCAGTTGCTCTTATACATGCCGATGATAATGATGCTCTTGCAAAGGATGCCGCTGCACCCCCAAGAAGACGGTTCGTTCCTGAGATTTTATTGAAGTTGGCTCGCAAGATCAGTCCTTTCTAAGCTTCTAATGTTGGGGTTCTCATTTATTGGCCTTAACTAGTCCATCTAGTATTTATTGTATTTGTTATTGTTATTCATGAACTTCTTCTATGGTTTTAGAATGTGTATACCTCATACTATTCATTCATTGAGTCACCATATCCTCCTTATATATTTAGTTCTTTTTGGATGGAATGTGAGGTGTTGCCTCAAATCTTCATGTTACATACATATCTCTGGATATTTTATTTACTTAAATTAACCAACTATATTGCCATAAGCCTCCAATGAATTTAGAGATAATTATTTTTAAGTATTTCTAATAAGAAATATTTGACAAATAGTACTCAATCACAAACAACAATCATTTATAAAGAAATTCCTTTCTTTTAACATTGAAACTAAATTGAATAGTACTGAGATTTTTTTCCCCTAAGGATGAGTTTATTTGCATATTGTGGATAACCATTATGTCATCGGTTTATAGCATCTTCATTTTCTCTTTGATATCCGGTGTTTATTTTGATAAAGTTACAACTATTTGATGAAAACCATGAACCAAGTCCTACATCGATCTATGGCTGTAAACAAGGCTTTTGAATGTGCGTTGATCGGTTCTTAGATGCCTAAAATTATACTTGTTTATTTTGAATGTGCATTGATCGTGGTAGATCTGACCGCAGTCAAGTCATGTACTAGGAGACCAATGAGAAATGCTGCCGAAATTTCGTCTGCTATAAGACATGAGAAGTAACAAGTAACTAGTATAATACAGTGGTGAAAAATTTTCTTCTCTTCATTGCATCTCTCAAAACTGATTTTTTCAATAAGCTACTCAATTCAGCTTCTGATTAAAAGTGGAGAACTAATTTTTTTATATTTTTTCTTTTCAAAATCTTATCCAAACACATGTGCATGTCTGATAATTGATTCTTTTTCAATAAATAAGTGTTTTTCTTGTAAATTTTGAACGTGAGAAATCAGTCAACTTACAAAAAAAGGGGTTTAATTGTGACTTCCATGAAATCTTGGCTACTTGAAAATTTTCTTTCTGAAGAAATCATAGGTTTTTCATTAGAGGTCAAAGGGTTGTTCAAAAGTTTACTAAGCAGTTAAAAGAGTTTGTACTGCTGACATAAGGTTTGATCCTTCAGAAACCTCTCAGAAGATCTTTGTCAGAAGGTTGTTTTCTGCAGAATGTGTGTAAATCCTTTTTGGTTTGAAAACTGCTTTGGTCATTATGTTCTCAATAGTGATTTTATCAAAATAAATTAATAACAAAGAAGATAGATTGGTAAAATACTCATCTAAAGTTTCTTTTTTTTCTTTTCTTTTCCGAGGATGAGTTTATTTGCATATTCTGGATAACCAATATGTCATCGGTTTATAGCATCTTCATTTTCTCTATGAAATCCAGTGTTTATTTTGATAAAGTACCAACTATTTGATGAAAAGCATGAACCAAGTCCTACATCTATGACTGTAAACAAGGCTTTTGAATGTGCATTGATCGGTTCTTAGATGCCTAAAATTATACTTGTGTTTATCCGTACAATTTCAGCCTATTTGAGAGGAGCAAAAATTTCATTTTATCATTCTGAGTCTTTAATTAGAACAATTTTTGAAGCATGAACATTTTGTAGAACTTGTTCTGTTTGTGTGTGATCAAGGCAGGCTGCTTGAGATTTATGTTGCTCATTTGAAAGTCATTGATATGTTAGGATTATATGATTGGATGAATTTTGAATTATCCTGGTGTATGAGAAGAAATGAATAATGAATTTGAGACTTTGTCTTGACTCTTATTTTTCTATTTGAGCTTGAATGAAGAGACCAATTTGAATATACTGTGAATGTGCAAACTACATGTGAATTTTCTGGTTGATTACGTGGTGGGCAAGGAGAAAGGCACACTTTCTTTCGAGTGATCATAGCAATATGATGGGTCAATATTTCAATATAAGATACTTCTTGGTTTAAAGAATCATAACTAAAAGGCAAGGCCATCAATGGTGATTTATTTGCCTTTGAAGTTTTTTTTTTATACATTTTCCAAGTAGTCACATGGTGTTTGCTTGATGAATTTGCACATGTTGTTCGAGTTTAGTAATTAGTGTTATCAAAAGATCTAGAATTGATTAATTTTTTATGTAATCCCAGTACATACTTTTCATAGTCGAACTAATATGGTTAGCACAATGATTTCACTTTTACTATATGTTTTCACCCTTGTTAGTTGATGCGATAGAATGATGCATCATTTCTCTATTGCAACTACTTGTCGGCTTATACATGTGTACAATAACACATTTTTAAACTATCAAACTTATTTAAAACCTAGCTCACTCATGTAATCTACAAGAGAGAAGAAATCAACTTGACAAAGGAAAATGGTAACATCATCCCACAAAACAATTTTCTATAATTTCAAGGATTACAATGGCAAGAAAAACATGAATGACATGCATAAATAAAGGTGAATAACAACAAAAGTCAATTTATTTCAATGGTATCACCATAAACATACATACAATGATAAGCCTTATCAAAGTATGGTAGTAGCATGCATAATCGCTATTGCTAATCTCACTTAATGAGAAGAATAAGCAACTATATGGAGATACATATTATGGACCATCCTAGTGTCCTAGCTAGCTGGATTGATGGATAAGGGAGCTAGGCTTTCTACATACTTATGAATGAAGCAATACCAATCATGGTAAATTTCAAAAGTGTGCATCGGCTGGGCATCATAGTTGTATAACACCAATGGATGATCAAAAGGAGATCCTCCAAGAAATTCAGCACCATTTTCCCAATAGCTTAAACACGAACACCTAAATCAAATGGCTCAATGTTGTAATTTTTGGTCCAACGATCATGTTTGAAAATCCAGATCTCAATCTGATAAGAATTCATAAGTTCTTTGTATGCAACATAAGCAACAAAACCATCATCAGCCTCAACAAGAGAACCATTGCGATTGGTTGCTACTAGTGGGGTGTCGAGTTTTCGAAATTGGTTGTAGCTAAAGTCAAAGTAAAGGATGTATGTGTGGTCTGAAGAGAACCAGTGACAAGCAAGAGAAGTTTCATAAAAGGGGGGTTGACCCATAGTAGTAATATCACCAATAGTGTCATCAGTAAAAGCATTTTGAATAACTTCCCAAGAATTGGCACAGAGGTTATATACCTGTGCTTAAGGAGTAAGAAGCCTAGTTTCATTATTGAACATAAGGTAAAGCTTGATGATCTTGAAGTCATTCAAGGTGTTAGGTTCAGCCCGAAAACCTGTATTGGAAATATTATGGTCACTACATGGTTTTTCATGAGGTAGGGGAATAACTTTGATATCTTTGGTGGCCGGATTCCATAGAATTGTCTGAAAAACCCCACCGCTATTCTGAAAGAATCCTTCTATGCAAAAAACACCATTGTGATGCCCATGCGACAGGAACTAGAGTTGTCGGGAGATGGAAAGGGGTGTTGTAGATCCTGAATCTCAAAGTGAGGCGGCTCATTGTAGATGAGTAGTCTTACGCGAGGTATCAAATTGACAAAGTTTTTAAAGATCATGACATGCTTATCTGATCTTTCACTCTGCCTT
Organism: Sophora flavescens; assembly: GCA_030762895.1. Taxonomy (NCBI): domain Eukaryota; kingdom Viridiplantae; phylum Streptophyta; class Magnoliopsida; order Fabales; family Fabaceae; genus Sophora; species Sophora flavescens. The sequence continues at coordinate 38,534,157 of CM061062.1, read as the reverse complement.
TTGCTTATGGCTAGTCATAAAGCTGGGAGTTTTGAAGAGGGCATCCCAGGATCGGTGAACAAATTTGAATCGTGTCAACAATTTCACTGGCAACCTCTCCAACACATCTATCACCATCTCATCTCACAAAATCACCGTCATTCTCGATTTGATATGATTGAATTATAATTGGTGTGTTTTCGTTACAATTTATATTTTCATTCTTACCAAATATTCTACCAAACTCACCACAAAATCATTATTTTTATTTTCATTATTTTATCACCATGACACTACGATAGGTAAGCCCATAGTTCTATCTGATTTGATTCCTTGTCATTAATTATTATTTACAAATAAAGGAAGAAACAATTAGTATTTTACGTTGAATAAATTTTTATTTTAGTAGTTTAATTAATTAAAGGAGGAAAAATAATAATTTAATGTTTTAAAGTAAATTTTTATTATGAGTATTATAACACTATCTAATTTTAAATTAATTTGAAAGATCTTAAATATTTAAATTATAGGAATTTTAATATTTTAATTTGATATTGTATTTCCTTTTTCTTTTTATTCAAATTGATTGTTTACTCCGTTTTTTGTTAAAGTAAAACTTAACCTTTAAAAGGCTTAATGAACTTTTTCGTCCCTGTAATTTAGGTCACTTTTGTGTACTTCTAACTTTTAAAATTTTGCAAAACGTCCATGCTGCTTGTCAACTTCGTTAAATGCTTAGCTGGCAGACGAAATCACCATGTCAACATGCCATGTGGCATTGAAATATACACTACAAAAAAACAACTGTTTAGCGACCGGCATATTCGGTCGCTAAACTTTCTAAATCGGTCGCTATTTAATTTAGCGACCGAATTAGCGACCGATTAACGGTGGTGGCAGAATACCTGGTCGCTAAGTTTTTAGCAACCGAAATATTAATGCGGTCGCTAAATGGTGACCGTAATTTCGGTCGCTAAATAATAAAAAATGGTCACTATAAGGTTGGTCGCATTGTTTCGGTAACCATTATTAGCGACCGATAATCGATTGCTAGTTCGGTCGCCATTTTTGGTTACTGTTAACCTATATTAGCGACGGATTTTCGGTCGTTATTCCACATCTGTTAATGTTAAATAAAGTTTAGCGACTGAATTATTGGTTTCTAATTCGGTCGCTAAACTGGTTATTAATAATTTTTTTAAATTTAATTTTTAAAATATTTTTTTTCTGTTTTTATTTAAACGTTAGCAAAATTACTAATAAAACACACCAAATTACTAATGAAATATACAATCATAAGAAATAATAAATATATATAAAAATAATAATCCAAAGTGTCGTACAAGAATCGTTTAAAGTCCAAAATATGAAAAAAAAAATCAGTCATGATGAGGGGGAGGTGGAGGAATCCATTCATCCTCAGCGTCCGTACAACCGACATCTGCTATCTGATCGTCATCTGCAGTAGCAGCATCAGTAGCTGGCGGCGGAACTGGAGGAGCGGCAGCAGGCGGCACAACCGTCATAGCATCACCCTGAGCAACTGGAGTGTGGATCCTCATCTGCTCCAACACCAGCCGCGATGATCCGCCCCGCTCGATGCTTATGCTGCATCATTTTCGCTGCTGTGCCTTAGTCAACTGTGTAATCCGGTTCGCCTTCTGCTGCTCTCTCTCGCTCTTCTCCCGAAGCTCCGCGTTCAGCTGCGTGATGGTGTCCTACATTTGGTTGAACTGCTCCTGAGGGACGGTATCGGCGTAGGAAGGAGAAGGCGTGCCGGATGATGAAGCGATAAACTCGCCACCCAGGTGTCCGAGGCCATACATGTGCCCCTTCTTGTTCCTACCCCCGACGATCTCCAAATAAATGGCATTATCGTCGACGGAGATAGGAGAGCTGAGTCCATCACCAGTCAAAGCCTCATCTTGTGACTGTGAGGCACGTGATATGGCATCGTCCTTCTTCTCGTTGAAGGCCCACCTACAAAGTATAGTTGAAGAGATTTAGTTAAAATTATATCCAATATTAACAAATCATTTATAATAAATTACAAGTAAACACTAAATTGTTATTTTGCTTACAGCATAGTTACGGGCCTTGTCGTTGACCCATGTCCCCGACTTCAACTTCTTCGTCCTCTCCACCAACTCCATAGCAGTGGGGGCCCGCTGTTTCTATGCTTTCTGCACAGAAAAATATAATCTTAAATTCATAAGAATAATTAAAAATGAAAACTAATTAATTAAATAGCATATTAAGTCAAAAGTTTAATGTATTACCAGCTCGTCGAAGTGGGCGGCGACTGATTTAGACCCGCCGGTCCAAGCACATGCGCCACCATCAGAAGCTCGATTACGCCGAGCTGTGGCCTGGATCTCCTGGAACTTCTCGGAGCCCAAGATCTTGGTCCAGCTGCCTCCTGATCTCAAGATCCACCCACTTCCCCTTATTCTTACCCTGCCTCAGCTTGTTCGTCAGATTCTTCATGACCAGTGAGCCTTTATGCTCAAATATGTCCCTGACGAGAGCCTCTAAAGCTACGTCCCACCTATACTCTTTCTGCAACTTACAGTTGTTAGGAAATTCGTGTGTATATATATATAATGTAAATTTAATTTAAATAACTTAATAAATTGTTACCTTAAAGTCTTTAAACAACTGATCCCTATGGCCCCCTGGAATGGCCTTCCATGTAGGCCATGGACTATCAAACTTGCATCGCGGGATCTTCGATATCAAATCAGAAGGGCCCTTCGCGGGCAGAAAGCTGCAGCAAAATTAGAGCATTAATAAAAGTTATAAATAAATTTAAAAAACAAGTAAATAGAAATTAACGATACTTTATATATATTAAAAAAATTAAATTAGCTTACTCTTTATCCCCCCCGGGGATAAAAAGAATCCTCCTGTCGGATGGACCACGACTCTCCTATCCTGATGATGATGATGGTCCTGTCGTAGGTGTGGATGATGAGGGTGCAGCCTGTGTCCCGACCACATGAGGCTGGGTAGGGGGTGCAACTCCATCACCCTGAGGTGTCCCATCCATAGAGGTGCTGGTAGGGTGGTCTCGATCTGAAGGCTGTCGGTCGACCGGCGAAGGGACTCTCGCAGCACGACCTCCAAGACGACCCCTACCTCTAGAGGAATCTGCCATCTGTGAAAAAATGAAAAGATGATTACACAACAGTGTAAATAATACAAAAATAAATTACCTAAGTAGAATGACATTTACACAATGAATTATGACATAAATAAATTACCTAAGTAGAATCTCCGTCACTAAATTCACCCTCACTCTCATCAGTATCACTTGATCAGAATGTACCTTCGCTAGATGCGTCCAACTCGGATTGATCCATTAACTCTCTTTCAACTTCTTCCCCATTTCCAGAAATGTCCGCCAGAGAATTAACAATAATGTCCGGCGTAATTTGCAACGGTACGTGGGGTCTTGAAAACTCATCATCTTGGTACGGAGCATCTTTTTCAGGCTGGTTGATTACATTATCAGTAATTAAACTGCGAGCCTTTATCTTAATAACACCCAACCAGCCTTGGTGTCCTTCGGGATACGGCGAGTAATAAACCTGATCTGCCTGTTGTGAAAAAATGAATGGGTCATACGCCTTATTATACCTTCGAGACAGCCTAACTTGAACAATACCATATTTGTTATCGATTTTTGTCTCTACGTCAAGAGTAGGATCAAACCAATCACACTTGAAGATAACTAACTTCATTACGGGGAAATCGGTATAATCGAGTTCAAGGATGTCAGTTAGAACCCCATAGAAATCATCCTCTACATTGCCATCAGTGGCTCGCACACAAACACCATAGTTACACGTCTGCATTCCTTCATTCCATGTTTTTGTGTTAAATTTATATCCATTTACAATATAAGTATTCCATGATGTAACCCATTGTTGTGACGCCGGCAAGTGTACCGGGTCGTCGCAAGTAATAAAAGAAACACGGTAAGTAATTACCGAGGTCGAACTCAGGGATTGGGCTACCAATTCGACTAATCCGCGGGAAATCCGATACGTTTGGTCAAGTTACAGAAGGTGGTTGAGAGAGAGAGAGATTAATATCAAAAATTCAATTAACGAATCTAATAAACTAATTAACTAAAAATCAGAAATTAAAATATCCAAGGTCTCAAATCCACCTACCCAATCATGTATAGTCCCCAAGTGATGATGTATTCCTCCCTAGGTTCAATTATGATGTCAACCGGGACCCCCAAATTCTCCTATATCCACTGTCGTGCTCAATAGGACGTATTCGACGATTGGATTAATTACTTACTAGGTCTCATAATCCTAATCTCGAATTTGATTAATTCTTGTTCCCTATAAGGTTGCACTAATCTCCTAAATCCACTGTCGTGCTCATTATTCGATTAGTGATTCCAATCCAAGTTCTAAAACGCGAATCGCCGTTCGGCCTCAAACACGTTTAACTAGTCAATCACGCAAAACATATGATCAACGCAATCAAATCAGAATTGGAAAACATTCATTGAGAGAAGGGGAGAAAAACATACATCACATGAACGTTATACCGCCATGGGCGGCTTCATTGATCCCTCGGACGAGGGGATTAGTTCCTCATGCTCATAGACAAGCAATCGGACTTAACCACCATCGTAAAATAAAAAGAAAAGAGGAGACGCAGCTCCAAAGAGAAAACAAGGATTCGTAACTACTGCTCTAAACAAGTGGAAAACAACTTGGATCCCTAATTCTGATCTGAAACAGCCTTTAAATAAGGATTCTGTTTCTCGCCCGCTCGCGGGGCGAGCTTATCCTCGCGACGCGAATATTAGTTTTGGCGCGCTTTGAATTTTGGATTTTTGCGAGGCGAGGGTGTGTTCGCGGGGCGAATCTTCCAACTTCAATCTGTCACACCCGTGACATTAATCACGGCTAGGCCGTGATGGTCTCTGTCTTCCAGGGTCTTCAAACTCTCGCGGGGCGAGACTTCAATTCTAGGCTGTGACCTTCATCACGGCTAGGCCGTGATGGTCTCTGACTTCCAGGTCTTCATGATTCGCGAGGCGAGCATACTGTTCGCGGGGAGATCCAGAAATGATGACTTTTGCTGCTTTGTTGACCTCAGTCTCGCGAGGCGAGAATACACTCGCGGGGTGAGTGTCTCCAGAATTGCAATTTCCACTGTTTCTTGACTTTCCTTGACTCCCGGAGCTTTACTTATTGACCTGAAAACACCAAAAGCAACCAAAAGCATAATTCTATCCAAAATAGGCTAAAAACTACACAAAAGACGCAAAACGAGTCAAAGTCCAACTTAGGAACAAAACAAGGCAAAATTTGGGCGAAAACGAGAGTGAACTCGACTGATTGGCACATAAACCCTAGTTCATCTAGTCATAAAACTAGATAAGCCAGAGGCTTATCAAAACACCCCAAACTTAAACCTTGCTTGTCCCCAAGCAAGCTAAAACTCAAAAAGGACTCAAGACTTGGCAAGCCTAAAGGAATCAATCGATTTCGCACAAATTTCATGCAATTAAAACCGTTTTTCTCCAATGATCTCCCCCCCTTACATCAATGTAATCCCCACATTCATTTACTTTAAACAGTTGAGAACTTCATCACTCTTGAAATCATTAATCTAATTTGAGGATCAGGGTCACACACAAAAGGAAGATCACCAATTTCAAACAATTGCCTTCCTCACAAGGGTATGTAAAATTTCACTCATTCGCTCAATTTCGTCTAGGCTATCAACTTTTCACTCAATTTCACATATCAAGAGCACTTCCCATGAATTTGATTTTCATCTCAAAAATGGTTCCCACGAAAACATGCATGCAACATCAGAAGGTCTTTTAAAGGTTGTAATGGGGCCTGGCTCAAGGTAAGATATTCAAAGGATAGAGGCTAAGTCCCTAGGATCAATGAGAGCATGAAACTAGTATCACACCAATTGAATTCACTCTCATATTATTCTCTTCCTTGCATTTGGTGGCTACACACCTCTTCCTTTTTATATTTATTTTCTTTGCCCTTTTTGGCACAAATTCAATGCTTTTCATCACCCTTTTTTTTTTTTTTTCAAACCTTCGGCCCTTACTTCCGTTTTTTCTTTTTCTTTTTCTCAACTATGATTCATGAACTTGTAGCCACCCCAAACTTAGTTCCACAACAACACTCACAAAGCTAAAATTCCATACTCTCCTAAATCCTAGGATAGGGGAAAATCATGGTTTTTCTGGGTTAATGGCTTGTAATGTAAGGTCATCAAGAGCAATAGGCTTTAAGGCTCAAAGTGGCTAAATAAGGATCATTCATCAAGGTTGGTTCAATTTATGGCCAAGTAGCTAATTCAAAGAAAATTGCCTAAATCATTTGATGCAACATGTAAACAAGCAAACCATGAAGAGATTCAAGCAAATCCGGGAAAGTGCAACTTAATAGTGATTCACACAATCAAAAACAAAGTTGGAGGCTCAAATCCTCACCTGGACATTTTGCAAATTGTTTGACCGAGATACAATTCCTAGTGTGTGCACCCCCTCACCCCAAACTTATCATAAATCAAGTAATTACAATAAAATTCTCAAAGTTCAGTTTTCAATTTTTCACATGGGGATCAATTTTCTATTTTCACAACCTAGGGGGAAATCATCAATGATCAAAATAATTCATGCAATCAATCTACGCTCAATCTAATTAAATTCCAACAAGCTTGCCAACACACTATTCATACAAAAACTCTTGATCTTCTCAAATTATTCAAGAGTGACAAACAAAACAAAAACAAAAACAAAAACAAAAGAAAAGTGAGGAAAGGAGAGGGATACCTAGCTTGGGTTGCCTCCCAAGTAGCGCTTGTTTAACGTCCCGAGCTTGACTTATTAAGAAGCATCCACCTGGATCCCATAGTCTGTGGTACAAGGGCCAAGAGACGCTCATCATGTGAGATCCCCCACCCAGATCCCATGGTTTATGAAGTGGCCCTCGCAGGAGCAATACGACTCTATCCATGATTCCACCTAGCCTTTTTGTGAAAACTCCATTGACCTCTATAATTATGCACTCACTTCCTCTCGGGTCAAATGGTGTCTTCACGAGGAAGTGTGCCAGACAAGTGGGAGGGTCTAACTTACCGGTGTCCACACATGCATGCAAGCCAACATATTTATTTAACGCATCAAAATCAGGTTGCTTGGCAAGCATGGTGAAATCCTCTACCACTTTATCTTCATTTTGACCTCTACCCCCTTGCTCCAGTGCCTTGTCCTTTGCCAACTCCTCTTCCTTAGGTTGCTCTTCCTCATCATGTGGTAGTTCTTCCTCAACTCCCTGAGAACTAGTTACATCCCAGTCATATCCCAACACCTCACTGCTTCTAGTTGTTGTGGCATCACATTGGCTCTTAGGGTGGTTCTCGGTATCACCTAGGAGAGTGTCTGGGGGAGGCTCCTTTAGTTGCTTTGTAAGCTGGGCAATCTGCATCTCTAGATTTTGAAGTGCCATCCCTGTATGAGTTTCCAACTTGTCAATGGCCGCGTTTGTAATGATTGACACTTTCTCAAGTGTCGCACTCAACTTCTCAAAAGCCAACTCCCAAGGTTGTCTTCCACCATTCTGTTGAGGTTGTTGTTGCCAATTTTGTTGAGGTTGTGGTTGCCAGGCTAGACCATCGTCAGCATTACTCCAAGCGAAATCCGGATGGTCTCTACTCATATCACCCCAATACTGATTCTGACTCTGATAGTTGTTCTGGGGCACGCTGTCATTATGCCATGGTTCCACATATTCTTGAGGGAAGTAGAACGGACAACTCCAAGTGTCATGGTTCCCATTACAATATTCGCAACCCGGAAGCATTCCTTCGTGTACCTCGCATACAAAACAAGGCAAGACCAAGTGGAATCAAAGAAGTAGAGAGAGATAATATCAAATAAAAATAATAAAAAAAATAAAAATGAAAAGAAAAATAACTTAACCAAATAAACAAACTTCCCTAAAATTAGGAAAATTGGTTGGTGCCAATCCCCGGCAACGGCGCCAAAAACTTGTTGTGACGCCGGCAAGTGTACCGGGTCGTCGCAAGTAATAAAAGAAACACGGTAAGTAATTACCGAGGTCGAACTCAGGGATTGGGCTACCAATTCGACTAATCCGCGAGAAATCTGATACGTTTGGTCAAGTTACAGAAGGTGGTTGAGAGAGAGAGAGATTAATATCAAAAATTCAATTAACGAATCTAATAAACTAATTAACTAAAAATCAGAAATTAAAATATCCAAGGTCTCAAATCCACCTACCCAATCATGTATAGTCCCCAAGTGATGATGTATTCCTCCCTAGGTTCAATTATGATGTCAACCGGGACCCCCAAATTCTCCTATATCCACTGTCGTGCTCAATAGGACGTATTCGACATTTGGATTAATTACTTACTAGGTCTCATAATCCTAATCTCGAATTTGATTAATTCTTGTTCCCTATAAGGTTGCACTAATCTCCTAAATCCACTGTCGTGCTCATTATTCGATTAGTGATTCCAATCCAAGTTCTAAAACGCGAATCGCCGTTCGGCCTCAAACACGTTTAACTAGTCAATCACGCAAAACATATGATCAACGCAATCAAATCAGAATTGGAAAACATTCATTGAGAGAAGGGGAGAAAAACATACATCACATGAACGCTATACCGCCATGGGCGGCTTCATTGATCCCTCGGACGAGGGGATTAGTTCCTCATGCTCATAGACAAGCAATCGGACTTAACCACCATCGTAAAATAAAAAGAAAAGAGGAGACGCAGCTCCAAAGAGAAAACAAGGATTCGTAACTACTGCTCTAAACAAGTGGAAAACAACTTGGATCCCTAATTCTGATCTGAAACAGCCTTTAAATAAGGATTCTGTTTCTCGCCCGCTCGCGGGGCGAGCTTATCCTCGCGACGCGAATATTAGTTTTGGCGCGCTTTGAATTTTGGATTTTCGCGAGGCGAGGGTGTGTTCGCGGGGCGAATCTTCCAACTTCAATCTGTCACACCCGTGACATTAATCACGGCTAGGCCGTGATGGTCTCTGTCTTCCAGGGTCTTCAAACTCTCGCGGGGCGAGATTATCTTCGCGGGGCGAGACTTCAATTCTAGGCTGTGACCTTCATCACGGCTAGGCCGTGATGGTCTCTGACTTCCAGGTCTTCATGATTCGCGAGGTGAGCATACTGTTCGCGGGGCGATCCAGAAATGATGACTTTTGCTGCTTTGTTGACCTTCAGTCTCGCGAGGCGAGAATACACTCGCGGGGCGAGTGTCTCCAGAATTGCAATTTCCACTATTTCTTGACTTTCCTTGACTCCCGGAGCTTTACTTATTGACCTGAAAACACCAAAAGCAGCCAAAAGCATAATTCTATCCAAAATAGGCTAAAAACTACACAAAAGACGCAAAACGAGTCAAAGTCCAACTTAGGAACAAAACAAGGCAAAATTTGGGCGAAAACGAGACTGAACTCGACTGATTGGCACATAAACCCTAGTTCATCTAGTCATAAAACTAGATAAGCCAGGGGCTTATCACCCATCTGTTAGGCCCCCATGCCAAATTTGTCAACAATGTATTTTGAACATTGTTTTCTGGATCTAGTACCTAAAAAATCAAATATTATATTATTCTTATACATGCTATATATTTAAGGAGATAAAATGTATTGCAACAAATGAAGATGCTTAACCTACATATTTACTGAACCACGTAGCAAAGTGAGAAGTAATTTCTCGATCAACCTGATCGTTTGAAATGTCAGGTTGGAGATCCCTTAGAAAATTGCCGTACATCCTACCTATGGGAGATTAACAGCAGGACGATTAATAATCATAAATATCAATTGAACTTATAAAAGACATTGTAGAAACTTACTCTAAATATGGTGCCACCTCTTCACAATTTTGAAGGATATACAGATGAGCAACATTAATGTCACGCTACTCCAAGAAATATCCTTTTGATTTGCCACTAAATCTGCCCGGATAGTTGAATATTGATATAGGAGGACTAGTTGAACTTCCTTCGCCCGAATCAACGTTTCTAGGCATCCTTGTCCTTCTCGTGTTAACTTCGTCCGGATATAAATAAGAGGCAAAAGTGGAAGTCTCCTCTACTAAGTATGCTTCACAAATGGAACCCTCCACTCGTGCCTTGTTCTTGACTTTGTGTTTAAGGGAGTGCAGGAACCTATTAAAGAGGGATACATATAATTACTAGTTTTAGGGAAAGCTAAACTACGCTCTCGTGTTCGTGAATTTCATATGTATTAAGTAAAATAGTTGATGTTGTTTACCTCTCAAATGGATACATCCAGCAGTATTGGACTGGGCCGCCAACTCTTGCTTCGTAAGGTAGATGAACTGGCAGGTGTTCCATGGAATCAAAGAAACTCGGCGGGAAGATTTGCTCCATCTTACATAACAAAACGGGTATCTTGACTTCCATATCCTTTAATTGTTTCACATTTAGTGTTGTCAATGTAAGCTCCCTGAAAAAGTGGCTAAGCTCAACAAGTGGGTTCCAAATTTGCTTCGGTAATGCGTCGAACGCAATTGGAAGCAACCGTTGCATGAACATGTGGCAATCATGACTCTTCATTCCATGTAACTTTGCTTCCTTAATGTCAACACATCTACCCAGATTGGAAGCATACCCATCTGGTAACTTTAGTTCTTTAACCCACTTACAGACTGCCAATTTCTGTGTTTTGCTTAGTGTATAACTTGCCTTCGGTTTGATAAGTCTGCCACGACCACCGTCCTGCAACTCAAGCTCCTTCCGATTACAAATTTCAGCCAGATCCAATCGGGCTTTATTTGTATCCTTTGTCCTCCCCTTGATGTCCATAACAATGTCAAACACATTCAAAAACACATTCCTCTCAGTATGCATGACATCAATGTTGTGGCCAGATGTTTGCATCCTTCAATACGGCAACCTCCAAAATATACTTTGTTTTGTCCAATTATGGTTGACGCCATAATCAGGAATATGTTCTCCTTGGGATTCATGGACGAGCGGTAAGTACTGTACTCTGCGCCATACATTAGGACCAGTCAAACGTGGTGGAGGCGGTGTTGTCTCCGCACAACGCTTCTTGAATGCATTCTTGTTCCGCCTATAAGGATGATCTTTTGGAAGGAATTGACGATGACAATCAAAATATGAGATCTTTCGACTATTTTTAAGCATGAATGTCTTCGATCGCTCCATACATATTGGGCATCCAAGCTTCCCCGCGGTCATCCAACCCGACATCTTCCCATAAACGGGAAAGTCGTTGATCGTTCACATCAAAGCCGCTTTCATGATGAAATTCTGCCTCAAAGATACGTCATATGTCAACACACCATCATTCCACAACATCGTCAACTCATCTATCAGCGGCTGCAAGTACACATCAATCTTACCTTTTGGATTAGACGGACCCGGAATTATGACTGTTAGGAACATAAACTCCCGCTTCATGCACATCCCCGGGGGAAGATTGTACGGAGGCAGGATAACCGTCCAACAAGAGTATGCTTTTCCAGACTGCCCAAAAGGATTAAATCCATCAGTAGATAACCCCAATCGGACATTACGAGGGTCCTACGAAAATGCCATATGAACCCTATCAAAATGCTTCCAAGCTTCTCCATCAGATGGATGACACAAGACATCTTGCTCCCTCTCATGCTCACTATGCCACCTCATGTGAGCTGCAGTGGCCATCGAAGAGTACAATCTTGTAAGTCTTGGCACGAGAGGAAAGTACCACATCTTTTTTAGCGACCTCTTCTTCTCAATGCCCATCCTAGTGGTTGTCTTATACCGATCCGCACCACAAAATCGACAACATGTTATGCTTTCCGCTGAATCATCCTTATAGTACAACATACATCCATTCGGGCAACAATCAATTTTCAAACACCCCAGACCCAAATTTTCCATAGACTTCTTAGCATGATAAAAACTAGTAGGCATCCGATTGTCTTCTGGTAATGCCTTGGACACTGACCTGGTGAGGCGATTAAAACAGCCTTCTTGCATATTGTAGTCAGATTTGATACTCAACCATTCCATGCACATCGACAACTCCGTGTACTCCCGACATCCTTCCCACAATGGAGATCGTGCAGCACTCAGCATATCATCTGCTCGTATGGATTCAATTCTTCCCTCCGGTCACCACTTCTATAGTACGAACCTTCAAACACAATCGGGTTTAAGTTAGGCAACGTCTCACCATGGTTACTCCACCAATAGTAATCAGGCATGAAGCCCTTCTCATAAAGATCGGCTACAACTCCATCCACGCTTTTGAAAGATTGACACTTACATCTTTTGCAAGGACACCTCAATTGATCACCACTCAGCCATATAAATCTCTCCTAGCTAACAACAAACTCTATAAACTCACCCACTCCAACTCTATACTCTTCCCTAAGACGTTTATTCCGATCCAACCTACGATACATCCATTTCCGATTCTCCGGAATATCCATTGCTGGCAATTAAATAGCCTGACCAATCCTACAATAACACTTATATATTACGGTGCATTCCAATAAATCCATCAATCTCGTTCTTATGACAAGGTAAGAACCTATCCCATTCGAGAAGAAACCTTTATCACACTCGGCTAATAATAGTTATTCCCATATTCAAATACCTTATACTTGACAAAATTTTGGCAGCATTTCCCATCGGTCTCCAAGTACACTACTCGAGCACGGTGAGAATCACCGCGATCAGGTATGCACCAGGAGAACAAAAGGAAATGCATCAGACCGAGATTTCAACAAGTATATATATAAGGCATTTGAACATGGAAATGACTATTGTACAAGTGTGAAAAAGTTTTTTCCCAAATTGTCCTACTTGGACAATTCAAGATTCAATACAATGAGCATGCATACCTTGATAAGTTACGCATGCTCATTAATATTGAATCTCAAATAGGAAACTAAGGCTTTCGTAAATTAATTATTAACTCTAACAGAAAATAAAACCATTAACCTATAAATATTGCAACATTGTTGAGCTTATATAAATTGCAGCGTACATCAATACAAACTTAGATTAAATATTGTAGCAAACATCCTATTGAGCTCCGCTCTCCACTAACAAGTAGCAGTTAATTGTCAAACACATGTATAATTTATAAATTATCAGCACACAACCAGCATCCCGCCTTTCGGACAGGATCACATCCTATTGAGATCCACTCTCCACTAACAAACAACACATATTGACAAACACATGCCATAAACATTAAATTATCAGCATACAATCAGACAAGATCACATCCTATTGAGCTCAGCTCTCCACTACCAAACAACACGATAATTCACATAATACATTAGAAGCACCACACATATCAGTACCTATTAGACAAAGCAAAACCTTAAAAGCGAGTATTGAGAGAACTTACCTATTCGACAAAGCAAAACCAAGTACGGATAATGGAGGAGCCACGGACAACGAAGATCAGACAAGGACCTATAATGCATAAATAAAAATAATCGTGTCAGAGCTGAAATGACAACATTTGATAATATTACTTTAACCTTATACTAATTTGATATATATTTTTATAAACCAAATTTCATATTTAGATTTTCACTTAAAAGAGTTATAATTTTCTTTTGGATCCATGCAGAGTTGGGAAGTTATCATGGTACTGCAATTGCTTATTAAAAAAAACAGTGAAACACAAAAATGGATTGGTTGATCTCATTCGTTGATGACACAAAAACAGTGAAACACCAAAATGGTTTTGTGGTGTTGTTTTGCTGGAATTAAGGATCAAAATGCTCAAGATTGACCATGATGGAGCTTGCATGAAGATGGGGCTTGAAAAGTGAAGAAAAATGAGACAAACAGAGCCCATCACGGCCTAGCTGTGATAGGCATCACGGCCATGATCGAGCAGGGCTGAAAAAGAAAGAAGAACGAAAAGGTCAGAAGCTGTCAGGGCCAGGCCGTGATGGCCATCACGGCCGTGACAGACCAACCAGTGAAGAATTTCCAAGGCAGAATTTGTCACGGCCTAGCCGTGATGGCCATCACGGCCGTGACGCGCATTACTTGGATCTGAAGCAACTGATTTTGATCTCAATTTGTGTTAGATTTGGATTCAAACTTCCCTAATCTATAAATAAGGCATCTGGGCAGGTACCTACACATTGGTTTAGGTATCGAGTGAAGTGAAATTTTGCTATTCTGATGGTTTTCGAGTAGCTACTGGTTTTGTGCAGAAAAATATAGCTAAACAAGTTTGTTACCAACTTAGATAAATGGAGAAATGGTGAGAAATGGAATGAAGCATAAACTTGGAGAAATGGCCTAGAAAGTGGAGTTTAAAACTACATAATGCTTAAAATCATGATTCATGACTATACAATACCAAGTGGATCAAAGGAAGTTAGGACTGGTTTATCAGCTTCCCCACAACACTTAAAGACATCCATCACATTAAGCCCGTAGGACCCAAAAATACAAGACATCCATGGCAAACACACAGAGCATGTTCTGCCCCACCTTAGGCCGATTCTACACCAATAAAAGTCCCAAGCAACTTAGCATCCAAACAGGTAAAATTGAGAAGCACAGAAACAAATACTTTAAGAACAAAGCACAGAAGAACCTCACCATCCACTCTACAGTTAGCAAATAATGATCTCATACCCCTTCCACCATCCTCCATTTTCTTTATATTCCCATTCCCTTCCATGACTAAACCACCTTCTACATTAATTCCCTTACCCTTCTACCAAATATCCATTATGTTAGAGAAACAGAGAATGAGAGAAGACAAGGTAGCTTACCCTTGGTGGTGGTGGTGTCACCGGAGCTGCGGATAGTGGTGGCTTAAGGGAGGCGGCTCAGATGCGCTACAGGGACAGAGACAGAGAGACATCAGAGAGAGAGAGGGGGGGAAGGTGGAATCACTCACCAGATCGAGGTGGTGATGAGTGTGATTCCACCTCATCTTTGTCCATCATTTTGCATGCATTTTCATGTAGGTTAGGCATATTTTTATTAGATTTTAGGATAATTTTCCTTTGGAACGGGTAAGGCGGTTTTCGTGTGTTGTTTTGCAGATATAAAGGGTAAATTGCTCAAGATCAACCATGATGAAGTTTGGATGAAGATGGAGCTTTAAAACTGAAGAAAATGAGCCAAACAGAGCCCATCACGGCCTAGCCGTGATGCCCATCACGGCCATGATCGAGCAAATACTGAAAAAGAAGAAAGGCTGAAGTCAGAGTCTGTCACGGCCTGGCCGTGATAGCCATCACGGCCGTGACCCAAAACCACCACAAGTCAGAGCACATCACGGCTCAGCCGTAAAATTCTTCACGGCCATAACAGAGGGCTCGCGTCGCGAGCATCATTCTCGCCCCGCGAGAGACCGGATTTTTCAAAGCAACCAGAGGCAGAGACCGTCACGGCCTGGCCGTGATGGCCATCACGGCCGTGACGCGCATTACTTGGACCTGAAGAAACCGAAATATATCAGATTTTGAGTTGGTTTGGGACTCTAACTTCCCCATTTCTATAAATATGGACCAAGGCATCAGATACAGGGGAGGGGGATCATCCATAACAACTAGGACTCTAGGCTTAGATCTCTCTTCTCCTCTTCTCTTCTCTTCTCTGATTTTTGTATTTTCATGTTATTTATAATCATGCTTGTCATCTCCATGGCAAGGCGTGAGTAGTAGCATAGTTTCTAGGGATTAGGGCTCGCCAAGTTTGTTTATGATGTAAATTTGATGTAAACTCTTTGTTAATTACGATTTGCTTTAGATCTGATTTCTAGTGTGTTATTCACTCATAAATTTCGGCAACCGCTTATTTGCGTGACGTAGATGTTCTAAGGAGGAACCTAGCGGTGAACTTAGGATTTCTAGGGTATTCCACTCGTAAAGCCCGGCGGAAGTTGGTTTGTGAGATGTGGATGATCTAAGGAGGAACCTAGCGGTGAACTTAGGTTATTTGCATGACTGAGACATTTCAAGGAAGAACCTAGCGGTGAACTTGGGTGTCGGACCTATAGAAGTCAGACTTGGGACTGAAATCACGAGAGTTAGAAGCCGTCCCTCGAGGAGCAACGAGTTGTCACGGAACGCAAAGGGTCCAATCTGGGATCGTCTACCACGAGAGTAGGGGTCGGGTCAATTGGGCACGGCTTTTGTAACCCGAGAGGGAGCTTAAGCTATTAGAGGATAAACTCGCCTTCAAGGCAATTTCGGTAATCAACCAAGGTAAATCAGATTAGCAACATAAACAACCTCAAAGGTAACCCAAATCCCTAGGAATTCGTTTAAATCGAAAACCCCAAAAACATTTGTTTTCTGTTTGTTTATCATTTCAATTTCAAATTCAAACATTTTTCAAAACCCTTTACAAAGTCCAGATTCACTCAATTCGAAAACCGATTGCGATTCGAGAACACAGTCTCTGTGGGTTCGATATCTTTTATTACTTGACGGCAATCCGGTACACTTGCCGGAATCGCACGCGCGCGTTGACTTACGTGACATCAAGTTTTTGGCGCCGTTGCCGGGGACTGTGCCTTTTCGAATTTCAATTTAGTTTTTAAATTGATTTTTCTGGACCTTTTCTTTTTTTTGATTTTTATTTCTGAAATATAAAAAAAAAATCAAAAATTTCTTTTCCTTCTATTGTATCCATCTCTCTGTGTGTTATATGCAAAGATCTCTAAGTCTTGGGAGCCTTGGTGAGATTGATCCGGAGATCGAGAGGACCTTCCACAGACGTAGAAGACTACTAAGAGAGGAAGAAAGGTTGAGTCCCGTTCCACTCATGGCGAATCAACCGGATACAAAACCTTTGAAGGACTACGCAGCCCCAAATGCGAGAGGCTTGCGAACCCGGGATTGCAAGGCCGAGATTGAGGCGGAAAACTATACCATACCACCTATGTTAATCAACATGATTAGGCAACATCAATTCGGAGGATTGCCTTCGGAGGACCCGACCGATCATATAGAAACATTCTTAGAGTTCACCGATGCAATTAGGATTAATGGAGCCTCAGTCGATGTTGTGCGTTTGAGATTGTTCCCCTCATCTCTCACTGGAAAGGCAAAGGCCTGGCTTAAGCAAATCCCCGCTAACACTTTGACTACTTGGGACCAACTGGAGCAGGCGTTCTTGGAGAAATTCTTCCCTCCATCCAAGACGGCCTACATAAGAACACAGATCACCGGCTTCTTCCAGAAAGACGGAGAATCATTATCAGAAGCTTGGGATCGTTACAAGGGACTGCTGGAGTCGTGCCCACATCACGGACTCGAGAGGTGGTTAATAGTGCACACCTTCTATAACGGACTGGATTACTCTTCGAAGGTGTCACTAGATTCTGCAGCCGGTGGAGCGTTTATGAATAGGCCTCTCACTGAGGCATTCAACATCATCGAGAATGTCGCCACCAACTACCACCAATGGGGATCCGAAAGAGGTAATAACCCGAACAAGATTTCGGGGGGTAAGTTTGAAGTAAGTAGCATTGATCTGATTATTTCTAAATTTGACTCACTAAATAAACGATTAGATAAGATTGAAAGAGCTAATGTGAGTGCAATAGGTGCTACTAACCTTGTTTGTGAGATTTGTGGAATGCAGGGACATGACATGATGGGATGCCCATATGGATCCGGCGCTTCGGGTGAGCAAGTGAACTCTTGTAACAACTACTACGATACGAACCCGAAGCTGCCCAACTATGCTCCCCCAAATCCCTACAACCAAAGAAGGAACAACCCTTACCTCTCCTACGGCAACTACAAAGAACACGCTTAATCATGAGTTCCAAGAGGGTCAAGGTAATAAGAGAGCAGCACAGGGGTATCCTCAGGTGCAAAGATCTAAACTCGAGACTTTATTTGAAAGTTTTGTTGAAACTCAGACAAAACAGAATGAGGAGTTTAGACAACAAGGAAGGGCAGTGGGTGAAGCAATAAAGGAGCTAGCATCTAAGGTAGACAACTTAGCAACTCATAACAAGATGCTAGAAAACCAGATTGCCCAACAAGCCAGCACGTACTCGAGACCTAAGGGTACATTCCCGGGGCAACCCGAAGCAAATCCCAATGAGCATTGCAATGTCATACACTTGAGGGATGATAAGCTTGGGGTGGGGGTAGCTGAAATGGAGGTGGAACCGGAGGAGGACATGAGCGAAGATGAAGATCCAGAACCAAAGTACGTCCCTCCACCACCGTACCAACCCCCGATACCTTTCCCACAAAGGTTGGTCAAGAGAAAGCAAGTGGAAGAAGAAATTAAGAGCTTAACTGAGGAGCCAATTATCATGGAAAAATCTAATATGCCTCCTAAACTGAAAGACCCAGGTAGTTTCTCTATCGCTTGCTCGATTGAAAAAGTGGAAATAGACCCAGCCTTATGTGACTTAGGGGCTAGCACGAGCTTGATGTCCCTCACTATCATGGAAAGGTTGGGAAGCAAAGAGTTGAGACCATTCAAATTCCCCTTACAATTTGCGGATGGCTCAACTAGGACTCCTCTAGGCATACTAGAGAATGTTCCTGTAAAGGTAGGGAAAATTCTCATCCCTACCGACTTCCTGGTATTGGACATGAAAGGGAATTCTAAATTCCCCATCATTTTAGGAAGGTCATTCTTGGCAACCGCTGGAGCATTAATAGACGTAAGGAATGGCAAACTCTCTCTAAATGTAGAGGAAGGTAGGGTAAATTTTCAGTTGACTAACTCTTGTAACAACCCTCCTTTTGAGAGCCATGTGTGCAGAATTGATGTAACGTCTCCAGCGGTAGAGAAAGAACTTAACATGGAAGTAACTCCAAAGATATGCAAGGCTAATGATGCACCCAGCAGTGATGGAGTTGGAGTTGCTGTCCTTGCGGAAACAAAACTTCCGCCGGAAGAAAGGAAGGCTAGGAAGCTCCGAGAGAAAAGAGCGAAGCGGAAGCATTATTGGCCGTATGAGCAGAGACGGCTATTTGAAGGAGCTCCTTGGAAAAGAAGTGTGCCTGCACTTCTACGTCCAGCCGACCCCGGTTGATTTAAGGAAGTATGGTCAAGCTTAAGACCATAAATAAGCGCTTCTTGGGAGGCAACCCAAGTTTTCTTTCCCTTTTTCCTTTTGTTTTTGAATTCACCTCTTGAATAATTTGAGAAGATCAAGAGGCAAAAATATCATTAATAGGTTTGTCTAGTGTTTTCAGGTTGAGAAAGAGAAGAAGAGCATAAAAAAGATAAAGTCAGAGGCCATCACGCCCTGGCCGTGACAGTGGTCACGGCCGTGATGAACCAAACAAGAGCACCAGAAAGGATCACGGCCTAGCCGTGACAACCATCACGGGCGTGATGAGTGGGATGCCAAAGCCAGAGAGCATCACGGCCTAGCCGTGATGTAGATCACGGCCGTGACAGGGCAACTCCTGAGGACAGAATTGATCACGGCCTAGCCGTGATGAGCCTCACGGCCGTGATAAAATTTCCACCCAAGTTTTGACTGGAATGTGAGTCAACACCCGCTACCGACTCGGTAAGTTGTTCCAATTTTTCTCCTCTCTCCGACTTGATTATGTACATTGGAGACAATGTAAGTAATCAAGCTTGGGGTAGGGGTATTTATTTTTGCATTTGCATTGTTGCATTCATATTGCATTCTCATAGGCATAGATTGGTATGATCACATTCTCTAGATTGCCCCTCACTTAGAACATGCATCCGATTGTGAGAACTTGGAGCCAAATGAATTGAGATAGTGAATTTTGAACCCAATTTTTCATTATTCTTGTGATATGGCTAAAAATAAAAATTCTTGAGATAGTCATTTGATAGTTGATAATTAGCATGTGGTTCCTTAAACTTGTGTACCTCACTGATTTTTGAACTACTAAATGTAAGATTTTGAGCCAAAAGGGGGGTATTCTCTAAATCTACCCCATTTCTTGTGATAGAGTGATTTAATTCCTCATGGACTGTATTTTCTAGAACTTGACTTGAAACCATTTCAAAACTTAAAAATTTCTGAAAACATTTTTGGAAATGATTGAGGCACTAGGTATTTTTCCGGCCTCCCGAGCTTTGAATGATAAATACTACCCCTTAGTTGCCCAATTTTGAGCCTAAAGAAAAAAAAATACTTTTCTTGGTACCTTGAATTGCTTTGATACATAATGCTTGGTATGGCACCTTTTAAAGTATTACAAAAAGGGCAAAATGGTAGTTGGAAAAAGAATGGGATGAAAGTATTTCTCTTGAGCTAAAAAGCTCCCCTTCTCCAAACAAATAAAAATAAAATAAACAAAAAAAATGGAGAAGGGGGAAGTGAGAAATGAAAAGAAAAAGAAAAAGAAAAAAAAATAATAGAAGGAAGAAAGGTGGACAAGTAAATCAAAGCCCCCAAAAGGTATTTTAGAAGGTGTCATACTTTGTAATGTTTGATAATCTGTCTAGCCTTCTTGAAATTCCCTTTCCTTGATTTTCCCACCTTACAATAAATCCCAAGGCCACATTACAACCAAAGGAAAAGACCTCTTGATTCTTAAGTGTTTTCATAAATAAAGTAGAGATTTGGTTAATAGTCAAGCCTATGGTAAAATACTTTCCTTGAGGAAATTGAGTGAATTGTCAATAAACCCTAAAACACTTGAGTGAGGTGAGATGAGTGCCCAAATCAGTGAGAACATGAACTTGAAGAACCTAAGCTTCTAATTGGACTTGAACTTGATTATCTCTTGAGTGCTTATTAAAAATGCCTATTACTTGGATTAGCTTCTAGGGTTCTTAGTTCACTATCCATGCTCTGAATGATATATATCTTATGGCCTGAGTAATTGCTTGAGGACAAGCAAAGTTTTAAGCTTGGGGTGATTTGATGAGTGTGATTCCACCTCATCTTTGTCCATCATTTTGCATGCATTTTCATGTAGGTTAGGCATATTTTTATTAGATTTTAGGATAATTTTCCTTTGGAACGGGTAAGGCGGTTTTCGTGTGTTGTTTTGCAGATATAAAGGGTAAATTGCTCAAGATCAACCATGATGAAGTTTGGATGAAGATGGAGCTTTAAAACTGAAGAAAATGAGCCAAACAGAGCCCTTCTCGGCCTAGCCGTGATGCCCATCACGGCCATGATCGAGCAAAAACTGAAAAAGAAGAAAGGCTGAAGTCAGAGTCTGTCACGGCCTGGCCGTGATAGCCATCACGGCCGTGACCCAAAACCACCACAAGTCAAAGCACATCACGGCCCAGCCGTAAAATTCTTCACGGCCATAACAGAGGGCTCGCGTCGCGAGCATCATTCTCGCCCCGCGAGAGACCGGATTTTGCAAAGCAACCAGAGGCAGAGACCGTCACGGCCTGGCCGTGATGGCCATCACGGCCGTGACGCGCATTACTTGGACCTGAAGAAACCGAAATATATCAAATTTTGAGTTGGTTTGGGACTCTAACTTCCCCATTTCTATAAATATGGACCAAGGCATCAGATACAGGGGAGGGGGATCATCCATAACAACTAGGACTCTAGGCTTAGATCTCTCTTCTCCTCTTCTCTTCTCTTCTCTGATTTTTGTATTTTCATGTTATTTATAATCATGCTTGTCATCTCCATGGCAAGGCGTGAGTAGTAGCATAGTTTCTAGGGATTAGGGCTCTGCCCAAGTTTGTTTATGATGTAAATTTGATGTAAACTCTTTGTTAATTACGATTTGCTTTAGATCTGATTTCTAGTGTGTTATTCACTCATAAATTTCGGCAACCGCTTATTTGCGTGACGTAGATGTTCTAAGGAGGAACCTAGCGGTGAACTTAGGATTTCTAGGGTATTCCACTCGTAAAGCCCGGCGGAAGTTGGTTTGTGAGATGTGGATGATCTAAGGA
This sequence comes from Sophora flavescens, assembly GCA_030762895.1. NCBI lineage: Eukaryota > Viridiplantae > Streptophyta > Magnoliopsida > Fabales > Fabaceae > Sophora > Sophora flavescens. The sequence goes on along the minus strand of CM061062.1, from coordinate 38,512,246 downwards.
GGAACCTAGCGGTGAACTTAGGTTATTTGCATGGTGAGACATTTCAAGGAAGAACCTAGCGGTGAACTTGGGTGTCGGACCTATAGAAGTCAGACTTGGGACTGAAATCACGAGAGTTAGAAGCCGTCCTCGAGGAGCAACGAGTTGTCACGAACGCAAAGGGTCCAATCTGGGATCGACTACCACGAGAGTAGGGTCGGGTCAATTGGGCACGGCTTTGTAACCCGAGAGGGAGCTTAAGCTATTAGAGGATAAACTCGCCTTCAAGGCAATTTCGGTAATCAACCAAGGTAAATCAGATTAGCAACATAAACAACCTCAAAGGTAACCCAAATCCCTAGGAATTCGTTTAAATCGAAAACCCCAAAAACATTTGTTTTCTGTTTGTTTATCATTTCAATTTCAAATTCAAACATTTTTCAAAACCCTTTACAAAGTCCAGATTCACTCAATTCGAAAACCGATTGCGATTCGAGAACACAGTCTCTGTGGGTTCGATATCTTTTATTACTTGACGGCAATCCGGTACACTTGCCGAAATCGCACGCGCGCGTTGACTTACGCGACATCAGTGGCCTGGAGGTGACCGGAGCACAGACGTCGCTTGGTGGCAGGGAGGAGCATAGCGTGCAAGAGAGAGAGAAGAAAAAAGAAGAAATGAGAGAAATGGGGAAAAAAGGGGAAGGGCTCGTGATTTAGGGATTTTAGTTTTAGCGACCGATTTATTCAGTCGCTAAATGGGTTAATTTGAAATTTGAATTCATAAATTCAGCGACCGATTTAAAATTCGGTCGCTAACACGCTCCATTTTAATTTTTTACGCGTCGTTTAGCGACCAATTTAATTTCGTTCGCAAATATAAATAAATTTTAACCGTTGTATTTAACTCGGTCGCCATTTCGGTCGCTAAAAAGTCATAAATTTTTTACTTTTATTTTCCTTTCTTTTGCGACTGAAATAGAGACCGATAACTCTGCTACGCTCTATTTCAGTCGCTATTTCGTTCGCAATATCAGCTCTAATCAGTGTTTGATTTAGATCCTATAATCGGTCGCCAATTCGGTCGCAAACATCAACCAACAAATTCGGTCACTATTTTTGGTCGCTAAATGAGCTTTCTTTGTAATGATATTATTTTAATGCCACGTGGATTTTCCTTTTTAAAAAAAATAAAAAAATGGACTTTGTGTTTTTTTAATAAAAATTCAGATTTTTCGCATTTAAATATTTTTTGTTAACTTTTTTTAAAAAAAAAAATTACGTTTACTTTTGGCAGAACCCAAATCACTCCTTCATGAAAATCAGGATCCCATGGCGACGGCGAAATCAGATATGGAGGATAGGTCGGGATCTGGAATGTCTAACATCGTCGCCGTGGGTTACGTCCACCCTTAGCACCACTCTCCCCACCGTCGACGAACATTGTAACATCCATTGCTGCTCTATGGATTGACGATTGACCCCAGAGACCAACACGTGTCTTTTCAGCATGCTTTGTCCTCACTCACACGCTTCATGGGAAAACTTCTCACGACGTCACCCATCCAAGAATTGCTCCAAGTCAAGCACGCTTAACTGTGGAGTTCTTAAATGATGGGCTCCTGAAAAGAAAATGCATCTTGCTGGTATAGATAGTACCACTCAATTCATAAAAGTCATCCTCAACTGTATAGTCTCATACCTACACAGTCTCAGGATCCCTCTCATTCCGACGTGTAATCGGTTCACTCATGTGTCCCTCCGCCTAGAAGCCTGCCAGGAGCTGATCCTTGTCCGTGCCTTCTTACACTGGCGACCACACCCCGCCCTCGTCGGCCCCAGGTGTCACATGCCCACCAGCTTCCACTTGGTTTGTCCTTAAACCACACCGTACTGGGAGAGGTGCCGCTCTGATACCATTTGTAACATCCCTGACTGCTCTATGGATTAACGACTGACCCCACAGACCAACACGGATCTTTTCAGCATGCTTTTTCCTCACTCACACACTTCCTGGGAAAACTTCCCATGAGGTCACCCATCCCGAAATTGCTCCAAGTCATGTACGCAGAACTGTGGTGTTCTTAAATGATGGGCTCCCGGAAAGAAGATGCATCTTGTTGGTATTGGCAGTACTGTAAGACTGAATGACTTAGAGATTTTGATATATGACAAATACAATTTCATGTGTGTGCAAGTGTTTTAGTATCAAATTGCAAAGACAGGTATCAAGCAATGATCAACAAGTTCATTAAGCAAATTCAAGGAAAATATTTAATGAAGAACTTGAAGGAATCAAGGAGCTGCATGTAGAAATCAAAAGAGCAAAGTCAAAGATCAAAGGATCATCAAGACTAAGCTTAAAGGATAATTTTAGATTTAAGTCTTAGATGATTTGTAAGAAAAAGAAATCTCTTAGTCACAAGATAGCTCAACTAAAAAGATGCATGAAGAAAATCAATTTTCATAACCTGCATTAAAAGGAATAAGTTTTTTTAAATGAAAATGATTTTTGGAAATAAGAAAATTATTTTTCAGGTACAACCATATAATCAATGGATGTATGTCTGCTACTGTAACTGACAAATGAATTTAAGGTTCTTGATTCAATACATAGATGTACTGAATGAGTGTACTGATGGATTAACCAAGTTCAAGTTTTTGAAAAACACGTACAGCCATGTATTACACATGTGTAAAAAAACTATCAGAACTGTCAGTATGAAATTGGTTAATATTGCCCTGTACTCAACCCATGTTCAAGAATCAGAATCAAGAAAACGGATTCTGTTATCAGACCCAAATCTGTTTTAATTGATCCCAACGACTATAACTTGTTTCCTGTATATAGAGGGATCAAAGGAACACTTTTAACATATCAGAAATTTTACAAAATCAATTTGAGAGATCAATTGTGAAAATCATTCATCTTCTTGCTTGAGCTTCATTGTGAAAAAGAGTGTTTCAATTCTCAAAAGAACTTCAACTTGTATATCTGACTTCTGAGAGTTAGGAATCAATATTTTTGTATTTTTCGATTGTAAAGAGAGAGGGAGTCTCTCTGTGTGATTAGGGTCAGGAATCCTAAGGAAGAACATTGATCGAGGCTCTTCACAAGAGAGTGGTATCTCGAGGTGAAGGAGTGCTCTGAGGTGTAAAGGTTTTTCAAGCTACCTGGCTAAAGCTTGTTGTGTTAGTGTGTGAATACCCACAGGTGGAGTGGGGACTAGATGTAAGTCACAGTGGTGGTGGCTGAACCTGTATAAAACTAATTGTGTGGTACCTCTAAACTCAAACTCTTTAATTTCTGTCTTGCACATATAACTGTGATCTTGATGTTCTAAGTTTTCAATTGTTATCAGTTCTTGATTTGTTTAATTTGAATTAAAACCAGAGAATTACTGCAATCAATTTTGAGTTATTAATTGTTCAAAATTGAGTTGATTAAAACTTTTCTTGATCACTGGAACTGATATATTGTAACTTCAGTTCTTGACTGATTAAGGCCTGTATCTAATACATGTACGACCCTGAACTGAACTTCTTTCTGTTTGATTCAATCATTGTTTAATTAATAGATGTGAGCTGTGAACTTGAATCTTGTTAGTGATTTATCTTTCTGAATAAATCTTTCTTTCCTCATCACCTTCTATTCAAGATTTCATAAAAATCCCTTTCTTGATTTGTTAAAGATCCTGAGGCAACTCTGATTTGAAAAGTAAAGTTTTTTAAAAGGAAGAATTTTTGAAAACTCGATTCACCCCCCTCCCGAGTCTTGGAGCCAAAACAACAAGTACCAATCAATTCATATAAGTCATCCTCAGCTGCATAGTCCCATACCTACGCAGTCTCAGCATCCCTCTCATTCTGGCGTGTAATCGGTTCATTCATATGTCCCTCCGCCTAGAAGTTTGCCATAAACCGCTCCTTCTCCGTGCCTTCTTGCACCGACGACCACTCCCCGTCCTCGTCGTCCCCGGGTGTCACAAACATCTCCGTCATTTCCTGCTAGTGAGAAACTACATCATCATTCGTGGGACCATTTGAAGATAGATAATGTGTGGCATTTCAGAGGTGGCGTGACAAGTGACTGTGGTGGTCTGATGGAGATGGTGGTTTGGTCTTGATTGCGATTCCATTTTTTTCCCGTTTTGTTGTGTGATAGATGGTGGTTGTTTTGCCTTTTTTGTGTGTGAAAAATGGTGTTTTTGGGTTTGAGGTAAGATGGAAGAAGATAAATGAAGTTGAATTTTTGTAGGTGAAAATTTTGGTGACTTATGTCTATGCCTGGTCGTGGAGAATGGCTAAAGAGGCATTTTTGGGAAGGTGCTATGTGGCATAACCAGAGAAGGGGTGGGGGTTACTCATATTTCCATGGGGTGGTGGTCTTTCCTACCACAACATCAGGCAATCCAAATCCGAGAGGCTGTGGGTGAGGTGAGAGAGAGGACCGTGGCGACAATGAAATAGGAAAGGAGGGATAGGTTGGAGAGGGCGGTGTGGGATATTGATGGGTTGGGTGGTGGTGGTGGTGGTATGGTGATTGGTTGAAGATGGATGCTCTGTGATTCTGCCATGGAGAAAGGGTCGGGAGATGGAAGGAAGAAAGGGGATCTAGAGAAAGGGGAAGAATAAGAAGATATATATATATATATATATATATATATATATATATATATATATATATATATATATATATATCAATATTAATAATTGTTAAAATAAAAAACTAAATTATTTAAAATAAAAATATTTTTTTTCTTCTGAAATTGCCACATGGCATTAAAATATTAAATTTAATGCCATGTGGCATGCTGAACTGGCATCTTCATTAGACAAGTCAGCAGTTAACAGACGTTTTTGACTACAGGGACTAAATGCAAAACTTAAAAAGTTGAAAGGACCGAATGCAAAGAAAAAAAAAAGGTAAGGACGAAAACCAAAAGTGACCACATTTTCAGGGACCAAAAGGTTCATTAAGCCCTTTTAAAATGTATCTTGTATCATTTTAATCATGTTTATATCTTTTATGTGTGGTTTCTTACTCTTTTACAAGTTCTTCCTCTTAATCTCTTTCTTTTTCTTTTTTGTTTCCTTTTTTCCCTTTGTCTTTTTTTTTCATTTTGTCTTTCTCTCTTTCTTTCTCTTTCGTTTTCTTTTTATTTGGGGTGTAAATTGTTTTGAGTCGACCCGCCAATCTAACCAAACAAATCTAATTGGAATGGTTTAGTTCTCACCATCATGTAATTTTTCCCCTTATAACTTAAGTACACATATATGATTATCTGATTCTTGGTATCTATCACCTTCCCCTACCACGAACCCATCTCCCAGTCTTTCTTTCGACAATGAATCTTCTCCTCCAATACGTAAGCAATGACAATCAGACTTCCCAATACCACCACCATCACCACAACCCTCATTCCAGACCTAACTCCAAGGAATCTCCATCCTCAGTCATTCTGACCCTTGATGCCAATGACACCATGCTTGCACTCACGGGCATGGATTTCGTCGATAGCCAACAGATTACTGACAGAATCAGTCGTCGATAACGACGAATATGAAAACTTTCAATAATTACTGACGGAAAGCTCGTCGGTAATTTTACCGAGGGCTATTCCGTTGATAAATCCTTCGGTATTGGTGGTGGGAGGAGATATTTTTGGCGCGAGATTGTACCGACGGATTACCCATCGGAAACCTTTAGCTGACTTACCGAAGGAACGTACGTCAAAAACCTTATATGACATTACCGAGGGAATTTTTCGTAGGTAATTCAAATTTTTGAACTACCGAGGGAAAAGGCCATCGATAATTTTCATAGGCCATCAAAAAACTTAAAAATAGCAGCACCGAAACTCCCCCCCACCCCCCACTTTCCCTTTTCTCTTCTTTCTATCAAATTCTATCTTCCTTCTATCTCTAAGTCCCCCCCCCACCCCCTTGTGCAACCAACCACCACCACCGCCCTCACCACCGCATACCACCGCCCCCCACCACCAAAAACCCTTCTCTTCTCTCCCTCCCTGCTGAATATTTCCCTCTGGTCCCCCACTCTTTGTTAGGGTGGGTCTCCATCTCCCCCACTCTCGATCACGCTTGCCACCACCGGAGGAGCTACCACTGCTACCCCCACCACTGCCACAGGTTTGTCTCTCAACTGATTTTTTCCTTATTTTTTCTCTCTCATTTGATGATACCCATTGCATGTACCCCGAGAACACTATCACTGTCACCTGTGTCACCACCACCACCGCTACAGAGGAGCCACTGCCGTCATTAGAGACCTGCACTGCCACATTTCTATTTAATTTATTGATTTTTTTTGAATTTGTTTGAATTTGTTTTCATTGTTAAGTGTGTGTAATTATGCTGCTATATGTAATTTGTACTGATTTGCTAGTATAGGATTTTGTTAGTGTAAGGTTGCCATATCTAGTGTGTAGTATTGAATTTGTTATAAATGTTTATTCTGATTTTTCTTCTTGTAGCTAAGGTTTATGTAATGTATAAATTGATGCAATTAAATTTCAATTATAAAAATTAATTAATGGAGTGTGTGAATTAATTAATTAACTGAGAAATAAATAATGAAGCACTCATCTAATTAAGTAATGATATGAAGAAATAAAGGATCCAAGAAGGGTTTCCCTTTGAATTATTACAACAATGATACAATTGATACAGCACGACCACGTGGTGGGAAAGGAATCGATGTCTAGTCGTTGGTGTGCGGGAGAGTAAAATACATTAATTAACTGATTAAAATTTTGTGATAATGAATTATATAAATTAAGTGACACGGTAAATAAATAAATATTAATCAAAAGTGAGATGAATAGCTATTCATGGTGCATCGAGAAGTGTGGATGAAATTGACCTTGATTAAAACGGAGAGTGTAAATAAAATTGAATACCAAAATAATCAAATAATTAAATAAAAGTAATTTTTAAAACAATAATAAAATTAAATAACTAAATAATTAAAAAATTACATTAAAATAAAATTACATTGAATAAATAAATAAATAATTATTGAATAATTAAAAAATAATTTAAAAATAAATGACGCTTAATGGGAAGTGTCGACGAAATCGACTATGATTAAAATGGAGAGTATAAACAAAATTGAATACCAAAATAGGTAAATATCTACATAAAATTAAAATTATATTAAATAAATAAATAGTGATATTTTATAAAAGTAGCTTGTTATAGCATCAAAACAAATAAATAATGATTGAATAATAAAAATTAATATAAAAAATAAATGATTTAATATATTTTTTTGATAGGCAATAAATGATTTCATCAATAGTTAGATGAATAATTTAATAAATTTGATTAAAGTATGCAATGGTTTTTTTGCCAATTGTTTGTTTATGATGGTTGCTTAATTATTTCAGACTTTATGTAAATTATGTTTTTGAGTATAACTAATACGTACTTAAGAAAAACCTTATTTTCCCGTTCGAGGTTCAATATTATTGAGCATGTGTACTCGTGGTAATGGTATCACTTATTTTATTGAATCTAGAATTGTACAATTGAGACAGTTTGAGAAGAATTTTTTTCTCCACAACTATAATAATTACTCGTCGCTTCTCATATGTTAAATAGTTGATGGAATTTGGGGTTGATACATTTCCTTTTGTTCTCCGGGTCCATACTTTATCGTGGTAGATCCGACCGTTGTCAAGTCGTGTACTGGGAGACCAATGAGAAATGCTACCTAAATTTCATCTGCTATAAGACATGAGAAGTAATAAGTAACTAGTATAGTACAGTGGTGAAAAAATTTCTTCTCTTCATTGTATCTCTCTAAACTGATTTTTCCAATAAGCTACTCAATTCAGCTTCTGATTAAAAGTGGAGAACTGATTTTTTAGATTTTTTTCTTTTCAAAATCTTATCCAAACACCTGTGCATGTCTGATAATTGATTCTTTTTCAATAAATAAGTGTTTTTCTTGTAAATTTTGAAGGTGGAAAATCAGTCACAACTTACAAAAAAGGGGTTGCATTGTCACTTCCACAAAATCTTGGCTACTTGAAAATTTTCTTTCTGAAGAAATCATAGGTTTTTCATTAGAGGTCAAAGTGTTGTTCAAAAGTATACTAAGCAGTTAAAAGGGTTTGTACTTCTGACATAGGGGTTGATCCTTCTGAAACTTCTCAGAAGATCTTTGTCAGAAGGTTGTTTTATGCAGAGTGTGTGTAAATCCTTTTTGGGTTGAAAACTGCTTTGGTCATTATGTTCTCAACAGTGACTTGATCAAAATAATTTAATAACAAAGAAGATAGATTGGTAAAATACTCATCTAAAGTTTCCTTTTTTATTTTCTTTTCCGAGGATGAGTTTATTTGCATATTCTGGATAGCCATTATGTCATCGGTTTATAGCATCTTCATTTTCTCTTTCAAATCCGGTGTTTATTTTGATAAAGACAGCCTGCTTGAGATTTATGTTGCTCATTTGAAAGTCACTGATATGTTAGGATTATATGATTGGGTGAATTTTGAATTATCATGGTGTATGAGAAAAAATGAATAATGAATTTGAGACTTTGTCTTGACTCTTATTTTTCGATTTAAGCTTGAATGAAGAGACCAATTTGAATATACTGTGAATGTGCAAACTATATGTGAATTTTCTGGTTGATTACATGGTGGTCAAGGAGAAAGGCACACTTTCTTTTGATATGATGGGTCAATATTTCAATATAAGATACTTCTTGGTTTAAAGAATCATAACTAAAAGGCAAGGCCATCAATGATGATTTATTTGGCTTTGAAGTTGTTTTTTTATACATGTTCCAAGTAGTCACATGATTAATTAAATATATAAAATTTCTTTATTTAAATTTTAAATATCGAATACAATACAAAATAAAGAGCAATCCGAAATAAACAATAAAAACAAAAACAAAAACAAAAGCCTGAAATGCATTATATCATGAAATCTAATGTAAATCCTTAATATTTCTATAGGGAGGAAGGAGGATCTATTTTCTTGAGGTTTTACACTTGGGACCTCTCTATGAATTCTTCTTACATAGATAATAGGCTTTTGCAACTACTGAATTGGGGCCAGAGTGATATCTTCATGTTTTATGCCGAACAGCATGATTAGCTACTTCCATAAAGGAATTATATTATATAGCTCCTAAAAAATTATCCGGAATTCAGACCCTCGGTAATAAGAAATTAAGCACCATGGTTTGTAGAATTATCAAAATAACAACTATTATATTAAAATACAAATTACAAAGAGCACCCGATTATCTATAATTGTTGCCTCTGCAACCCCTGTGTTTCGAAACAATGACAAGTGATACACAACCAAGTCCAGAAAGGACATCATTTCAAAGTAAAGGAAGACAAAAGAACAAGGAATCTGACATTACCCCCATTATGATTACCTTGAATGGTACATTATCACTTCCTTGAATAAAATGCAACCAAAAAGGGAAATCACAGTTTAAAAAAAATCAAAGCCCGAGATTAAATATGATAATGAAAATCCTTAAGAAACGAAACATAAAAAAAATTGGGTTTTACCAATTGTTCCATTGCATTGTTCCATTTAGCACAAGGCAATCGACCAATGTAGAGGTGCACATATAGACTAGCAATTATGTTGGCAAGATGAAGGAGATGGGTATATATAAAAGCCATACATTTATGCACCAAAAACTGTGCGAACACCTACCAGTAATGCAGATCCTCCTTGTTCGCCTCCCACCTCTACATTGCACCTCCAACTATGCATCTCCGTCGAAAACAGACGTCGCACTCCGCTCACACGGACGCATTTACCTCAAGACAGCCTCCTTCCTCGGCCACCGCTGTGGTGCTGCCCATCCTCCACTCAAGCGCGATCCACGCCTTCCTAATCTACACTAGAACAAGCACGGTCTATACTAGAGCTCCACCTTGAATCCCAGCTCCTACGCCCCCAGTGGTCAATCTCAACAGGGGGGTTGTTCTTGTCCACACAACCTCCACACCACTGGCCTTCCCTGTAGTCATGTGGGAGAGGTATCAGAATTAGCTCAATTTTTTATGAGACTTTTCCATTTTGTGTAAATGTCCCTTCGTTTTTTATTTTTGTTTGATTTTTTTAAAAATAAATAAAATGGTAAGATATTGGAGTTTGGCATGTCGACATTTTAGATGAAAATGAAAGCTGTCAGATGATACGACTCCTTTTCGAGCAAGGAGGAGATCCAGAAGAATAAGGGAGAAATTAGAAGGGAAACAAGGAAAATTTGGATTAATTCTTCTCTGCCCTCTTTCATTACTAGCAATGCTATTTTTATAGCTAAAAGGCATTCCTATAAGTGTGGATCATGAACCAAGTGGCTACACAATATTGTTTGGAGCATCACAGAAAGTTAAAGAAATTTAACAGCAAAATATAAATTGGCAATGTGCTAACAGAATAGGAATATTCTAGAATTTGGCATGTGTTATATGGTGACTCATCCACTATAGAGCATGGTTCCGTATTGGTTTGCAGATGCTATCATTACCCCACTCTTCGAAATCAACCTTGTCTTCAACGTTGTGACTAGAATCGTTGAAACATCCCCTGGATCCCATTGTTGGAATTGTAATGACCCTTTGGTATGGGTAAAATAGCAAACTCCACCTGGATCCCATTTCATGTAGTGTTTTGATAAGATACGGTCAACGTAGCAAACTTCAACAGTGACAAAAAAATTAATGATTTTATCAATGTGCAGTAATGAACTAGCGAGTGAAGTTGCCATCCGTTGTAGTGCAGTCATTTGTAATGCCTTTTGCCAATGCTCCTCAAAATTTGGGAGAATGTCATATACAGCCACATAAAAAAATACATTATGAAACTTTGCACCCAAGGCAACACTATAAGTTCCAATTTTGTTGGTTGTGTCACCATTTGATGCAATAAGGTCTGCCCAAACAATAACAACAATCACGGGCCCTACTTTTATTGATGCAGCCACATTAAAATCTGCTATAAGAGTTACTGGTATTTTATCGTGTACCAACTCAAAGTCTCCAAGAGATCCGTGATGAAATGGGCTTGTTTATGTGAAATGAGTACTTTTTAAAATTCCTTCACTGTGAAGTGCACAAAATACACCCCGAGCATAACCATATCCAGCTGTGGCTAAACTTCCAGTGTTCCACTGAGTCCAAATAACAAGCATAATTTGGTTTTGAAATAAACTAGCTCCATAAGGACCAATTACTTTGTATGAGCCAACATCATTGCAGGAATTATTATTAAACTTGTGTGCTGAATACCTCCAACAACACCCAGCATTCACTCCTTTTTCTCTTTCTTTCAAATTACCTGAAGCAATCCTAGTAACAATTTTAGCCAAACAACTACTGTTAACGTGGTTTTTTGGTTTCTGACCAAAATCCCTTCGTGACAAATAATTGAAGATCAAACGAGTGTAGGACCTACGAGTTATGTGGTAATCTCGTAAAAAATATGTATGTGAATTGTCTGCCAAGTACAAATTTGACAATTAGCCAAATTAGGAATTACTGGCAAAGACTTAGTGTTTTAACAAACATGTAAGTTTGAAAGAGATGTGCAGAATATTGCCAATACTGAAAGTTGACAATAAAACTGCTTGAGTTTGAAAAGATTAGTTTGAAGTTTAAAAAGAAGCACAGTTATCTAATAAAAAATAAAATCCTAATCGTACTGAGTTTATAATGAAAAGAAAACTAAAGTTTGAAAGGAAAGTTAAGTAAAGAAAGATCTAAATGACACTACTTGCAAGAAGTAAAATAAACTTAAAGGACGAACTTGAGAGAAATACTGGAAATTAAAAGGAACAAGTAAAGAACTTGAACAAAAGATATGAAAATGACATTGAATTTTGCCATAGTATTGAAATAAGAAGGATGGAGGGAATACTTGAATGTAATCCGTCAATCTATTGTGTGATCGAGATGTGTAGGATGTGTATCATGTAACCGACCTTTATTACATTGTAATAACTAGTATTTATAAGCAAATAAAATAACTACATAGTGGTAACTTCCTATCTAAATGATTGCCCATGTCATTGGCAGTTCTCCTAGGCTTTACATTTAAACTGCTTGCCAAACAATTCCAATAACTGTTCAATGTCTTGAACAGCTCCGTGTCAACTAGCTTGTCTTCGATGGTATTAACTGCTTGACAACTTGTCTTGACTATATTGTCGATTTTGAGACTTAGTCATTTTTTCCCTTTCCATATCTTTGACAATCCTCCCATGAATTTCGTCAAAAAGACTACTTGTCAAACTATCTTTTCGTCGACATGTACATTTTCTTGTCAACTAAGTATTTTCGACACTTAGGAAATAACATCCTTTACTTCAATTCCTTTGTCAGCCTGTCGGAATTATTTCTGTCAAGAATTTGAAATTCTTCCACTAACAGATGCCCCCCGAGTTTTGCTTTTCGACGGCCTTGCCCGAAAGAATAGCCAAATTTGAATTTTAAATTGCCAACGAATTTTCTCAATTCCAGATTTTATTCCGTTAACTAAATCTCATTTTAATTTCATCCATACTTTATAGGGATAATCATAACAGTGCAGGTTTCTCGGAATTCGACCCAGCAACTCCCACTCTTCTTTGAATAGCAGTCACATCACTGTTGTGACTTTCTTCTTCTTGCTGTTCTTCTTCCTTCGTGAAACCATTCTTTTTTTTTTTACAAAGACTTTCATGGCAACTTCCTCCAAGACTTCAACTTCAGCACCCCAAGCTTCAATTGCTGCTCCTAGGGTGATAGTTCAAGGCCCAATCTTGGGCAAATCAGAACTATGATAGGAATTTAAGGTAATCTACCATGTTCATGACTCTTCCATTTCTCTGAATCCACCTGCTGCGTTCTTGGGTCCTCTCGTTGCCCAGAACGAAGTCCCTGAGGACATGTGTGGTTCTTTTCCTTGTAATAATCTAGATGAAGTTATCTTAGCTTCTTTACCTTCACTCCCTATCCATGCATTCAACAAGGGTGATAGGATTTTGAGGATGCCCCTTGCTACCAAATTCGATGCCTACGTTATTTGGCTTGATCGTATCCAAGACCAAAAACGTGATGTGTGGGAGGAAGCTGGAATCTTTGGATTTATTCAGCTTTCCCGTCATCTTAAACCGGTAGATTTTCTTTAATAGAGGCATCAGCCTTTTTCTGGAACAAAAGCACCAACAATTTCCATTTTCCATATGGAATGATGAGTCCAACCCTTTTCGACATGTCGGCCATTACAGGACTTCGTCCGGATGGTTCTGCTATGCATTCTAGTGTCGAGGTCAAAAGACAAATTGATATCTATGTCCCAAGATGTTCTTTCTCCTAATATGTCACAGATTTTAGAGGTAAAGATAAAGAACCCGTGACGGACACTGAGCATGTAGCCTTTTTGTTTCTTTGGCTATGTGCTTATGTCTTTTACAGCAAATCTGATACTCTAATTGCAGCTTATGTTCCTCTGACCAATCTTCTTGCTACTAGTAGAGGGTAGCATTAGGACAATGTGTTCTGGCCAATCTTTATGACAGCATGGGCATGTTAGTTGACACTGTCAAATCCAGTAAAAAGAAAACTAACATAGGAGGCCCCCTTTGGCTTCTCCAATTATGGCTGCATGCTATCCTAGAACATCGATTGTCTTATAAGGCTCCTGAAGATTTGTCAATTGACACTTACGGCTCTTATCTCTGTTACATTTCCGCTGAGTCTTTGTCAAAAACTCAAGGTGAACTTCGGAAAGAAATTCGAGCTTTTGAGAAATTTTACAAAATCAAGTGGAATCCCATGAAACCATATGATATGGTTCGTCGTGTCAATGGTGTTTTAGCTAAAGCCAAAAGGAAGCATGATAACCAGGAATATGAAAGACTTGACAAATATCGGGAAATTCCAAATATGAGCAAAGAATATTTTGACAGCTTAAAGGCTCCTTTGCCTGATCCTGTGCCTATTCCTTGTGCCCTTTTTGGTTTAGCTGATTCAGATCCAGGGAAGCCGACGAAAGGAGGTAACTTCATATTTTTAGAGAGCGTAAGTGCTTATGTTGACCCTTTTAAAAAGCCAAACCCAGTTACCTTTGCAAGTCGGTTTCTCCAACCTAATGACGACTTTATATTCCTTTCGGGAATACTAACTTATAACCCAGGTACTTATCTGTCAAACAAGTATCTAGTTTCATTTCTTCCTCACTGACAGTCAACTTATTCATGTTTTCATTGACAGTTGTTCCTCTTGACAAACCACTTCCTGGGAAATCCAAGGCTGACGTATCTACAGAAGAAATATCTGAAGATAATAATGATGAAGATGAAGATGTGATCCCTATGAAGACCAAGACTGCCAAGAAATGATCACGATCAACCAAAGCTCCTGTCCCTAAGACTAAAACGACTAGAGGGACCAATAAAAGAAAAGAGAAAACTTTAGTCTCTGATTCTCCTTCCAAGAAATCAAAGCCTATTAGAAGCTCTTCAATTTCAGCAGATTCTGACGCTGCCAAGGCTAAAACTCCATCTAAATCACAAGACATTATTGCTGGCTCATCCAACAATTCCCCTTCTGACCAATCCAAGGTAAAATATTGACTCTTATAATTTGTCTACCAGATTATATTTTTCTATTTATATTCTCTTCTTTCCACTTCGACAGAATAAGAATACTGCCCAGCCTATTCAAACAATAAATAAGACAGGCGCAGACATTGATTCGGTGTCTTCAGACTCCAATATGGTATTTTCCTCATCTTGTCACCTTGCTTTCATCTTTCACCTATATCTCATTTCTATTTCCTATATTAGGAAAGAACTCCCCAAATTGAAGACTCGATGACTATCCGAGAAATTGTCAACAAATCTGTTGAACCTGTGAACCAACCTAATCCAGAGGTATAAGTCAATTTGCTTGTTTTTTTTCATTTATTCATTTAGCTCTGCCTTTAATTATTTTCTTGTCATTCTCAGGTTGAAGAAAATCCAAAGACTACTGCTTCTAGGGTTGAGATTCTGACGAAAAATCCTTCAAGCTCTAATTCCAATCAAGGGATGCCCCCCAGTTCTCAACAACACATTTCAACCATTCCAACTCCAACTCCTGTAACCGACAAGCCAGTTGAAGCTGCTATCATGATTGAGATTCCGGATGAAGATATTGACATGGAGGCCTTGCTGGCTGGAACAATTCATGTCGACCTTCCTCCATCTCCAATCAGACCTCCAACTACAAAGTCTCCTGAACCCAAGCAAGCTCTTCATTTCAACACTTGGATTAACATGCTGGCTGAAGTCTGTCGAAAAGAATCAACATTTTCTGCCAACTCTTCGTCAACTCAGTATGACTCTAGTGATTCTCGAGTCATCAATCTTATGCATGACCTGAGAGCTCTTCTTGACAACTCCTTCAGTACTCTTTGCTCCGATGTTAACATCCAACAAGAACTGTCAAGGCTGATCAAATAAATTACTCCTCTTCATTCCAATCTCCCCATGTCTAGCTGTACCCACTTTTTTCAATCTATAAATTCTGGGAGCAGCTTTCTGACTAGTTAGAGAGGATGACGTCTGTCATTCCTTCTTATGAGGAATAGGAAAAAACTAAAAACCAACTTTTGTCTAAATTTCAAGATTTGAAGCTTCCAAACAGAAGGAACTGGAACTTATCTCTACCGGGTCTCATACCAAAGAAACTCTCTTGGAATATCAGAAGAAGTTACTGGTAGAGATTGAATTGACAGATCAAAAATGTGCCAAGTTTGACAAAGCCTTAGAGAAGAGTAAAGAGAAGGTCAAGGCCATCGATAGCAAATCAGAGTACGTAGCTCGGTCAAGAATCTGAGACCGTAGTTGGCAAACTTCGTGCATTATGGCTTGAATATGATGCTTCTGTAGCCGACATGACTGATCTTTCTTTTGCATGGGATCAGTTGTCCCTTGACATTAGCTTAGACAAGAATAATTATTGCAATTCTTTTTCCTGTCAGCTCAATTTTGTAATTTGACACCTGCTTTGTCATATTTTCAAAGAACGTGACTTTTGGGTTATCTACACGTTTTCTTTATCATTTATCGTTTGACTCGTCCATTTGTTCCCAACGAATTTCGTAACTCACTCTTGGCGAATTATAATTAAAGTTGTGATGAGTTTCGAAACATTGGTAAACTCCTCGCATTAAATTTCTTATCCCTCAGCGACAATTATAAATAGCAAGGCTTGCTAATCGAACACCTTTACACTTGAACATTTTTACTTCAAACGAAATATGCTCCTATTCATAACAAGATTTTCTTTATTCTTATTGCTTCCACCATAGGAGCCTGACCTTATCACCTTCGAACATCAGACTCAAAGTCTTTGTCTTGATGGTCATCTTCTTACTGAAGGTTAGTAACCAACGTAATATGTGCAGTGGAGGTTAGCAACCAACGTAACATCTAGAGCTGACCTCAATGCACATCCGGGGAGAAGCAAATCTAGAAATAGAATGAGTGCATCTTGTTCTAGTTCCATCATCTTCATCCCAGAGGATGGTTGTTCTATCTTGGTGTCACCTTTACTGTGCCAATGGCAACCACATCCTTCTGGATGAAATGATGGTGAGATCTGCTCGTGCCACCTTTTCTCCTATACCTCGGCGCACTCTCGACATATGAAGCAGATAGAACTACATTAAATCGGAATGAAGCCTCAACTAATTGGGTTACACTGCTGCATTGTCGAAGAGCGAAAGAGAAAAGTCTGCCGAACTTATCAGAGCCTTGGACTCTTAGTTATTTTTAGGAATAAATTAGCTTTGATTGACAATTTGTACTTTTGACAATATGTGATTGTTTTACCAACCTATATATAGCTTAGATTGACAATTTGTACTTTTGACAATATATGATTGTATTGCCAAGTTAGTGAATAACAATTTTCATTTCTTTTCACTTGTTGTCAATCTTTTCTTCCAGCGTGGTCGGTTTATATTCCTTCAAATACTTGCATTAATCAATTTAATTCTTAGGCATGTATTGACATCGGCAAGTGCATAAGCATTCCCAGAAAATGCTTTGGAAATCTTAAATGGTCCTTCCACTTTGGTGACCACTTGCCATATTCTCGACAGCCTTTATCCATGAGCAAAATGACCTTCCATACTAAATCATCCACTTTAAATTATTTAAACTTAACTCGACTATCATAGAATTTTGAGATTATTTCTTTCTGTCGAATCAAATTTTCCAATGCAACCAACCTTTCATCACTTAATTCGTCCAATTCATCCAACATTGCATTCTAATATTGGTCGACAGCAAGTCATCTTGCCTTTGAATACGAGTTGATTGAAGATTGATTTCAACATGTAATATAGGATCATGCTAGTTTTTAGGCTATCGACCCGCATGCTTTTTAATGAGGTCAATGATAATTTTATTTACGTCCTCGACTTGGCCATTGGCCTGTGCATAGTATGGGGTAGACATTAGCATCTTTATATGCCTAGAACTTGCATATTCCACAATCTTCTTACTAGTAAAAACTGACCCTTGATCAGTTATCAAGGTTTGTGGTATTCCAAACCGACAAACATTGTGATTTTCAATAAAGTTAATTACATCTTGTTGGGTGATTGCTTTAAAGCAAACTGCTTCTACCCACTTGGTAAAATAATCAACTCCAACTAAAATGAATTGATGTCCTTTCTACGAAGAAGGATGTATTTGGCCAATTAAGTCCAAGGCCCATCCTCTGAGTGGCCAAGGCTTGACAATAGAATGTAATTCACTGGCCGGAAAATTTTGTATGTGGCCATGTTTCTGACATTGCTCACAAGACTTGGCAAACAGAATGCAATCCTTTACCATAGCTGGCCAATAATACAAACTACGTCGAAGTACCCATTTCATTTTATCTCCTGCTTGGTGGGCTCCACATATACCCTCCTGGACATCTGACAAAGCTAAATAAGCATCTTGCTCACTTAAGCACTTGTGTAAAGTTCCGTCAATATATCTTCTATGTAATAGTCAACCTTGCATTGTGTAATTCAATGCTTTATATTTTATCTTTCTATGTGCATTTTGACTTGGTTTTTCCAAATACTCAATTATTGGCAATCTCTAGTAGTCTAACAGGATTACATCATTGACCAAGACATCTCTTTCTTTCAATGGATATAATAACTCTCTGATTTCCATCAGACCTGACAAAGTCTTTTGAGATATCCTATATCCCGAAGCTATTTGAGCCGACTCATTAGCTCCTTGATTTAATTCTCTAGGGATATTGTTGACAACTATGTCATCGAATTTTCTCATTAACTTACTTGCTATAATACAATATTTTGTAAAGTTATAACTGACACACTTGTATTCTTGGGTAAGTTGTTTAATAACCAATTGAGAATCCCCAAAGATATGCACATTTCGTGCTTTCATTTCTATTAGTATCTCTAATCCAAGAATCAAAGATTCAGCTTCATTATTAAAACATGGATACTTAAGTTCAAACATGAACTTAGTAGGAGTTCCTTGTGGAGTCACGATCAAGACTCCTACTCCACTACCTCCTTGATGCCTTGACCCATCAAAGTAAAGTTTCCAGGGTTGTAAACTGACAAAGTTTATTTCTGGTACATCCAATCCTGGATGTTCTACCAAGAAGTCGGTAACTGCCTGACCTTTGACAATGTTGGCTGGCACGTATTGTAAAGAATATTCCGACAAAGCAATGGTGCATTTACCAATGCGCCCATTAAGGACTGGTTTTGACAACATATACTTTATTACATCAGTCTTAGAAATTACCAATACATTACAAGGCATCATATAATATTTAAGTTTGGTACATGAAAAATACAATGTGAAACATAAATTTTCTATAGCACTATATCTTCTTTCAGCATCAGTGAGGACTCTTCTTAGATAATACACAGCCCTTTCGACATTGTCATTGTCATCCTGGGCCAAAAGACATCCTATAGTGTCTTCGGATGCTGATATGTACAACTTCAACGGTCGACGAGGCATAGCAGGCATCATGACAGGTGGATTGACTAAGTATTGCTTGATATGGTCAAAAGCTTCTTGATGACATGGTTCCCATATGAAGCTCAGTTCTGCTTTCAACTTGACCAATGGTGCAAATACTCTTGTTCTTCCCGACAAATTCGATGTGAACCTCCGTAGAAAGTTAACCTTTCCTAGGAAGGACTGTAATTCCTTCTTATTTGTCGGTGCTACGGCTTTCATAACTGCTTTGGCTTTATTTTTGTCCACCTCAATTCCTTTCTTTTGAACTAAAAAGCCCAAGAATTTGGCAGCCAACACTCCGAAAAATGGTATTCATTGCTCGTTGATAGGTGGCTCCTACATTCTTTAAACCGAAAGGCATGACAATCCATTCATATGTCCCAATTTCTCCTGGACAATTGAAGGCAGTCTTTGACACATCTTCTTCGGCTATAAAGATTTTATTATAACCTGCATGGCCATCCATACAACTTAAAATTTCATTTCCTGATGCTGAGTCGACAAGCATGTCGGCTATTGCCATTGGATATTCATCTTTACGGGTAGCACTATTGAGATTTCTAAAATCTAGACATACCCCCATTTTGTCATTTTTCTTAATAACAGGAACTATATTAGAAAGCCAGTCGACATACCTGGTTGTTCGAATGAACTTTGCCTTAAGCAGTCTCTCTACTTCCTCTTTGATTTTATGTACCACATTTGGGGCAAATATTTTGCTTTCTTGTTTGACAGGTTTGCAATCCTCCCTGAGTGGTAATCGATGTTCGACGAGTTCCCTGCTCAACCCAGGCATTTCATCATAGTCTCATGCGAAGCAATCTTTGTATTCCGTGATTAATCTAACAAGTTTTTGTTTGTAATCCTCTGACAGAAATGCACTCACAAAGATAGGCCTTTTCTTGGCCTCAGTGCCTAAGTTTATCCCCTCCAGGGGATCCTCAACTTCTACATTTTGTTTCATTCCGGCTCCTTTTTTGAAACATAAAGAGCCGTCGTCAATTATACAATCTGCTAACACACTCTTTGAAGTGTGTACTTCCTTGTCAGCTAGATAAGCCGACAATCTCCTCAGTTGTATTTCAAGACTCATTGTCGGAATTTGGCCAAGTTTTGTCGGCCTCGTCCTTTATCGTAACACCGAATTGGCTGAGAAGGCTTGCTTCCAAAGCATCCTTGTCAATAACCCCTTCGTTTCCAGTTATAGGTTTGACATTTGGTGTGTACACTTTGAAATCGATATGTAATTGTGAAGCGTAGCGAGCGCTGTCATCGGCTTCAACTATTTCCACCTAATCTTGTGCATTCCACAAAATTACCTTCTGATGGACCATTGACAGGATTGCTCCTACTGCATGAATCCAATCCCTACCAAGTAATAAATTGAAGTTTGACTTGACGGGGATTATCACAAACAGTGTCATCCTTTCAACAGTGCCAACTTGAATATTCAACAGGATGACGCCATCTGACGGAGAAGTCTTGCCATTGAAATCAGTGACAACCATATCTGTTGGGATTAAATCCGACTGATCCTTCCTGAGCTTTTTGGACATTGCTCTGGGCATCAGATTCAAGGCAGCTCCTGCATCAATTAAAACCCTATTGGTAGGTCTTCCGCTTATTATGGCCTTTACTTGCAATGGCCTTAAATGGTTCATCTGCTCATCTGTAGATTTCTCCAATTGGGCCACATTATCAAACACAGTGACCAAGTTTTCTTGAACATACATCCAAAAATCGCCTGGATCTCTATCAATGTTGACAACATCTTCGCCGTCAGAGAAATCAACTTCGAGATGTCCCTCATATTCTGCTGGAATGAATGAAATCAATCGTATCTTCATTTTCATCCCTGGTTCCAGTATGACATCATTCTCTGGATCCTCATCCAAGAATGCACCTCCAACCATTCCGCCATGATTTCTTTTTAAATCATTGTCATCATCTGATCATGACCTATCTGGCAGAGGTCGGGCTATTCTTGCACTGTAGTTATCCAGCGCCTCGATGATATCATCTAGATCTTCATTCTGGCTATCCATGTCAATGTCTTTACTGATGTTTATGTCATCATTTGGATCATTCAGTGCTTCGATGACAGCATCGAAAGACAAATCTTCCTTGGTTAGGTAGCATTCAGGCTTGAACGTTGCCAACTGTTGTTCTTCCATTCTTGACTCAAACTCCTTCTCGAGTCCTGCAACCATTTCTATGTCTACCAAACCGACAGGCCATTTGCCTGTGAATTTTGTTGGTGGTGATGCCAGCTCTAAGGCCTTCTTCTTCTCTACATAAACCTGTGACATTGGCTTACTCTACCGGACTTGATTAACAGGCATCCTCGTGTCAACTTCCATTGGATGAGCCTCTATCACGCTTTTCATTTTGACATCTCCACTCTTGTCAACTATGTTGTCAGCCACTGCAACCAAACAACCAGTATCCTGTGAAGGAAATTCCTTTATGGTGATGCCCTTTTGCTTGGCAAGCTTATACTTTTAAGCCTGTCAGAGCCTCTATAGCCTCCTCTTTTGACTCTTAGATATGCCTGGCTGACTTGACGGTCCTGACAAACTAGGCTCTGCCATCTGAGTATTTCGAGAAAACTGCCCCTTTCGGTAATCCTCATTCCAGAAGGGAGGAATCCTATCACTGAACTTATTCCTTTTGGCCCATTTCTGCTTACGCAATTCTGGATAACGAGTCATGGTGGAATTTCTTACCCATCGATCCACCATTACATTGGACGGGGGTTTCCTGGTCCTGACGGAATTGAAGTCTTCGCCGATTGACTTGTTACTTCCCACTAATTCTCTGACTGGCTCTTAGAGCCAACCTCCAGTGTTATGTTGTCTGGGTCTTGCTTGATATATATTTTACTGATGGCTATCTCTCTGCCTGTCGACAACATGCCCAACAGTATTGTGCATATTGTTAGACCCAGTATGGCTCCTCGGGTGCGAAAACTTGCCTTGACTATTACCATCACATGACTCAGTTATGTCTTGTGGGTGATATGATGGAGTTCTCTACCCCCTGACTTTCTTGGCAGCAGCATCATCGTAAAATTCTTCATATCTTCGGCAAACTTCAAATATGCCACCAGATATTTTCCGTGTTATGAAATTGACAAGCGGTTCCCCTAGCTTTGGATAGATATCAAATGAATCCGTCAAGTCCATATGGATATTCTATACAGCTCTTATATTGACCATGCCTATTCCCAAAGGTACTTGGCGGTCAGGCTTGTTAACTTCAGGACCGAATGGTTCTGTGTCAATATTCATGTCCGGTTTCTTATCTGAAAATTTCAGCCTTCCTTCTGCTAAACCTTTCTGAATGATGTCCCTGAAATGCATACAGTCGTTAGTCTCATGACCAAAAGTGTAATGAAATTTACAATATTTATGATCCTTTATTTCATAGGATTCCAATAGCCTATGATCATCTGACAATTTTAATTGCTTATCCTTAAGCAATATGTCAAATATTTGGTCGGCTTTGGTCACGTCAAACGTATACACTTTCTTATTGGCAAAAGGAATCATTTCTCTAGCCCTTGCGAGCCTCAAGGCTTGGAATGTATAAGGTGGGCCATTTTTAATTCGACATAATCTACCTCATATTCCTCAGAATTATTATCTTCTTCGTCGGAATCATCGCATCCGACAAAATTAATCTTTTCCCTTTTGAGGAACTTTCTTTGCTTGAAAACCTTTTCGACCTTCAGCTGTTCAATCTGTCGAACTTTATCACCTAGTTGGGCGAGATCAATTAGATGTTGGTTGACCAATTTCTTTCTAGTATAATAATCTAGACCTCCGACAACAATCTTTACTATTTCTGTTTCAGGGATAGAGGTGAAGCAACGACTCCTCATCTGACGGAATCGGGCAAGGTAGTAGTCGACAAATTCGTTATTCATTCTCTTGATGCCAAACAAATCAGTTAACCCAACCTTTAGGTCACCCCTAAAGAATTGATCATGAAAACTCCTCTCTAATTGATTCCAGGAATGTATGGAATTGGGTCGTAAAGTTGAAAACCAATAGAAAGCATTTTTTGTCAAGGAACTTGGGAAGAATCTCATTTTGAGGCCTTCTTCCAATGCCAAATCACCTATTTCAATAGTGTATCGAGCAATGTGTTCCACTGTCGACTCACCGCTCTCTCCTGAGAATTTTGACAACTTTGGGATTTTCACGCCTCTAGGCATTTCTGCCTGTTGTACCCAATATGGAAATGTAGAAGCGAAGTATGGCTAATTGGCATAGCCAATATTGAAGCCAAACCGATTCAACGCTTGTTCCACTACCTGGTTCACGTTTTGATTCAAAATGTTTTGCCTTATTGCTCCTAAAGGACCTCGGTTGGCAATCATATGTTTGTCATCTCCTGGTTGGAGAATATAGACGTTGCCATGTCTTAAAGGGACTCGACATCGTAGTTGTCGAGGAGGTTCCTCGTCATCCAGATCTATCATTTCCTATTGGACATTCGGTTGTTCATTCTGGGGTGGTTGGTTGTCAACCGTTCTACCCCTGTTAGGATTCTGGTAGTCCTTCGGGGCCATAACGCCCAAGGCTTGGTTCAACCTTCCAATTTCCAATGCCAGTGCGTTACACGCATTACTGGTATTGTTCTTCACCAGGGTAATCACGATTCCTATCTGTTGAGTCATATGGTGCATCATATCTATGTTGCTAAGGTCCATCTGATGTCGACCATTTGTTAACTAGGCTTGTGTTAAACCGACAATATGTGACGGTTCCTGTCATGCTGGTGACACTGGGGGCTGGAGTGCTGGACGCTCTTGTCGAACGGGTGTCATGACCATGGACCCTGTTACTCCAAGACCCTGAAGATGGGCTTGCCCTCCAATCACCAAAGGGCCATTCTGGACAGACGAACCAGCGACTGTTCCATTGGGATACGGTATCATCCCATTTGGATATGGCATATAAAATTGAGGATTTATGTTTCGGTTGTACGGGACAGACCCAAAAGGCATCCCATATGCAGGTTGTTGCAAATGTTAGGAGGTTCCCCTTGGATTTGTCGAGTTGACAATACTGTTTGGGGATAATACTGTACCCTGCATAGCAACTGTTTGTAATGGCGGCGAATGTGGTGTCGGGAGAGATACATGAGGGACATAATCACGTTGGTTTTCCGCTTGCGTCACTGGCATTCCTCCTGCAACAATTTGATTATTTTCAGGATTTGTAGTGGTCGTAGCAGACACAGGGGGTGCGTCTACTGATAAGCCTCTGGCTTATCTAGTTTTATGACTAGATGAACTGGGGTTTATGTGTCAATTTATTCGAGTTCACTCTCGTTTTCACCCAAATTCACCTTGTTTCGTTCCAAAGTTAGTCTTTGACTCGTTTGGTGTATTTTGTGTAGTTTTTAGGTTATTTTGAATAGAATTACGCTTGTGGTTGCTTTTGTTGTTTCAGGTTAAATAAATGAAGCTCTGAGAATCAAGGAAGTCAAGAAGCAATGGGAAAAAGCACTTTTGGAGGTCTCGCCCCGCGAACAGGATTCTCGCCTCGCGAATAATGAAGACATGGAAGTCAGAGACCATCACGGCCTAGCCGTGATGTGTATCACGGCCGTGACCAAAAACCCACACAAGCCAGAGACCATCACGGCCTAGCCGTGATGTGTATCACGACCGTGACCCAAAATCCACACAAGTCAGAGACCATCACGGGCTGTGAAAAGAAGGCTCGCGTCGCGAGACATCCTTCGCGTCGCGAGGGTTTGAATCCAACAGAAGCGCCAGAAACAGAAGCCGTCACAGCCAGGCCGTGATGGCCATCACGGCCGTGACGCGTGGCCTCCTTATAAATAGAGCAGATCAGAACAGGAAAAAAAAAACTTTTGGCATCAGAACTTTTCAGAGATCTTTTAGAATCCTTATTCTGGAGCTGCGTCTCCCCTTTTCTTCTCTTAATTCTTAGTCTTAGGATGATTTCCGATTGTACGTGCGTCGTTGTTACGGACATGAGGAACTAATCCCCTTGTCTAAGGGATCGATGAAGCCACCCATGGCGGCATAGTGCTCATGTGATTGTATATCTCCTTCTCCTTTAATTCAATTATTGTTTTCCAATTCTGCTTTCATTGTGTTGATCATATGTTTTGCGTGATTCACTAGTTAAACATGTTTGAGGCCGAGAGGTGATTCGCGTTTTAGAACTTGAATTGGGATCATCGGTCGAGTATTGCACGAGAGTGAATAGGAGATCGATGCAACTCTTAGGGAACAAGAATTAATAGAATTCGAGATTAGGGTTAAGAGACCTAGTAAGTAATTAACTCAAATCATCGAATATGTCCTATTGAGCACGACAGTGAATATAGGAGAATTTAGGGGTCCCGTTGACATTAAAATTGAACCTAGGGAGGAGATCATTATCACTTGGGTACTTTGCATGATTGGGTAGGTGGATTAGAAACCTTAGATGCTTTTAATTCCAGATTTCATCACCATATCTTATTTGATTTGATTTGATTTGTTAATTTGAATTGTGATCCTAGTTTCTCTCCAACCACTTTCTCTACTTAACCAACTTATCGGATTTCTCGCGAAATTAGTCGAATTGGTAGCCCAATCCTTGTGTTCGACCTCGGTAGACTCTTACCGTGTTTTATTACTTGCGACGACCCGGTACACTTGCCGGCGCAACAACAAGTTTTTGGCGCCGTTGCCGGGAATTGGCACGACCAATTTTCCTAATTTTTAGGAAATTCGGCTGTTTGGTTAAGCTGACTTTTAGCTTTATTTTCTTTTATTTAATTGCCATTATTTTTCTC
Organism: Sophora flavescens; assembly: GCA_030762895.1. Taxonomy (NCBI): domain Eukaryota; kingdom Viridiplantae; phylum Streptophyta; class Magnoliopsida; order Fabales; family Fabaceae; genus Sophora; species Sophora flavescens. The sequence continues at coordinate 38,486,397 of CM061062.1, read as the reverse complement.
TGCTTCTTTGATTCCACTTGGTCTTTGCCTGTTTTTGTATGCGAGGTACCCTTCTACAAGAGGACTTGCTATTTGATTCCGAGATCACCAGGACCGAGAGGCAATTAAGGAAAGAAGCCAGGGAATGGAAAAGAATTGAAGGAATTAAAATAGAGGGCATGGCTGAAGAAAATCCTCCTCCTCCTCCTCCTCGTTACAAGCCTCTCTTCGAGTACGATCTACCCAGCTTGGGAGATTGTGACTCTTCTATTGTGAGGGGCAACCTGAATACAGACTCCTTCAGAGTGGAAGCATGTGTCACATTCCAGATCCGTGAGAACCAATTCGACGGCAGTGGCAAACAGGACCCTCATAGATACATCACTCGCTTCCTTGAAGCTTGTCACTTACAGAAGACAAGAGGAGTCTCACAAGATGAGTTTCGCTTGCGGCTTTTCCCTCTCTCTCTTAGGGATGTCGCTCGCGATTGGGTAGACAGCTTGGATAGGAACAGCATCAGAACTTGGGAGCAAATGGCACAGAAGTTCCTAACCAAATATTTTCCTCCTCAGAAAGCGGCACAAGCAAGAATAGTCGTCACATCATTCAGGCAAACGGAGGATGAAACTTACAATGAAGCATGGGAGAGGTACAATGGGTTATTGAGAAGATGTCCCTCAGCGTTCTTTGACCCGGTCTCTAAAGTTCAGCATTTCTTTAATGGGTTGAGGGGACGCTATCAAATGAACTGTGATGCCGCAGCTGGCGGTTCTTTTTCTTATTTATCAGCGGAGGATGGATGGACATTGTTAGAGAAGATGTCATATAATGATTACAACCGTGGTAGGGAGACCTCAAGTGGAATCAGTTCTGGGACAATGGAAGCCATTTTAGAGCAAAACAGACTTTTGAAGATGCAGAATGAGGCTTTGTCTGGGAACAAGAGGGTTAATGCGATACACGAGGGAATGCCTCCGGGTTGTGCAAATTGTAATGGAGATCATGACACTCAGATTTGCCCGCTAAATTTCTCTCAGGAACATGTGGACTCATGCCACAACTTCTATGACACTGTGCCCCAGAACAACTATCAGAGGAACAATCAGAATCAGAATAGGGGCTACATGAGGAGAGACCATCCGGGATTTGCTTGGAGTGATGTTAATGGTGGTCTAGCCGGTCAACAACATCCTCAACAGAACTGGCAACAACCTTAATAGGGTCTGAGATCGAACATTGGAATTCAGCAGCGCAATACTCAGCAGGCTCTTCCGGGGCCTAATCAGTTGCAAATATCAGATGGTGGAAGACAACCGTGGGAGCTGGCCTTTGAGAAGATGACCGCGACAGTTGAGAAGTTGTCAACCTTTACAGGCACAGCTTTAGAGAAAGTGAATGCGTCAGTTGACAAGTTGGCAACTCATATAGGGTCGGCAATTCACAATCTAGAGACGCAGGTTGCTCAGCTCGCAAGGCAACTTAATGAGCGTCTCCCAGGCACTCTCCCAGGTGACACCGAGAACAACCCTAAGAACCAATGCAATGTCATCACAACTAGAAGCGGAAGGGTGTTGGAACCTAGCAGGGGTACCACTAGTTCTCAGGATGACAAGGGCCCGGAACAACTACCCGTGGAGGAAGAGCAACCAGAGAAAGAAGGGTTGGCAAGTGACAAGGCACCGGAGCAAGGGGAAGGCTGAAACTTGTGGATGAAGAGTTCCGAAGGAAGAAGTGGGTTGAACCCCAAGACCTCCCGCCCTACATGAAGGTACCGTATCCTGAAAGATTGAAGAAGCCTCAACAGGATAAGCAGTTCAACAGATTCCTTGATGTCTTCCGCAAGCTTCAGATTAACATTCCATTTGCGGAAGCCTTGGAACAGATGCCATCATATGCCCGGTTTATGAAGGAGCTTCTTGATAAGCCTCTGGCTTATCTAGTTTTATGACTAGATGAACTAGGGTTTATGTGCCAATTTATTCGAGTTCACTCTGGTTTTCGCCCAAATTTGCCTTGTTTTGTTCCTAAGTTGAACTTTGACTCGTTTTGCGTCTTTTGTGTAGTTTTTAGGTTATTTTGAATAGAATTACGCTTGTGGGTGCTTTTGTTGTTTCAGGTTAAATAAGTGAAGCTCCGGGAGTCAAGGAAAGTCGAAAAGCAGTGGAAATTGCAAGTCTGGAGACACTCGCCTCGCGAGTGTATGCTCGCCCCGCGAGCCTGAAAGTCAACAAAGCAGCAAAAGTCATCACTTCAGTCTCGCCACGCGAGAGGTGTTTCGCCCCGCAAATCATGAAGACCTGCAAGACAGAGACCATCACGGCCAAGCCGTGATGAAGACCACGCCCGTGGCAGTTTAAGGTTTGAAGACTCGCCCCGCGAGAGACATCTCGCCTCGCGAGAGAATGAAGACTTGGAAGTCAGAGACCATCACGGCCCAGCCGTGATTAAGGTCAAGCCTAGAATTGAAGACTCGCCCCGCCTTCGCCTCGCGAGAGTTTAAATTGAAAGCGCGCCAATTTTAATTCTCGCCTCGAGAGAGGCTTCTCGCCTCGCGAGAGAGCGCAGATCAGGATTACTATTTAAAGGCTGTTGCAGATCAGATTGAGGAGATCTGGAGGAGGCTGTAGGGCTTTAGGAGGGGCGCGAATCCTAGTAGTTTTCCACTATTTAGAATAGCGTTTAGGGTAGTTTCTTTTCTCTTTGGAGCTGCGTCTCCCTTTTTCTTATGGAGGTTACGTCCGATCGCTTGTCTATGAGCATGAGGAACTAATCCCATCGTCCGAGGGAACGATGAAGCCACCCATGGCAGTGTAGATCCGATATGATGTATGTCTTTCTCCTTTAATTCAATTCTTGTTTTCCGATTCTGATTTGAATGTTTGATCATATGTTTTGCGTGATTAATCAGTTAAACGTGTTTGAGGCCTAACGGCGATTCGCGTTTCAGAACTTGAATCGGGATCATAAATGTTTTCTAATTCTGACTTGATTGTGTTGATCATATGTGTTGCGTGATTGACTTGTTAACGTTGATGAGGCTTAGTCGGCGATTCACGTTTAGAACTTGAATTAGGATCATCGATCGAATATTGCACGAGAGTGAGTAGGAGATCGGTGCGACCTTATAGGGAACATGAATTAACAGAATTCGAGATTAGGATTATGAGACCTAGTAAGTAATTAATCCAATCGTCGAATACGTCCTAATGAGCACGAGAGTGGATTTAGGAGAATTTCGGGGTCCCGGTTGACATTGCAATTGAACTTAGGGAGGAATTCATCATTACTTGGGTGTACATGTTGGGTAGGTGGATTTGTGACCTTGGACATTTTAGTTTTCTGATTTTTAGTTAATTAATTTATTTAGACTTGTTAATTGAATTTCGATTCCATTCTCTCTTCTCTCTCTCAACCACCTTCTGTAACTTGACCGATCGTATCCGATTTCCCGCGGATTAGTCGAATTGGTAGCCCAATCCCTGAGTTCGACCTCGGTAGACTCTTACCGTGTTTTTATTACTTGCGACGACCCGGTACGCTTGCCGGCGTCACCAACACTTCTCACCAAGAAGCGGAGGATAGTGGATGAGGAAACGGTTGCTTTGACCGAGGAGTGTAGTGCCATTCTTCAGAGAAAACTACCTCCAAAGTTGAAGGATCCCGGTTCTTTTTCGATACCATGCACCATTGGGGGGATGACTGTAGGGAAGGCATTGTGTGATCTAGGGGCAAGCATCAACTTGATGCCCCTCTCTATGATGAAGAGGTTGGGGATCAAAGAATTCAAGGATACACGGATGTCGCTCCAACTAGCCGATCGCTCTATAAAATATCCTTATGGGGTGGTCGAAGACTTGTTAGTAAAAGTGGACAAGCTCATATTTCCGGCGGACTTTGTAGTGCTTGATATGGATGAAGACGCCGAGGTTCCTCTCATATTGGGTAGGCCCTTCTTGGCCACTGGGGGTGCCTTGATAGATGTGCGGCAAGGGAAACTCACTCTAAGGGTGCAAGATGATGAGGTAATCTTCAATCTCTTTGAAGCAATGAAGCACCCTGCAGAGAGGACAAAAGTGTATCGATTGGATATGGTGGATCCAACTGCCAAGGCAAGGGCAACTAGAGAAGCCCATGGTTCTTCACTTGCTCAAGTGTCGGTAAAATCCCATGATGGGGACAGTGAGAAAAAAGGCCCTTTGGGGGATGAGGTCTATCTCGAGTGGTTGAAAGACATGGAAGCCTTACCGAGTCTCCCAGGGGAAGAATGTGCAAAGAAGGAGCTCAGCAACAAAGGCAAGAAAAAGACTGGTAAAGCACCGAAGTTGAAAGGTGGCACGACTGTGGTGGTCAATAAAGACAACGAGTTGATCCCAAAAAGGACCATCACGGAGTGGAGAGTTCGTGCTGATTATAGAAGGATGCTGGACTTAAATGAGCTGTCCGGGAACAGCTTGCGAGCTTATGAAAGGGCAAGAGCCTACAGAATACGGACTGAGGCATTGAATGGCAAGCAAGATCTACGTCCGGATTAACCCTCTGGGGTGACTTGAGTCAGGCTCGGGACGTTAAACAAGCGCTACTTGGGAGGCAACCCAAGCTAGGTATCCCTCTCCTCTCCTAACTTTTGTTTTGTTTTTGTTTTGTTTTTGTTTGTCACTCTTGAATAATTTGAGAAGATCAAGAGTTGTTGTATGAATGTCGTGTCGGCAAGCTTGTTAGATTTTAATTAAATTGAGCATAGATTGATTGCATGAATTGATTTGACCATTGATGATTTCCCCCTAGGTTCTGATAATAGAAAAGTTTATCCCCACTTAAAAATTGAAAACTGAACTTTGAGATTTATTGTGATTACTTGATTTATGATAAGTTTGGGGTGAGGGGGTGCACACACTAGGAATCGTATCTCGGTCAAACAATTTTCAAAATGTCCAGGTGAGGATTTGAGCCTCCAACTCTGTTTTTGATTGTGTGAATCACTGTTAAGTTGCACTTTCCCGAATTTGCTTGAATCTCTATATGGTTTGCATGTTTATGTGTTGCATCAAATGATTTAGGCAATTTTCTTTGAATTAACTACTTGGCCATAAATTGAACCAATCTTGATGAATGATCCCTAGTTAGCCACATTGAGCCTTGAAGCCTATTGTTCTTGATGACCTTACATTACAAGCCATTAACTCAGAAAAACCATGATTTTCCCCTATCCTAGGATTTAGGAGAGTATGGAATTTTAGCTTTGTGAGTGTTGTTGTGGAACTAAGTTTGGGGTGGCTACAAGTTCATGAATCATAGTTGAGAAAAAGAAAAATGGAAGTAAGGGCCGAAGGCTTGAGAAAAAAAATGAAAAAAAGAAAAAAAAAATGGGTGATGAAAAGCATTGAATATGTGCCAAAAAGGGCAAAGAAAATTAATATAAAAAGGAAGAGGTGTGTAGCCACCAAATGCAAGGAAGAGAATAATATGAGAGTGAATTCAATTATTGTGATACTAGTTTCATGCTCTCATTGATCCTAGGGACTTAGCCTCTATCCTTTGAATATCTTACCTTGAGCCAGGCCTCATTACAACCTTTAAAAGACCTTCTGATGTTGCATACATGTTTTCGTGGGAACCATGTTTGAGATGAAAATCAAATTCATGGGAAGTGCTCTTAGAATGTGAAAGTGAGTGAAAAGTTGATAGCCTAGACAAACTTGAGCGAATGAGTGAAATACTAAATGCCCTTGTGAGGAAGGCAATTGTTTGAAATAGGTGATCTTCCTTTGTGTGTAACTTTGAGCCTCAACTTAGAGTAATGATGGCATGAATGATAACTTCTCAATTGTTTAAAGTAGATGAATGTGGGGATTACATTGATGGAAAAAGGGGGGGGGGGAAACAAAGAAGAAAAACTGTTTTGTAAAGTTGCATGAAATTTGTGCGAAATTGATTAGATCTTTCAGGTTTGCCAAGTCTTGAGTCATTTTTGAGTTTTAGCTTGCTTGGGGACAAGCAAGGTTTAAGTTTGGGGTGTTTGATAAGCCTCTGGCTAATCTAGTTTTATGACTAGATGAACTGGGGTTTATGTGTAATTTATTCGAGTTCACTCTCGTTTTCACCCAAATTCGCCTTGTTTCGTTCCAAAGTTAGTCTTTGACTCGTTTGGAGTATTTTGTGTAGTTTTTAGGTTATTTTGAATAGAATTACGCTTGTTGTTGCTTTTGTTGTTTCAGGTTAAATAAATGAAGCTCTGAGAATCAAGGAAGTCAAGGACCAATGGGAAAAAGCACTTTTGGAGGTCTCACCCCGCGAACAGGATTCTCGCCTCGCGAATAATGAAGACTTGGAAGTCAGAGACCATCACGGCCTAGCCGTGATGTGTATCACGGCCGTGACCAAAAACCCACACAAAGCAGAGACCATCACGGCCTAGCCGTGATGTGTATCACGGCCGTGACCCAAAATCCACACAAGTCAGAGACCATCACGGCCTAGCCGTGATTCACATCACTGGCCGTGAAAAGAAGGCTCGCGTCGCGAGACATCCTTCGCGTCGCGAGGGTTTGAATCCCACAGAAGCGCCAGAAACATAAGCCGTCACGGCCAGGCCGTGATGGCCATCACGGCCGTGACGCATGGCCTCCTTATAAATAGAGCAGATCAGAACAGAAAAAAAAAAAACTTTTGGCATCAGAACTTTTCAGAGATCTTTTAGAATCCTTATTCTGGAGCTGCGTCTCCCCTTTTCTTCTCTTAATTCTTAGTCTTAGGATGATTTCCGATTGTACGTGCGTCGTTGTTACGGACATGAGGAACTAATCCCCTTGTCTAAGGGATCGATGAAGCCACCCATGGCGGCATAGTGATCATGTGATTGTATATCTCCTTCTCCTTTAATTCAATTATTGTTTTCCAATTCTGCTTTCATTGTGTTGATCATATGTTTTGATTGATTCACTAGTTAAACGTGTTTGAGGCCGAGAGGCGATTCGCGTTTTAGAACTTGAATTGGGATCATCGGTCGAGTATTGCACGAGAGTGAATAGGAGATCGATGCAACTCTTAGGGAACAAGAATTAATAGAATTCGAGATTAGGGTTAAGAGACCTAGTAAGTAATTAACTCAAATCATCGAATATGTCCTATTGAGCACGACAGTGAATATAGGAGAATTTAGGGGTCCCGTTGACATTAAAATTGAACCTAGGGAGGAGATCATTATCACTTGGGTACTTTGCATGATTGGGTAGGTGGATTAGAAACCTTAGATGCTTTTAATTCCAGATTTCATCACCATATCTTATTTGATTTGATTTGATTTGTTAATTTGAATTGTGATCCTAGTTTCTCTCCAACCACTTTCTCTACTTAACCAACTTATCGGATTTCTCACGAAATTAGTCGAATTGGTAGCCCAATCCTTGTGTTCGACCTCGGTAGACTCTTACCGTGTTTTATTACTTGCGACGACCCGGTACACTTGCCGGCGCAACAACATCTACTGACGATGTATCCGCATTTGTATTGTTTAAGGCAGCATTTGTTGCACTACTCATATTCTCAGAAGTGTGGGAAATTGACGAATTTTCTATCACTTTCCCGTTTCTCAGACGCATACAAACTCTATATGTAAAAAATAAAGACACGTAAAAAGTTACTCTAAACTCGTCCCACCGGGCGTGCCAATTTGTTAACGTGGTTTTTTGGTTTCTAACCAAAATTCCTTCGTGACAAATAATTGAAGAACAAACGAGTATGGGACCTACGAGTTATGGGGTAATCTCATCAAAAATATGTATGTGAATTGTCTGTCAAGTACAAATTTGACAATTAGCCAAATTAGGAATTACTGGCAAAGACTTAGTGTTAAAACAAATAAGTAAGTTTGAAAAAGATGTGCAGAATATTTCCAATAATGAGTTTATAATGAAAAGAAAACTGAAGTTTGAAAGGAAAGTTAAGTAAAGAAAGATCTAAATGACACTACTTGCAAGAAGTAAAATAAACTTAAAAGACGAACTTGAGAGAAATACTGGAAATTAAAAGGAACAAGTAAAGAACTTGAACAAAAAAGATGAAAATGACATTGAATTTTGCCATAGTATTGAAATAAGAAGGATGGAGGGAATACTTGAATGTAATCTGTCAATCTATTGTGTGATCGAGATGTGTAGGATGTGTATCAAGTAACCGACCTTTATTACATTGTAATAACTTGTATTTATAGGCAAATAAAATAACTACCTAGTAGTAACTTCCAATCTAAATGACTACCCCATGTCATTGGCAGTTCTCTTAGGCTTTACATTTAAACTGCTTTCCAAACAATTCCAATAACTGTTCAATATCTAGAACAGCTCCGTGTCAACTAGCTTGTCTTCGATGGTATTAACTGCTTGACAACTTGTCTTTACTATATTGTCGATTTTGAGACTTAGTCATTTTTTCTCTTTCCATATCTTTGACAATCCTCCCATGAATTTCTTCAAAAAGACTACTTGTCAATCTATGTTTTCGTCGACATGTACACTTTCTTGTCAACTAAGTATTTTCGACACTTATTAAATAACATCCTTTACTTCAATTCCTTCGTCAGCCTATCAGAATTATTTCTGTCAAGAATTTGAAATTCTTCCACTAACAACTAACAGTGATTATTTTCCAGCACTGAATCAAACCACAAACAAGTACACTCCTACTACTCATAGACTCAAGAAAACATCCACTAAATATTTGATTTGACACAGTAATATCTTGTAGCCTGAGACTTTGATCTAAGAAATCGTAGCCATCATACCTGAGATAGAACCCATCAGAGAAAAGTCTGTTACCAGAAATGCCTCTTGGAAGTGGCGAGAACATGATAATATGGAAGCCAAATATGATAAAAAGGCCTGATAGCACTTCTTTTATTCTTTTGTCCTCCCATAATTAAAAGGGTCTGGCCCATTAGGTTAATTATTGAACTTCTTTGGTCTCTTTCCCAAATTGCTCCTGTTGGCACCTTCTCCTCTTTCATGATGGGTCTCTATAGAGGCAACAAAAACGCTGCTCCACTTTTGACCACCAGAGATGAGCTCGCATATGGCAGTTCTGGGGGTGGCGGAGGTCTATCCGAGTTTCGAACTACCGCGTACTGCCCACGCTCGGTCGCCCCCTTCATCCTCTGCTCTACGGCGTGTGGTGGCGGTGGTTTCGGTGGTATGGCCGGAGTTTGCTTGGTGTCTGGAGGTTCCGGTGGTGGTTGAGGCATGGTGGAATCAGGTCGCACAAAACCGAGATATGGAAGTTTAGGTGGTGGCAGCGACTAATAAGTCTCTGGCTCATCTAGTTTTATGGCTAGTATGACCGTGGTTTTGTGCTAATTATATTTCGTTTTCACCCAAATTAGATTTGATTGTCCTCAATCAACATTTTGAGTCGTTTGAGTAGTTTTAGGTTAATTTAGCCAGTTTTGAGTCAAATAATGCACATATGGCTATTTCATTGTTTTCAAGTTAACTTAGAGTCAAGGGAATAAAGAAACAGGGGAAATTTCAATCCTGGAGGTATTCGCCTCGCGAACCTGAAAGTCAGCTTGAACAGCAGAATGTCATCCTCTCTGTCTCGCCCCGCGAATCCTCTTCTCGCCTCGCGAGCCTGAAGGCTGACTGTTCCAGAAAATGAAAACCTTTCTGTGTCGCCTCGTGAATCCATTTCTTCGCCTCGCGATCCTGGAAGTCAGAAAGCATCACGGTTAGCCCCTGATGCTCATAACGGGCGTAATAAGAAGACTCTTCAATTCCTCGCCTCGCGAAAAGTCCAAACGTTTCAGATTTCTTCATAAGATTCGCCTCGCAAGTGGGTGTTCGCCTCGCGAGAGGGCGCAGGTCCTGAAAGTTATGAATTGTTGTTCTGGGCAGATTAGGAGAGAACTCTCATTATCCACTGTTTTCTATAGAATTTCTGGTTGTGATACGTTTTTATGGAGAACTAATTTTCTTGGGTTAGTCTACTGTAATAGATTTCCATCGCACTTGAGGTTCTGTAATTCCTGTTTTGTTTGCTTTTCCCTTTTCAATACTATGCTATATATTTCTGTTTGCTTAATTCAGGAGTGTATAGTGTTGGTGTTGATTTATTTCGGTGATGTTATGTTCCTATATTTAATCGTGTTTTCTTAATTCGCGTGTGTTTGTTCATGTTCGCTTAGTTCATGAGTACTTCACCCCGTTTGCTTAATTCGGGAATAGGAACATATATCTCGTAGTAGCGATTTCGCTTGTTAATTGTTGCTACAAACGAAAGGGGATTAGAATCTGCTTAGGACTTGGAATTTATATGAACTGATGATGATTAGGAAATCGAGAACAGTAGATTAATCGTCTTTAGCTTATTTGATAATCCTTTAAACTGCTCTATTTTTATTGCTCTGTTTTTGCTTTGTTTTCTAATTGAATTTCAATCCAAACCCAACCCCCCCAAAAAAAAAAAAACTTATTTTTGTGGTAAATAACAATTCAAGAGTCCTTGTGAGACGATACCCGAGTTGTCGAGCTCTACTACAATTTTATAAAACCGCTCGCTTTTTTACCCGTGTGTGACAGCGCGTCAAAAATTGGCGCCGTTGTCGGGGACTCTTGTTTGTTATTTTCGCTTTTTTTTTTCTTTTCGTTTTTGTTTCAAATTAGTCTGGCTACTAGGTCTACTTGACCTGACTTGTGTGATTTTGATCCTGAAATTGAAAGAACACTACACACACGCCGCAGAGCAATTCGGGCTAGCACTAATGGTGATTCTAATTCTGAAACTGTTTTTGATAACATGGGTGACCAAAGGACATTAAGACAGCTTGCTGCCCCTGATGTTAATTATAATGGCTTGTGTATTGAATATCTTTGGTCTTTGTTACTCCCTTTGAATTAAAATCTGGTTTAATACATTTGTTGCCAAGGTTTAGTGGTCTTGCAGGTGAGGATCCACATAAGCATCTGAAGGAATTCCAGGTTGTCTGCTCTGCACCCTTGAGACCAGAGGGAATAACTGAGGATCACATCAAGCTGAGAGCCTTCCCGTTCTCACTACAGGGCGTTGCAAAGGATTGGCTGTACTATCTTGAGCCAAACTCTGTTACCACCTGGAACGATTTGAAGAAGGTTTTCTTAGAGAGATATTTTCCTGCCTCCAGAGCTGCATCAATCAGGAAAGGAAATATGTGGCATCAGACAAGGAAATGAGTCATTGGCTGAGTATTGGGAGAGATTCAAGCAGTTGGTATCCAGTTGCCCTCAGCATCAGATTTCCGAGCAGCTCCTTATTCAGTATTTTTATGAGGGGTTACTACCGATGGATAGAAATATTTTGGATGCTGCTAGTGGGGGAGCACTTGTTGATAAGACTCATTGCTGCCAAGTAATTGATTGAAAATATGTCACTAAACTCCCAGCAGTTTACAACCAGGAGAAATTCTGTTGAGACAAGGGGTGTGAATGAGGTCCATAGCTCTTCTTCCAACCAGGCCCTTGAGAATAGAATTGATGAGCTTACATCTTTGGTGAAGCAACTGGCAATGGATAAGGTTCAGCCGGCAAGGTTGTGTGGCATGTGCAACTCTCCTGAGCACCTGTACAATGCATGCCCCATTCTGAAAGAAGGGTCAGTTACTGATTTGCCTCAAGCGTATGCAGTCCATCCTTACAATCAAGGCAACAATCAGAACCAGTACAGCACTCCTGACCTCTCCACAAATGAGTATCACCCCAATTGGAGGAATCATCCCAACCTTTGGTATGGGAACCCATCTGCACAATAGCAACAACCAATGTTACCGCTGGCACCACCACAGAATCCTCCCCAAGTGACCACTTCTGCACCTTCCAGACCTTCACTAGAGGACATGTTCAAGCAAATGACTTCACAAGTAACTGCACAAATTGGACAGTTACAGCAGCGAACGGATGCTAGCATTAATACTTTGCAAACACAGATTGGACAGATGGGACAGTTTCAGCAGCGAACGGATGCTAGCATTAATTCTTTGCAGACACAGATTGGACATCTTGCCACTTCCATGAATACCATACAGCAAGCTCAAGGATCGAACCAACTACCTGCACAAACAGTGGTAAATCCGAATGTCTCCAATCCTAATGTGAGTGCCATTTCTTTGAGATCCGGGAAAGTTGTAGAGGCAGCCTCTGAAAAAGATGAAGAAACTGTTGAGGTAACTCCTGAGCCTTCTGTTGTTGTTGAAGCTGAGAGAGTTTATGTGCCCTCGATCCCCTTCCCGCAAAGAGTGCAGAAAAATAAGAAGATTGATGGGGAAAACAAGGAGAGGGAGATTCTAGATGTGTTCAGAAAGGTGGCGGTAAATATTCCGCTTCTAGATGTGATTAAGCAGGTGCCCAAGTATGCAAAGTTTCTGAAGGATTTATGCACACACAAGAGGAGGTTGAAGGGTAATGAGAGAGTTAATCTAGGGCGAAATGTTTCAGCCCTCATTCAGCCTAAGCCTGCACTTGAAAGGGTTACTGTTTCAGTCCCCACTCAGGCACTACCACAAAAGTGCAAGGATCCGGGCACTTTTGCTATTCCATGCACTATTGGGGATAGTAAATTCGAAAATTGCATGTTGGATTTGGGAGCCTCCATAAATGTCATGCCCTCCTCTGTTTTCAACAACCTTGATCTTGGTCCCTTGCAGTATACAGGTCTCACTATCCAGTTGGCCAGGACCAATGCTCGCCCCATGGGAATGGTAGAAGATGTGCTGGTACAAGTTGATGAGTTGATTTTCCCTGCTGACATTTACATCCTGGACATGGCAGGGGAAACAAATTCCAGTAGATCACCAATCATCCTGGGCAGACCGTTCATGAAGACGGCAAAGACAAAGATTGATGTTGATGATGGGACCATGTCCATGGAGTTTGGTGACATTGTGGCAAAGTTTAACATCTTCGATGCTATGAAGCATCCCCTGGAAGAGCACTCTGTCTTCCAAATAGAGTTGCTCTCTGAAATTATTGATGACACCCATGAGGACTTGGTTTCTGATTTTCCATTTATTTCTGGCTTTGATGATATTTATTCATGTACTGACTGTACTAACACTAACCTTTATGCTGTTTGTGATGAGTTCATTGATTCTACTTTGCAGGGTGATAGTGTGAGTGAAGCTGTCTGTTCAGCTGAAGTTCTTGACATCATGGCTGCTCCAAATATACCATCCATTGAGCAGCCACCCTCCTTAGAGCTCAAGCCACTTCCTGGGAATCTGAAGTATGCTTACTTGGAGAGGAATGAAAAAATTCCAGTTATTATTTCCCCCAACCTTGACTCTGACCAGGAAGCTAAGCTCTTAGAGGTTCTGAAGAAGCACAAGAAGGCGATTGGGTGGACCTTGGCTGACATCCCAGGAATTAGCCCCTCCAGATGTATGCATAGAATTCTGTTGGAGGATGGGGCTAAACCAGTTAGGCAGCCCCAAAGGCGGCTCAATCCATTGATTCTGGATGTTGTAAAGAAGGAGGTGACTAACCTTCTGCATGCGGGTATCATATACCCCATCTCTGATAGTAGTTGGGTAAGTCCAGTACAAGTTGTACCCAAGAAGTCCGGCCTCACAGTGGTAAGAAATGATAATAATGAGCTTGTCCCCACTAGAGTCCAGAATAGCTGGCGAGACTGTATTGATTATAGGAAGTTGAACCAGGCCACCAGAAAGGATCACTTTCCTTTGTCATTCATCGATCAGATGCTCGAACGACTGGCTAGTAAATCCCACTACTGTTTTCTTGATGGCTTTTCCGGTTACTTCCAGATCCACATTGCACCAGAGGATCAGGAAAAGACCACTTTCACGTTCCCCTTCGGCACGTTTGCTTACAGGAGGATGTCATTTGGCCTTTGCAATGCTCCTGGCACTTTCCAGAGATGCGTGATTAGCATTTTTAATGAATTTATTGAAAATTGCTTGGAAGTGTTCATGGATGATTTCACTGTATATGGTTCCTCATTTGATGCATGCTTGAATAGTCTAAATTTGGTTTTAGAAAGATGCATTGAAACTGACCTGGTTTTGAACTATGAAAAGTGTCACTTTATGGTTGAATAGGGGATTGTTTTGGGGCATGTTATTTCTAAAGAGGGTATTTCAGTAGATCCTGCTAAAATTGATGTGATTTCTACATTGCCTTATCCATCTTGCGTTCGCGAGATTCGTTCTTTTCTTGGTCATGCAGGTTTCTACAGGCGCTTCATTAAGGACTTCAGCAAGATAGGTCTTCCTCTGTCAAACTTTCTGAAGAATGATGCCATGTTCAACTTTGATGACAACTGCAAGAAAGCATTTGACTTCCTGAAAAGGGCATTGACCTCTACCCCCATCATCCAGCCCCCTGACTGGACCCTCCCTTTTGAACTCATGTGTGATGCTTCTAACTATGCTATGGGAGTGGTTCTGGCACAAAGGGTGTGCAAGGCTGCCCATGTCATTCATTATGCTTCTAGGACTTTAGATGCCGCACAATCTAATTACACCACCACTGAAAAGGAACTTCTAGTTGTTGTTTTTGCTCTTGATAAATTTAGGTCATATTTGCTAGGTTCCAAGGTTATTGTTTTCACTGACCATGCAGCTCTGAAGTACCTGTTGAAGAAACCAGAAGCGAAGCCGAGATTGATTCGGTGGATGTTGTTGCTCCAAGAGTTGAATGTGGAGATAAAAGACAAGAGTGGAGCTGAAAATTTAGTAGCTGATCACTTAAGTAGAATAGCAAGGGATGAGGATCCTTCTCCCATCCAAGATGACTTTCCTGATGAGCAGATTCTACATCTGCATGGGGTAACTCCTTGGTTTGCTAACATTGTTAACTATCTTGTTGTTGGTGTTTTTCCTGCAGGTGCAACTAAATCACAGATCCACAAACTCAAGAGTGATTCCAAGTACTATGTTTGGGATGATCCGTACCTTTGGAAGTTTTGCAGTGATCAGGTAATTAGGAGGTGTGTCCCCGACTATGAGATAGAGTCTATCTTGTACTTTTCTCATGCCTCTCAAGTAGGGGGACACTTTGGGCCACAGAGGACGGCAAGAAAAGTCCTAGATTCTGGTTTCTACTGGGCCACCATTTTTAGAGATGCCTATGAGGTCTACCGGACTTGTAAGGAGTGTCAAACAGTAGGCACTGCCATCACTCGTAGGAGTGAAATGCCTCAGCAGCCCATGCTTTTCTGTGAGGTGTTTGATGTGTGGGGAATTAACTTTATGGGTCCTTTCCCTGCAACCGCACCATGGAAGCCTTACTCCGGAAGTATGGAGTTGTGCATAGGGTCTCCACTGCTTACCATCCCCAGACCAATGGCCAGGCTGAGATATCAAACAGGGAGATCAAGCAGATCTTAGAAAAATGGTGCAGCCGAATAAGAAGGACTGGAGCCGCCTTCTAGAAGACGCACTGTGGGCTCAGAGGACCGCTTTCAAGACACCGATAGGGATGTCCCCCTTTAGGCTTGTATTTGGTAAGGCATGTCACCTCCCTGTGGAAGTTGAGCACCGTGCGTATTGGGCGGTCAAGTGTTGTGATTTGGAAATGAAAAAAGCTGGTATTGAAAGAAAACTCCGATTACAGTAGCTTGAGGAGCTTAGGCTAGAAGCCTATGAAAGCTCCCGGATTTATAAAGAGAAAACCAAGCATTTTCATGATAGGATGATTGCTAGGAAAGAATTTTCTGTGGGCCAACAGGTCTTCTTGTTTAACTCCCACTTTGAAAGTGATGGTGGGAAACTTAGGTCCAAGTGGATTGGCCCATTTGTTGTTACTAATGTTATTCCTCATGGTGCAAGTAGAGATTAAAAGTGCAGGTAGCAACAAGGCCTTCAAGGTTAGGCGGAGGAGGTCAAGCTGTTCCATGAGAGCTCGGTGCCTGAAGATGCTACTGTTGAGGAGCTCTCCTTGGAAGCTCCCAACTACACTGCCACTTGATCAGGGAACACCCTTTCCTTTCCCTCACTCTGATTTTACAGTTATGTTGTTTCATTCGGGACAATGTATGTTTTAAGTGTGGGGGAGGGAACCAATTGTCGTTTTGTTTTGTGTTTTGTCTTGTTTTTCTTTTAGCTCTTGAATAAATTGTGTGAGTCTTTGGTCGGTGAGCTTGATTGATTTTGATTGATTTGGCACAGATTTATTGCATGA
The DNA here is from genome assembly GCA_030762895.1 of Sophora flavescens. Taxonomy (NCBI): domain Eukaryota; kingdom Viridiplantae; phylum Streptophyta; class Magnoliopsida; order Fabales; family Fabaceae; genus Sophora; species Sophora flavescens. Next base: position 38,470,258 of record CM061062.1, on the reverse strand, counting down.
TTTATGTGATGATTCCCCCTAGGTTGAAAAAAAATTTGTTTTTGAAAAGTGATCCCCATGAAAAAAAAATTTGAAAACTGAACTTTGAGATATTCTATTATGATTGCATGATTTATGATAAGTATGGGGTGATGGGAAGCACACACTAGGGATAGAATCTCGGTCAAACAATTTGCAAAAAAATGTCCAGGTGAGGATTTGAGACTCCAACATATTTTTAATTGTGAGAATCACTTTCAAGTTGCACTTTCCCGAATTTGCTTGAATCTTTTTATGGTTTGCATGTTTATGTGTTTGCATCAAATGATTTAGGCAATTTTCTTTGTAAATAACCATTTGGCCTAAATTGAACCAGTCCCTAATGCATGTTCCCTAGTTAGCCCCTTTGAGCCTAATTAGCCTATTGTTCTTGATAACCTCATGTTATGAGCCAAAATCTGGAAAAACCATGTTAACCCGATCTTAGGATTAGGAGAGCATGGAATCTTAGCAAGAAAAAGGTTGCAAGAAACTAAGTTTGGGGTGGCTACAAGAATGTGACATGTCATTCTGGGGTGAGAAAAAGAAAAAAAACAATATAATAAAAAGGTTGGAGCCAAAGGGCAAAAAGAAAAAAAAAGAGAAAAAAAAAGAAAGAAATAAAAGAACAAAAATGTCAAAGAAAAAAAAAGATTATCTAAAGAAGGAAAAGGCTGTAGTCACCAAAAGCATAAATAAAAATGAAAAAAAGGAACTTGAGTGGAAATTCAATGTATAAAACTGTTTCATGCTCTCTTAGTTCCTAGGGACTTAAGCCTAGTACCCTTGAATATCCTACCCTTAGTCAGGCCCCATTACAACCTTGAAAGACCTTTTGATGTTGCATGCATGTTTTCGTGGGAACCTTGATTGAGATGAAAATCAAATTCATGGGTAGTGTTCTTGAAAGGTGAATTGAGTGAAATGTTGATAACCTAGACAAACTGAGCGATTGAGTGAAACACTAAATGCCCTTGTGAGGAAGGAAATTGTTTGAATTTGGTGATCTCCCTTTTGTGTGTAACTTAGATCACTTGCTTAAATTAATGACTGCCTGAATGATGAAATTCTCAAATTTTTAGAGTGAATGCATGTGGGGATTGCTTTGTTTGAAAGGAGGGAACATTGAAGGAAAAATTATTTTGGTGAATTGCTTGAAATTTGTGCAAATTTGATTGAATCTTTTAAGCTTGCCACGTCTTGAGTCTTTTTGAGTTTTAGTTTGCTTGGGGACAAGCAAAGTTTAAGTTTGGGGTATTTTGATAAGCCTCTGGCTCATCTAGTTTTATGTCTAGTATGACCGTGGTTTTGTGCTAATTATATTTAGTTTTCACCCAAATTAGATTCGATTGTCCTCAATCAACATTTTGAGTCGTTTGAGTAGTTTTAGGTTAATTTAGCCAGTTTTGAGTCAAATAATGCACTTATGGCTATTTCATTGTTCTCAGGTTAACTAAGAGTCAAGGGAATAAAGAAACAGGGGAAATTTCAATCCTGGAGGTATTCGCCTCACGAGAGTCTTCTCGCCTCGCGAACCTGAAAGCCAGCTTGAACAGCAGAATGTCATCCTCTCAGTCTCGCCCCGCGAATCCTCTTCTCGCCTCGCAAGCCTGAAGGCTGACTGTTCCAGAAAATGCAAACCTTTCTGTGTCGCCTCGCGAATCCATTTCTTCGCCTCACGATCCTGGAAGTCAGAAAGCATCACGGTTAGCCCCTGATGCTCATAACGGGCGTAATAAGAAGACTCTTCAATTCCTCGCCTCGCGAGCCATGATTCGCCTCGCGAGAAGTCCAAACGTTTCAGATTTCTTCATAAGATTCGCCTCGCGAGTGGGTGTTCGCCTCACGAGAGGGCACAGGTCCTGAATGTTATAAATTGTTGTTCTGGGTAGATTAGGAGAGAACTCTCATTATCCACTGTTTTCTATAGAATTTCTGGTTGTGATACGTTTTTATGGAGAACTAATTTTCTTGGATTAGTCTACTGTAATCGATTTCCATCGCACTTGAGGTTCTGTAATTCCTGTTTTGTTTGCTTTTCCCTTTTCAATACTATGCTATATATTTCTGTTTGCTTAATTCAGGAGTGTATAGTGTTGGTGTTGATTTATTTCGGTGATATTATGTTCCTATATTTAATCGCGTTTGCTTAATTCACGTGTGTTCGTTCATGTTCGCTTAGTTCATGAGTACTTCACCCCGTTTGCTTAATTCGGGAATAGGAACATATATCTCGTAGTAGCGATTTCGCTTGTTAATTGTTGCTACAACCGAAAGGGGATTAGAATCTGCTTAGGGCTTGGAATTTATATGAACTGATGATGGTTGGGAAATCGAGAACAGTAGATTAATCGTCTTTAGCTTATTTGATAATCCTTTAAACTGCTCTGTTTTTATTGCTCTATTTTTGCTTTGTTTTCTAATTGAATTTCAATCCAACCCCCCCCCCCCCCCCCCCCCAAAAAAAAAAACTGATTTTTGTGGTAAATAACAATTCAAGATTCCTTGTGAGACGATACCCGAGTTGTCGCGCTCTACTACAATTTTATAAAACCGCTCGCTTTTTGACCCGTGTGCGACAGCGCGTCAGCGAAGGAATGGTAGCTTTGTCAGGTGGTTCCGGCGTCACGACCGGTGGTGGCGGAAGAACAATAATGTCTAGAGGTTTCTATGGCGGCACCGATTTGATGGGGTATTGGGTATTGATGTCTAGCACACGGATTGTGCTTTCTATTAATGGCCGAGATCGTGGTTTCGGTGGTGATGGGAGGGGGTTGTTTTCTGGTGGTTTTGGTGATGGTGGTTTTGGCTGTGATGGGAGGTGGTTGGTCTCTGGTGGTTTCGGTGGTGGTGGTTTCGGGGGTGATGGGGGGTGGTTGGTTTCTGGTGGTTTCGGCGGTGATGGGTGATGCTTGGTCTCTGGTGGCTCAACTGCTAAGGTGATGGTGACAGCATCAGGGGTATGGTTACCGGTATCACATAGAGGTTCTGGGTATGCTAATGATGACAAATGAGGGAGAGAATGAAAGATGAGTTGAAGGCTCTTACCCAAGAGAGGATTTGCGTCTCCCCTCCGCCCTTCAAGAGCTAAAACATTGATTGTAGCTTCCATTCGTGGTGCTCCAACACTGTCACATTGCGCCGACTGTTGTAATTCCCACTCATGTTCCCCTTCCTCCTCGAATACCGGTAAAAGATGACGTCATTCAGGCTTGAAATGCCACAAAAATAGTGGTGAAGTTGTCCCAACTGGGCTCTAGGTGACGCTGAGACCACCAGCGCCACCAGTGGAGCGGGCGGTCTCTCAGTATCGTCACAGCCGCTGTTACCTTTGTCTCCTCTGGTGTGCTGCACTCTTTGAAGAGTTTCTCGGTGCAAAGCACCCACCAGTAGGCATCTTCTTCTCCATAAAAAATCAAAATCTCCATCTTCATCTTCAGCCGCAGTTCAGCGGGAATGAGATCGAAATGAAAGAACCAATGATACGACACCTTTTCGAGCAAGGAGGAGCTCTAGAAGAATAAGGGAGAAATTAGAAGGGAAACAAGGAAAATTTGGATTAATTCTTCTCTGCCCTCTTTCATTACTAGCAATGCTATTTATAGCTAAAAGACATTCCTATAAGTGTGGATCATGAGCCAAGTGGCTACACCATATTGTTTGGAGCATCACAGAAAGTTAGGGAAATTTAACAGCAAAATATAAATTGGCAATGTGCTAACAGAATAGGAATATTCAAGAATTTGGCACGTGTCATATGGTGACTCGTCCACTATAGAGCATGGTTCCATATTGGTTTGCTAATGCATATCACGAGACTTGCTGAAGTGGCAGCGTTAGAGAGCTCGTTTCAGAATTTATATAGTATAAATAGAAAAATAGATTAGAAGTAGGGTATTCAACTCTTTAAAGTGACATTTGAACTTAGTTTAGTGCTCATCAAGTGATTGTATCTTTTCATTGGCACGACAAAGATCCCGGGTGTTGCCAAAATCACTTGACGGCAACTTAATTCGAGCTTCCTAATATGAGATCACACTATCTTTTCTTATAAAATTTTTGGAAAGGAAAAAGAGGGGAAAATAAAAGGATTTTTTATTTTTATTTTTGTTAAAAGGATGGGAAAGAAAAAGAAGGCTCTAGATACCATGTAAAGTGGGTGATTCCTTTTGGGAAATCTATACCCAGTGTGCATGAAAGTCTCTACATTTATACAAAGTAAAAAGATGATAATAAATCAACAATCACCACACATTATTCATAGGCATACACGCTTCTCAATAGAACACAATTTGAACATTTACATTGCAGAATAATTCATATAGATAGATACATCCTTCATACAAATCCATAGTAGTGGTTTTCAAAAGTGATTGATGAGAATGTGAGATAATAGAAAGATGAACAATAAGTCAAACCCTTTCCACTTGATATGCACGGTGACAATGTAACATAGGCCATTTCTCAGCACATCTTAAGAATTCTTGATATCTTAATTATTTGTACGACACCAAAACCAACATCTTTCAAGCAACGTAAAATAGTCGAACTTATATGGTTAGCACAATGATTTCACTTTTACTATATGTTTTCACCCTTGTTAGTTGATACGATAGAATGATGCATCATTTCTCTATTAAAACTACTTATTGGCTTATATATGTGTATAATAACACATTTTTAAACTATCAAACTTATTTAAAACCTGGCTCACTCATGTAATCTACAAGAGAGAAGAAATCAACATGCCCAAAGGAAAATTCCAACATCTTCTCATAAAACAATTTTCTATAATTTCAAGGATTACAATGCCAGGAAAAACATGAATGACATGCATAATTAAAATTTAATAGCAACAAAAGTCAATTTATTTCAATGATATCACCATAAGCATACATACAATGATAAGCCTCATCAAAGTATGGTAGTAGCATGCATAATCGTTATTGCTATTCTCACTTAATGAGAAGAATAAGCAACTATATGGAGATACATATTACGGACCATCCTAGTGTCCTAGCTAGCTTGATTGATAGATAAGGGAGCTAGGCTTTCTACATACTTATGAATGAAGCAATACCGATCAGGGTAAATTTCGAAAGTGTGTATCGGCTGGGCATCGGAGTTGTATAACACCAATGGATGATCAAAAGGAGATCCTCCAAGTAATTCATCACCACCGTTCCAAACAGCATAGACACAAACACCTAAATCAAGTGGCTCAAGGTTGTAATTTTTGGTCCAACGATCATGTTTGAAAATCCAGATCTCAATCTGACAAGAATTCATAAGTTTTTTGTATGCAACATAACCAACAGAACCATCATCAGCCTCAACAAGAGAACCATTGTGATTGGTAGCTACTGGTGGGGTGTCGAGTTTTCGAAATTGGTTGTAGCTAAAGTCAAAGTAAAGGATGTATGTGTGGTCCGAAGACAACCAGTGACTAGAAAGAGAAGTTGCATAAAAGGGGCATCGACCCGTAGTAGTAATATCACCAATAGTATCATCAGTAAAAGCATTATGAATAACTTCCCAAGAATTGGCACGAAGATTGTATACCTGTGCTAAAGGAGTAAGAAGCCCAGTTTCATTATTGAACATAAGGTAAAGCTTGATGATCTTGAAGTCATTCAAGGTATTAGGTTCAGCCCCAAAACCTGTATAGGAAATATTATGGTCACTAGATGGTTTTTCAGGAGGTGGGGGAACAACTTTGATATGTGTGGTGGCCGGATTCCATAGAATTGTCTGAAAAATCCCACCACTATTTTGAAAGAATCCTTCTATGCAAAAAACACCATTGTGATGCCCATGCGACGAAATGTGCTCCAAGGAACTAGAGTTGTCGGGAGATGGAAAGGGGTGTTGTAGATCCTGAATCTCAAAGTGAGGTGGCTCATTGCAGATGAGTAGTCTTACATGAGGTATCAAAGTGACAAAGTTTTCAAAGATCGTGACATGATTATCTGATCTTTCACTCTGTCTTTGCATATGCCTAGTCATAAAGCTGGGAGTTTTGAAGAGGGCATCCCAGGATCGATGAACAGATTTGAATATTGTCAACGATTTCACTGGCAACCTCTCCAACACTTCTATCACCATCTCATCTGAAAAAATCATCGTCATTCTCGATTTGATACAATTGAATTATCATTGGTGAGTTTTCGTTGCAATTTATATTTTCATTCTTACCAAATCTTCTACCAAACTCACCACTAAATCATTATTTTTATTATAATTATTTTATCACCGTGACACTATGATAGGTAAGCTCATTGTTGTATCATATTTGATTCATTGTCATTAATTATTATTTACCAAAAAAGGAAGAAATAATTAATATTTTACATTGAATGAAATTTTACTTTAGTAGTTTAAGTAATTAAAGGAGGAAAAATAACAATTTAATGTTTTAAAGTAATTTTTTATTATGAATATAGAACACTTCCTAAATTTAAATTAATTTGAAAGATCTTAAATACATAATTTATAGGAAATTTAATATTTAATATGATATTTCATTTCCTTTTTCTTTTTAATCAAATTGATTGTTTACCTCCGTTTTTTGTTAAAGTAAAACTTAACTTTTAGAAGGCTTAATAAACTTTTTCATCCCTGTAATTTAAATCACTTTTTGTTTTTGTCCCTGTCTTTTCTTTTACTTTTCTTGTATTGTGTACTTCTAACTTTTTTTTACAAAACGTCCCTATTGTTAGTCAACTTCGTTAAGAGCTTAGCTGACAGACGGAATCACCATGTCAACATGTCACGTGACATTGAAATATATTATTTTAATACCATGTGGATTTTCCTTAATTTTTTTAAAAAAACAAAAAATGGACTTTTCGTTTTTTTAATTAAAATTCAGATTTTTTGTATTTAAATATTTTTTGTTAACTTTTTTTAATAAAAAATTATGTTAAATTTTGGAAGAACCCAAATCCCTCCTTCATCAAAATCATATCTCCCTCCAAACACTTCTCATGTCACACATCATACCTACCCGAATAGATGGGTTCCTAAAGGAACTATTGCTGCAACTAACTCAAAAGGATACAAACAGATTTGGGTACCTAAAACACAAACATGATTCTATTTTGTAGGAGTGTTGGAAAGCCAAAAATGTGAAATGGTATCTTGACAGTGGTTGTTCCAAGCACATGACTGGAGACAAAACCAAGTTCATTTCCTCTACCCCTAAGTCAAGTGGTAGTGTTACCTATGGAGACAACAATAAAGGGAGAATACTTGGCATTGGCAACATTGGAAGTGACTCAACAACAATCATTGAGGATGTACTATATGTTGAGGGACTGAAACACAACCTATTAAGTATCAGTCAACTATGTGACAAAGGCTTCAAGGTAAAATTCAATTCCAATAGTTGCTTAATAGAAAATCGGCATGATGAAAATTTGAAATTAATTGTACATAAGACAGATAACATCTATATGCTTGATTTAGATAATATCTCTTCAAATACTGCATGCTGTCTTATTTCGAAAGAAGAAGAGAATTGGCTTTGGCATAGAAGAATTGCATGAAAAACTGCAAGAACATGAATTGGAGTTGAACAGACTGAATGAGAGTGAAGAAACTGATAAAAGAAAGAATGGATTGGCTCTGAAATCACAAGTCAAAGAAATTGAAGACAGTGATGATGATAATACAGAACAAGAGGCTAAATCTGAAGAAAAGATGGGAATGCTAGTTAGAAAATTCAAGAACTTCCTAAAGAAGAAAGGCAACTTCAAAAGAAAGCCATCCACTTTTCAAAGGAAAAATTTCAGCAAAGGTGACAACTCTTCCAACAACATCACATGCTATGAATGTGGAAAGATTGGCCACATGAAGCTTGACTGTCCAAAACTGCAAAAGAAGGACAAAACAGAAAAGTTTGACTATCAGGACAAGAAGTGGAGAAAGCCAAGAAAGGGCTACATTGCTTGGGATGATAATGATCTAAAATCTAGAGAAGAATCTGAATCTGAGGAGGCAAACTTGTGCTTGATGGCCAGCAATCATAGTGATTCAGAAAATGAAGTAAGTTCTAATTATCAACCTTCTTATGATGAATTACAAAATGCTTTTGAAGAAATTCATAAAGAATCAATTAGACTTGCTAGATTGCCAAATAAGTCTAAGAAAACCATCACATGCCTAGAAGAGAAAAATTATGTTTTAAACAAAGAGCTAGATGAATTAAAAACAGAAAATTGTGCTGTAAAAGAAAAATTAGCTACTATTTTAGATTCATCTATATGTGATAAATGTCCTAAGTTGGAGAAACATATAAATCATTTGAATGGTGATCTATCTAGAATTACTAGTGATAAAGAAATCTTGAATGCATCTAGTTGTACATTGACTAAAGAGGTTGAAAAACTGAAAAATGACCTAGCAAGATTCACAAATGGTAGAGATAACTTGAATGCTTTATTAGGACAACAAAAATGTGTTTATGATAAGGTTGGATTAGGCTATAAACCTAAGATACATGAGAAATCATTCAAGAAATTTTTTGCTGCACCTAAGACATCAAACACACCATTTGTTAAATGCAATTTTTGTGCTAGAAAAGGGCACACAGCTTCTACACGTCAATACAGAAAATCAGCATACAATAAATCTAAGTATATATGGGTTCCTAAAGGAACTATTGCTGCAACTAACTCAAAAGGACCCAAACAGATTTGGGTACCTAAAACACAAACATGATTCTGTTTTGTAGGTGTGTTGGAAAGCCAAGAATGTGAAATGGTATCTTGACAGTGGTTGTTCGAAGCACATGACTGGAGACAAAACCAAGTTCATTTCCTTTACCCCTAAGTCGAGTGGTAGCGTTACCTATGGAGACAACAATAAAGGGAGAATACTTGGCATTGGCAACATTGGAAATGACTCAACAACAATCATTGAGGATGTACTATATTTTGAGGGACTGAAACACAACCTATTGAGTATCATTCAACTATGTGACAAAGGCTTCAAGGTAAAATTCATTTTCAATAGTTGCTTAATAGAAAATCGGCATTATGAAAATTTGAAATTAATTGGACATAGGATAGATAACATCTATATGCTTGATTTAGATAATATCTCTTCAAATACTGCATGCTGTCTTATTTCAAAAAAGAAGAGAATTGGCTTTGGCATAGAAGAATTGCACACATTCACATGAACCACTTGAATAAACTGATTTGTAAAGATCTTGTAGTTGGCTTGCCTAAACTGAAAATTGTGAAAGATGGACTATGTGATGCATGTCAAAAAGGAAAGCAAGTTAAGGTCTATTTTAAACCAAAGAACATTGTTTCAACAACTAGACCCTTGCAACTTTTACACATGGATTTATTTGGTCCATCTAGAACCAAAAGCTTTGGTGGTAACTCGTATGCATTGGTAATAGTAGATGATTACTCTAGATATACATGGACATATTTTCTATCTCATAAGAGTGATTCATTTGCTACATTTAAGAAAATGGCAAAATTTGTGCAAAATGAAAAGGACATAAAAATTGTTTCTATAAGATGTGATCATGGGGGAGAATTTCAAAATAAAGTGTTTGAAAACTTTTGTGATGAAGGCATTCAACATCATTTTTCTGTTCCTAGAACTCCACAACAAAATGGAGTAGTGGAAAGAAAGAATAGATCATTAGAGGAGATAGCAAGAACCATGTTGAGCGACTCTAGCTTGCCAAAACCTTTTTGGGTAGATGCTGTCAATACAGCCTGCTATGTGCTAAATTGAGTCTTGATAAGACCAATCTTAAAGAAAACCCCTTATGAGGTTTACAAAGGAAGAAAATCAAATATAGCACATTTTCATGTTTTTGGTTGCAAATGCTTTGTTCTTAACAATGGAAAGAATAATCTTGGAAAATTTGATGCAAAGGTTGATGAAGGAATTTTCCTAGGTTACTCTCTATCTAGTAAAGCATTTAGAATATATAATAAGAGAACACAAACTATTGAGGAATATGTGCATGTGACATTTGATGAGTCTAACCCCAAAATGTTGGGAAAGGATTCTATTATTGATGATCTTGCATATTCAATTGAGAAAACTCTCCTAGAAGAGAAACAGGACAATGAAGAAGATGAAAGCTTAAAGAATGAATTGATGCAACAAGAGCAAACAGAACAACAACCTGACCTACCAAAGGAATGGAGGACTGTCAGAAATCATCCAATTGATAACATCATTGGTGAAATTACAAAGGGGGTAACTGATAAGCCTCTGGCTTATCTAGTTTTATGACTAGATGAACTAGGGTTTATGTGCCAATTAGTCGAGTTCACTCTCGTTTTCGCCCAAATTTTGCCTTGTTTTGTTCCTAAGTTGGACTTTGACTCGTTTTGCGTCTTTTGTGTAGTTTTTAGCTTATTTTGGATAGAATTATGCTTTTGGTTGCTTTTTGTGTTTTCAGGTCAATAAGTGAAGCTCCGGGAGTCAAGGAAAGCCAAGAAATAGTGGAAATTGCAATTCTGGAGACACTCGCCCCGCGAGTGTATGCTCGCCTCGCGAGACTGAAGGTCAACAAAGCAGCAAAAGTCAACATTTCTGGATCGCCACGCGAAAATATTCTCGCCCCGCGAGAGTCCCAAGACTCGCATGACAGAGACTATCACGGCATAGCCGTGATTAAGGTCACGGCTGTGACAAATTGAGGTTTGAAGTCTCGCCCCGCGAGAGACAGTTCGCCTCGCGAGATACTGAAGACCCTGGAAGACAGAGACCATCACGGCCTAGCCGTGATGAATGTCACGGCTGTGACAGATTGAAGTTGGAAGACTCGCCCCGCGAACACACCATCGCCTCGCGAAA